>CM017568.1:35212905-35880405 GCA_007844125.1 Sinonovacula constricta
TTTAATTCTAAATCAAGCTTACTATGATGTGTATACATAAGGGTTCCCTAAATGAAAAACATGTGTTTTGTGCCACACAGTAACAAGTCTAGACCATAAGTATTAATGAAACATGTTTAACGTAACCATAATTTTCTTTTTTTTTTTGAAAGCTTTTTAGCATCAAACTGTTAAATATCCTCTTTACAAATTACAATGAATGTTAACAAGACAGTTTTATAATAGCTCAATGAATCAATGTACCATTTGTCCAAATATTGGGCAGCATCCTCACAGTGGAGACAGACATCAGTGTACCATTCCATGTAGAACCACATCACAGATGAACAACATACTACATACAAGGGGTTGTCTGTATAATTAAGTGCACAGATTACACATATATCTATTAATCCCATCACATTGTAATGCTTATTTATGTATGTCCCTAAAAGGTTGAAGTCCTTTAATACTCCTCAGCCTGGGTTCAAACCCCGGTCAGGCCAAAAACTTAAATATGAGGTCTTTCAGCTGATCATGACAGCTCTACCTAGATATATCTGGATGCTACTTCCAAATATAATAAAAACTAGTTACACGATTACATTTGCTTTGTGTTAAAGCTTTTTTGAAAACTAGAGTAGATGCAGACTAGGAAATTATTGGTTTCTACTACAGATAAAATACTTCACACCATACTAAGTTAACCTCTTATGCTACATTCGTAATATGTTCGGGGCTTAAAACTACATGGAAACATTTAACTAGCCATATTGCTATAAACTCAGCAGCAAAAAGTGTAGATCCTGATCAGACAGTTCTCAGCAGGAGCCCACTGATCTGGATCCACATTATTTACCTAATCCTGATCAAAATGTGTAATCAGCAGGTTGAGAATTATTACCTAAATAATATTTGTAAAATGCATCTTACGAGGTTTTAACTTGGAAATATACATATACATTATCTTACAAATGGTAAAGGTAATCTATTGAAAACATCCTTACCTATTATTTATTGTGTTAAACCACCTGACCTGATGTCCCCTCATAGTGTGAGAAAACCATGTTTAATCTGAGATTTCAATCCTACACAAAATAAACCGATACTAACTCTTATTGTGTTCACATTCATGCTGAATTCTTAGTTTCTTGTGCTTATATATAAATAAAGAAAAAGAAGCAAATTGTGAAGGTACTGATCATAAAGCTGCCAACACTATTTGCCCAAACCTTAACACAAATGTAATTAAAAGGATAAGAACTTTTAATTACCCATAATTATTTCAAGTTAACTTCATACATTTACATATTACTAGAAACTGTATCAAATAATGCTGACTCTGATCTCATTATTTAACCTTCACCTATTTCCTAAACATAATAGTCTAAAGGGATCTGATCACTCCAAGAAAAAACACTATTCTTTTTTGTTTTTAAAGCACAACCCTTATCATTGTGTTAATGAAACACTCATATAAGTTACATGCACAGGTGCCTAGACATTATTAGACTGTAGCAAAAAGTGCATATCCTGATCAGACAGCTTCCATTGGGATCTGGCTTATCTTGATCTACACTTTTTGCCTAAGCCTGATCAATTTATATTGAGCAGGCTAAGAGTTAATGACATTTTTTAATAACCATTTATAATTTTTTTCAAAAATCATTAATGTAGTCATCTTTTCTTAACATTCATTTTCACACTTGACCAATATAAGATAATTGACTGTAGTCTAATCTTTTGAGAAATGGTAAACATGTTTATTAGTGAAACGGGCTATTAGTTACTAATTATATAGAAAATTCCCTTTAAGATCATATCCAATTCATAAGATTAAGACTGCAAATATTTAAATGTTTTGTTAAAACACCATTACATAATTTCTTTTCTGTGATCTAAAGTAAATAGCACCTATATCCTTAACCTCAAAATCAAAGAGACCAAATCATTCCATGATATAGGCCTTTTCTTATTAAATATATAGAATTCAATATTTAATTCTTAACATGCTACATTTAATATTACCACTACACCCTTCTGATTAACAGATACTGTATGATTCAGTTCACCTCACACGACTTTATACCCTTCTGATTTACAATACCTAGCCTTCAATACTTTACCTCAACTTCCCCTCACATGTTTAGCCTGCTGGCTGTACAGCAGTTACCCAGGGTGTGGCACGAGGAGCCACATGTGAGAGATTTAGGAAACCTGAATGAGAATCATTATTGCCTACCTATTCCCATAAGAGATTGCAGCAAATAGACAACAAATCCATTTTCCCAATACAGAGATCCCTTTACACCCCAAAAATGATCAAAAATAGACACTAACCAAAGCACAATAAGGAAGTGACATTATTTTGACTTATCAGTACACAAATGGTAGGACCCTTGAGGGTGCATTGCCGGTTCTGCAACCCTCCTACCCCGGAGACTCTAGCTAAAAATGGACCGGTGGCCGTTCTCCAAACTCTAGGCATACTGTGCTAGATGAACTAGAGCACCTGCTAACACCAAAGCATCTGCAGAAGGCGGAGCTTCATACCCATGTGTACTGACGGAGGAACAACATCCACTGGTGATGGATACTGCAATGTATGTCATCATTATGAGCAAGCACATAAATCAAAACATACGGAATCTGTGGCTCAAGTCCCTAGGAGAAGCAATCCCTTTCATGTGTTTCTAGGCCTTTCGACCCAGATGGTTCTATGAACAAGTAGAAAGATTTCTTTGTAAATCTTCTACAGAATATATAAACATGGTTAATAATGTGCAGAGCGCCAATGGTTCTATTTGCAAATATTACCTGTAAGTTAAATCTAGGGAAAATCTAATGCAAGCCTTGCTAATATACAGGTAATGTCATTAAGCAGAGTCACTAGCAGGTTCTTATTGCTAATATAACATGTATTGTAAATCTACAGAAACACCTTAGAGCTGGACATTATAAATATACATGTTATGTCATTAACTACTTAAGTATAACTGGACTGCGAAATGCTAGTGGTTCTTATGTATAACTTGGCCAGTGAAACTTGGTGGTTCTGCATAGAAAGATTTATTGTTAATCTTCTACACAGTGCAACTCAGCCACCTACATGAAATAGGCCAGTGGAATGACAGAGTTTCTTTATGTTGGCCAATGAAACTCGGTGGTTCTGCATAGAAAGATTTATGGCAAATCTACAGTGCAACACAGCCACCTACATGAAATAGGCCAGCGGGCGTTTGTGGTTCTTTGTACAAAGATATTGTGGATAGCTATAGCTAGGTCTAACCTTTTTCACTCAAACTAAATCCTTTACTACAATAGCCCCTTCACACTAGTCCCCCTTCTACGACATTCACTGCAAAATAACCTTATACTTCTTGTCATTTAGATTCCTGTCCAAAATCAACAATCTCAACATCTTTACATCCCCCACCTACTCCTCACATGCCATTTGTTGCCTCCACATTTCATTACTTCACCCTCACTTGATAACATCTGCTTCAAGTGATTTACCCAATGGATAATTTTCATGCTTCACGTCTCCAACTAATTCATACCCTTCAGAGAATCTCTCACACACTACATTTCATAACTCCCTTTCTCCTTACTAACAAATTAAGTTGGCACTTATGATTTATTACTTTTAGTCTATGATTGCTTGCATTATGAAACTTAAAACCCTTTAAATAAATAGAGGGAATAAAATCTTAAAGACTCAACAAAACCTAAATTGAAGTCCAAAATATCCTAAATGTTTCCCTCTTTGCTAAATATCCCTAACCTAAAGAATGTACCCCATGAAGTAGGAAACCACTCAAGCAAAGCCCTAAGCCTATATCCTAATAAAATAACCTGCATCTAATTCACCATGTCAACAGGCATATCAGCCTCACAAATGAATGCTGTGCGCACAGTCTTTTTACTTACTCGGTCGGTCGCAAAGGCAACATTACTTAACCCTAAATTAACGCATGCTTGGGTCCTAAGATGATGAAAGGGATGGCAAGATGTAATTCTGAAAATTCAAATGCGAGGCTTCAGTCCTGTGACACGGTTACAAGAAATTTCATGCTTGAGCAGGGAAACCCCTAAATGATGCAAGCAACCATATACCCAAGGTAATTGCACATTAGTGACATATTTGCTAGCTTAGAGGCAGAGGCGATACAAAAAGCCATTGGAATGGCAGTAAATGCATAAGAGCCACTGATGAATCTGAATTAATTGGAGAAATCAAACATTGAAAAGATGAAATAATGAAATGAGAAGGCAACAAAAGACATATTTGTGCAGAAAAAGTCAGAAAAAAGTTCAGATTGTAGCTTTTGGACAGAAAACTAAATGACTCAAAGTACTTAGCCATACATTAGTGAGAATTAAATACAGGGCGACTAAGTTATAAGAACACATGTAAAGCTCGAGACTGAGGTTGATATGAAAAAAATACAACTTTTGCACTATCCATGGTCAACATCTTGGACTGTGCCATCTAGGGTCCTCATCCGGTCATCGGTGATAAGCAATCCGTAACCTTCCCCTGACTTCTCTTTGTGACCCACCTTCACTAGACAGTCTTCTGCATAGAAAAAAATATTGTTAATCTTCTACACAGTGCAACTCAGCCACCTACATGAAATAGGCCAGTGGAATGACAGAGTTTCTTTATGTTGGCCAATGATGAAACTCGGTGGTTCTGCATAGAAAGATTTATGGCAAATCTTACAGTGCAACAACAGCCACCTACATGAAATAGGCCAGCGGGCGTTTGTGGTTCTTTGTACAAAGATATTGTGGATAGCTATAGCTAGGTCTAACCTTTTTCACTCAAACTAAATCCTTTACTACAATAGCCCCTTCACACTAGTCCCCCTTCTACGACATCACTGCAGAATAACCCTTATACTTCTTGTCATTTAGATTCCTGTCCAAAATCAACAATCTCAACATCTTTACATCCCCCACCTACTCCTCACATGCCATTTGTTGCCTCCACATTTTCAATACTTCACCCTCACTTGATAACATCTGCTTCAAGTGATTTACCCAATGGATAATTTTCATGCTTCACGTCTCCAACTAATTCATACCCTTCAGAGAATCTCTCACACACTACATTTCATAACTCCCCTTTCTCCTTACTAACAAATTAAGTTGGCACTTATGATTTATTACTTTTAGTCTATGATTGCTTTGCATTATGAACTTAAAACCCTTTAAATAAATAGAGGGAATAAAATCTTAAAGACTTAACAAAACCTAAATTGAAGTCCAAAATATCCCTAAATGTTTCCCTCTTTGCTAAATATCCCTAACCTAAAGAATGTACCCCATGAAGTAGGAAACCACTCAAGCAAAGCCCTAAGCCTATATCCTAATAAAATAACCTGCATCTAATTCACCATGTCAACAGGCATATCAGCCTCACAAATGAATGCTGTGCGCACAGTCTTTTTACTTACTCGGTCGGGTCGCAAAGGCAACATTACTTAACCCTAAATTAACGCATGCTGGGTCCTAAGATGATGAAAGGGATGGCAAGATGTAATTCTGAAAATTCAAATGCAAGGCTTCAGTCCTGTGGACACGGTTATAAACAAGAAATTTCATGCTTGAGCAGGGAACCCCCTAAATGATGCAAGCAACCATATACCCAATGGTAATTGCACATTAGTGACATATTTGCTAGCTTAGAGGCAGAGGCGATACAAAAGCCATTGGAATGGCAGTAAATGCATAAGAGCCACTGCTGAATCTGAATTAATTGGAGAAATCAAACATTGAAAAGATGAAATAATGAAATGAGAAGGCAACAAAAGACATATTTGTTGCAGAAAAAGTCAGAAAAAAAGTTCAGATTGTAGCTTTTGGACAGAAAACTAAATGACTCAAAGTACTTAGCCATACATAGTGAGAATTAAATACAGGGCGACTAAGTTATAAGAACACATGTAAAGCTCGAGACTGAGGTTGATATGAAAAAAATACAACTTTGCACTATCCATGGTCAACATCTTGGACTGTGCTATCTAGGGTCCTCATCCGGTCATCGTTGATAAGCAATCCGCAACCTTCCCCTGACTTTCCTTTGTGACACCTTCACCAGACAGTCTTCCTTCAAAGGCCAGATTCACTCAAAGTCAACAGCACCCTTAACCTAACTTGACACACGGACAATGCAAAAGCCTCAGATCTGCCTAAATGAATCTGCCACACAGCCTTGCAGCCCCCGCAGACCCACAAGTGAGTATCACGTGCAAAAAAATGACGATGATACCAGCACTTAAAATTAAATTGTGAATGTGTGTGAATGCAAATTAAATGGGGTGCAACACCCAAATGCAGACATTGGAAAGATACAAAACATGTGTTGGCAGATGATGGAACGGACTAAATGAACTTGATGCAAATGGAAAGTAAAAATGAAGAAACATTAATGAGAAGTGGCTTCAGTTAACAGAACATGAAAACTGTAACCTTCCTAAATCTGAGGCTTGATGAAACCCTTAAAGCTGCTAACCAAGAGATCCTCTAAATATACAGGAAGATGCCAGATCAGAATTTAAGCCCCTCCAGTAGGTCAGGATCCAGAAGTTTCTTGCTCCTTACACATTCCAGGCTGAAACAGAAAGAAAAACAATATAATTATTGGTGCTAAAAAGCAAGTTACACAACTACAATTTACTCCCAAATTTTACAAGAGCCACACAGAAACGTAAGCAATTCCTTCTATATAAGGTTTTAATTTGATTTAAGAAAGTTAGTCTTGTTTGCATGGCGAGTTTCTTTTGTTGTTGTACATAATCACATTATTTCATTTCTCATGCTGTAAATGGTATAGATATGCCATATATCTACTTTATGAATATCTGGAGTGTAATTAAATCATTTTAACATTCTAAACTTTACAGGAACTAACTTCTGGTTGTGGTAGTGTAAATATAATACATCCCCTCCATTGAAGAGTACCCAATATAAGTCTAAACTTATTTGGTTATTGGTTCAAATCCCCATGTGGATCCATACTTGGGCATGTCTTTGAACAAAAATGTCCAAGCATAAATTACATTTATTCATTTGCAGACTGGTCATAAATAGTGCAGATTCTGATCAGATTGCTGTTTGCAGAAGAATGATTAGCATCTAACAGTTTGCATAAGTTTCATAAATGTATACTGAGAAGGTGGAAGTTACTCCATCAGATTTCACTGTAACATTTTTATTAAAGTATTATTCTGATACTGACATTGAACAACATGATGGAACATAATACAGTTAGAGTAAAAATTCCAAAACAGTTTTTAACTTGCTAACAACATTCTTAATATCTTTCTATGAGTTTCGACTTTCCTGCATTTTTTGTCATATTTATTATCTGTAACTTATGATTCAATATTTGCATATGTGAGATAGAAAGCAGAAAAGGTAAAACTTAAAAACTTTTCAAAGAAGTTGTTTGGACCAATTCTGATGGTCTTGCTTTAAGAATTGGAGTAAATTTATATATCCATGTAACAAATAGAATGCATGCAGAAATCAATACTACTTGATATGTTTGAGGAGCTAGCATGTGACGTTTGTATTAACCTTTCTATTGCTACATTTATTTGCTCATAACATATACTAATTCTAAATCATCTTCCACAAGCATGCAAAGCTTTTTTTTATTTTTGTTGGAGACTCCACTGCAAATACCCAAGATCCTGACTTCCCCAATCCCATATATAGTAACTTAAATCATTACAGTGTAGATCCTGATCAGACAGCTCCCATTCTATACTCCGTATCTTGAAGTTATCTTCTTACACCAACATACAGCTGATTCCCAGATTCATTTAGATTGATACTCGACAACAAATATTGTAGATCCTGATCAGACAGCCCACATCTCATATACAGTAACTTTAAGTTATCTTCTTACACCAACATACAGTTAGACTCCTAGATTCATTTAGATTGACAGAGACTTGACAACAAATACTGTAGATCCTGACTAGACAGCTCACATCTCATATACAGTAACTTTAAGTTATCTTCTTACACCAACATACAGTTAGACTCCTAGATTCATTTAGATTGACAGAGACTTGACAACAAATACTGTAGATCCTGATCAGACAGCCCACATCTAATATACAGTAACTTTAAGTTATCTTTTTACACCAACATACAGTTAGACTCCTAGATTCATTTAGATTGACAGAGACTTGACAACAAATACTGTAGATCCTGATCAGACAGCCCACATCTCATATACAGTAACTTTAAGTTATCTTCTTACACCAACATACAGTTAGACTCCTAGATTCATTTAGATTGACAGAGACAACAAATATTGTAGATCCTGATCAGACAGCCCACATCTAATATACAGTAACTTTAAGTTATCTTCTTACACCAACATACAGTTAGACTCCCAGATTCATTTAGATTGACAGAGACTTGACAACAAATACTGTAGATACTGACTAGACAGCTCACATCTCATATACAGTAACTTTAAGTTATCTTCTTACACCAACATACAGTTAGACTCCCAGATTCATTTAGATTGACAGAGACTTGACAACAAATACTGTAGATACTGACTAGACAGCTCACATCTCATATACAGTAACTTTAAGTTATCTTCTTACACCAACATACAGTTAGACTCCTAGATTCATTTAGATTGACAGAGACAACAAATATTGTAGATCCTGATCAGACAGCCCACATCTCACATACAGTAACTTTATCTTCTTACACCAACATACAGTTAGACTCCTAGATTCATTTAGATTGACCGAGACAACAAATACTGTAGATCCTGATCAGACAACCCACATCCCATATGATATATAGTAACTTATGTTATCTCTATACACCAGCATTTATATATCTTAAGCTTCCAGGCAAATATAATTATCATGGACTACTGATTGAAATAGAAAAAGAAAGTGAGAAATGACGTCACGGGATTGCAATTCTGTTCAATATTCGTCTCAGATGATATCAATTATTTTAGAATTTTCAATCCTAGAAAAGAACTTTAAATTAACTTACCAGCTCAGAATGTGTGAACGGCTCTACATCTAGTCAACGAAGAACAGCCTGATCTTCTATCGACAGCAGGACGGGAAGAGATGTCATTTTGTACTTTACAGTACACCCGGCAGTCTCTGTAAAACAAGAAACGATATTATTAGATAGGGGACAAAAAGAGATGTTACAAAAATGCGTATGAGTCGATACACTCATTCACTGTCATTGTGAAAGTTTCAAGTGACCACATTTGTAAAGGGGCGTTACTAGTAAAACATTCTTATTCTAGTTCTAGTTATTTCCCTTAGAACTAAACTGCTTCTTGTCTGATTTCTGTTTTGTCTCGCCAGCTATGGTTACACATAACAGATAAACTGTTTAAAGCAATATAGGAGCAAGTAAGAAGACATTCGAAAAGAAATGGTTTTTATTTAATAGTTTTCAGTTAGCTATCAATCAAACAGAAGTTTTTATAATGTATAATCGTGAGACCAGGGAATGGTTTAAAACAAGAGCAAAATATACAGAAAACCCCGACACAATAGGATTTTCAAGCTGTTCCATATGTAGAAGAAAAGTTGCAAAATTGTTAAATTTATAAAAATAAAATGTTTAAACAGAAAATGTATGTGTGCAGCCGCCTAACATTACACAATTCATTACTATTCAGGTAGTAATTTTCAGGAACATAGTATGTTGTGTGGGTTTTTTTCTTTCTCAGTATCTTATTTTCTAATATCAACGTTGTTTTGCATGGTAGCATTATTGTATCTGGGTTATGTACTTAGAGTAAGTTCAGTGTTTCCTAAAATTAAGCCACTTTACGCATTTTAAGATGGAACAGATTGAGGCCAAACAGAAAGAGAAACAATAAACAGAACGCCCTGACATGTCTGATCCCGATTAACATAATGCTGTTGCACAGCTCAGTTATTACGGAATTATGTAATAATATTGTTAATAACTATACATTGAATTGACGTTAAAAAAACTTTACAAAAATTGTCAAGTAAATGGTAATAGGCCGAAACATTAAAAATATCAAATGACTTATAATGAAAACAAGTTTTCAATACTATCAAAGATTGGAACTGCTATTCAGTAAAGCTGGGGGTAAGGGGGTAGGAAACTTTAACTTTTTGACCAAGAATACTTTAAGCATATTATAAATGCTTTCTTCGTGTGTTTGACGTTTTGTTAATTATCATCCATATAGAATACAATCTGTTGAAGACTTTACGGGTTTACCAAGTTAATTTTGAACCCTCCAATCCAAATTCCATAAATGTAACCTCTTTCCCAATAGTACTTCAAGCATAGTAAAGCTATTTGTGGCTATAGACTGTTTCGTTGCTGAAAGATAATCTCACATGCAGTCCGAACATCGAAGGGCGTACTGATTTACTGAATTAGGACCCGTATTTTATCAGGGTTATGAAAGTCCGCAGAAAAGTCTTTCTCCGTGTGCAAATTTCAGTGAGCATACCATATATAGGCGTCCCCATCAAAAGGTTGACTGATTATGTCTATATGTTATAGTAATTTAGGATGACCGGTTTATATATCATCGTAATTTTCAACATTTGTTAGGTAGTGTAGATTTGTGCCTGTAGTTCGAAGGAATGAAATATAAGCATTAATTTTGTAACGAGAAAAAGAATCGGTCCTGAAAATAATGATGACATTAAAAAACATGTTGCCTGAGTTGGAATTCGCGCCAAAAAAAACACAACAAAAAACCAAAATCAATCAGCAAATATATAATATGTTAAGCTGGCAAATGAATACATAAGCATTGTGAACATTACTTGCGGGCGGGTTTTTAAGAACATATATTCGTTCCGTTTCTATCAAATTAAAACAACAACACATCAACTCAATTCTTAAAATAACAGATTGCTCGATTTAATTAGAAGACAATATTTAGATCGACGTGTTAAACTTTGCGGCAATATTTAGACCTTTTAATACTTTATACAGGTAATGCAGATTGCAGTTTCATACTCATACATATTTCTTCCGTTGTCCAATGTTTACGAGATAAGAAAACGAGTTTCTGAATTTTCCTTAAAACACAGTAAATATGTATCACTTACCCGAATAACAAAGACTGCCTGCCAGGACCGTTTTTTGTAACCCTTGGTGATTACACGGCCAATAACCAGCTACCTTCTTCTCCCCCATCCTGCTTATACTCCGCACCCGACGAAAGTCAGAGCGAGAATGACAAAATTCAAATTTTGCGCAGGAATATTCGTAATTTTCCGACATTCGGTAACATGACCGAACACTTTGTTAACGAATGGCGAAAACGCACGAACATACATTCGGCAAACTACGGCGCACAGGTGAGAATGAAAACCATTCAGCTGGCGGTGATAGCTTACCTCACGTGCAAAGCATGGAGTGTTATGTTGAGTGACTGACACGCCTTTTTGTTTGATTGCATGGCCCTTGGTGATAATTAAAGCTTTCATTGTGCTGACTTTCACACTTTCCGAGTCGGCACTAAAGGGGAAGAATATGCTATTGATGATATACCTATCACACCTTTTGAAATACTCAGGCAGCTCTTGATCAGAGTGTTCACTAGATATACATTTACTTGGTTCGCTCAATATGATGTTTGTTGTTGTTGTTTAGATGTTTTGTTGTTATTGTTAATGTTGTTGTTTTATCATGTTAACGCATGTCGTAAAATTACGACCCACATGTAAAAGAAGACTTGTTAAAAACGTTCATGTTTACACAAAATCGTGGTAACAGTCGCTCTTGTATTATGTTTTTTACACAATCAACAATAGTCAATTTGTGACCCAGTCTATTTGTCAATTTTCCGCCATTTTTGGATGAACTATTTTCCGGCTTTATGTTTCTGAGGCCCCTAGTTCGTTTCCAAATCGCGACATTCCTAGTCGAAAATAATGAAAACATACCTACATAGAGGTGTACCTATAGTGAAGTATATGCATGTCCATTACTGTATTTGCAAGTCCATCATACAATTTGCATGTACATAACTGTATTTTATGTTCGTTACTGTACATGCATGTCCATTACTGTACTTGCATGTCAATCACTATATTTGCATGTACATTACTGTATTTTATGTCCATTACTGCATATGCATGTCCGTTACTGTATTTGCATGTCCATCACTATATTTGCATGTCCATTGCTGTATATGTATATCCATTACTGTATATGCATGTCCATTACTGTGAATGCATGTCCATTACTGTTTATGCATGTCCGTTACTGTATTTGCATGTCCATCACTGTATTTGCATGTCCATTACTGTATATGTATATCCATTACTGTATATGCATGTCCATTACTGTGAATGCATGTCCATTACTGTATATGCATGTCCATTACTGTATATGCTTGTCCATTACTGTATATGCATGTCCATTACTGTATATGCATGCCCATTACTGTATATGTATATCCATTACTGTATATGCTTGTCCATTACTGCATATGCATGTCCGTTACTGTATTTGCATGTCCATTACTGTATATGTATATCCATTACTGTATATGCATGTCCATTACTGCATATGCATGTCCGTTACTGTATTTGCATGTCCATCACTGTACATGCATGTCCATCACTGTATTTGCATGTCCATCACTATATTTGCATGTACATTACTGTATTTTATGTCCATTACTGCATATGCATGTCCGTTACTGTATTTGCACGTCCATCACTGTATTTGCATGTCCATTACTGTATATGTATATCCATTACTGTATATGCTTGTCCATTACTGCATATGTATGTCCATTACTGTGAATGCATGTCCATTACTGCATATGCATGTCCATTACTGTATATGCTTGTCCATTACTGTATATGCATGTCCTTTACTGTATAATCATGCCCATTACTGTATATGTATATCCAATACTGTATATGCATGTCCATTACTGCATATGCATCTCCATTACTGTATTTGCATATCCATTACTGTATATGCATGTCCATTACTGTACATGCATGTCCATCACTGTCTTTGCATGTCCATTACTATATTTGCATGTAAATTACTGTATTTTATGTCCATTACTGCATATGCATGTCCATCACTGTATTTGCATGTCCATCACTATATTTGCATGTACATTACTGTATTTTATGTCCATTACTGTATATGCATGTCCATCATTGTACATGCATGTCCATCACTGTATTTGCATGTTCATCACTATATTTGCATGTACATTACTGTATTTTATGTCAATTACTGCAAATGCATGTCCATTACTGCATATGCATGTTCATTACTGTATATGTATATCCATTACTGTATATGCTTGTCCATTACTGCATATGCATCTCCATTATTGTATATGCATGTCCATTACTGCATATACATCTCCATTACTGTATTTGCATGTCCATTACTGTATATGCATGTCCATTACTGTACATGCATGTCCATCGCCGTACTTGCATGTCCATCCCTGTATTTGCATGTACATTACTGTATTTTATGTCCATTACATGCATGCGCATCACTATATTTGCATCTCCATTACTATATTTGCATGTCCATTACTGTATATGTCCATCACTGTATTGCATGTCCATCACTATATTTCCATGCCCATTACTGTGTATGCATGTCCATCACTGTATTTGCATCTCCATCACAGTATATGTATGTCCATTACTGTATATGCATGTCCATTACTGTATATGCATGTCCATCACTGTATTTGCATGTCTATTACTATATTTGCATGTCTATTACTATATTAGCATGTCCATTACTGTATTTTATGTCCATTACTGCATATGCATGTCAATCAATGTATTTGCATCTCCATTACTGTATTTTATGTCCATTACTGTATATGCATCTCCATTACTGTATATGCATCTCCATTACTGTATATGCATGTCCATCACTGTATATGTATGTCCATCACTGTATATGCATGTCCATTACTGTATATGCATGTCCATTAATGTATTTTCATGTCCATTACTGTATATGCGTGTCCATTACTATATATGCATGTCCATTACTGTGTATGCATCGCCATTACTGTATATGCATGTCCATCACTGTATTTGCATGTCCATTACTGTATATGCATCTCCATTACTGTATATGCATGTCCATCACTGTATATGTATGTCCATCACTGTATATGCATGTCCATTACTGTATATGCATGTCCATTAATGTATTTTCATGTCCATTACTGTATATGCGTGTCCATTACTATATATGCATGTCCATTACTGTGTATGCATCGCCATTACTGTATATGCATGTCCATCACTGTATTTGCATGTCCATTACTGTATATGCATGTCCATCACTGTATTTGCATGTCCATTACTATATTTGCATGTCCATTACTGTATTTTATGTCCATTACTGCATATGCATGTCCATTACTGTATTTGCATCTCCATTACTATATTCGCATCTCCATTACTGTATTTTATGTCCATTACTGCATATACATCTCCATTACTGTATATGCATGTCCATCACTGTATATGCATGTCCATTACTGTATATGCATCTCCATTACTGTATATGCATGTCCATCACTGTATATGTATGTCCATCACTGTATATGCATGTCCATTACTGTATATGCATGTCCATTAATGTATTTTCATGTCCATTACTGTATATGCGTGTCCATTACTATATATGCATGTCCATTACTGTGTATGCATCGCCATTACTGTATATGCATGTCCATCACTGTATTTGCATGTCCATTACTGTATATGCATGTCCATCACTGTATTTGCATGTCCATTACTATATTTGCATGTCCATTACTGTATTTTATGTCCATTACTGCATATGCATGTCAATCAATGTATTTGCATGTCCATCACTGTATATGCATGTCCATTACTGTATATGCATCTCCATTACTGTATATGCATGTCCATCACTGTATATGTATGTCCATCACTGTATATGCATGTCCATTACTGTATATGCATGTCCATTAATGTATTTTCATGTCCATTACTGTATATGCGTGTCCATTACTATATATGCATGTCCATTACTGTGTATGCATCGCCATTACTGTATATGCATGTCCATTACTGCATATGCATGTCAATCAATGTATATGCATGTCAATCAATGTATTTGCATGTCCATTACTATATTTGCATGTCCATTACTGTATTTTATGTCCATTACTGCATATGCATGTCCATCACTGTATTTGCATGTCCATTACTATATTTGCATGTCCATTACTGTATTTTATGTCCATTACTGCATATGCATGTCCATTACTGTATTTGCATCTCCATTACTATATTCGCATCTCCATTACTGTATTTTATGTCCATCTCGATTACTGTATATGCATGTCTATCACTCTATATGCATGTTCATTACAGTTTTTGCATGCCCATTACTGTTTTTGCATCTCCATTACTGTGTATTCATCTCCATAACTGTGTATGCATCTTCATTACTGTACATGCATCCCCAATACTATATGTACATCTCCACTACTGTATACTATTTCACCGTTAATGTAAAATGCCTTCTATTTTGTGCATTAGATCAGTAAAAACAGGTAAAACAACAACATAATTACTGTGCAAAAAATCAATGCATCTCGATAAGCGTAATCTTCTTTCATATTTTACCTTAAAGTTGTTACCCGACAGGTCTGAAATGCAGTTACGTTTTAAAGACTTAGAAATAAAGACATTGTGATCTCAAGTCAAGTACAATGTATTGTAAACTATACGGATGCTGTTTTTAAATGTAGATTTGTAAAACAAATAAGTAGATTCTAGATCCGACCTAAACATGAAGACATAAACCCCATTAGATCTATATACATGTACATATCTATTGATCTGTGGGTATGGTTATCAAAATCTAGAATATAACAAATTCAGATCTACATACATAGACGTCTAGTGTTACAGATCTACAAAACCTAGAGCGGTTATCTACTTGATCTAAGCCGGTTAGAGTAGAAGTTGAAGATTTGTTTAGGAGACACTACCACATTCATCTTTTCAGGTCGCATTAGAGTTAAAAGTTTTTACCCTAAAATTCTTTGTAATAAAAATGCAATAAGAGTAATAATAATAATAATAATAATAATAATAATAATAATAATAATAATAATAATAATAATAATAAATAGATCTTATAAATAAATAAATAAAATAAAATATATATCTAGATATTATTTGAGAACAGTGTTCTGAAATCCAAATTGCGTCTAAAATATATTAGAATGTGACAGCTCTGCTGTATACAAAAATCAGACCGAGTATTTCATGATTTGGATTGTCATAATAGATCAAGACTTAAGCTTATACTTTTGTCAAGTTCATACCAGTAAGCATTATAAAATCCCCAAAGCCAATACCAGTATACACTCGTTGTGTGTTTCCTGTACAGGCTGATCGTCGGACACCACCGTTAGTAGTTACATTAGAATCATATTCACGGTCGAAAAGTTACAGAATTATCTAAAATTAAAATATAAAGATCTACCTGATAATTGATTAAGTTTAATCTTGATTTCAGAGCTCCAAGTGTTACAACATTTGATCCCGATATAACAATGTCCTGGGTGTACCGGTTTCAATTGTCACAGGCCTACAATCAGTTATGGTAAAAAAAGTGATCTTACACAACTTTCCAAGCGGCATACAACCAGTGATTATTGTAAGTTCTGCTTCAAGCGCCTGATCCAGATCTGGAGTGGTTCCAGTTGAAGATGTTTCATTGCATTTATACAATATTATTATTATAACACATCTCATTTGATTCCTCATTTTATTCTTTCTATCTTTCGTTCATGCATTCATTTACACATCTATCCATTCATTCAATCGTTACTGGCTTCATTACTGTATTCATTCATTCATTCATTCACCCATCCATCCATCCAACTATTCCATAATTAATTATTTTTGCTATTTTTCTTTCATCCATTTGTTCGCAAATTCATTTGATTGTTTACAATTCATTTTTTCCTCGTCATTATTAGTAATATTTTATTGATATTTAACTAAACAACTAATGTAGAAGATAATAATTTACATAATGCATTTTATTATGCATATTACTGATTGTGTTGTTGTTTTCGTAAAATTATTATAAGATATTTGTAGTTTTGTAATGCCGCTTTTATTTAAAAATAAGCAAATTTAAAATGAAATGTATTATATTTTTATATAAAGTATTAAAATACCTTCCCACAAGTAACATAACTAAAACATTTCTTTCATTTCGAAAATAGGGAATAAATAAGTTTAATATGGGTAAATATGAGTATGAAAGCAATATAAGCGACAAAAATAAATTTATGAATAAAGACACCGATATTTACCTCGTGAAATCCACGTATTTTATTTTATTTTCTTCCATGATCTGACTGTGTAATTTGGCGGCATTTGTCCGACCTCCGAAAAAGGATTCACGTGGATCCAGTCTATCTTGAATGTCGAGTACGGCCACAATGTCACTGACTTCGGGATCTTCTCTGACCATTTGTAACGACTCGTGCTCCCAGATACACACGCAGTTGTAGCGTCGGTCCCGAGTTAGCACCTTCTCCTTGATTTTTGTTAGGTCGTTTAGCTGGCCCATGGTCTGACCCGTTTTGGGATTTTTGACGGTGCGGTCGGGGTAGCACTTGGGACATCCGTGCCATAAACAGCCTGTAATGAAAAATGTTGGTAAGTAAGAATGTAGCTCAATCCATTGAATCGATGCCTTGCTAAAATTGTCCCGTTTAACGTACCCGGCACTGAGGACCTGGTCGATGGACGACCGGATGGGTTTCTTTTCTACCACTTTAGCGCTTTCATCCACGGGTACCCAGAATCGGGTATTGATCAGTTTGGTCCAATCCTTAGGCGTTTTTTTCGCTTCGACCCAGTTGTCCCTCCTACCGTTGGGCAGCTCAAACGTGGCCCTATAGTCAGCTTACAGAAACCTGAAACATAATGAGCAAGTTATTCGTTGTATCGCATAAATAACGTAATTGTTTATTCGATGATTTTCAATGTAAAAGACGAAAAAAGGAGAAAATAAATCTTTACCTCGTCTAAAAGATGCCCATACAGACGCTGGCGATGGTGACGTAATGGAAGGGGTCAGCCTCTGTGGGATTTTAAAATGTCCACGTCGGATCGTCAGTAGTCTTCCATTTGGGCACGGAAATCAAAGATGGCGCCTCTTTTCTCCTCGTGCCATTTTCAGAAAGCCGCCCTGTCGCCCATGGACATGTACTCGGCTCCGTAGGCAATTGGGTCCGGGTAGGGACCGACGTAATGTTGGTATTCCCCTTGGTAAAAAAGTGCGGGAAATAACCCTAACACAATTCCGTCTATCCAAGGGCTTTGGGTAGAGCGGCGAACTTCATAGGCAGGAATTTTATGGAATCCGGGACCCGGATGTGTAGACCCTTGGACACCTCAATTTTAAGTCCTTCTCAATAAACTTTCAAATAGATACTATTTTATATATTAATTCTTTATTAGTAATTAAGTGCAAATGAATTACAAATGTACCTTCATGCTGTGTGCTATCACCGTGGTGTCTTTGTGTTGTGTGCTGAACAGCCAGTCTCCAAAGTTCTCCAGGGTAGTATCGCCTTGGAGTTTAACTTCACGGAAGCCGCACGTGTTAGGACAAGCGGGTCTGCTAAAGGCCTCCGTCTCTTTATTTCAGGCGTCGCATTTAGCGCAACGGCTGCCGCATCCGTCATATTGGGCTCCCGACGTAAGCTCATTGTACATGCAGGTCTCGCAGGTGCTCCCACAGCGGTCTTGTGTGTTTTCATTCTATTGTGAAAAACATCTATCGCAAAAATAGATGGAGCTGAAGAATCCGGTGATGTTTACGATCGCGTGGAAATGGCTGACGCCTTCGTGGTCCAACAAGTACAGGTATATCAAGGGCCAGTCTTCGTGGTCATTGGCAGGAACCCGGATAAATTTATTGCCAAGAGACGCCGCTACCATCGCGATTCGAACTTGTAAGACTTCTTCAAAAGCAGGAAGATCGTTTAGTGATACGGGTCTGTCGACGGACATTCCGACTTTCTGGCATAGGAGAAGGGCCAACTGTTTTTGTTCGAGGCGGTTTTTATTTTTCAAATCATTCTAAGCGAATACCGAGCATTGTCGATATTGTACCAGGTCGATATTGTACCAATCTCTGGATTGGTTAGATCTCTGCATTCGTATTTTATTACTCTCCCCGTCTCGTCCGCAACAACGCAGTGTTTTGCAAGACAAACCCCGATGGCTCGTCGTTGACGATTTGAACCATTAACGATTTCTTGTGTATAGAATTTTTTGGTCCCGGTAACTTGGTAACGCGTCTTCGCGGTCCCCTGGCTCATTGTGGTAAGTGTATAGCTCCGACGATCACTGGAATGTATAAACGTGTTAATGTCTTTTAAAATACATTTCATTATATTAGCAGATTTTGAAAAATGTATCATTTAACAAGAACTGCCTTACTTAAAATATCAATAAAAACGTTTTGTAAATTGCTTCTAGTCGTAAAATACCTTGAAAAGAATCATTCACCGCCAAACTTTCCTCGCTCTGTAAAACGCTCTCGAGTTTGTCCAGGATTCTTGCGGCATTCATTTCCCCTCTGGCATTAGGGGAATAACGACGGCGTAATTGAGGACATCGTGTCGCACAAACTCCGCACAGGGTTTACGACATCGCTACGCTCGCTTAAAACCACTTCCATCATACAAAATCACGTGACGATAGTCAGATCATCTTTGCCTGCCAACGGAGACTGCAGACACTCGATCTGTTTGGGTTTCGCTTTTATGGAGGAGTCAAACTCCGTTATTACTTTGTGAATTTCTTCAACGGTATCCATTGATAGTTTACATTGAACCGGTGTAACACCGAAATTTCGCCCTCGGAGAAAGGACGGAAATGGCCAAGTTGTTACGATTGTAGTGATAAATACTTTTTTTTTCTTTATCGTTAGAATTTGTTTTTTCATCTATTATTAGTCGTTTTTCTAACATACACATTCATTCCGATTGTCATTTTACTGAACAAAAATTAGAAGTAAAAAAATCAAATCCTTCCAGATCTGGAAGGATTTCTGTGTGGTAGCAGAGATTCTCCTTACTGAAAGGGGGAGATCACTGCGTTGGAGATTGCGTGTCGCATTACGACCCTTAAGAGGCCATTGCCGTTCTTCGCCTCACGGGCCCTGGACAAAACATCTTCGAAAAGACGATAGATATGTCGCTTAAAATCTATCAACCGACGTGCTTTTTTATTGATCGTTAAACCTGATCTTGTATGTGTTCTCGGTGGCCGCAGTACTGGCGAACTTTCGGGTTCCGGTAAGTTCGATCCAATTAGTGTCCTCTCCACCTCTTACTTGATCGTCGATATAGGTGGGTTCCGGAGATGCCAGGGGCACCAAACGAGTCTCTTGGTTTGCGTTCATAGTACCATTTGAGGGTCCGGCTTCCGTGAACTGTCGTGTTGGAGGCGCCGCGTGCGTTTCCATGTGTTTGGCGTAGGCGGCGTAGGGCGAAAACTTGGATTTGCATCGGGAGCAGTAAAACGTTTTTACAGTTATGTGAAAAAAATAATACGATTGAATAGCTCCATTCGTTTTTCATCGCAAATGTATTTAGAAGGAAAGAGAAGGCATCATCATTAAGTTAATTAGAGTCTTTTTATTATATTTTATTTAATTATTTTATTTTATTTTATCACCTTACCTAAACTCACCATCTCTGACACACTCCATGAAGCGGACGCCATATCATCGCGGGCAATGACGGTCGCCACGAAACCAGGGGACCAGGGTTCAAATTCGTTGTCCTCGGAAGCCGTTTTCGGTAACTGCAGAGAATCGACTTTCGCTGTTTCCCCGGATCTCGGTGCTGGAGACATCTGCAAAAAGGAGTCCGCCCCTTCGGCCGTCCATTCCCTCGGTGAAGAAGGTTCGTTTTCCAGCAACAATAAATAATGCAAGACGTCGACCAACAAAGGGTCATCCGCAATACCGAATGCGACGACGAATTGGTGAAACTGTCGCGCCGAAACGCCTTGTCTAAGCATAGCTGATACTTCATGTTGCAGATTCATTCTAAAGGAATATAAAAGAGACAACTCTTATGTGCATATTAGATAGTAAAAAGTTAATTATTTCCCTTTTATTATTAATTGACTACGACAAGAAAAGAGAATCAATATAGGGTTCGTTATATTTCGCAGTTTTCTGAATTGAAATATAACAAAAAGTTTTAAATACAAACAACAACAAAAAACTTTTACATTAAAGTTTCCTAGGTCACGCGAAGTTTAAACATCATATAACAATTTCAAATATATATTTAAAAAGACAAATACATAAAACATACTATAGAGAATTTAAACTATTTTTTCAGTCACCTGGTGACAGAATGAATTGGTCAAACTCAGTAAGTAAGATATATTTATATCGTTTTACCTCGAAGAATTTTTTCCCGGTGCGTCAACAATAAGTACAATAACAATATTTTCTATCTTTGACATTACTGGTATTTTATAATCTATTTACAACTAATAATGATAAATTTTCTTTTTTAAAAATGAAACGAATGTTTAAAACTTATTCACATTGATGTTAATTGTGAAGTATTTCCATTAATACATTCGACTTACAACACCTTTTGTTGTTTCTTTTTTCTGGCCATTACGTTTGTGTATTATTACGTCAACGTGTATGTAATTGTTAAGTTTAACAACCATTTTCTGTATAGTTTTCTGACGACATTAAATAAGTAGATATGAGTATTATACTGTAACGAGAACTTACGAGTTATATGTCCTATTACTTCAGGAAGAGGTGCGGAAAAAAGTTGAAAGAGGTGGGAAAATTGTTGAAGGAAATAGACCCGATTATAAAAGGGTAAGTTAAAGATTTTTCTACAAACACAAATGATCTAAATGCGTTTACAATTGTCACGTTTAACGTTCGCTTTCTGCAGCGTATTTATGGTGTTAACTATTTTAGAAAAAAAGTAACCATGAATATGTATAATGAGACGAAAAATGTTTAAAGAATTCTATTTCTTTTTCATTTCAGTGAGACGCAAAGAAAAAAGAAATGACATGACAATCTGAAAATAAGTGTGCAAAAAAATAAAAAGCATAGAAAAATAAAAAAAATATAGCCAAAATTACCGATGGAAAAATTAAAATGTTTACAGTTCTGAGTCAAATTATCAATTAAATAAAAATAAATGTACTCATAATCTTACCAATCATTTATTTTAATGTTTAAAGTGGAAGAAATAATTTGTGTGTGTATGTGTGCGTGTGTGATTTTCTTTTTGTATGTGTGTTTGTTTTCTTCGTATAATTTGCGAGCGGTATTGTTGGTTATTATAAAAATTGTTGTTTTACTTCTGACATAGAAAATTCATCTGGTTTATACATTTATTTTACTTTAGAACAATACGAAAAAATATACGGTTAACAGATTAAAAAAACAGTTTACGGCCATCTTTCAAGTCTCTCTGATAGAAGAAAAAGTTTTATCCCAGCAGCTAATTATCAGCAACGCTCTGTCCAGGTTAGGTAGTGTCATTACCACACAAGCGGTCGAGTTCTGTCTCTATGGTTCGCCAGTAAATGGTCATTGAGGGAACTAAATATCCTAATTATCGCTCACCAGAGTAAAGACAGAATGTACTCGCGGGAACTTTTTTTAAACATTCGTATAGAAGATTGAAAATATGCGACATTCTACCTGTTTGTTGTAAACGCCTATATGTCGACGTATACTGAGCAGTGGTTCGCGACTGAATAAAACATTTATCGTTTCGCCCCGGAGAATGACAGTCAGACAGAAAAATAGTTGTATTAAATATGGAAAATATTGTACTTACATATTATTGTTAAAATGCTATAAATTATATGAAAAACAAATCCTTTTCGAAGAAAAAAAAACTCGGACGACTGACGCGGTTTCTAATGTAAAAATAACGGTTATGTGTGGGCAGTCTCTTATTTATATTTGGATCTCGTGGCGTCGTTTCCTTATATGATAGGCTAATTTTCGACTAACGCGATGAGTGACGCGACAATGGCATACCGGTACTTTTCTTCGGCGTAATTTTCTAATACGGTACGTTCACTTCCGACTGACGCGATGAGTCACGCGAAGTTTTATTAAGTATTTAGCTTCATTGTATCAGAGACACTCCATTACGACGACTCATCATCACGTGACGCGATGATTCATTTAAAAGAGGGTTTGCGCTACCGACGTGCGCGTGAAGCGATGACTCACTCTTCAAAGGCGGGACGCGATAACTCATTCAAAAGTGGGCGGGGCGTACGATGACATACATCATTTCGTGACGCAGTATGACACATCAAACAAAAAGGGGGCGGGGCCTACGTGTGACGTCACCTGTTAATCAATGCCCCCAAACCGACCCATATGTAGTGCTGTAATTAAAAATGTTAATTTGCACATTTGAAATTCCCTTTTACTTGCACGTAACGTTACGTTGCTTTCCCTACCGTTACGCTAATTATTTACCGTTACGTGGATTCCCTTTTTCATTTTAACATAATTTAACGGTCATATATATATACTAGTGTTTTTTTAATTTGCATTAAATAAAAAAAAAAACTGGTACAGTACAATACAATGAAAGGGTTTTTGCGTTTCAATTTAATCTAGCAGTGTTATGTTACATCCATATATACAAAATGGCCAAGAATCTCTGAACCATCTGGAGAGAAGACTACACAAGGAAAATGTATACAAGATATGAAGACTCTAGATGCTTTCCTTTCTGACAAGAAGATTATCAATGTTTTGTATTCTATATCGCTATGTATGTTTACGGAAAATGGCAATGCGGTTTATGAAGAGATGTTTACAAAATGTAGACGGCGCCGGATATCGGACGTCCAACTTGGACACCGGACGCCGGGCGCAGAGTTATCATAACAGCTTACCGTCAGCATATGCTCAGGTGAGCTAAACTATGCCTGCAGTGCACAAAGGAAGCCGTTGCATTACACATGTCACGAAATGTTTATTACTGTGCAGGCTTCAGAATCTCATTCTGTGGAGGGAAAAAAACAAACTATCATATGTGTTTGATTTTTTGTTCATTTAACACTTGACTTTTTGTGCAGTTACCAATGTGTTATAAACATAGTAAATGGTTATATACATAAATATTATGTACATAGCTCAGGTCTTACTAAAATACCTTTTATTTGAAAAGGGTCAATGCATTTTAAATTGTTACTTTTAGCTCTGTACAGTATAGTCTAGTTGCACATTGGACAGGTTCTGAAATACAATTTAATTTACCGTAAGTATATTTAAATAAAAGTGTGAATATCTTTATATTTATTTATTCGAATAACTTCAATTATATATATCTACATAATAAAAATGGCACACGCGCAGTTGCAGATATAAATCTTTATTGAGACCGAATGATCAAATAATTTTTAATGTTTAAAAAAAAATGAAATAAATCAACAACCAGAAAAAAAAAGCAATCAAGGTCGAACTTACCTGGGCGCGAAATTCGAGAACTTTCGAGAGTAGCCTCGTGTATGCATCACGTGGCACTTGGACGTTAATTATCATAAAAAATGGCTTCGTAAAAATGATACCTTTCAAAAAATTAATTATGCTGATGACCCAACTAGTTTTAAATGTTTCGATTCAATAAAAGTTCTTTTACTTAAGCACTTGTGATTTACAAGTGTGTGATGTTATTTAACACGAACTAGAGCAGACGAACATCAATTTAAATTTTTGAAAATGAAAAGTTTCCATCTTCCAGGACAATGCCGGAAACGAGTAGTTAACAATGTGACTGACTTATTGGGCGAATGTTTTAAGTCGTTTGACCGGTATGTCTTTTTTTATTTATTTTTGTTGTTGTTTGTTTTTGTTGTTGTTGGACAAGCTTGTGCTGTTTCTGTTTTTTATTTAAGTAAGTAATATGCCATTTAATAATATTCTTCAGTTGTATAATGAAGTAGTCCTACAAATAAAAAATAAGCAATCGCATATATTATTTCTAGTTCATTATTTTATATGCAGATAATAATTTCCTTTACTTTGTATTGAATCTGCCAATTATATATGGGGCAAAAAAAAAAAAAAAAAAAAAACAAGTGAAAAAAAAAGTAATTTCAAATGTAAAATATATCATAGGTCTTATTTATAGGACTAACAGTGAAGAACTATTTGTAGGTTTGTAACTTGTACATGAAGCAATAAAATGTATGTAATGTTGCACTCAAAAGATTTGTAACTATTATTAACTAATTAGAAACCATACATAACTAATTAAATATGCTTCAAGTAGGTCAAAAAACATTCATTCATAAGTTTGGAATGCTTTCCTTGAAACCATGCACATTTTATTAAACTTCACATACATCTGTAAGTTTGTCTGTCTCGGTTGAAGCACTCTCATGGAATCACAACTGATAGGCGTAGTTGCAGTGGTGACAGGGCAGAGGGCGCTGCTCCAGTAATGTTGCGTCAATATATATCCCCCCAAAATAAAATAAAAAATCAACTAAAATAAAATTTTCTAAAGTGTTACATTTTTCACCCAAACAAGACATATATAAGCAATATTAATGAAAGTCATTGAATCTACAATTGCCATGCATAAAAGAGTATCTCCCTCCTCCCTACTGTCGCTTCATAATGGTAGACGTTTATATGCAACTTTATAATGTCAGAGTTTTTTTATTTTTAGTTACTCAACGTCTGGCAAAAACATTGTTCATAGGAGGAAGGGAAAAAAAAAAGGAAAAAGTATTTGATTAATTTCTTTGCAGGGCATTCTCAACAATAATGCGATATTCATAATGTTACATTCTTGCACTTTGACATTGCCTTATATGAATTTTAAAGTAAAATTTATCCAATATACTATCATTTTATATATATAATGTACAATGTACAACAAATTCTTACATCTGCTAAACATGTATATGTTATACTTGTACATATGTACAACAAAATAATGACTAGAATGTTAGTGAAAGTTTAAACATTTTACTGTCAGACTAGAACAGTAGTTTTTGTACTAGAAATGTCAGAACTGTAATAAAATTAAATGCAAATCGAGCACAAAGCTACATGTATCTCAACATAAAACACTCGAAACAATATCCATGGCAGGATTCCCGGGCCACCAGGGTAGTAGTTATGTTCGACACTATGTATGCAACCCACAACTACATGTATAAACGATGCTCAAAGCTACTTTTTCAATTTAATTTTCTTGTTTTCAACATCAATATGATTGAAAATATGTAACTTTTAGTGAACTAGATTTTTTTTTAAACCTTTTTGGTTGCAGTTTGTTGTTTTTCCTCGTCATGTTCATCATAACATTGAAGATATTTGGACCATCTGTTCTTCGTTGCCCGTCATGTGCGCGTTTGACCACATGAACTTCTAAAAACTTCATTCCCATGTCTGCCACAACACCTAGAGGCATACGAATGTCACATACAATGGCATTGTTGTTTTCATCCAAGACGTTCGAACACGATTTTGTTGCAAATACTTTTTCAATAAAAAGATCGACAGCAACTTCTTTAGATAATAGGGAACTTATATGATCGGTCGATTGCCCTTGTACAAACTTTGAATTTACTCTAAATCCTGAAAATTTAAGTCCAAACCATAACGTACGGGCTTCGGCAGCCATTTTGATAAATAGACGCTTGCATTGATCAGATAAGTGCCTATGTGAATAATGATAAATCCTGTATCGTACCGTACTGTATGCGCACAGAAAATCAGTACCTAGGCAAAACTTTTTTTTTTTTTTTGATTTTCGGAAAAATCTCATCGGCGGGTTCGAGTAACTACAAATAAAAAACACGCGCCTAATGTGGATCCTCATTTTGGATTGTCTCAATATGGTTATGATAATAAAAGGTTTTAACTTTTGCAAATATACCTAAAGAGGTGATTAACTATTATTGACAATAATGTGCCCTTGGGACGGAAATAAACATTTAACATGAAACTTTGCAGCACTTTTTCCAGACAAATGTTTGTTCTTAACATTGGTTCTTTTCTTTTACTGTTGGACCTTTGTCAGGTGGTTCTACCTTGACCTAGAACTAATAATTTTAGCCAATAACTGAAATTAGAAATCATCTGATCCCACATGCAACCAAGAGTTTTAGATGAAGTTCTTTTCACTATCAAACATGACCCAATCAGTATTCCTTTACCACCAACACTTTTCTGTAACATGTCCACATCACAACATTTTCTATGTTTATAGTGTACATACAAAGTAAGATTGTATTGTTTATGTAAGAAGTTTTCTGTCTGTAAAATTTTTAGTTTGGATAAAACCTCAATGGAGAAATGTTCCAAGTGGACCCAAATGGCTCAATCGTAAAACTTCGGGTATTTCCGTATGGTTCGTAAAATACACCTCGTACATAGCTCTAGAATACACCAAAGTGCGTCGCCTGAGTTATGGAACAGTGTCCGTTCGCGAGAAAGTAACAAATTATATATATATCATTTAGTTGAGTATATCTTGCAATAACAACGATTTTTTTTATCAATACAATCTATATGATTTACGGAAAATTGAAAAGTCAACATTAAATACCCAGTATTAAAACTAAGACACACAAAGTAGATCCAAGATGGCGCCTTATTATGTCAGAGGTCTCTTGCATAGCATAAAGGCCGAGGTGATCAGATTGCCAAATGGCTGAGACTGTTTGATGTGATCAACAATCTCACAAATGAATGATGCATTATTGCCGATGCAAATCTATTTAGAATATATATAAGTGCTGTGTGAACTATGCTTACTTTTTTCTATGTCTCCTTTTTTCAGTTCTTTGTTAGGTCATGTAAGTTTGTTGTCATCAATAATCACTGTAGAACCAAGTAAATATGTTAGGATCAGCCGAGTTTAAATTAATCAATCAAGTAGCAAGCACAGAACATTTACAAGATTAATTGGCTAGATTTTGCTGTTGGCCTGCCACATTATTCACCATTTAAACCTACCTTTTTTTTTCTAAATTGTTGGAAAGGGTATAAAATAAACAGTTTTAGCCAATAGTAAAAAATAACACATGGCATTTAAAAATAAATAGAATTATTTATTGCCACTCTAAATGTTAGGTCTTAAGTTGGGCATGGACCAATTTTAAATGTGCTCTTATTTATTATACCATTTAAAAAAAAAAAAAAGCCTTTTTTTTGGTAAAACATGACAGTTGGCTGACCTAAATGATTATTGATCGATTTAATTTAGTATACTTCCTTTAATGCTTTTTAATGTTTCACATTAGTTCTTGGCCTGCTAAGCACAAATTGACAAGGTTAAATAACAAAATGTTCTGGTAACCAGCTCTGGTTACTGTCTGCGCTGTTTTCCTGCAGAAGCAGCATACTTAGTTATATTTATTTGTAGTTGTTAGCAGGTTACTTAGATTATATATTGGTTATTACCAGCAGTAACTACTTATTGATTATTAACAAAAATTTTGTTGTTACGTCAAGTCTTTTTGATAAGACGCACACAAAGATAAGTCGCACCCCCTCTTCTAGGTCTAGAGTCAAGAAAAAAAGCAAATTCTGAAAGATGAGACACATCCCCTATTCACTTATCCAGCAAGCCACCCTTGAAGCAGTTCCAACGTCGCCTAATAGCTTGATTTGACTAGAAGGTACATGTTCTAATTGTTTGGTAAATCATTTTTTTGCGCAGAGTGCTTATTATTCTCTAAGTGGCTTTAATAATACGTTGCGACTGTTTGCCTAATAAGACCATGTGTATTGAGTTACGTTATGACATTCTGCTATAGTATATCGTTTACACGCAGGATGTTCTTGCGGCTACATGTATCCCAGCCCTACACAATTGAGAGATGAGAGAACATCCTGTTTCACGCGGCAGCATGTCAAAAACCAGTTAAGTTCTCGGCCTATAATAAAGTTCTCGACACATGGGACAAACACAAAAATGACAATTAAAATAACAAATAAAGACCGAATGATGTAGTTATTCTATTTTCACACCAGGGTATTAATGCTTATTAACAATTAGTTCTATGCACCAGTGTAACTTTACTTACTGGTTGATCAACGATCTATTTAAAGAGGTGTGAAAACTAGTCTGCACAAATAGTCAATGCACATTTTATTGTTGTTGTTAATTGGGGTTTAAATTTCAACTTAAAATTTATTCGTAGGTTACATTCAAAATAAAAACAAATTTTAAATCAAAATTGATCAATTGAATGATACCATATTACTATGACGATGATAATAACAGCATCGTCAATGAATATGCCCCGTGTCACTAAAAATCAATAACTGTTTCCGGATTATGAAACTTTGCCAATTTGTTGGAAGAAAGTGATATTTATGTAAAAGTTTATTGCATCATGTTGTTTTTTCTAAAGAAATGAATTAAAATGTCTCTTTTTACATTAAATATCAAATTTTAGATAAAACCAATGTAAGTTTTCCCTGAAAATAGCACAAAACAGATGTCTCTGGCAGATTCTATTGGCAATTCTCTGCGATCAGTTTACTGTAAAGGGTCAATTTTGGTCTCGTAAAAATGGGGAAAACTTTACTTTGCATGGATAAGACGCACCCCCCACTTTTTTATCTTACTTTAAGGCAAAAAAACGCATCTTATAAATAAAACTTTACGGTAATCTGTAAAGTGAAAGTCATGTGACCTTTTGACATGTCATTGAACCATGGTAAAAATAGCTGCTGTGATTCCCTTAGGTAAGTAAACAATCGAAAATCGTGGTTTTAACCATTGAAGGATATAAACTTGTGCTCTATAGTGAGAACTTTTAATTAGTAGCAACAAATACATACGTCCACTATTGTTATCACATATACATTGAATTATCCACGAAACTTAAATCTGATACTTGGCCTTTAACAAATTTGTTTTGGTCAATTTTTTAGCTGTTATATTTGTTCATAGACTGATTAAAAACTAATTAGCAAGAGAGTCTTGCTTTTGCTTTCATAATCTGTCAAATGGAACACTCCCAGACCTTGCTGAATGGCACAATGTCAGTATGCCATTTCTTCGTTAGGATATTGGTGTTTTAGCTTTCATTCTCTCAGGCATTGCCACATATAACCTTCTACTGAACATTTTCTTTTGAGTTAGGCATGTAAAGAGAGAAGATTGTGGTATGTCTAGTTCTTCTGTGATCATTTTCTGAGACACCCTGTTCACTTCAATATCACAGTATATTTTTCAGTGTAGGATTTTGTATTTAATTTTTAATGTGTTCCTTTACCCTCTTCAGATTCAGATATCCTCCATGAACTATACAAAGTCCTTGCATGCATTGCTTGGTCTGACTTTATGGAGAAATTATGTGTGTTTGTAAGATACGATTGTAGCTTTATTACAACCTACAACTTACATTTTTGTTACTTCATAAATACCTAAATAATAATAATAAGTCTATTGCTGAAAGAAAAAAGGCAACAAGCAAAGTATAAAAAAAATACTGGCTCCTTTTAAATTGCTCTAAAAAAATCAAAAGCCACTTTGTACAGGTGACCTTTCTTCGCTAGTGTGTGACATGGTATTTTCTTGCACTACCAAACTGGCTGCTCTCAGTGCTGGTAACTACCTATTTTTATTCTTCTAGTCAATTATTTAGTATAATGTGTTAAAGTTTGAGATGTGGTCACAATAGTAGTTTGTGTCAAAAAAGACATTTATCACAAAATAATTTGTCCAAAGCACTTAATTTTATATAGATTGTAATGGAGCAAAATAAGCCTTTTAAATAATGTTGTTTTAAGTAAAATCTCTAGTAGCCCTTAACTCTGTCTAATTGCAATATAAAGCATTGTGATTTGACTAATTCAATTGTGAATGCTTGTTGGGTAATGTTAATTAAATATAAAAGCAGAAGCCAGATTCCCATCATTGCATTCGTGATTCATGACGTACAGTTACAAAATGTGGTTCATAACACACAGAAAAACACATTGGATAACTAATTTATTTCTATTTGCAAGACTAACAACAGCAAAAAGTACATTTTTATCCTAGAATTATGTAAACTTACAATTATTATGATTATTAATTCAACTGCTTTGCAGCTAGTCTTTTCTTTACAAACCAATTGCAGAAACCTTATTCCTAGAGTACATGTTACATATTTTTCTTCTCTTAGATCTGCTTCAACAGTCTGTATATCATCCTGTTGATCTTTCAACATCCATTTAAGATGCTCTTTTAAGCAATGCCAGTGTGGCCTTGATTTTATTGCGATGTTTTACTGAATAATGAAAGCTTGTTTGTAACTTTTCACCAACAAATAAAGGAAAAAACAACACCTTAATTAAATTCACTTTAAAAGTGCCCATTCTCATCATGCAAATATTTATTGACACTCAATCTTCTCTTTTTATCACCTTTCTTGCTAGTGAGGAATTTTTCCATTTAAAAAAATTGAAAAAGGTATCTTTAAAGAATTAAAAAAGGTTTTATAAGGTGTAATAGCTTAAGTTTTAAGCAACACTGGGGTGATGAGCTGAAATGGCTAAAAATAGTTGAAAAGCATTGCACCACTTTTAATTCCCCTCCATCTAAAGACAACTTTATATGCTGAAAGACAGAATCAGTGTTCTCGATTACAATGAAAAATGTTGGGTCTCTGGGACCGAGTACCTGGAAAAATGTGGGGTCCCATACAAAGTCCACCGAGTCCGTATGAAATTGTACTCAGTTTTATTGTTTTGATTCAAAACATTGTTGAGAATGGAAATTCTAAATTTATTTACATCTTTTACTGTAACTAGTGATGCCATTTTGTCTGCATCTAGCAAGGTGCACATAACTATGCAACCATGAATGGTTACCGTTAATACCCGACAAATTGCTACCACTTTTCACATTTATGAAGAACCAGTCCAGACAGGGATACGTTTATCATAGGTAACAACCACTGGTAGTATTTCCCAGGATATTTTTAGTTCAATGAGAACTGCTTTATGGATTGAAATGCAAGTAGAAGAAATTTATGTTGTATCACCGAGACGCGTCATACTGAAAATGTGTCCCAGGCAATTTCAGAGCATATTTTGACATGATTATGCCGCAGTCGTGAACACTGACAGAATGTTTATAAATTTTAAAATAAGAGGTAAATTTTTATTAAATAATTCATAGTAGATAAAGCATTTTACTTGTTGAACCAAATTTGAGGAAAAAATGCAAATAGGATAATCTGTGACTATATCGCTTTGAGTAATACTTTCTGAATTAAATGACTCCTAACTAAACAGCATTTAAACCAAAATTTAAACAAGCTAAGATGAGTTTTGTTTATTTTCTAAATAGTTTGTTATAAAAAAGATAAGATGCTTGAGGTACAATTTGTTAATTTTGAGATAAAGACTTCATTAACAGAGTGTTGCAAATGAAAAGGTGTGAGCCCTTTAACTGCCTTTCTCTGGCTGATGAAGTTTAAAATTAACTGATTTCAGGTTCTTCTACATCAGCCATTTTTCTGCAATGTTAGGTAATTATCCACACTCATTCATAGATGCTAGCCTAATGTTAATTAACTTGCCTTAGTTGGGGGAGGGTATATTACTAAAAACTCAGTAACAAGTAGCACAAGTCCAGATGTAGATCCAGATCAACTTGAAACCAACTGATCAGAATATGCATTATTTGTCTATAATGGCGGAGTGTCGGACTGTTGCCTATAATGTTTGTAAAGATAACATTCTTGAGCAAAGGCTTATCAAGACTACCAAGTATGTCCCATTGACAAAGATTGATAAAATCAAGAGTGGAGAAAATTGCAGATTGAAACCAACAACAGCATTCTTGCAGAACAAATGACTGGCAAAATGTAGTTGCATACACTGCAAGATATCTTTAATCATTTTACCATTCACATCCAACTGCACAAAATGGTCTAGAATTTACAAGAAAACCACATTTGTGATTTTTCAAGTAAACAACGGGCCCAGGATTACAAAAGAGATAAGGGAGCTATTTGGAATATCAGACACATTTTGTGTTAGGTGTTAAAGTCATAAATGTTTTTTGCAGGATAAGAAAACAACATTTCAGGTAATTATTAATGTCATTAAAATTAAAAAGGTAGTGATGAAGTTATAATTAAAATTTTGGTTTACCATGATTTAACTTTGAGTTAACATTCTGACAACTTTTATTGACTTGACTGTTCTATATTAAAACATCCGATGTCAAATTAAATGTTAGTTAACTTACATACAAACATTTTTTATGTTGTTTTATTTTATACTTCACTTGTATTATATCTTGCTTCCTTACTGTATAACACTTTATTTTTGCGCATCAAAAAGTTCGCGATTTTATCATTTTAGACACTTTTAGACATTTTGCGTAAGTAAATGTTCACGAGAAACCAATTCTAGGGGTGGTCGTAATATTAACACGTTCATAAAAATCACCAACTGACTAGAGATCACTGCTTAAGAAATATATACACGTCCTAAATATCGACCGAGGGCAAGAGATCGTAGGCCAATTATGTCAAGCAATACCTGTAAAATATACCTGTAATTGGTTTTGTATACACAACCGGTCTTATATCCCTGAAAAGTTGTCACAGCTACCGTATCAGTTGTCAGTTTTTAATACTTGTAGCAAACTCCTGATCACTCAACTGATAATACTATAATTATTCACACCTTTAACAACAGGTCACCTTTTTGCATGTTGCAGGTGTGATCAGACGGCGATTGCTATATTCGATGTATTCAAGGCTCATTCTTGACTCTGCAATAATTCCCATGTGCATATACACATATTTTGAATAACACACAGCATACAAAACATGTCATGGTTGGTGAATAGTACGGTAGCTATTGACAGAACACCGTTTGGCTTGGTAAAAAAATTTCGCTGTCGAAAATGTTCGCGAATATAGGTCGTTCGCGAAAAACGCGAAATTTATTACCACGCGAACTTTACCTGTTATACAGTATTTGTCTTTTTGAAGTATTTACTCCATTCTTGGTATCTTTCATATTATTTTCTTGGGTAAAACCAGTACTCAGTGCTGTAGTTTAGAACTAAGATTTATTCTTGTCACCATAAGTAACTAACTCCAGTGGAAAAAGCTGTCTGGCTAGCTTTGCGGGTATCATTGGTTATACTTAGTACGTCCCTTTACCAATTAAAATGCGAAATTGGCAGTATGACCAATTTTATGTGTGTAATAATTACCAAACATAAAATGAGTATTATTTATATTGAGAAATAAGTGACAGCTCTCTTCCAGAAACAAAAGGATACCCATCTTACAGAAAAAAGGGATCACCCATGGCTGAATGGTTAGAGATGCTGTTTTGTTACTTCTCAGCAGGCAGTCTTCCAGCAGCAGGTCATTCAGTGGGAGGTCTTCTACTGGGAGGTCTTCCATTCTGAGATCTTCCAGTGAGAGGTCCTCCAGCTTGAAGTCATTCCAGTGGGCGGTCTTCCAGAAGCATGTCTTTTAACAGGAGTTCTTCTTGCAAGAGGTCTGTTAGTAGGAGGTCTTTCCATTGGGAGGTCTTCCAGTGGAAGGTCTTCTAGCAGGAATTCTTTCAGTGGGAGATCTTTTAGCAGGTGGTCTTCCAGGAAGATATCTTCCAGCCTGAGGTCTTCCAGGAGTAGGTCTTCCAGCAGGAGGTCTTTCTAGCAAGAGGTATTTTAGCAGGAGGTCTTCCAGGAGGATGTCCTCCAGCGGGAGGGCTCCCAGCAGGTCTTTCTGGCAGAAGGTCTTCCAGTGGGAGGTCTTTCAGTGGAAGGTCTTCTAGCTGGATGTCTTTCAGGAGGATGACTTCCAGAAGGATGTCTTCCAGGAGGAGGTCATTGCAGGAAGAGGTTTTTCAGTGGGAGGTCTTCTATTAGGAGGTCTTCCAGTAGAAGGTCATTCCAGGAGATCTTCTTGTGGAAGGTCTTCCAGCAGGAGGTCTTTCAGCAGGAGGTCATTCCAGTGGGATGTCTTCCAGTGGGAGGTCTCTCCATCGGCAAGTCCTTTGGTAGGAGCTCTTCCAGGGGGAGTTAATTCCAGTGGGAGGTCTTCCAGCTGGAGGTCTTCAAGCAGGTCATTCCAGCAGGAGGTCATTCCAGTGTCAGGTCTTCCAGTGATAGGTATTCCAGGGGAGGTCTTTCAGAGGGAGGTCTTCTTATGTGAGGTCTTCCAGTGGGAGGTATTCAAGCAGGAGGTCATTCCAGTAGGACGTCTTCATTTGATAGGTTTTCCTGGGGGAGGTTTTCCAGCTGGAGGTCTTCTAGCAGGTATTCCAGTGGTAAGTCTTCCAATGATAGGTCTGCCAGAGGAAGGTCTTCCAGCTGGAGGTCTTCTAGCAGGTCTTCCAATGTTAAGTCTTTCAGCAGGAGGTCTTCTAGCCTTTCAGTTGAAGGTTTTCATGGTGTGTAACAGGGTTAGTAGCTTGCAAAAAATACTGGGCCATCAAATTGTTTACAGGTCCATATGAACACATGTGCAAAGGCAGCAATACTCTGTTTGCTTTTTTTGTTCCAAATAGAAAATGTGGAATTTAGTTCTTTCTCCCTACTTTAGTGTAGTAGACATTTCACTCTGCTATGGTCTAGGTAAAGAGACTTCAATCCATGGGATGGCTATTTTTTATTTTGCTAAGAAAATTCTATGTATTGATAGGATTTGCTTCACATGCACAATGCATTTTACAGATTATTTACCCCTATTTTTTCATTTAGTATATGTGTTCATTCTTATAATTCTCTTGACACATAACTAAGATTTAGAAAAAACAAGACATAAAATATGTATACAATTTTAAAGATAGTTCAGTGAAAAATTAAAATATCCTTAACTAGAATTTAAACCCTAGAGTTTCCAACCCAAGTTAAATGGTCAACTCCTTCTTACCACTGTGCCATTGTGAACATGCTAAAGGCACCATGTATTTACAAAGTTATATATATATACTCTGTAGTTTTATATCGGTTTTATTTACAAACATGGATCACTTTCCTGTACTGATGTTTTCTTACCTGGTACAAATTATTAATTGAGTATCCAGTGTAAGTCCAAATGTGTGCTCAAAATCTTGGGTGAGCTTGAAAGGGGGTCACTTGGGGTCAAAAATAGGATGACCATTTGTCAGCACTCCAGTGCCATTATGGCTTTCTTCTTTCTCATTATTAAGTTTAGACCACTACCTAGAACATGATTACTTCCAAATAACCTTGCTGAATCTTGACTGACCGAAGTTTTATTGACCCTACAGAAAATGTACTCAACTGTCTGCCTGCAGGCTGCCCAAAAAGCTGTTCTAAGAATATAAAAGCCAATCTTTTCTGTAATCCTTGTGTCATTCAAGTCAGGCAATGGTTCTGATCTCCTGCTGGACTCATGTATCTCTCAACCTGCTAGCATGAACTCTTTCAGCCAAGGCAAAAGATGTAGGTCTTGAACAGACAGTACCAACTGTAACCACTATCATTATGCACTGTTATAGTCAGGTTATAGAAATATGTGAAGTTTCCTCACCTGTATATTACTAAGGCATGTTGAAGATTGTTGACAAAACAAGGCAGCTTCGGGATTAAATGTAGGTGAAGTGCAATCAAGAATTCCCACAAGCAGGTTAATTGAAATTTTCAGGAAAAATGTCAAGGGATTCACAAAACACAGCTTGAATTTCTGTGATTGCCAAGAAAGTCAGATATTGTATAAATCTTGTAGCCTCTGAATGAGAATGCTCCCACCAATATCTGGCAGGTTTAGATGTCCACTGAGTATTCAGTCGTTTTTTATGAAAATGTTTGTTATTCCTACAGATAATGCCTCTGAAGGTCTTGAAATACACGTAACAACATTACCATTCTATATATTTGCCCGTACTATTATGTTCCAGAATGGGTGAGCAAAGAGTTTGCACATTTTCTGTAATCGGTCCATCCATTAATCATCTGTCTGACTTGACTAATTTAATAAAAAATATGAAATAATGTTACAGTGAATTACCTTGTTTTGTCAGAAAAACTCTGCTTAAATATAGACTGAAGTACCTACATGTTTAAATAAAATTATAGCTGTACTCCAGCCAGGCAGTTTCTGTCTGCAAAAGTTACATAGATAAAGGTAAAACTAAAGAAAAATGTTCAGGGATGGCAAAGATTACTAAAAACAGTATCTGGTCAATCCTTAAAAATGTTTTCACCATAGAACTGGTTTATCTGAACAATATTGCTACTGTATTCAAGTGATTAGAATTAAACTCATCAACAACTTAAATGGTCATTATTTGTGCTTCTTGTTTACTTTTGCATATCTTTAAACATTATAGTTTTGCAGTATTTATTTTTAAAAGGTGAACAGTAAAATAATGGAAGTTGATGGGATATTTAATGATGCTATAAGTAACATTATGACAAATTAATGTCCCCAGTTGATTGGAATCTTTTTTTGTTTTTCTCAAGCAGTAAATGATAAACATATCCAAGACTGTCACATAGATATAAAAAAATGTGTGAATAGTACTTTGCTCATTACAGTTGGATATATTTGATAAACAAAAGCCAAGCCAACCTGAAGTGGGGAATGTACATTCAGATAGGTAAGAAGGGAGGTAGGTTGGGCTAAGACAAGAATTTATAAAAGGGTGGCACCCTGACATGCCATTCTGTCAATCACTTGATAATAAGCAGATTAATAATTGGCAAGGGGACATTACCCAATCAAACAAATTTTGATAGAGATGCACTCAAAATAGAGTGAGAAGAAATGAAAGGTAATCCTGCAGATACTGACTTCTGTCAATTCTTGCAGCTTGCTTTCATGTCACTCAAGAGAAACTGTTCATAGCTAAAATTAATACAAAATTTCATACTTGTAGTTGAGAATACATTATTGATGTTCTGTTTTGCCTATGCAGACTTTGCAATGCGAAAACCAGAAAAACCTTAAAAACTGATTGATAAAAATTACCTTTACATATTTTGATAAACCTGAAATTAACATTAAATTACCATGAAAACTATCATCTTTTTTTCCTCAATATTTGAGGATTCATGACTTTGGAATGAGAAGATCTGGTAGTTTTTTCAGACTTAGACTGATTCTTTTAGCCAGATTTTGCAACATGTAATGCTGCAACGAAGTTATTTTAATCAGTATAAGTTGACTGATTTTCTTGTGACAAAAACATCAGTCATATGGAATAATGAAAACTATCATCGACCAACTTGTTCATTTTCTTGAATACAGATTGTTTTAAATAATTACCCAAATCAGACATGTTTTGCAAAAATTTCCCGTGTTGTGGGTATGGGCCAATTTTCCAATTTTATGAGAATAAAGCCATAACTTATTTAAAAAGTACAAATGTTGACATTTTAATCACTTGTAAACTCGGTGTTTAAGTTATGGAATATCCTCATTGAAGTAGATAAAAAAATGTTTATCTTTACCCCTATCCTACTGCATTATGCATGTATTGTTATGTTAAATGTGGTATGGAAATACTTCTTTATTTAGATTTTTTTTACCCTATCTGAATGCCTTAATGTAAGGACACACTTTAAATTTAATATCTGGAAAAAGTATTTGGTATGAGTTAATATTCTTCTACTGCATTTATATGTTGCAATGCATTTCTATATTCCTGCAGGGATGTTTTTTTATGGTTGGCACTTGGTGTCTGTCTGCCAGTAAACAGTTTATTGTGCTTAAATATTTGTCAGAATTTCTTTATGTTTGATTAGTTTAAATCTTTTTATTTATAATCTAACTGGGAGGATAGGTAGTACTGAATACCTAGAGCAATATGTAGAAAAACTTACTGAATGATAACATTGTGTGCATGGTGAAATTTAAGTCTGAAAGTATATTTAATATTGATGTGTAGTTGTGCATGTATGTAAGACTACTTGGATCAAATTGTTTGTGTTGGAGTTATTGTCCTTTGTTATTTTTTTCTAAGGACAATTCCTTCTTACTATTCATTAGAATTTCATCATACATGCATGGGTGATTGATATTGTTGTATTCTTCTGCACAAAGGGTTAGATTACGGGTATTCAGACTGTTAATTCCATAGTTATTGCCCTTTGTTTTCTTAGCAAGTTTTTTTTGCAGACATCTGCTCTGTTGTTTTTCATCAGAATTTCTCCATACTTACACATATGATTAATTGATATCTATATGTAGTTGTACATTATGGGGACATAACTTAGATTGCATTGTTTATTCTAGAGTTATTTTCCTTGGTTATTTTTCTTAGCAAACTCTTGTGCAGACAACTCACATTTCTTACTTGATCTATGGGTAAATAATGCTCTGCCTTGCTTTAAACATCTTCAGGATATTGTTTTTAAAAGTATAAAAATGTTATTAAAAGGTCAACCTGTAGCATAAGGTTAATTCTTTTTTTTAGTATAATGCATTTTTAGTATTTTTAAAAGTTGTTTCTAAAACTGTGTCAAAAGATAACTTGTTAAAAGGCAACAACAAAATTTTTTTTTAAAAAATATGGTTTGCTCTAAAGGTCCTTTTAAATTTTCTTGTAAATGTCTACATTTCTGAATAATTTATCGCACAAAACATTATTTCCTTAGGGAAGAGTGGGATCTTTACATTTCCAACATGGTGATCAAAAATGCCAATAATCTTGCATATATACATTTTGTTTTCTTAAAATAACATTTGTTCAGTGAATTCCCACCCTGCTTTAAGCTTGGTTAGATTTACTGTGAGCAAAAATTATCTCACAATGCCCTATATTTGTCATATGCAAAATGAGTTTTGAGTTATTTATTATCAAACTGTGGGGCATTTGTTGATAGTTTAATTATGTATTGGATAGAGTCTATTAAGATGTTTCTACAGAAAAAAGAAGCCAAAACGAGCACAGCGAGTGCAGGCTTCTATTTTCTATGGAAACGTCTTAATAGATTCTATCTGACTTAGAAGGCCCCGCCTCACTTCTACCTGTTCTACTAAAATGACGAAGTCTGCCCCATAAAACTGTCAATCAAACTGTCCATTGTCTTGACGTTTCAAACTTGTCGTCACAAGGGGAGGAGTTAAGCCAGAATGCGTGGTTTGTTGCACAGGCGCATTTGAAAAGAAAAACCATTTAGTAAAGAAAACCATTTAGTAAAAAAGATTGATCTATTTGATCATTGTAAAATAAAAATAGAAATGAGGTCTATTGAAATAAATTGCTAAGGAATTTGAATTTTCATAGCTTCTGATTGGCTACAAATGTAGGGCGACTTTTAAGTCTTTTAATAATATGACAATTGTTTTTTGTCTTTTAATTTGTACTTGAATACTTTTAAGAAAATCAATTAAATTTCACAAAAAAACTTTAAAAGTTTAGTATTGAATTTGATTTTTTGGATAATTCAATGCATGAGAATAGAAGTGGACACATGTTTTCATTGCTACTAATACAACTCCTGACTTTAAAGCACAAAATTACATTCTTCCTTGATTAAAACCTTGTTTTCTTAATTGTTTACAAAATACCTAATGGATTCATTGCAGCTTTTTTTATGGCAGCTCAGTTATGCATCAAAAGGTCACATTACTTTCACTTTACAGATAAAAAACAATATAGCTGATGATAGTGACAGTTCGAGTAAGGTTTGTATTGACAGTTCAGTAACAATCGTCACATGATGTTTTTAGCAAAATCTAAAAATGGTATTTATATAAAAGGCCACACATAGCTTAAAAATGAAAACACCCAGTGTAAAAAAGTAATTTAATAAAACAGATTATTTATTGTAACCACATGCTAACTTTACTAAGTTTAATCATATTATTTGTTTTTTAGCTCACCTGAGCATGAGGGTGAGCTTTTCTGATACCACGTCGTCCATTAACAATTTTGCTTGTGAACACACTAGAGGCTGCAGTTTTCATCCAGTCTTGATGAAACTTGCTCAGAATGTTTGTCTGCATGAAATCTTGGATATGTTTGTTTTTGGGTCATGTGGGGTCAAAGGTAAGTCACTAGGTCAAAACTTAGAAAAAAACTTGTGAACACTAGAGGCCACATTTATTGCTCAATCCTCACCAATCTTAATCAAAATGTTTGCCTGCATGAAATCTTAAATGAGATTGCAACTGGGTCATGTGGGGTCAAAAAGTAAGTCACTAGGTCAAATCTTTGAAAACCCTTGGGAACACGCTAGAGGCCACATTGATGGCCCAATCTTCACCAAACTTGGCCAGAATGTTTGCCAGTATGACAGTATGAAATCTTCTATATGTTTTGAAGTGGGCCACATGAATTCAGTAGGTCATTAGGTAAAATTCTAGAAAATGTTATCAGCCTAGTGGCCACACTAAAGGCCCAATCTTCACCAAAGATATCTAAAGTAAGTAACTCTTAATTTCTTGACACCAGATATGAGCATATTAAAAGCCTGTTTTCTCAGGTGAGCGATTAAGGGTCATCATGGCACACTTGTTAAAATATGATGAGCATGTGTATTTCGCCTTTTAAAAGATTACAGTAATTTAATGAATTGCACTTATGGGTATATCTTGTCTTGTCTAGACTAGACTCACTCAGCAACAATTAGCTAAGGGGAATAATTACATATTGATAGTAGAATTGCGGTTACTAAGTCCATTTGTGGAAAAGACAAGCTTCTGTGTGCAGAACTAAATGTTGCTATCACACACAAAACTGAACAAAGCGTTGTCTGTTGCCTAAAGATTATCAGCCATATCCGAAAGACACAAAGTAGATACATAGATATATGTTCCTTTTAGATCTAGATCTAAATCACATCCTTTTTAGACTTTATTGTTTATATGTCTTCAATAGGTAGGTTTAAATGGTAAAACATTAAAAAATTGCCAGCAAGGTGGAGAAAATATACTGAATAATGCCAGTTGATTTTATATGCGACAAGTGTTAACACAACTTTTTGCCTTTTTTTTCACTTAAACAACAAGAATCAGTAGTCGTCAGCATTTACAAGGTATGTATTGCAATCTCGGTTAAAAGTTGAAAGTCCAGTTTACCATTGCATTTGAATTTATCAATTGCGTTAAGCGACTGCATTATGACGATGCACACTTTTTAGATGTTTTTGCTTTTTAAAAAAAGTTGTAAGTAAAAATACTCAAGATGTGCATATTAAATTATGCTGGCAAACTGATGCAAGTACCACCTCATAGTGAATGGTCAAGCATATGTCCAGTAAAAAACAACAGTTTTTGGCTTTGGGGAATCTTTAAAGTGTTGAATGGCACAAGAGAAAAGTCTTTTTCTACAGCAGCAATTAGATGTGACAGAAAATTAGTAGTAACCAAGGTAGTAGCTGCTTTGAGCAAAATTGGTAAGATTTTTTTAGATTATCTGGGTGTTTTTTTTATCAGATACTAATTACCATGATTAAATCAATGAGCCTATATTGTTAATTAGCCTCTAGATTCATTTCTTAGTTGCTCTTAGATTATATAAGATAAAATTTGGAATGAATGTCTGAAAATGGAGGCGAAGTCTGCCAATCCAATTAGATATTCAAATTGTTTAGATGCTTGTATGATAAAACTGCAGGATGAGCCATGTAGAATACAATAAGGATAGGACAGAATGAATGAACAAAAGAAAGTTAATCAGTCAATGTCTTCTTCTATTGATACTATCAATTAAACTTCAAATGATTTATCTGGGCTACAGTGTAGGACAACCAAATAAATTGTATCTCCAAACATTGATTTTGAAGTTTAATACAACTTGAACAGATACAAAGAAAGCAAGCTTTTTCATTTAGTTAAATATTATCATTTGAAATGTTTTATTGATCTGTATGTGTTGCACAAGTTTTGGTACATTAGTGTACATATGTGAACATTAGTCAGACCAATTATGGTCATATTGACCACATCAACTATAATTTGTTAAAAACAATGCCACAGAAGTTTCTGGTTAGAACTACACTCACCTCTCTGGTTAGAACTACACGTTCTCTGCTTAGAACTACACTTACCTGACTGGTAAGAACTACAAACACCTCTGATTAGAACTACAAACACCTCTCTGATTAAAACTACAATCACCTCTCTGATTAGAGCTACCCTCACCTCTCTGGTTAGAGCTACCCTCACCTCTCTGGTTAGAAAGACACACACCTCTCTGGTTAGAACTACACACACCTCTCTGGTTAGAACTACACTCTTCTCTGCTTAGAACTACACTCATCTCTCTTGTTAGTACTACACTCTTCTCTGCTTAGAACTACATTTACCTCGCTGGTTAGAACTACAAACACCTCTCTGGTTAGAACTATACTCTCACCTCTGGTTTGAATTACACGTTCTCTGCTTAAAACTACACTCACCTCTCTGGTTAGAACTACACTCATCTCTCTGGTTAGAACTAAATGTTCTCTGCTAAGAACTACACTTACCTCGATGGTTAGAACTACAAACACCTCTCTAAATAAAACTACACTCATCTCTCACACACCTCTCTGAGTAGAACTACACTCACCTCTCTGGTTAGACCTACCCTAACCTCTCATGTTAGAACTACACACACCTCTCTGGTTAAAACTACAAACACCTGTCTGGTTAGAACTACAAACACTTTTCTGGTTAGAACTACACTCACCTGTCTGGTTAGAACTACAAACACCTCTCTGGTTAGAACTACCCTCGTCTCTGGTTAGAACTACAAACACCTCTCAAATTAGAACTGCACTCGTCTCTGGTTAGAACTACAAACACCTCTCTAGTTAGAACTACAAACACCTCTCTGGTTAGAACTTCAAACACTTTTCTGGTTAAAACTACACTCACCTCTCTGATTAGAACTACACTCGTCTCTCTGGTTAGAACTACAAACACCTCTCTGGTTAGAACTACACTCTCACCTCTGGTTAGAACTACACTCAACTCTGATTAGAACTACACTCTCACCTCTGGTTAGAACTACACTCACCTCTCTGGTTAGAACTACAAACTACTCTCTGGCTAGAACTACACTCACCTCTCTGGCTATAACTGCAAACACCTCACTGGTTAGAACTACAAACACCTCTCTAGTTAGAACTACAAACACCTTTCTGGTTAGAACTACAAACATTTTTCTGGTTAGAACTACACTCACCTCTCTGTTTAGAATTACAATTGTCTCTCTGGTTAGAACTACAAACACCTCTCTGGTTAAAACTGCACTCTCACCTCTGGTTAGAACTACACTCACCTCTCTGGTTAGAACTACAAACTACTCTCTGGCTAGAACTACACTCACCTCTCTGGCTATAACTGCAAACACCTCTCTGGTTAGAACTTCAAACACCTCTCTGGCTAGAGCTACACACACCTCTCTGATAAGAACTACAAACACTTTTTTCTGATTAGAACTGCACACACCTCTCTGGTTAGAACTACAAACACCTCTCTGGTTAGAGCTACACTCACCTCTCTTGTTAGAACTATACACACCTCTCTGGTTAGAACTACAAACAACCTCTCTGGTAAGAACTGCACTCCCACCTCTGGTTAGAGCTACACTCACCTCTCTGGTTATAACTATACACACCTCTCTGGTTTGAACTACACACACCTCTCTGGTTAGAACTACACTCACCTCTCTGATTAGAACTACAAACACCTCTCTGGTTAGAACTACAAACACTTTTCTGGTTAGAACTACACTCACCTCACTGTTTAGAACTACACTTGTCTCTCTGGTTAGAACTACAAACAACCTCTCTGGTTAGAGCTACACTCACCTCTCTGGTTATAACTACACACCCCTCTCTGGTTTGAACTACACACACCTCTCTGGTTAGAACTACACACACCTCTCTGGTTAGAACTACAAACACATCTCTGGTTAGAACTACACTCACCTCTCTGATTAGAACTACAAACACCTCTCTGGTTAGAACTACAAACACTTTTCTGGTTAGAACTACACTCACCTCACTGTTTAGAACTACACTTGTCTCTCTGGTTAGAACTACAAACACCTCTCTGGTTAGAACTACACTCTCATCTCTGGTTAGAACTACACTCACCTCTAATTAGAACTACACTCTCACCTCTGGTTAGAACTACACTCACCTCTCTGGTTAGAACTACAAACTGTACACTCTCACCTCTGGCTAGAACTACACTCACCTCTCTGGATAAATAACTGCACACACCTCTCTGGTTAGAACTACAAACACCTCTCTGGTTAGAGCTACACTCACCTCTCTGGTTAGAACTATACTCACCTCTCTGGTTAGAACTGCAAACAACTCTCTGGTTAGAACTACACTCACCACTCCTGTTAGAACTGCAAACAAATCTCTGGTTAGAACTACAAACACCTCTCTAGTTAGAACTATACACCCCTCTCTGGTTTGAACTACACACACCTCTCTGGTTTGAACTACACACACCTCTCTGGTTAGAACTACACACACATCTCTGGTTAGAACTACAAACACTTTTCTGGTTAGAACTACACTCACCTCTCTGTTTAGAACTACACTTGTCTCTCTGGTTAGAACTACAAACACCTCTCTGGTTAGAACTACACTCTCATCTCTGGTTAGAACTACACTCACCTCTAATTAGAACTACACTCTCACCTCTGGTTAGAACTACACTCACCTCTCTGGTTAGAACTACAAACTGTATACTCTCACCTCTAGCTAGAACTACACTCACCTCTCTGGCTATAACTGCACACACCTCTCTGGTTAGAACTACAAACACCTCTCTGGTTAGAGCTACACTCACCTCTCTGGTTAGAACTATACACACCTCTCTGGTTAGAACTACAAATACCTCTCTGGTTAGAACTACACTCACCTCTCTCGTTAGAACAGCAAACAACTCTCTGGTTAGAACTACACTCACCACTCCTGTTAGAACTGCAAACAAATCTCTGGTTAGAGCTACACACCCCTCTCTGGTTTGAACTACACACACCTCTCTGATTAGAACTACAAACTACTCTCTGGTTTGAACTACACACACCTCTCTGGTTTGAACTACACACACCTCTCTGGTTTGAACTACACACACCTCTCTGGTTAGAACTACAAACACCTCTCTGGTTAGAACTACACTCACCTCTCTGGTTAGAACTGCAAACAACTCTCTGGTTAGAGCTACAAACACCTCTCTGGTTAGAACTATACACCCCTCTCTGGTTTGAACTACACACACCTCTCTGGTTTGAACTACACACACCTCTCTGATTAGAACTACAAACTACTCTCTGGCTAGAACTACACTCACCTCTCTGGTTAGAACTACAAACACATCTCTGGTTAGAACTACAAACACCTTTTGTTAAGGCCTGGTCACATTAGCCGTAGTAAGCCGTAGTGTGGTTTAACCGCAGTAGACCGTAGTAGCCTGTACTTAACCATACCGATCATAGTAGACTTTAGTAGGTTGTAGTAGATCGTAGTTATGATCGTAGTTCGAATGAACTTTTTTTCCGTAGAAGGATTAAAAATTTTGGATTTGTTAAAAAAATGTCTACGAAGAACTACGACTAAATGCACATACTGTTACCGTATATGAAACGTAGTTGACCGTGGTTAACCGTACTCAACCATACCAAACCGTATCAATTACCGTAGCTGCATGTAGTATACATGAAGAAACGATATGAACTTCTTGCAACGCTACGGTTTACTAGGGTCTACTATGGTTGTGCTATGTTCAAGGTACGGTCAAATTATTAGTTACGTTAACAATATGTGTAATACTGTAGCTGCACATGTATACATGAAGAAACAATATGAACTTCTTGCAACGCTACGGTTAACTAGGGTCTACTATGGTTGTGCTACGTTCAAGGTACGGTCAAATTATTAGTTATGTTAACAATACAAATTGACCACGTGTAACCTAAATAAAAATTGATGTTATTTGTCTTCTACAAAGAGATAATGATTGACAATATAATGTATTTGCATTCAAGTTATACATATAAGGTTCAATGTAATGTTTTCAGGATCCACCTACCATAATTACAAGGGATTTGAATCTATCATACTGATGGCATTGGTAGACTCCAATTATCGTTTCCTGTGGACCCAAGTAGGAGATATCAGTTCGAGCTCCGATAGGGCTTGGCCATTCTGAACTTTGCAGGTGCGACCATGATTTGAAACCGCAGCTACATGTCGTTATCCCTAGTTTACCGTACTCACATGTACTTAAACCGCGCCTCGTACGTAGTGACCCGCAGTAACACGTAGTTTACCGTACTGATGACTTGGTTTAACCGTACCATTTTAATCGAACTTAAACGTAGTTAACCGTACTTACACGTAGTTATCCGTATGTTGACACATAAATAACTAGAGTTTCTATGTACTTCAACCCTAGTTAACAGTAGTAAGTCTACGTTTAAGTACGTGTAACTACGTGTTAGTACGTTCAAGACGGACTACGTGTAACTACGTGCAAAATCGTAGATGTGACCACCCCTAAAGACCTCACCTTTATAATGGCTCTAGCAAACCATGTTTTAATATAATAATCTCTTGTAAAGAATGTCTCTGGGGACTGATATGTAGTACTGTGTGAAGTTTGCTATTTCAGCCAATGAACAAGTAGAACTAGTAATTTGTGATCAGCACAGATGAAACAAAAACAACAACAACAGATCTTTGAAGAAAAATTCTTCATTCATTCTTCTTATTGAAAGGATTTTGTAATTAACTCTGCTCTGATATCATTTTTATCCCCCTAGATAAAAAGTATGTGTTGTATCACATATATTAGTAGGTATGATAATCAGCACACCATTAGATAACAAGAAAAGCATTGATGCGAAGCATCAAAGGGCGGCTCAACAATAAAAATTAAAAAATAAGTAAACATAAAAATCACTGGAATAATTCAATTCTGATATATAAGGCTACTTATATGTACAATCCTAAAATAGGGACAAACATGTCTTCATTATCATCTGTGTTCAAGTAAAATTGATATTTTGTATAACGTGCCACTACAGAGGCTATGGATCTATTTTCAGAAATAGAGAAAATAGTAAATTTTATACAAATAACCAATAGTTTTCCTAAGATTTATAAACACATTAATACAAGGAACAACTTTACATATAATAATAAAACTGCAAACTCGCTATAGTAATAATATAAAAAGAACGTCATTATCCGAAATAGGACCCGTACGTTGGGAATGTGTAAATCGCGAAACTTCCGGAATTCGGAACGCCTTGTCCATTTTCTCTCGATCATACTCTAGCTAGAACAAGAATGTCCGAGGACATCCGCTCGCATGTGCAAATTTTTTCAGCATTCCATATATAGGCGGCGCGCTCCACCGCGTCGCCAATAATTTTTTGTGCTGTTTCTCTACTACCTTCTGTCAGATTTTGATGAGGCTCTATAGGACAGGTAACAACCAAGCCTCTTTGCACATATCATATCCATGCTTCAGTATTTAGGATGGAGTCATATCAAAATTATGCAATGAAATTGCCTGGAACAAAAAAAATTAACTTTCACTTAAAACAACAATGATATGTACCAAGCCAACGTAATATTGTAAGCATGTCATGCTTGTTTAAATATTTACCAAGTCACATTTGACATTTTTTTTAATATAATTTTTCATTTAACTCTATTTGACTTGTAATATAAATGCTAGTTGTGCATATATCCTTGGCACATCATTATTATTAGATTGTCTGCAACTTTTCTTGCAACCATTTGTCTTATTTAGGTAGAAGTTAATGTCTTAGTCTGACATGATTAGTGATAGTACAATTAATAATTGCTTATCGATGAGCCTTTGATTATTGTTCATTCTCCAATTATTGGTTATCAGAATTCATAATTGATCATTCAGATTTTTGTAGCTATTGGCTCTCTCTGTAGCTTTTTTTTATATTTTTCCCGAAGGGAGGGAATATAGTTGCCGCTTTGTCCGTCTATCCATCTGTGCGGCTGTCCGTCCATCTGAATTTTCTTTTCCAGGACATAACTCTAAAACTACAAGAGGTATCAACAAGAAACTTTGCAGATCAATCAACCAGAAACTTTGTAGGTTGATAGAACTCATTGAGTAGAAGTGCATTGCATAAGAACCATAACTCTGCCTTGCCTAATTTTGGAAATATTTCCTTTTTTTCATTGTTACACTTTGAACTTTGTCCGGGACATAACTCTGAAACTACAAGAGGTTTCAACAAAAAACTTTGTAAGTGGATAGATCTCATTGACTAGAACTGCAGTGCATAAGAAGCATAACTCTGCCTTGCCATATTTTGGAGTTATTGCTGTTGTAAAACATTTACAGAATATCAGAACCAGTCGTGACTTAAGCTTAGCTGATCTACTTTGTTTCACTGAGGCATGGCTTAAAAGACACAAAACACCAGAGATACAAGGTATGTGTCCATTTCGGCAGGACAGGTCACATAAAGAAGCTGGAGGAGTTCTTGCCTCAACATGCCTCGAAGCTTCAACATCAGTGCATGCTGACCTTCTATTGGTGAGGATTGAAATTAACCAGCAAACACTGTAGCTCATGTTGGCTTACTGTACACCAGATGGAAATAAGAATGCAATAGTCAGCTGTATAGATCATACGATAATTCATATTCCAACTGATCAACACCTGATCATTGTTGGGGACTTCAACCATGTCACTCTACAAAGTAAATCCTTACACAGCATAGTGGACTCTCCAACCTGCAAGACTGGTTCTCTACTCTTGACTGAAGCATATACAAACTGGAAGACAAAACCTCTGGTTTACCTGTAACTAGCCTACTTCAGTGACCATGACACTGTCTGGATAGGACTGCCTCTGTCTGATGTATAGAATAATGAAAGAATAAAATTTAACTTTAAAATTTCATACATTCTTCATTGCATATTTAAACAGTTTCAACCTTTTTCAGCAACTACCCATAACATGATATGTTTATGGTGAATTTGGTAAACACTTTATGGACAAACTTCTTCTCTGTGTCCAAAACCTATTCAAGAAGCATCACCTGGTTTGACCGGCTCTTGTCTAAAGAAGTTTTTTGTAGAAAAAATCCAGTTATGACCTTATATCAGGCTACCGTAAAAACCCTAAGTCTTCGGCCACCCTAAGTCTTCGGCCACAGTAAATTTTTTTTTGAACCAATCATTTAAATGACCCTCAGTTTTCGGCCGCTAAAATTCGGCAATTTTTTCTGTGACCCTAAGTTTTCGGCCACCGAATTTTATTGGTCAACACATTTTCCTAAAACCAGCCAGTATTTTCTTTTTCTCAAAAATACATCCAGTAGAAACAGCATTACTAAATTCTAGCCACTCAATTCATCGAAAAGAAGATTGTTTGCTTTAAAAACATTATACAAACATTTGATTGGGTGACCGGCGTACACATTAATTATGATAATTAGCCCCAATCTTATAATTAAATTCAAATTAATTCAAAATCAATCGACTTTAACTTTAACATAATCAATCGCTGTAAGAAACCAACACCAAGGTGTGAAACGTTTATTGAATGATGAACAAAAGCATGTAAGAGTAGGTGTTAACAAACGCAGTAGCCACATATTAAATTTGTCCAATTTTTAACACTTTCGAGTCCGCAGTTTTATCCAGTTGAGAATATTTGATCTCGCCATCACATAAGACTAAATCAACCGGCATTCTATCAACATGAAATACAAAAATAAGGCTTATAATTTAGATTTATTCTAATCTTAGGAAATACAGTAACTTTCGTTACGCATAAACCACATGTATACTGTACCAATTTTCGGATAGTCGGCAACGCGGACAAACCCTAAGTTTTCGGCCACATTTTTCGTAATTATTTTTTGTAACCCTAAGTTTTCGGCCAGTAAAAAAATAGTTATTTAAAGCTGGCCGAAGACTTAGAGTTTTTACGGTACTTCAAAAAGTCAACATCAGATTGGATAGCATCCAGCAACTGATTTTCAATTTTTTTTTTTGTAGATTCAAGATGGTGGCACTCAGTCTGACATAATATTTTACTTATAAAAAGCTTCTTCAAAATATTATAAAGTGGCATTATCCTCAATTATGTTTGTTCGAATGTTAATACTCTCTCTACAATTCAAGAACTCTGAGCTTTATTTTGACAGATATTTTTTTTATGAACACTGCATTAATGTGATGTAATTTATCTTTATTATCCCATTTGTTTCTGTAAGTAATATTAATGCCCATTTGGATGCAATAGTTTAGAGCAAAACCATCATATTAATCTCAGATCATATTAATCTCAAGAGCAGATTTGGTTATAAAGTACAATTGAATCTCGACATATCTATGTTTAGTTTTGACATTAAACATTATTGATTTAACCCCATGCTGTTATTAACATGCCTTAATGCTTCTTTTGAATAAAACTTTCTTCACATTTGTACTTGAATTTAGTTGGATGTTTTAAGTGGAATAAAAAAAAAAGTGAATCTTTAAAATAATGAAAAGATATGTGAATGGTTTTAAGGTGTCTTGATGCTCAAGCAAAAGTCCATTTTGTATATAAGCAGGACTGGAAAAATACGCTAGCCCGACGTCCCGGACTAGTCAACATGTAGTTTTGGGCTACTGACCATTGGTCATTAAATTAGTCCCGGGCTAGTCATTAAATAGACGGCCGGACAAGTCATCTTTGTCCTGGTTACTAGTCCGGGACTAGTCATGAAAAAGAAAATTTTTCCAGCCCTGATAAGATTGGAAAGTATTCACAGTTTAAGTCTTAATCCAATAATGACCAGGCACAAAAACAAACCTTAAGCATTGCTCAATAATTACATAATATGTCCTTATAATAGTTTATAGAATTTGTAGAAACTAACTACTTACAATTTCTTTTAATATTGTAAACATTTTTTTTTTTTTCAAGTCAGTTTTAACCTTTTTTTTAACTTAATATTCAGCTTGTATCACATTTACCCTTTTTAACATTGCATTATAAAAACCTTTTAACTAATAGTGATGGATGCATTCTAAGTTCCATTAAAGAAATGCATTGTTTCTTTAATTGTAAAAGAAAAGTATGGTCAAATTTATAACCAAATTTATGACCATAAAACTATGCTTAAATTTATGAATCTACACTTAAAAGGATAAAATTAAAACAAAATTATGCTGTAAAAACAGCTGATTTTTAATGAAAACTTATAAGCCCATTTATAGATAATAACATTTTAACCGATTACCATCACCAATTAACTGTGTAACTGTGGCTAACCAGTATTGAGAGGCATTCAGCAAATTTCATACTTTTTATTGTTTTTTGTTGTTTTGAAGTTGGGGTCTTGGGGAGTGGGGATGGGGCACAATTTTTTGCATTTCTGAACAGTAGATTAAAAATGTGTTCTGTCAAAGATCATGGGTTTCAGACTTCAAAGCATTTGTTTGGTATGCATGAATTCCAGCCATCTACACCTACAGAAATGAAGCCTTAACCAAGACATTATTTTTGTCATACAACATAATCCAGCTGATTGAATCCTATTTTTCAGAATTATGTCTAATTTATCCTGAGTTGTTTATCAAAATAATGAAAAACATTCAAGGCTTTAGACATCCGATGTATAAAACAGGTTGAACTGTTTGTACATTTTGTACACTGCCAAACCTTTTCTTCATAAAGCTTGAAGTAGTACTTAAGGCAATTTCCTTGCAGAAATATTTTTGGCCATTGGTGTGCCTACCTTCTGTCTCGATGCTTTTACCTTAATTACTTCTTTTCTCCCCATTTCTTCAAAACAATCACTTCTTAAAGTTCACTACACTATTTTGTTTGACTTATTCTACTGAATTAAACCTTTGGAATGAACATTTTGTTTTGAATGTTTATATCTCATAGGATCATTTAATGTTTTTATTCTTTGAGAATAACATGCTAAATTTTGTCGACATTTTTTTTTTCTAACTTATTTTGAGATTACCCAAACAGTTGGTCATTATTTACTACAAGATGCACAATGATTCTTGTAAAGGGTTTTGTAGCTGATAGCAGCGTTCTTGAAAACTTAATTCTCCACTTTCCTTTGGGCTTAAATCTCTTAGATCTTACATAATCTTAAATCTGTTTAAGGTTTTATATTGCTGATTGTAAGTAGTATAACTCAGTTTACTGAATATTCGAAGATCAGCCAAGCAAAATATGATTGATACAGGACACTAGGAATGTTCAGTCAGGCAATCAGTACTTTGCCTGTATAGAGTCGTAAATATACTGCATTTGATCTACAGAGGTAATTTGAGGCATTCCCATTAGCTTCCTTTTACAGACACTGGTTTGGTATACCATTTTAACATTAAGCTTGCAACTCATTTTAAAGAATATTCATTTATTAGCCCATTTATTTAGTTTTAGTTTGTAAGTAAATAAAAAAAAAGATTTTTTGTTTTGCAGAATGTTTTGCCACTTTCATAACACTGTTATTTGAGTGCCATTTTCTTTGTCTATCATTATTTACAACAGAGCTTCATTATCTAAATAAAAACAAAAAGTGTTGAAATGTTTAATTAAAATTCTTACCAGGGATTTCCTTTGAAGCTCTGCAATCATGGCTTTGCATGTGCTGGATTTTTAAAACATGTAACAAACAGATGTGAGTAAGGGCAACCCTGTGGAGTTTAAAACCGTACTGTTTATGGCCTGTTTAAAATTCTAGAAGTAAACCTCAAAATAAATTGATACAGTACCTTTTAATCTTCTCTGTACTTATTGAAACAAGAAGAAAAACAATTTAGTGGCATTCAAAAACCATTAAATGGAAAGAATAAGACGGATCATAGATTCAGAGTCAGAACAAAGATTTGGATAAAACATGCTCAAGGCATTGTGACCAAATTCTGAATATGCAAAGTTGGCAATGCTAAATTTGCATAAAGCAAGGCATGCACAACATATAAACATGCTTTTCTCTATAAAACAACAGAAATTGCAGACAAAAAATGTGTATCATGTATGCCTACAATGTTTGTTAATAATTTCCCATTAATCATTAAGGAGAAATGCAAATAAAATATTGTCTGAGACAAACAAATTATGCAGATACTGATTGGACAGCCTCCCAGTTGGGATGGTCTGATCTAAACACACATAATGTTCCTTACACACAATTTGTGGTAAGCAAGTTTAATGCTATGCTATAGCATAAACAATTCATCAGGAAATAGATTATATTTTATGGTCCTCCATTAGCAGCAGATTTTTTGTAACATGTTCTACAAAACATTGAGTATGAAAATAGTTCTCACATAAGAAGCTTGTCATGAATGGCACATTGAACCTTAAGCAGCATGTTGCTTTAATGGTAAGCTTGTATTTGAGAAGAGGAAAAAGGAATACCAACTTGGGACTTAATGCAGCCTGTTGCTTCAGAAATCGGTTGGTATATGAGAGAGAGACAGAAATTGAACCTTGAACCTTATGCTGACTGCTGCTTAAGTGGTAGGCTAGTATTAGAGAGAGAAAGGAAGGGTACCTTAAATATTACGCAGCCTGCTACTTAAGAAGGCTGGTATTAGAGAGAGAAAGGAAGGGTACCTTAAATATTACGCAGCCTGCTACTTAAGTAGGCTGGTATTGGAGAGAGAAAGGAACAGCATCTTGAACTTTATGCAGCCAGCTGCTTTACCAGTAGGCTTATATTGTAAAGAGAAAGGAATGGCACCTTGAACCTTGTGAGCCTGCTGCTTTAGTGATGGACTGGTATTGGAGAGAGAATGGAATGTCCCATTAAACCTTATGGAACCTGCTGCTTTAGCGGTAGGCTGGTATTAGAGAGAGAAAAGCATGACACCTTGAACGTAATAGGGCCCGCTGCTTTAGCCATAGACTGATTTTAGGGAGGTAGAGAAAGGAACAGCACCTTGAACCTTATGGAACCTGCTGCTTTAGCAGTAGGCTAGTATTAGAGAGAGAAAGGAATGGCATGTTGAACCTTAAGCAGTCTGCTGCTTTATTTGTGGGCTGGCATAAGAGTGGGAAAGAAAGGAATGGCACCTTGAACCTTTTGAAGCCAGCTGCTTTATTGGTAGGCTGACATAAGAGTGGGAAAGAAAGGAATGGCACCTTGAACCTTTTGCAGCCGGCTGCTTTATTGGTAGGCTTGCATAAGAGTGGGAAAGAAAGGAATGACACCTTGAACCTTTTGCAGCCGGCTGCTTTATTGGTAAGCTGTCATAAGAGTGGGAAAGAAAGGAATGGCACCTTCAACCTTTTGCATACAGCTGCTTTATTAGTGGGCTGGCATAAGAGTGGTAGAGAAAGGAATGACACCTTGAACCTTTTGCAGCCAGCTGCTTTATTAGTGGGCTGGCATAAGAGTGGTAGAGAAAGGAATGGCACCTTGAACCTTTTACAGCTGGCTGCTTTATTGGTAGGCTTGCATAAGAGTGGTAGAGAAAGGAATGGCACCTTGAACCTTTTACAGCCTGCTGCTTTATTGGTAGGCTTGCATAAGAGTGGTAGAGAAAGGAATGGCACCTTGAACCTTTTGCAGCCAGCTGCTTTATTAGTGGGCTGGCATAAGAGTGGGAAAGAAAGGAATGGCACCTTGAACCTTTTACAGACAGCTGCTTAATTGGTAGGCTGGCATAAGAGTGGTAGAGAAAGGAATGGTACCTTGAACCTTTTTGCAGCCAGCTGCTTTACTAGTGGGCTGGCATAAGAGTGGGAAAGAAAGGAATGGCACTTTGAACCTTATGCAGTCTGCTCCTTTACCAGTAGGCTTTTATTAGACAGAGAAAGAAATGGCTTTTTGGACCTTATGGCATGCGCGTTTCTGCCATTAAGCTCTTTACGCACGTGCGTAACTTACATTCGAAAAATCGAAGATCTAAAAGTACAAAAAACACCACAAAGAATTTTGAAAGTCGATGCCTTACCCGGGTTAAAGATGATTTTTTTTATTTACATAGTTTCTATGTTATTAAATCTTATTACCACACCAATCAAGTTGAAAAGGTTTAAAATGATTAAACTTATACACGTCAGGATTTTAGTCGTTCATATTTTGTGTTAAGTTCCTCACATGTCTGCATTCTACCTGTTATTCATTAGAAAAGAACTGAATATGTTTAAAAGTATTACTACAAAGGTTATTTCCCTTGTTATTGTGCATAACTTTAAAAACGGTCCAGATACGCGCCTGCCTTATGGAGCCTGCTACTTTAGAGTTAGGCTGGTATTAGAGAGAGAAAGGAATGATACCTTGAACCTTAAGCAGTCTGCTGCTTTAGAGGTAGGCTAGCATCAGAGAGGGAGAGAAAGGAATGGCCCCTTGAACTCTGTGGAGCCTGCTGCTCTAGAGGTAGGCTGGTATTAGAGAGGGAGTGAAAGGAATGGCATATTGAATTCTATTCAGGCTGCTGCTTCAGAGGTTGGCTAGTATTAGAGAGAATTGGACACAGACAAAATGAGATATATAGATGGAGATAAAAGATTAAAAGATACATATAGTATGGCAACATTGAGATTACACTTGTAAGTGTGTTGACAGTGTAATCATCCCCATGGTAATTTTATTTAAACAATCCTCCAAATCATGGACTTAAAAGGTTCTTTGACCAGTTTGTAAACCCTTAATGCATAGTTAACAATGTGAATATGTATAAATTCCTGTGTTATGGTGCCAACTAATACATTTCTAGTGTGATTGATATACACACAAATGTACATGAATGTGATTGATATACACACAAATGTACATGAATGTGATTGATATACACACAAATGTACATGAATGTAATTGATATACACACAAATGTACATGAATATACTGGAAGAACCATACTGGCAGAAAGACAGGCAGAAAAATGTGGACAATAAATGAGCTTGCATACTTTCTCTTTTTTCACCGCAACTAGGATTCAAACAGGATTCAGAGTTTTAAGTTGGTATCTCTAGCCATTTGGCCACAGGCATCCCACTGAGTGAGCTGAGTGAGGGGAATAAGAAGAGAGTAAGACAGTTTCTAGAGCAACCAGGCTTCTAGGGCATGATGTATTGGATATTTACATCATGTCTGTGTTGCTGTGGTTAACAGTACTGGATGCTCAATCACTGATTATCTCAACACTAGGCGCACTGCAGCCATTCTTGAAGTCTCTTCAATCCATCTTGTTCTTTCCCTAAAACCAACAAGTTTTACTATGTAGTTGCACTTGTCATGCTGATTGGAAAGGAATTGCAAAGACTGGAACAGTTTTTTGTATTTTAATGACTTGTTTACTAGGAAAGCAAGAAAACGAGATTTTAGAGAAATTAACACAATTTATGACTTAATTACACTTCTTGGAAAATTTTCAATACACTTTTGATAATTAGTTGCTTTTATTTATATGCTTGATAAAAAGTACATAAACTGTTGTTTTTAAGTCATAGAACATTTATGATTGTTGTTGAAATTGTGCTGAATTATGACATTAAATTTAATGACTGTAAAGATTTTTGTTATTAGCTTTAAATAGATGATGTTTATTTACTGTTAAATTGTTATTTAATGAAGGATTTATACATATTATAATTTGGATTTTTTTTTCAAATGGAACCACAGAGAAATCTTTAGTACTTTGTTATTTTGGGAAGTATTTTATGAATGTGCCATATTTGGAGTTCCTGTGAACTGATACCTCAGAGCGCAATGGAATAAGACCTACTTTTTTCACAATATGATCGAACATTAGGAGAGAAGAGGCTAACTTTGAGTTAATTAATTTTCAAGAATAAATCTTCCTTTGCTGGTGTTGGATGTTTGTCACTGAACAAATACTATAGTGTTTACATTATAGATGTTTTTGAGCATGTGTTGTTGTTTTTTCAACATATTGTGCAAGTGCTGTATTATAGTCTTATCCAAGGGATAAATATTGTTTAGTAGATTGCTGATTTAAAAGGGGAATTCTATATTGTGCCATATTGGAAATTTTATTCCGTAAACAGATAGCAGAGTGTTTGTTGTTTTACAAAGACTAAGGACTCTGGTTTTATGTTAAGTTTGCATGTGTATGACTATGATCAACTCTGGTATACTCGTACTGTGAACAGTGGGTGTGATTTAGTAGAAACCATCCACATTTGATCAAATTGGATTAATTTTATTGGCGTCCTGAAGCCGACATTAAAGGATCGAAAACAACAGTTGATTGATCTTGGATTAAACAAAATCTTCTGTACCAAGGGTAAGCTGATATTACCTTCTCATTGCTAACTGTGAGCCTTTTTAAGTAAAAATTGATTAAAGAGATGCATATCTTCCCTTCCTGCCTTAATTGTTATATGATAGATATCACAATAAAATATGATATATGAATTGCAATTTTGTATGTCATGCATGAAATATTTATACTGTCTGTATATGAATGTTTATTAACATAACTCTGCTAAGAAAAACAACAATTAAACAAAATAATTTAAATATAAATAAAATCAGCAAAAAAGCCTTGTTATTATAAAGCAAATGATTGTTTTAGTTTAACTTTACTTTAGAGATAACTTGATCTTTAAAGAAAAGAAAGACTGATAAGTAAAATTGTGAATTTCACATGATTGGTACAACACAGCAACTAAAACAGAAAGTGGTCTTAATATTGAAAAGCATATAAAAAAAAAATTCCTTTATAAGGTCCACATCCATTCACCCCACATCTTCCAAGTCTGTAAATGTATCATTTTATGAAAAAAAAAAAATCAAAACATGCATGTTTGCACTAGAAAGCCACTTAACAGCTACCAAATCAGGCTTTGGTCAGACATTTAGGAGCTTACCGAATTGTTAGATGTCTTAATATATCTCAACACACTCTTTTGTACCACTTTGAATGGGGACTAGTGATAAAGATTGAATTTGAAAGAAACAAGACAAGTTTGTAGAACAGGCAAATAAACAAACCTTTAAATTTTGTCAATCAGAAATCTGACAGAATAGCAGCAGCAAATAGAAACAGCTATTATCGATAATGCCAACAGATGTTTAACCTACTCAAGAGTGTCATTTAAATTTGTCATGCTTTTAAGTCTTTATTACCAGGAACATAACTTTCAGCCCTAATGCAAGCGCTGATTCTGGTGTTATTTCACCATTTACACCTTTGTGATTTTTTTAGTTTCAACAGATTGTGACAAAAGTGAACCAACAAATGTATGCCATAAGTCGTAATTATTTCAGACAGACGTCAAAACGTCTTCTTTTAGGTCAAACAACCATTTTTAAAAAAAAAAAAAAAAAAAAAAATCTTTTTGAGTCAGAAATGTCAGGGTATTCATCATGAAATTAAGCATAATTTAAATAATTGAAGATGAAATAATTACTTTACAGTAAAATGCTACCAAACGACCATGCCATTAATGCGACCACGCCACTATTAAGACTAATTTTCACAAGTACAAACTATTTGGCTTCTTTATTCTATGAAAAATGTCACCACAATTACTAGCACTCATCTAATCCAGCATTATGACCAGTTTCTCTAGAACATATTTGTGTATCTTTTACGTAAACACTGACCACAATTGCGACCACCCTGACCGGAAGAATGAGTCACCCATGGTGTAATATGCACTCGCTAATCGGCAAAATAATGCCTTCCAGCATATTTTCTATTTACAAACTAGGACACTGGGTCACTCAAGGTCATTATCTTAGGTAGTTGCTAGTTGGCTGGTATAGAGAATCGCTTTACGATTCGGATCAAAGATTGTGTGAAAAACAACTTACCGGCGAAATTGGACAAACTTATATAGGTAAATAGCAATTTAATTTGTTTGGAGATGTAATGAATTTGTTTGCGAGCAATAGTGCGATATTATTATACCAAATTATAAGTTTAAAGGTTGTCTGTCTAGAACATAAATGTGTTTGTCATTAGTGTGGATTAAAAATGAAATAAAATTCATAGCTTTTTATCTATTGTATTGATTGGCTCTTGGTTTTATTGAATAAAAACTGATTATGCACAAGACAGACTGCAATTGAAATAACTGCTTATCATCAGGCTTATTTTTTGCTTATTCTTTCTTCTGCATTCTGTCAAAAGCATGGTCACTGTCAAAACAAACAACAATTGAAAGCTTCTTCAATGATTGTCATACATAATTTTCATTTCATTAATATGACTTGAAATATGTTCGTTACATAAATGGCATAGCATAACTTTGTTGAAAACATTTTGAAAAGAAGTGTGTTTGCTTGTTTGTCTTTTATTTACGTCACTTTTCAATGATCAGAGAGGTATTAGGTGGTCACTCTGATACATAAACAGTGCCAGTTTCTCGCATTCATCCAGGGGCGTGCCTTGGCGATATTTGAGTATACGCACTATTTCTATGGGGGTCCGGGAGCCGTTAATGCTATCTGGTTGTTTTAAACATGCAAAATTTGCCTATAACTATCGTTTGTAATGGAAAAAATAATCTTTTTCACTTTCCTATTTAACTTTTCATGGTATATTATGGACAGACTTATTAGAAATTAACACAATGTCAACATAACTAAATTTATTTGCGTTACGAGTAATACTAGTAAATAAAGACTGAATACATACTGGAAATAGGTGGGTGCGAAATTTTTTGGACGCAACTGTACGCACGTACGTAAGTGCGTAAGCCCAGGCACCAAACTCACTATTAAGACCAACTCACTATTAAGACCACCTTCCGTTGACTCGAAGTTGTCTTAATAGTGAGTTGGGAATCGACTTTATAGCAAGGGAGAAACTGGTTACAAAGATTGAAATGATGTATTGGCAAAGAAAACATGATTTTATTAGAATTTTTTTTGTTTTGCTCCTTTTTCTGAATATCTTAAACTGCATGCCTTGGGTAATCATGTGATCAAAGTTTGTTTGGGTGGTGTAAGTTTAATCCTTTAAGCAATAACAGGTGTGCAAACAATGGTCAGAATTATTCTGTGATAAGTCAAACGTACAATGCATTGGAAATTATTGGAAAGCAGGCAAGTCTTCAGTTGCTAAAACACCATAATATACAGATTAAACATTGGGACAAAAAATAAAAGTCACTAACATCCGATAATAGAAACTATTTTATGAAATATTCTGTACTTCCTATTTGATTTTACATTTTCACCTGAATAACATCCAAAATAAATGCTTCAAGACGTTACCAAATTAAACATAGTTGAAAGGTCAAATAAAATGAATGTCTCTTTTTCATGAAAATCCCCTTTTCTTGTCATTACAGTAATTAAAATAACTGTGCTAACTCTTACTTTTCCCAGTGTTTTGGGATCATTTTTGGAGGTTAAAATTGAGTGGATAAACAGGTCGTCCGAACACGATTATTTCCCTTGTGACAAATTTTGACCCATTCGGTCCACTTGACCTGCGACCCATGTGACATAACCAGTATATCTGTCCATTTGTCACTGCACTAAATAGCCATGATGAAAAATAGTGTTTAAATATATCTTTTGGGTGTAACTCACGATCAAGTCACCTAGGACCTACTAATCAGTCTAATATCGCTTTTAAACAATTTCCCACGGACAAAAATCTTAGTGAAGTTTGGGCTAGTAGGATTGGTCATGGTGATCAGATTGATAAATAGAAGTGTTCTTTTGCTAATCAAACTCAGCCGGCTGTGTTCGGTGCATTTTCAAGAAAAATGTTTTGTGTTCAAACACCATTTAACTTTGCAAGACAAACCTCAAACATGATGGTCAATAAGCTAAGTGCCCTCCCCAATAAGCACCAAACTTGAGATATAGTGTTTTTTTTACAAAAGATTGGACTAATTATACTTTTTTTTTATCTAAATAGAACCACTTTGTCCCTGTGTGAAGAAAATATAAATAAAACCACAGACACTTGGGTACATTGACCGCTGTTTCCGCTAGGTCATTAAAGATTGCCAATTATTATATCATTATAAATGAGGCCAATATTTATTGTATTGCCAGTTATAATATCATTATAAATGAGGCCAATATTTATTGTATTGCCAGTTATAATATCATTATAAATGAGGCCAATATTTATTGTATTGCCAGTTATAATATCATTATAAATGAGGCCAATATTTATTGTATTGCCAGTTATAATATCGTTATAAATGATGCCAATATTTATTGTATTGCCAGTTATAATATCATTATAAATGATGCCAATATTTATTGTATTGCCAGTTATAATATTGTTATAAATGATGCCAATATTTATTGTATTGCCAGTTATAATATCATTATAAATGAGGCCAATATTTATTGTATTGCCAGTTATAATATCATTATAAATGAGGCCAATATTTATTGTATTGACATTCAAATTTGTTTAATCACAAAAGTCTTGAAATTTTAATTTGTCTATGCATGTCTTCAGACAAAGGCTTACAGACCCAAAATTGCATTTGTGAGTTGTTGGTTTTAGGTGGTAGCATTTATTCAGATGCTACATATAAAGCTCCAGGATAATGCATTACTATGGGCTAAAATACCTTTTATGCAGAAAAAAAATTGAAACCAGTCATCACACACTAGCTTGAGGAGTAAACCATGGATTAAGTTTCTGCGGTCACTTATGTTTGTCTTTGCTGGTAAGAAAAGTGTCAAAGCTTTTCCAAACAGTTCCCGAATACCGAAAGATTTATACATTAGTATTAAACAAAAGTCAGCTTTAGACAATATGTGTATGAATATGTACATTGTGTCATGTAAATCCATCAAAAATCACAGCTAGGTCCAATTAACATTTATGTACAATCTAGGCAAGGTGGATAATCCAGTGGAGTATGTTTAATAGCAGGGTCATAAATCTGTCAATTAAGCCAGATGTGCCATCTCCCTCTTCCTGTCCCCCTCCACAACCCAGGAATGACTATTGCCCATGACAGATAGGATGCAATGTAAGAGTCATTACGGGTTGTTAAAATAATATTTGTTAGTAATAAAAATATTAACTTGATACTTCTCCGTATGTGATGGACAGTATAGTAATGAATCATGACTTAAGAAACAATGTTCAGGCACCTTTGTACTTGGTTTTATTGGAGCAGTAAATTATCTCCATTTTCTACATATTTGGTCTATCAAACAAAATTTAAATAAATTTGAAGAAAAAAACAACATCATTATTATAAAATAGAAGAATGGGTAGTTAATATTACTTTATAAGGCTATATCAAATCATTGGTTAAGCCTATATGTACATTTGGCAAACATTTCGCGGAAATGGGCAAAAATTTCAGACAGTTGTTCCAATTAGAGTTCACTCCCCGTTCCAATCCTTTCCTTTAATCACTGAGTGGTATTCCGGTGTGGCATTGTTCATTCATTAATCTGCATTTGATGAATGCTGGCATTACACAATAAAACTACTTGAGCTTCTAGTTTAAACAGATTGCAATATTAACTTTAACATTTGAAGCATGTCTGTTTATGATTACATATTTCTGTACACAAACTACTTCATCCAAGGCATGAGAAGTCAAGTTCATGCAGGGTTAGTCCTACATGCCTCCGAAATTCAGCTTTCTTATAATTCTGGATGGTGTTGCAAGCTTGATAAACTTTCCAACTATATAGACTGCAATGGCCGAGTTTGAGATAGGAAAATTTGACCCTTAAATGAAACAAAGGTTCTGCTGACTCCGCATGTCTGAGAGCAATTACATAAGCATGATTATAAACAACTAACAAATAAATTAGATTCAGATGGATCTTGTTTCATTTTTATGACAATTACTTAATAATTGTTGGATATGAAATGATTTCATAGAAATGTCTGGTCGAATCACCATTTGCAATGACATGCTTTTTAACAGTTGTTTCTGGTATATGCATTCTCGTGATGATAAATTTGTGAATCAGCTAGTACAGCTCTAATGGTCTGGGTCTAGGCAAAAAGTGTCAATCAAGATCAATCAATTCCCACTGGAAACTTTCTGATCATCATCTGCAATATTTGCTATTAAGCTGTGTGTCTTTGTAATTGATGTATGAAGATTGTCAGCAATAATTTAGATAAAGTTATAAGCAACTACAACTGTTTACAATTTATATTTTCTCTAAAATAATTAAAAGATTAAAAAAGAAACATGGCCATGTCACGACACCAGGCAGCAGTTATATTGTTGTAATATTAGAAATTGAAGAAACACAGAAGTGTGTATTGGTTCATCTGTACAGAAGTTACTGTCGGTTAACTGTTTTTCTGTTTTTGGTAACAGTGACCTTGACTCGACTGGCCCCAAATCCAATCCCAAGCAAGGTCTTCATGCAAGCTTGCTATATCCAAAGATTTAGCAAGATTTGTTTATTTGAACTGAAGTTATTGACTGGAAACTGTTTTTCTATTTTTAGTAACAGTGACCTTGACCTGACTGGCCCCTAATCCAATCCGAAGATAAACAAAATTTCAGTAATATACTTCCAGTTTAAGACAAATTATTAAGCAGAAACTGTTTTTCTATTTTTAGCTCCAAATCCAATTTCAAGCTTAGGCTTCAAGTGTTCTATATCCAAAGTTTCAGCAAGATTGGCTTATTTGAACTGAAGTTATATTATGGAAACTATTTTTCTATTTTTAGTAGCAGTGACCTTGACCTTGATTCTACTGGTCCCAAATCCAATCCAAAGCTAGGTCTTCATGCAGCCTTGCTATATCCAAAGTTTCAGCAAGATTGGTTTAACCAAACTGAAGTTATTGTCCGGAAACCTGTTTGATGCTGCCCGCCCAACAGCAATTTTCATTTAAAACCTGGTTGATGATTACCATTTATCTGTCATTTTTCTGAATTCATGAGCCCCAAATGGTATGAACCTACTGTTTCACTGATGCACCTTTAGTTGCATGTTGCAGGTTTTTTTTTTTCAACTTTGGGAAAAAAGCCTGGCCTTGCAGTAGGGGAAAACAAAAGTGAAAACTCACATTTTTTGGGAAAACCCCGATATTAATAAAACAGGTAAAGAACTTAAAAAACAAGCATTTGATAGTATTGCGGGCAATACAGTAGTCCCCTACCGGTCCCTCAAAAAGTTATGGGCTGGACACGATTTTGCTGCAAGGTCATGCTGTGACCTTGACCTTCAAGGTATCGACCCAAATCTTGCTTGCGACACGTCATCTCAATAAGGTGATCATTTCTGTGAAATAGTTGTAAAATCTGACTTCAAATAACAAAGTAATGGGGGGGACACGATTTTGCTGCAAGGTCATGCTGTGACCTTGACCTTCAAGGTAATGACCCAAATCTTGCTTGCGACACGTCATCTCAATATGGTTATCATTTCTGTAAAATAGTTTTAAAATCCGACTTCAAATAACAAAGTTATGGGCCGGACACAATTTTGCTTCAAGGTCATGCTGTGACCTTGACCTTCAAGGTAGCGACCCAAATGTTGCGCGTGCATATTGTACACATTGCTACCTATTAACATACCAAGTTTCATGCGCCTAACTTTAATAGTTTTTAAGTTATCAAAGGATCCAGATTTTTAGCGGACAGACAGACAGACGGACTGACAGACGGAGGGTAAACCTATAGTCCCCGTGTAAACACCGGTAGGGGACTAATAAACAACAGAAGCTTGGAACACCAGTCCAGAGAGTCAAAAACAATGAAGCAGTTCAGAGGGCCATCTTCCTGGCTCTGAATATCTGAAACATCAACCACTTCATCCCATTTGGAATATCATAAAGTACTAGCATTTCTGAGACTGAGAGAAATTGCTTATCCTGAAAAATGATACTATATTTTTTGTACCAACAGAATCAGATTTTAAACCTTATTTATGCAGGATCTGCTATTATGCATCATCACGACTGCTGAATAAAAGAGTTCAAAGTTCGGAACGATCCAGACAGGGCCGGCCAGCAGTTACTTCTGTGATCAAACTGTCACACCCCAGATATATTTGTTATATAAAAATGCAAATTTTGCAACAAGTTCAGAAGAAAAATAAAACGTTTTGTTTACGATTCAGAAGAATGGTTGAAAATTCTATTGACGGCAGATTCTGAACCTGCAGTTTAAATCGTGCCCCCGTTTTTACACTCTCCGGAAACTGAAATGGATCCTGTGTGTTCTAAACATTGACAATTTGAACATAAAAAAATGATCTTTTAAAGGCAAACAAGCCATAATAGTTGCTTTCTTTCAGACCGAGCAGAATGTTTCAGCTCAAGGGGAATTTTTTTCCGGTTGAGAAGTAGCCATTAAACGGCTACGGTTATATAGCAACAAAAAAACAACCTGTGTTGTAAACAATGAAACAATTTAAGTTAGCTGCATAAATTTTCAAAGAATTGACCTTTAAATATAACATTAACCTGAACTTTACTCTTCCCTATGTGGTCTGCACATTCCTAATTGTAATAAACATTTTAACACAGTTTTTATTAAATTGATTCAAGGAAATAGAGTGCACACTTAGGCCAAACAGTTCTCAGACATTCCTGGAACAGAACAGATTCAGGATGTTTATGCTTCTGATTGAATATAAATAAACTGAAAGATAAGTGAAAGTACCACATGAGAAAACTACACATTTTACTGCAGGTGCAGAAACTGTTCACTTGACGGTGTCAGGTTTCCAGAATATTCACTAATACATGTTCTTGTGACAGTAGTTATGTGACAGAAAGTAGAAATGAATGGAGAATAAAAAAAATGTCCTCATGATCATCATTATCATCATGATCGTCATCGTCATCATCATCCCTTTAATGTGCTGTTTCCATCAAGATATATATCGAAAGAATTTGCTGCAATATGTAAATAATACAAGATGAATATGTAATTTTTTTTAAAGCAGTCCATTAACAGATTAACCTACTTAACCCATTAGGTGAAAAAATCTCCAAAACAGGTACAAAATAGTTGTGGTGCAAATTAGAAGTGGTCTGAAGCCATCTACATCAGACTACAACGACAACCCTGTCACAAATCTGACTTCATTCCATAAAAGGTGTCATATTTTTGCGCAATTGCCACTTGATGTGACATCTGCATCAAGTTGTCAGTTCATTAGTTTTGTCTTCAGCTCCTAACCAACAAAGCCTAAATTGATCAGACACATTAGCAAACAGAGAACATATACCAAAAATTGAAAAGGCACAGGACAAAAGTATTCACATGCAAGCCAAATGTAAAAGTAATAACAAATCTCTGACGAGTCATTTAACAAAAAGAGCCAACCCGACAGTTACCGCCTTGGAACAGTCAGTTGGCAATATGGACCGACTGGGGTGCTTAAACCGGTTTTACAGAGTCTAACCTCGCACTTCCTGATGGGTTTCTCAAATGCAGGCAATGAAATAAAAAACAATTTGGATAAAAAACATAAAAAAGCACTGATGAGTGGTGTATAAAAACTCAGCACATGTAGAATGTTTTAGTTTATAAATAAATTATAAACTTTGTTGTTTTAGCTGAGTATTTGTGACTATATAAACTTTGTTGTTTTAGCTGAGTATTTGTGACTATATAAACTTTGTTGTTTTAGCTGAGTGTTTGTGATTATGTATTATTTTGTTTCTTTGTTACATCATACTTATATGTTTCTTTACAGGACTCCTATAAACTTGGTTCTATAATTATAAGACACTTTTTTACTTTAACGAGTTTATAACATCTATAACATCAACTTTTCTTTAACGATGCCAATTTCTGTTTTAAAGCTTAATTCTTGCATGTAACCATGTAATCAATAGCATAAAAAATATGCAATAAATTACATAAGACAGGAATTTGATCCATACACAAATGCACCTTTACACAAAACACCTGTACTTTATACCTATTTATATGCCAAGTATATCAACCTTACAAAATGTACCAGCTAGTGCATAAATATTAAGTGCTTGTTAATTGTATGCATAGCATTTAGAAATATGCATTGAGTTTGTCTTAATTGTAGAAAGGTATGTCTTTAAGAACAAATGAATTGAGAGGTACTTTATTGGGATCGTCTGTGAGGTTTGTTTTATTTTGTTCCCAGTTGATAATATCTTTTATACCTTTATAAAGTGGAGGATCGGCTATCATTCCAGAAAGAAAACTGTTGTTAAAATTTACCTTTTAGCAGCTACGTGATTGAAGTACCCATTAATTCCACATTTAATTTTGTAGCAAGAGTTTGAAAATAAAGATGAGAATACATTAACTATAGATTTTATCACAGTCTGCAGTGAAGTGACATTTCAGTTCTTAGATGACTTTTTCCCTGTCTTGAAATATGTTGTTAACAAGTTTTTTGTAAAAACCCATCAACTACCAGTTTATAATTATCATCTGGCTTATAACTCTGATATTTGTGTGTTGCAGTACCAATTCTTTGTTTTGTTGTTTGCTTCTATGTTTGCAAAAAATGTTGCTTGCAACAATTTTAATGCTGAATATTTAAACAACAAACACAATTTCTTATTGTTAGTAATTGCCTTTTAAGCTTTCTTTAACAAGCCTTATTTAAAGCAGCCTTTATCTCCTGATTGTTTAGTTGGTGTATTGAATTAACTCTTTACAGTCTTCGAAAAAAACCTAGAGGAGCAAAGGTTCAACAGAATTTTCAGCCACAGCATTTTCAGTATTCAAAATTATTATGGAACATACATAATTAACTAAACTAAACAACGCTTTTACTGTCTTTATACATCCTTTCATTGAACCCAACCACTGGTAACACCTCGGTTAGCTTACCAAGCTTGTATGGAGATTGTCAATAAGTTAAGATGTAACAAACCTCACGTTTATCAATGCTTAGGCATACAGCCCAAGCACATCCATTCTAATTTATGACATGTCATTGTGTACGTTGTGGGTCAGAAAGCAACTGTATAAACATTTCATATTCAGCAATATGAAATTGGATTATTAACAATTTCACCTTGTTTGTGTTTAGAATTATGCACACTTGCATTATTTTTTTTTTTGAAGTATCTGTCCATAATGTTCCCTGAGGTTTGGAACATGGAATTAATGGTGATGCATTTTATGCCTATGTACATTGCTGATCTATTGTAAACATTGAATATGTTGTTTCTTTGGCATTTTGATGGTGCTGAACCATGTTTTAAAAGAAAGACACCTTTCACTGATGGATATTCTCAAAAATGCCATGCATCATGTCTTAGTTGGCATAGCTTTGTAGATAAAAGATTAAAAGGATTATTAGGAATACACTTATTCTTTTTTGTGTCAAAATGCCCAAATCAAGCTGGTTGAGTAAAATTTGGTCCATTCCATTAGATATTGTTAGCTTAGTGGACCAAAGGTCCAGTGTTATTACATTTCTTTCTTGAAGTCTGCTTTATTCAGTAAGTTTTGAAGGTCAGTTTGTAATATTTTTATAATGTATGGTAATGCTTGTAATGTTAAACATGCTTTGGTAACTGTTCTTCACTAAGCCTTATTTAAGGTAAGCCATTCATCATTGGCAATATTCAGAAATCCAATTAATTTGTTATTTTCATTAAGAGTTATGTATATGTGATCTTAATTCAAAATTTAAAAAAAGTTCACCATCAACTTTTTGAAAAAATAATGTTTGACTTTGCCAACGCCCTATATCTAGAATGGTTCTGTAAAGCTAAAGTGCTTATGCTACAGTTTTGCAGTTTTTTTTGTTATTTTTGTATGTTCAAGTAATGAGTGTTACATACATTTTTCATGCAATGTATATTGAATCATAAAACAGTGAATTAAAAACTTTTTACCGTATATTTATTTCAGAAATGGTCAATAAATAACCCCACCCCCCTTTGCAAAAATCGCAAAACAGCTTTTTTATTTTTATTTTGCAATGCAAGTTTTTACATAAAAAAACCTGTATAGGGTAAAAAATATTTCTAAATATAAAAAGAAGATTGAAAACACATTAAATTAACTACATAAAATTGCACTAACATGAACATAAGTTCAAAAATAAGCATTCACATCATGTGGTATATCTCACAAACACACCTCAATATTTCACTGTGAACATTTCAGGTGTTTAGTTTCACTGAAGTCAATATGCTAGCAAGAGAAGTTTTAAAAAGACACATTTCAAATTGAAAATCCTAATTATTCCAAAAAAATTGATACAATGTAAGACAACATGACAAGTGCACATAGAACTGAAAAAATCAATACCAAATATGGCTATAATAAAAATGTTTGTTCAAAATAGCAGTTGATACACATCACTGCTGATGTTTTAAGAAATCCACCAGCTTTGGAATCACGGTCTCTGTTTACAACTTGTGACACGGGGCTGGCCTTCTTTATTTTTACATGTGAAGGTATTAAACAGTCCATCTTTACCATCCCGCAGGAATATTGTTTGAAGACAGGCTAGATTTAGACCAGATCCCGCCACATTTTCTGCAGTTGGTGCCTTCATCACTCTATTGTACAGGAGAACACTCAACGACTCAATGTCCTTCAACTGCATTTCCATGGCGAATGAATTATTTGTAGCATTCAGTGTGGATGCAGCAGCCACGGACTCCACGTAACTTCCGGCCCTGTGCTTCATCACCTATAAATTGATGTATGGTTTTGAGAAATGTTATATGTAAAGAATGACTTATTTGCCTGTACAAAAATGAAGTGATATGTTGTACACAGGAAGAAACAATGCCCCTGTGTTTATAATACATCAATATGGACATGTTAAAAAGTAAAAAGGGCAAATATGTGTTGTTAACATATAAAACAATAATAACAACATGTAATGGTACTTCATTTTGTAAAGTTGACTATCAATCATTGCTAAAAATAAAAGTTAATAGTTAATTACAATAAAAATGTTTATTTTTAAGCGCACTTTGTTTCTACTTGTGTAGCTTTCATAAAGTTTTAAAATTAATAAATAATCATCAGAAATGTAAGAACCTACAAATGTAGAATATAAAAGACTATTCTACTTATGTACATTAAGTCGATGTTACATTCAATTTTTTATTTTTTTTTTAAATACAAAAATGTTTATTTACCTGGTTCAAGCTTGGTGTTGACAGCAAATGAGGGGATGCCTTTAGATCCAGGAGCGCTGTGGGTTTTCCTATAGGGAACTATGTTGATCTGGGCACAATCAATGTTTGAACACTTTACATACAAATATTCCCCAAGACCATGCTGTAACTCCCCAACTACACTGTCATACGTGAGCGGTACTGGCCCTAGGCGACATGCCTTGCAGCATTGCAATGACCGGAGAAGAAGTTCTTATTCTGTGATGCTTCGTCCAGTCTTCCAACTGTCACGGCTGACATTATTGCCGGTCAATGATGTTTGGCAGCGGGCACTCCTTCGATTAACACTGTGGTAAATAACAAGTATGTCCCACACCGAAATTACGATCGATCATCATGTGAGTTTTGCTAATAGATCGTTTTTTCTTTTCTGAAGTGAATTGACCGCGTTTGTCACGGCCGAAGGACGCCATTTTGATAAACACCGGATATACTGGAAAAGTCTCTTCAACAAAAATTCAACAATCTAATGTCGCATTATTACTCAAATAATTGATAGAATATTTATTGCTGAATATAAGTAAAAAGAAATTGAATTTTGGTTTATGGTGATAATTATAAGATTTGTCCCCAATTCAAATATTTATCGTCTACACATTTTTGTTAGAGACTCTGTATCGGAATATTTTGTTCAAATCCGGTGATAATCGAAGCTGACCGAAAGGTCGCGAAATAACACGAGTGTTTCTGATGTATGGCTTGCCTTAAATCAATCCTCTGAATTTTTTGTTCTTGTGTATTTAGTGTATCCAAACCATCCAAACCTTTATCTTGAAATAAAGGTACAGGTTGGTTAAGCCAGTTTTATCTCTTAATTGTAACAATACCATAATTTTATTTTTAGGCTTTTGAATGAAGCATGCATTTCAATCAGTCAATGAGGTGATGGTATCTTATATTCCACTTATTATAAAGTCGATTGCAATTTATAACTATTTACATTTTGTGTATATTATAGCTGTTTGTGTTGTAATTTTTGTGCAACTTAAAATGTTTCACTATTAAATTTATATACAAAGCTGGCAGCTTTTAAATTATAACCATTGCATCAGTCTTGCACAATTAGTATAGGGACAACAAATGGATACTGTAATTCCTCACCGATAAGTCTACTTCGCTCATAAATCAATGGATTTTATAGGTCGAAGTGGACAGATTTTACTTCCATCCAGCCGTAAGTCGAATATCGTCGGATACCCACGGTTGATTCTGTTACGTTACTCTCCATTCATCACCCGTGGGCAAATTGCTACTCATTTCGTCGCTTTGTTTACTATGAAATGCCGCAATCCAATTGGTTCGCTGAGACCATCTAGCGAATCTGCCAACCAATCAAGTTTACGCTTTCATACCACTTCGATAGCATTGTCGTTAGTTTATTTACGCACAAATTACAAGCAACGTCACTGTCTTCATGGGCAAGGATACCGATTTCGTTTAAAACGGACGTGTATTTTTCATTACTTGCTGGAGTGCCCAAAGATCTGTAAAAACATTTGTCGCGGATCGCTATATATTTTACACATATTTTACGGCATGTTTACATTCTCAGGTCACCGTATTGATCTTCCGATTGAGGAGTATTTAATTTTGTAACCTGTCATCTGATTGGATAATGTCTGTTCTGTTCTATTCAAACAGAACGACGAAATGAGTAGCAATTTGCCCACGGGTGAAGAATAGAGAGTAACGTAATAGAATCAACTGTTGGTCTCCGACGATGTAAGTCGAAGTGAAGTAGTGTTATATCTAAAGCAGAATAGCAGGATTTATTATGCGCCCTTTTGCCTTTATCCTGACCATATGCCACCCGCAGGCAGACTGTCATGTGAAATCATCAGCCAGTCGTTTAGTTACCATGATATCACCGTGTTGCAGTACACACATGGGATTAATGTAGTCAGAAATGCATTGCCGATGCAGCATTAGGCTGAACTCATCTACTGATATCACCTTACCACACCCCTCTTCATAGCCCAGTACCCAAACAATGGTTTTATACTAAAATGCTTTGAGTGCATATTATCTGTAGAAAAAGACAAATAGATTCGGTTAAACATTAATAATTGTTCATTTATCAATCTTAACAAAAATTACTGTTCACACACTTCGTCCAGCTTGTTACCAAAATATTTCTTTATCACATTTTGCGATTATGTAGGCCCACTTTCACTTTGGGCTGACTGGGTTTTGTTAAATTATGGTTTTTGTTGCTAACAAATTTGATGTAATTAAAACCAGTCTACTTGTACATTAGATTTTCTTTTATTTAGCCTTATCACTGCACTGAAATCAAAAGAAATGTTCACTTTGGATTTCATCTGTACGCTTATAAAGCAGTGCACAGTCAAAACGACAAGAGGACAGTGCTTAACTTAAAATTGAACATTTTCAATAAAATATTTGTTATTATCACGAATCGAGAAAGAGCGAATAACCATTGATTCAGACAGGAGATATTCCCTTGGTCCCAAAGAGGGAGACTTAGGCTACCAGAGAGGGAGATTGCGGTGCCAGGAAGGTAGATTTCCGTGAATGCGCGTTAAATTGACTATGTTGCTTATTTCTATTTGTAAAGCAGTATTTTTTGTCTTTTTATCAATTGTCTAGTAATGTCAGTGATACTTTTTTTCCTTTCAATATTTTTAATGAATTTTCAAATTTATCTAACATATTTTAGTTCACTAACTAGACATAAATTCTATGCTTTGGATTTTTTTTATACCTGGCCTATACATCGAATAGACTTTTCAAGGCAAATTTAGGACCCTTATTTTTGCTTGACTCGAGCTCTTCAGTTACTTTTGATTGAAGTGGCTGGAGGTGTCAATCTTTTTTGTTTGTTTAAGACAGGCTTTTGTGCCATATACTTTTTTTGAACAGTTATTTACTGATTACACTGTTAAAATGTTAGAATGGCTTTAAAGATAATCATACATTTTATGACAAGAATATAACACAACAACTTGTAGTCACTCTTCTTCTGCTTTCTTCTTCTTCTTCTTCTTCTTCTTCTTCTTCTCCTCCTCCTACTCCTCCTCCTCCTCCTCCTCCTTCATATTATGAGTTGTGTTAATAGTAATAGCTGTAGCAGTTGTAGTAGTAGAAGTAGTAGTAGCTGTAGCTGCAGCAATATTAGTAATAGTAGTGGTTTTTTTGTGATTGACAGTTGGAAGTCATGACTTAATTCTCATTGTTTGGTCAATGCATTTTTCTCAAGCAGGTAGGGTAGCTTAAGTCATCATTCATTTATGATATAATTACATGAAAATGAAAGACTGCTTTTTACAAATTTAACTGATTCAGCTCCATGGTCAATAAATGCTATGATCCAGCAGAGCTTCATGGGTACATTTTTGGGCAACAGCTGTAAGTGATTTCTAGCTTTTGTTATCTTCACAGTGAAATAATTTTACTGCATTTCATTTTAAAATGAATCAAAAATTATTGTGCAGATAAAATGTTATAATTGTCAAGATTTAATGATTATTTTAGCTATTTTAACAGGACATTTATCTAGCATATTTTGCCATGTGTCAGATACCAAGTTATAATAGAAATAATTGGTATTTTTTTATCATTTCCTTAACAGAATCATATCATTTCACCCTAGAATTCTTTCATGATAAATGATATCTGTAACAAATGCCTTGACCATTTTGGATTGCAAATAATTGTTATACAGATAAAAGGTTTAATTGTATTATATTACCTAATACTTGTTCTAACTTACCTTATACCTGATAAATTATCAGCATTGGGGTGAGGTGCTGAAAGCATAAGTTTTCGAGAGGACCAGGATAAGAGCCAAATTTCTTAGATTGGTAAAATTTTAAATTGTTACGCCTGAGCTTGTGTTCTGGGAAAGAATAACCCATCAACCAGAAAGATGTGCCAAACAAGCATAGGGTGTTTTCTAGTCACATTCAGATGGTGTTGAACATAGAATGTATTGTTTGATAGCATCGTCTAAACAGGGAGAGCTGTTGTAAGAACGATTATGATAACTTTACATGATATACGTGGGTAGTTAACCACAGCAATTGTATTAAACCAGTACCTATCTAAATTCACCAGAAAATGATAACAAGGTAAATCAGATGGCCCTAAGCCCTTTGATATTATGTTTTGTCCATGATCATAGTTGGCTGGAAAATAGACCTTTGTTACCATCATGTGACCGACTTTTCTACTCTTGTAAAACAATCAGGAATTATTAAAAGAATAAGCAATGTTTAGATATTACCTAATTTCAGATGCCCTTCACATTGATGAAATATAATAGTAGATACTGTTTGTTTTTCTGTCGTAGGCTTGTAATGATTCTGATGTATTAACATGTTGTTATGGGTTTGTAATCCTCTTGATATACGTGTGAAGAAGTTTAATGATTCTAAATATTATTTCAATGAAAATATTTTTAGGTTAGAAAGGGTTTAAATAAATAGAATAAACCATATTTTTCAAAACTGGTTACTATAAGGTCCTCTCAGACAGTTTGTCTTCTTTTTTTGTTCTCTTCTAAATAATTACAAACTAAAAACCTTTTTTTGTAAATCAACTAGAACTTGGTATTAACAAAGGTAAGAAAATTGTAATTCAGTAGTAAATTAAAGAATATTTCAATAGCAAGTTTCCTTTAAAAAATCAACAGTATATGTATATATGTGTATATGTGTATATATATATACATACATACATACATATATATATATATAATTATATATATATATATATAGGAGCTAGGAAACATTATTTGTAATAATTCACATGGTGCTGTTTATATAGATTAATATGTAATGCAGTCATTATTCACAGAAAGATAATGTTGGCTGTTTTGTAGAATTCCTATAGGTCTATATTAGTTGTTCAATTTTAAACCAATTTTACAAATATTTTATTTGTATTTTTATTTTAAAGTTATTGGGAGATTCGAGTCCGAAGGAACAACAACGCCCCACGGGTGAACAGCTTCCACTCTTCCATATTTAATTAACAGAAGCTTTCACTTTAGAGAAATAAAGGCAGACATAACGCTTGTTCACCCATGCCGCGTCCCCGTTCAGACAGCTCATACATGACAAGGCAACTTAAAATTAACAATCATTTATTTTAATTCTTTAGATATACAACACAATACAATTTAATAACACTTCGGTAATGGCAGTTTATGGGCATGGTTCCCGTCTCCATCGTGCTAAGCCACTGTCAAAGCAGGTACACCGGACAAATAGTCGTTTAGGGCGACCGAAGACAGCCATCCGTAATATAGACCCCCATATTCAAGCGTATGCCCAACTAGGCTGAAACTGTACGCCTCGTTATGCCCCAAAAGGCTGAAACTGCATGCCCCAAAAGGCTGAAACTGTATGTCCCAAAAGGCTGAAACTGTATGCCCCAAAGGGCTGAAACTATGCATGCCCCAAAAGGCTGAAACTATGCATGCCCCAAAAGGCTGAAAATGTATGGCCCAACTAGGCTGAAACTGTATGCCCCACAAGGCTGAAACTGTATGCTCTAATAGTCTGAAACTGTATGCCCCAATAGGCTCAAACATATGCCCCAATAGGCTGCAATTTAACAGGCTTCACATTTATAAAATAATCAAGTTGCAACTTTCAAAGGAAATTTCGCCACCTGCAACCATGGCTAATCCTGGGAAACAGAAATCGTGCCAGGCTGCTCAATGACGAAATCCCATGTCTATGTCAGATGTGCAGACACTGACATAGTAAATGCCTGTTTTTAACCTACTTATTAACTAAATTGATGATTACTTTTCTGTTCGGACTGTGCTGTCTGCTGCTCAGCTGATCCTGGGAAACAGAAATCGAGCCGATTTGCAAACGTTGCTCATGCCCGTTTTAAAACTAAGAAATAACCTATATTAATTACATTAATATTCGGATTATGCTGCCTTCTGTCCGCCCTCCATGTTTTTTGCTTCTTGCAAGTTTAAACGGGAACCATACCATTCCTTCCTCCCTCTCTGGCCGCCGATGCTCCCAATCGAAACAACCAGTTGTATTCAACTGAAACAAGAAAACAAAACAAAGCGACCAAGCGCATTCTGCATCATACACAAGGTTAATCTAAATTTACAATAAAAACAATATTACTGTCAAAACTTAACTAATTCAAGGGTGTGGTGGGTGGGCTTTTAATGACTAAATTAACAAAAAATCTTAAGACCAAATTATTTGTGCTTGCAATTCTAAAATGCTGGACGGAAAAGGAAGTAGCTGAGACGGTGCATACATAGAATGTGCAGTCAGACAATTTCCATAGTCATGCCGGTGCTCTTACCCACCATGCCTTGATAAAATGTGTACAGCAATAATTGACCTCCAATAACGGCGGTTAGCTTTAGCGCTAACCGCTATTATTTTTCGAAATTGTTTATGTTTAACAACCATGATTTTAAGTTAAATTACTTAATTATGTTGAAACAGGATCATTTTATCACTACAAGATACCAAAGTGAGTGTGCTATTTTTTGTTTAGAACAATATATATAAATGAAAATAGCCTCTTATCAAAAAACACTAGTGTTTTTTACTTACAAGGTTTTGTGACACAAAAATATGTTTTACACCATAGATTTGCTGAGGTTTATATTATGTTCTTTATAACATCTATCTGTCTTTAAAAAAAATTCTCACATTTCACTGTTTTGCTCAACTATTGTGATTCTTTACTAGTATGGACTTATATAAGGATAGGGTGTTTGTATTTTCATATAGTTGGCACTTAATATTTAGTCAGAATAAACTTGATACCATTTTTATATTGTTTAGTCTAAATAGTTGGTAAGGATAAACTGAAAACCATTTTAATATAGCTTACAATTCTCCAATTATCAATTAAATAAGATGACCCACAGTCATCTCAGCAAATCTTGCCATCTTTGCACTGTATAAAACATATAGTAACAATATGTATAAGGGACATGTATTGGACATGTACAAGAGAACACAGAAACACTATTGGCTGCATAACAAATACCACCACTATAGAAGTAACAAATGAGTACCGATTAAAAAAATTTACTGGATGATGAAGTTAATGTTTCAATAATTAGAGATGACAATGACTATTGTAAGCAAATTTTTTATATATAAAATAGTAATTTATACAACTTATCCTGTTTATTTGTATGCAGCATTTCCACCCATAATTAAATAAGCAGACCACCAGAACATATATGCAATTAACTGAAGAACAGTATGTACAAAATAAGATTTTTGATTTCAGTTTGTGAGAAGGTGCGAAGTTGCCCCACAGGCCCAGAGGTAAACTAATTCGGGATTGTCTGCCGACAGGTGGGCCAGAGTGGAATTTGCTTAAAACCCAAAATTAAAACTTTAGAGTGCAGCCTGCATGGGAGGAACTTAAGTAAATAGCCAATTTTTAAACAAAAGATAGGATGGAAATCATTGGTGATTAAAACTTTACTTAAAAAAATGAATATGCATATAACTGGTTTGCAATAAGCTGGAATCAGCTGTTTATTATATTATGCAGAAGCAAAATGTTGCACATAATACCCCAAAAAGTTTGCAATTACAACATTGCATACAACACATGATCTATACCAAAATATTATCGACTGAAATAAGTGAAATGTGAATGATATTTGCACAGAATCCATGACATATTTTATGTATGTTTGCATAAAATGACTTAAGAAGATTACTGTAATGAATGCTTGTTTGTTATTAATTTAATATGATTATCCGGTTTATCCAAGTTGCAAGTTTTGAACATGTTTGGAACCAAATTCAATCAACATCAATGGACAATGTAGTAAAATGTACATATGATAACAGACATTGAACTGATACAATCATTATATCTATTGTTGGTCAGTTAGCAAAAATTGTCTTAAATGTATTTTATTTCCAATTTTAAGTAATGGTATCTAACCCTTTGTGCCAGAAATTGTATTAAAAAAGGATTTATTTACTGTAAAATTTCTACTGAAAATGCTTGATGTCCTTGAATTGTATGCGGTATGATTTTCTTTGGGGAATTCTGTCTCCGTTTATGCATCGGAGTTAGCTATTCATCATATTAGACCGGAGATTAAATTCAATTTTTTTTTTTAAACTGTGTGTAAGCTAAGGAAGCTTACAAAATATATTCTTTTTTTGAAAATTAAAGTGTGTGTATAAGAGTAATCTAACAAAAAAGAAGAAAAAAAGGTAGTAGGGCCTACAGCAGTAATGTCAATAACAAAAATATGTTATGTTTTGCCCAGTTGCAGCTGACAAATATAGTCTGTCAAGTCTGATTCCGAGAGATGTCTGCAATGGAGCAAATATTGGTAAATGTGACTTGAATTGTCAGGGAGTGGGGTACATTATGCTTAAGAATGATGTATTTTGATGCATTTTTTGAGCTTCGTTCAAATTTCGGGATAAAATTTCTCGGTGATATTTTAGATCATACAGGCTATGGTCGACTTTGAAACTTAGGAGATCAAGAATAGTTTTATGCTTACAATTTTCTACCCTTTGTCAGACAAACATTACCATAGTTACATGGAAAGATAACTATATATATTGCTAAGTATTTGGCAGCAAAAAGTGTGGATTCTGATCACAAAGCTGCCAGTAGCGTCTAGCCTTGACTGGTCAAGAGCAAAGTAACAAATCTGTTTTGGTTATTTGTGACTGACTTACTTTCTAAGGCACAAGACATCACTAATTGGAGGATATACTTTTGCTATTTCTTTATTTCTCTTCAGAATTCTACTCTAATGGGATGTTTTTAATGCAAACTAGTAATGTAGGTTATATTAAGGTACAATCAGATATTTTATTAATAAGAACTGAAAAGTTTATATTTAGGACATTTTCTTCATTATGAAAGGTAAATACACGGATGCCTATTGATGATATTGTGTTAAATGATTTAGTTGCATATTGTTCTGTTCCAAATGCTGTACTTGTTATAAAACCAGAAAAAAAAGAAAAAGATATTGTCTCCCTATGTATTCCTTTTATCCTTCTTACTGAATAGATGTCTATTTTTCTTCGATATATATATTTTTCAAAATAAGTATTTTGTTTAAGACCCCTTTACATGTAGTGTAGCATATAACAGTAATCACCAAAAGAAAGGCAATATCTCCATTCTTATCTCCCTTATTTAAGTCACTTTTTCCATCCGTCTGTGCCAATTTAATGTGATAAATAAATAGCCCGTGAGAGAGGGTATTATTCATGTTTAGAAGTTGCTCTACATTTGTAGCACATCAGAAGCTATGAAAGTTCAAATTCCGCAGAGATTTATTTCAATAAGACTCCTTTCACTTTTCTATTTTACAATGAACAAAATAGATCAATCTATTTTACTAAATGGTTTTATTTTCAACTGCACATGTGCAACAAACCATGCCTTGACTCCTCCCCTTGTGAAGACAATTGGCAGTGTGATTGACAGTTTTTTTTGGGCGGATTACATGTCATTTTGGTAGAATAGGTAGAAGTGAGGTGGGAACTTCGGATAGAATCTAATACAATTCCATAAAAAATAGAAGCCTGCACTCGCTGCGTTCTTCCGTATTCTATTTTCTATAGAAACGTCTTAATAGACTCTATCCCATACTAAGTGAAAACTCTAGTATCATTTCATGTTAGAAATTTTGTCTGCCAATTAGACCATAAATCAAAACAAAAACAAAAATTAATGGAAAGAAAACTTGTACCACTGTTGCACTGCATGCAGTTGAGTGACACGTTAAGCCTGATGCACATTTAACTTCCTGAACATTGGCCTTCACACTGATTTGGTATCTTTTCCATCAGATCAATTCCATTAGTAGCACAGCAAAGTTGAAAAAGTTACTATATACTTTTACAGTTCTTTTTACATAATAAGTTGCGGCATGTTACTATTTAAATTAACAATATGTATGCAACAAATGCAGCTGTCCCTGGATAGTTAATTTACCTTACATTATGTTTATCTCATCATTTTGTGTATTTTTGGAAGTGGAGTGTATCTATAAATGTATAGTGCAATGTAACAGTAGTTTTGTTGTGAAATGAAAGTATTGTATTTGAAGAAAGTATATTAAGATTGGATGAATTGTCATAACTCTTGTTATCATGTATACAAACTTATATAAGGCTGAAAGTATGTTAAGTACATTAAAAAAACAACTTAATGAAGATAAAGATTTTTTTTTATTAGTATACACATAACTGAAGTGTTAATTATAGGTAAATAAAAAAGTTAATATCATTAACATCAAACATTTTAGTGAAAGGTTGTACTATACCATTAGGAACACATTGAACAATGAAGCAATTAAAACAATTAGAGAAACAATAAATCTAAAGAACACATTTTTCCAAACTATTATCATTCAATATATACCTGTGACTGACTGTTTTAATTTGTGCTTATTTTAGATTTTCATAAGTATGAGTTGACAATTTTTTGTTTTACCATATGTTAGAATAAAGGTAATGTAATTGTTTGTTACCCTGACAACGTATATGGGGCTATATTGAAGTCGTATCTGTCAGTGTGATTGCAAGATTTGTCTTGTGCTTTTTACTTGGCAACTATTTGTTTGATTTTGATGCAACGTTATATAGGACTTGTAAGTGTTGCCAAGCTAACATGTGCATATTGTTAAGCAGGCTTGGTTTTAAATGAATTATAACTCTCTTACATTGATTGAATGTATTTTGTTCACACTGTTAATTTGCTGCTCTTGTTGGATAAATTTTAACTTCATAACATTTCTAATAAATAGAAAGCTTGCACATCATTGCCACTTCATGAATGGTTTGATTTTAAATGAGTTGTGGCCCTTTTTTTTATATTTATTGAATGTATTTTTTCAACTTTTGTCTGCTACTTTGGTCAGATTTTCATTTATTTTCACAACAGTTATAAGTACATGTATCAAGTTTATTTGCGCATATTGTAGGCAAGACATGCTTGTTTTTTTTAACTGCAAGGCATCAATTTATGCAAGAAACAATGAGTAGGGAAAAGGGGGATAGTGTAATTTGATGCAAGTTGCAAGAGAATGGTTAAGTGCTTTATATCAAATGGAGTCAAATTACTTTCTTGTCAATATTTTTATGAATTCCTTTACTATACAAAACCATTGTCAAATTAAGTTCACTTTATATATGTCAATATTTAAATATTGAAATAAGAACAACTTAATTTGGATATTTGTTGTACTTGCAAACAGAATTTATCATTATTTTGATATTTCTCTATACACAAACAGTTCAGATCCTGATCAGAAAGCTTCCCCAGGGGAAACATATAATTTAATCCCATAAGGCAGTCAGATTTTTAATATGGATTTTGGGGGTATTTCCACCCCCCACCCCCACCTCAAATCAGAATAAATTAATCTCTTGACATTTGTCTTACTTTTGTTATTTTTAATCTTTATATAAATCTTGCAAATAGAATTTTTCATTATTTTGATATTTATATTTATACAATATCAATCATTCTAAGTCAAATAGATTAGATCCAGAACAGCCCTCTCTTATGGAAACTTTCTGATCATGATTTGAACTATTTATAGCAGAGTTGCAGCAAAACTTATTTAACTTTGGTTTTAGTTGCTACATAAAACAACATCACAACAACTATGAGTTAGTTTTAATTTCTCGCAGATATTGCAAGTTAAGAATTAAACTTTTTTTTTTAAAGGAACTTTAATCTGAAACAAGTATTTGTGTTGTGATTTTTTTTTGTATGTTTGAATTTAAGTGTACCACATCCTGGTTTAAATCTACACACTTCATATATATTTGCTTTTACAAATTGATTTAGCAGGTGCTTTGCGCCATATTATTAAAAAAAATCAAAGTTAGATAGATTTAATTGCACACAGAGCAAAAAACACTTGCCAAAAACAACTGATGATAATTTGGATTAACTAATAAAGCTCCAAGCTCAAGTGGGCTGTTAGAAATAATTACACAAGCCATTGTATTGGTAGATGCTGTTTAATAAATACCTTTTAAAATAATCTAATTTTCCTTCATGAGAATTTTTTAGCACAGCCTTATTGCTACCATGGCAGTAATAATATTTTTTTTGTGAGCTGCCATTATATTTAAAGCGCTTGAGTTAATATTTAGTTAAATAGCAAAACAACTCCCATAAATCTAGTATGTTTTTGTGTTGAAAAAAGAAATCTTTAAAAAACATTTAAATTAACTGTTCAAGACCTGGAGATTTCTGCCTGTAACTAGACAGTAAAAAAGAAAAAAAAGAATCCCTGCCAGGAGTATTTCTTGTTTCACTTCTGTATACATTTGAAGTTCATTACCAATTGATGAAAAAGTTTGAATATGGATGATATTTCCTTTCTTAAATAAGAAGATAATTTTCCACTGTATAAATTTCATTCTAGTATTATTCAAATAGGCAAATAGAATTCCCAAACTGGATGATGATACATTGCTGCGGCATATTTATAAGCTTAAGCATGAATGTACAAAAGATGATGTTTGTAAACGCATGCTTGCAATACATGTTTAGGCGTTTATGTGTAACATGCTTAGTGTAATATATAGCTTTAAGTTCAGATGAGGCAGACAGATTAATAATACGAATTTTGGGGGTATTTTAAAAAAATAAACAAAAAAAAAAACCCACACACATTAATATCTGAAATAATTAATCTCTTGACATTTGTCTGTTATATTTTCCTCATTTAATATTAATCTTTATAGAGAAACAAAATAAAAACCTAAAAGGTTAAACATGAAAAAACTGCTGATTCAGATTATATTATAAGATCTCAAATGTTAATTTGTTAATTTCTTTCCTTTCAAGACTGAGTTATCACCATTGCCTGAAACATTTAAAATAGAATATGTATCAAAAGAAATAAAACTCTTAAAGTGCACCCAATGTCAAATCAAATTCCATAATGTTCTTGAATCACATCTTTGTCGATTATTGGTTGTCTTGTAAGCTGATATATGTCATCTTATCCAGGTTGGTGAAATCTTGTCATAAATGAGAATACAACATGTAAGAGATGCTGTTATTAGTTTAAATGCTGACCTAACAGATAAAACTGTAGATTATTGATTGTCTTGTAAGCTGATATCTGTCATCTTATCCAGGTTGGTGAAATCTTGTCATAAATGAGAATACAACATGTAAGAGATGCTGTTATTAGTTTAAATGCTGACCTAACAGATAAAACTATGTATTCCAAAACGAAAACAGTTAAGATACAACAAGAGTTAAACATTATATATTTATAAATAAGCACTAGAGAACAGCATAAAAATGCAAGTTAACTATAAAAATGACAAAAATCTTGAGACATGACATAACAGAGATAATACAACCACTTGCTGCCTTGGAATGGTCAGTCGGCAAAACACCATCTGGGGTGCAAGAACTGACAATTTCACTTCCAGTTTCATTCTTAAGGTACAACACATGCATAGTTACATCAATCAATGTCAAACAATTTTTACTACCAAAATATTTCTGTTGTTTACTTGTAAAATTGCAAACCAAATGAGAATTGACTGTATTTCTGAGACAAAAACCCTGGAAAATGCTGTATTTTGTATAATGTCTTGTCGTTGTTTTGTTATAACTTTTTTATTTGACTGGCATGTGAATACCTTTGTCCCTTGCATTTTCAGATTATAATGTATGTTGCAATACTCATAGGACCCTGTCACAACTAAAGCAAAAAAATCAAAAGTTACTGTCACAGTCTCTTAATCAGGTAGTCTTTTCCTGCATATTTGAGAAATAAAGCAGCGGAAAACAACAAAAAACAGCAGATTCTTTTTACATGATGCACATGTGAATTTTTTTGGATAATATTTTCTGAGCAAACTAAAAAAAATTACATGGATGATATGAAACTGTATTTCTGAAAGAGATTAAATGATAAAACTGTTTCTATAAAAATCGGTCAAAACATGGCACAGTTTTTCAGCTGCTTTTCTACGGTTTTCATTTCTAATCGAGACACATCAAGTGGGCTGAATCTGATAGTATTTTCAGTGGCATAAATCAAGTTTAAGAGCAAAAAGAGGCTGACATGTTAACGAAAATACAATTAACTTTAGAGAGAAAAAAAAAAGGCAAGAAATGATACCATCTTTACAAAATTTAAATGCAATCAATTTTTGAAAAGATAAGTTTAAAGCAAGAAATAAAACAATTTTTACAAAATTAAAATGTTTATTTTCCCCGTAGTTGTGCTCTATGTCTCTGATGACATGAAACATATCCACAGTTCAATTAGATTTCTAAATGATAAAGTCTCTACTTTGGGAAGTATAATTAGATAGTTCATAATTGTAAATCTGATACTTGTAATAACAACAGACAAGCATTGGTTAAGAGAAGTACAGATTTTCTATTTTAAAGTGTAGAATGCTGGGCAGATGGAATTTGATTACATTCCTGAGAAGGGCAAAAACGAAACAGCATGGACAGAAAACACAGTTGTTCTCATAAGTCCTGTCTCATAAGCACTGTCCTAATGGTTTGCTGAAGTGTTTTTGCCCCAAGCAAAACATATTGAAATTTTTTTTAAATTGATGTATTGGAATTAAATGATTGAAAGATTAAAATCTCTTGCCTACCATATATTTAGAATATTTTTCTAGACTTCTGACTAAACAGCACTCATTTTTATCTAAGGTTTTGACAAGTAGATAAAATATAACTTATTGTTATCAGGGCATCAAACAGATAAAGTAGCCACAGGATGTTGACATCTTCTTAATAGAAATATTGACATTTAAGAAAGCTGATTAAAGTGCAGGTGATAAACTTAATCACATTTAAACAGCTTCATTCTCTGTTATTGTTAGGAATTTAGTCCTTGGTGTCAGATAAACATTAAACTTAAGTTTCATTGTAAGATAACATTTTTTATCACATAATTAGTCCCCTACCGGTGTTCACACCGGAGGGGACTATAGGTTTACCCTCCGTCCGTCAGTCTGTCTGTCTGTCTGTCTGTCTGTCCGCTAAAAATCTGGATCCTTTGATAACTTAAAAACCATTACAGCTTAGCGCATGAAACTTGGTATGTTAATAGGTAGCAATGTGTACAATATGCACGCGCAACATTTGGGTCGCTACCTTGAAGGTCAAGGTCACAGAATGACCTTGAAGCAAAATCATGTCCGGCCCATAACTTTGTTATTTGAAGTCGGATTTTAAAACTATTTCACCGAAATGATCACCATATTGAGATGACGTGTCGCAAGCAAGATTTAGGTCGCTTCCTTGAAGGTCAAGGTCACAGCATGACCTTGCAGCAAAATCGTGTCCGCCCCATAACTTTGTAATTTGAAATCAGAGTTCACAACTATTTCACAGAAATGATCACCATATTGAGATGACATGTCGCGAACAACATTTGGGTCGATACCTTGAAGGTCAAGGTCACAGCATGACCTTGCAACAAAATCGTGTCCGGCCCATAACTTTGTTATTTGAAGTCGGATTTTACAACTATTTCACAGAAATGATCACCATATTGAGATGACGTGTCGCGCACAAAATTTGGGTCGCTACCTTGAAGGTCAAGGTCACAGCATGACTTTGCAGCAAAATCGTGAAGTTTTGGATAAGGCATTCAGGTGCACTTACCTTAAATGATAGTGCATTAAGGTGCTCATACCTTAAATAAAGGCTAAAAATAAATGTCATGATAAGTTAACAATTTTTTAGGCCAGGTGAATTAAAAAACTTTATGTGAACCCCAACTATTGTTTGGGTGGGAGGAGACTATAGATTTGCCCTGTCTGTCTGTCCATTTGTCCAACAAAAAATCTGGATCCTGTTATTACTAAAATAAATGTTTGAGCTACATTGATGGAAATTAATTATAAATGGCAATAAACAGGAGCGTATGATAATTAAAGAACCTTTTGAGGGATCGGTAAGGGACTACTTTATTGCCTGCAATACTATCACATGCTTGTTTCTCTCGTTTTACCATTCAATACATCTATTACATATTTTGTTATATCAAATACCCTTTGAATTTAAGGCATATTGATTGGTCGAGTGCTGATCAGTTAAATGTAATACTGACTTGAGAATATTTTCAAGTGAGCACCGAGAATATAATACTGACAGTCATCTTTTTTTTTTACACACCTTATTGCTACAACAACATGGCATCTAAAACAGTTTGTCAGTGTGACTGATGATGATTTGGTAACATTAAGGGAAAATGTAACATAGAAAAGAACAAAAAGCATAAACCGAACAGAGAATGCTTTTTGTGATTTTCTCTTGAGGAAAAAAGTGACTGAGGCAATGAATGCTAGCGAATTGGATCAACATCTTTGAGAGTTTCGTGTTATAATGGGAAGCACTGATGGCTCGTTGTACAAAACACAACAATGACAGTGTAATTTGATAGGGCATGTACTATAACAAGTAAAGACTTGCATTTTGGTCAATATTTAGTTTTGCAGGCCTGGCTGATGTGATATTGACCTCAGACTGCATCCTCAGTTAATATCATACTACCTTGGTCCTTAAAACTATATATTGACCTCAACTCAAGTCTGTTATTTGTATAATATTACACTAGTGTAGTACAGCTTTTTAATAGGTGATGTCATCAGTCATCATAATGCAGAATAGTCTCATACCACTATTTCACCAAGTATTTTTGTTAATTTTTATGTAAAATCGTAAATTGGCAACTTAAATCATTTCAATAAAAAAGAATCTGACACTCGTTGCCATAGGCTCAGTTGCTTTTCCTGAACTCGTTGAATATAATTAGTTTGTTTAACATGGCAACTCATTTCAGATCCTCTATATGTTTTTAATAATCTTGTTTGACATAAATAAACTAGCATTTGTTGATATACCTTATCTTGCTAACAAAAGTTCTGACTTTTAAACTTTGTGTAACAAGAAAACAATCTTTCCTAAAAGTCTGCTGTAGAATGGGCAAATGCTCAAATATTGCGAGACTGAAAAAAAGTAACATAAACAAGGTCTAAAGTTGAAGACAAACCATGCAACATGTGTGTTTTTTTAGGCCTCTCCTACCAAAATTTAAATGTTTAAATAAAGAATATCTCAACTATCTTTGTAATGCAATTCTGTTGCTAAAAATAGCAATCACATTTCAAATCACCTTTTTGAAACTTTAAAAATGGTTTAAATTTCTTATATGACCAGAATCTGACACAATTTGTCTGAATCTACTTCTCCAATCTATATTTAAGGCTTGTCAGACAGTTAAATCACTTAGGGAATGCTTAGTGAAAATATGACATTTCTTGGTATTTTTGTTACCTTACCTAAGCTTATGCTCAGGATGAGCTATTGTGATCACCCATCTTACGGCATCCGGCATCACATATCACATGTCCATCAACATTTTCAAATGACATCTCTGAAACGGCTGTGCCAAATTCAGCCAAACTTTTTCAGAGGCTTAAGTAGGCAGGGGGAATGGAAATGGCTGTATAGGAAAACTTAGAAAATCTTCTTGTCAGAAACTACAAGAGCTAGATCCTTGATATTAAGTATACATGTTCTTTGGGTGGCCCTGTATAAAGATCATTCAAATAATTCTGATCTGCAAAATAACTTGGCTGCCAGGGGCTTGGCCATTTTCCATATAAGAATATTGAGGAAAACTTAGAAAATCTTCTTGTCAGAAACTACAAGAGCTAGATCCTTTATATTTAGTATACATGTTCTTTGGGTGGCCATTTATGAAGACTGTTTAAAGAATTCTGATCTGTCAACCAATATGGATGCCAGGGTTGTGGCCATTTTCCATGTATGGCTGTATAGGAAAACTTTGAAAGTCTAATTGTCAGAAACTACCAGAGCTAGGTCATTGACATTTGGTATACGTGTTTTGGGGGTGGTCCTATATCAAGATTGTTAAAAACATTTTTATCCGTCAAATAACATGCCTGCCAAGGGTGTACCCATTTTCCCTATATGACTATATATAGGAAAGCTTTGAAAATCTTCTTGTCAGAAGACACAAGAACTAGAGTTTTAATATTTGGTTTATGTATTCTTTGATGGCCTTGTATCAAGATTGATCAGAGAATTTTGATCTGTCAAAAAGCATAGCCTCAAGGGCTTAATGTGTACGGCTCTCAGGTGAGCAATATAGGGCCATGTTTTTGTTTTGTTTGTTTGTTTATTGGGTTTATCGTCCCACCAACAGTATTTCAGTTATCTGGTGACGGTGTCCACTTGAAGCAGATATAGTGCTGCCTTCACTGTGTATAGCATGCTGTGAACACCTGGCATGATACCACACCCAGTCACATAAGCCTGACACCGGACCAACCAGCTGGGAACTACCCTTATATTTGCTTGAGCGTTAGCAAGGGAGCTATACCACTACCATTTTTTACGACTTTGGTATGTCGCAGCCCGGGATCGAACCCGGGGCCTCCAGTACCTGGAGCCGACGCTCTACCGATTGCGCTACCAGGTCCGATCTGTGTTTTCGTTTTGTTACATTGCACCAACACAATTATGGTCATATTTGCGGTGTCCAGCTAGAAAGACCTCAAACATATGTCTGGGTAAGGTCGCAAACTGCAGGTTAGCTGGAAAAATCTCCCTTTATGAAAGTTCTCACCCAAACTGGAACTCAACTTGGTAAAAGACTGAGGAGTTACAAGTCAGTGACTCTTACTGCTAGGCCACAGGGGCCCTGATATTTTTTGTACTTGTCTTGTATTAGTTGGCATTAGTAAACCAAAATATAGGGAACGCTGTCTCTGAAACTGTTTAAGCATCTGCCTAGCATTCAGATGACAGTGTTTTAATGTCTGCTTAAAGAATTAGCCTTTTTGCCGCAAAGTATTTGAATTCTAGACAGATTGGGAGATGTACAGTTTGTAAATTTTAAAATAGTGCATCTGATTAGACCAAAATGTAAAGAAAAAACAAACAAAGCTTCTATAATTATTGATGTACTGATTATTGTGCTGCCGCAGAAATCGGTTGTGGTCATCGGTGACAGATTTTGATGGCTGCATTGTAGCAGTTATTATTATACCCCCACCACAAAATGTGGGGGGGGGCTATAATGAATTCGCTTTGTCTGTCGGTCCATCCGTCGGTCCATCCGTCGGTCCGTCCGTCCGTCTCCAATTTCGTGTCCGCTCTATAAATCCTAAACCAATTGAAGGATTTTCTTCAAACTTGGCTGAAATGTTCACCTCAACAAGGCGATGTGCAGAAGCCATGTTGCCTATGTGTCAGCTCAAGGTTAGGGTCACAATTGAAGGTCAAATATCAAACAATCAAATATTAGACATTATGTCGTGTCCGCTCTGTAAGTCCTACACTAATTGAAAGATTTTCTTTAATCTTGGCTTAAATGTTCACCTCAACAAGGGGATGTGCAGAACCCATGTTACTCTTTTGCCGGCTTAAGGTCAAGGTCACACTTGAAGGTCAAAAATTGACTTAGAAAATATTCTTAAATTTTAACATGTATTTGAATATTTCTGAAACTAGAAAAAGTATTTGCTTGAAACTTAAAATATATTTGAAGTGTCACAATTAGGATATGCAGGTCAAGTTTCATAACTCTGTATTGCATTTTGACAAAGTTATGCCCCTTGTAAGTCTTCAAATTTACATACAATCAAGTATTAGACAATATGTCGTGTCCACTCTGTAAGTCCTACACTAATTGAAAGATTTTCTTTAATCTTGGCTCAAATGTTCACCTCAACAAGGGGATGTGCAGAACCCATGTTACTCTTTTGCCGGCTTAAGGTCAAGGTCACACTTGAAGGTCAAAAATTGACTTAGAAAATATTCTTAAATTTTAACATGTATTTGAATATTTCTGAAATTAGAAAAAGTATTTGCTTGAAACTTAAAATATATATGAAGTGTCACAATTAGGATATGCAGGTCAAGTTTCATAACTCTGTATTGCATTTTGACAAAGTTATGCTCCTTTTAAGTCTTCAAATTTACATACAATCAAGTATTAGACAATATGTCGTGTCCGCTCTGTAAGTCCTACACTAATTGAAAGACTTTATTTAATCTTGGCTCAAATGTTCACCTCAACAAGCAGATGTGCAGAACCCATGTTACTCTTTTGCCGGCTTAAGGTCAAGGTCACACTTGAAGGTCAAAATTGACTTAGAAAATGTTCTTAAATTTTAACATGTACTTGAATATTTCTGAAATTAGCACAGGTATTTGCTTGAAACTTAAAAGATATATGATGTATCACAAGTAAGATATGCAGGTCAAGTTTCATAACTCTGTATTGCATTTTGACAAAGTTATGCCCCTTTTTAAGTCTTTTAATTTACTTACAATCAATACTAGGCAATATGTCAGGTCCGCTCTATAAATTCTATACTAATGGAAGGATTTTCTTCAAACTTGATTCAAATGTTCACCCCAACTGGGCAATGTGCAGAACCCATCTTACCCTTGTACCAGCTTTGTCAAGGACATTGGTGGGGGTATGAATCGCATTCAGCGATAGTTCTAGTTTAGACAGCATCAAAAAGAGATAATTTGCTGAAACATGGATCCAAAATGGTGGCAAATATTGTATTGGATAAAAAATAAACAATGAAGACATCTTTTACCTGTTTGTGAATGAAAACAAAGTCTATAGCATGGAACTGTTTTAAATTACAAAAGAATGTAGACAGCAAACTAGACATGTGCGTGGCAGTACATGTGTTGTGCAGGAAGATTTATACAAATGTACACAAGTACTGTTTGATAAATTTGTTACTTCCTTTTTTTTCCCATCTTTTTGATTAAAATATACATTGGCATTTTGCATAAACAGATCCAATTTTCTTTTTTAATTTATTCCTTTATTTTGTTATGTAGGCAAGACAAATGAGTTAGTATCTTACTATGAAGTATCAAATGTTTAGACTGTTAAACACCATTACCTATTTTAAATTGTTTGTTTTCAAGGGAAGAATATTCATTTATACAATATCTGTATTTGTGTTACACACAATCTGTGATCAGATTATATCAATGCAATGTTAGTTTTATGACTTGTTTTTTTTTGTAATGAGTTGATTGCTTCACTAATTATTAATCAGAAGATTATCCATCTTACCAATTTCTGATATATCCAAATATAGATTGATTTTCTTTTTAATGATTTTAAACAATTGTTAATTTAACCTTGTGCTAATTCCAGATACTGGTAGTTTACCCTTTGCCAACATCAGATGCCCTGTTGGCTTTACAACTTCTCATAAATAATTATTATATTCTCTTTACTCGACAAAATGCACAGTATTCCTATATCATTAACATATTCATCACATGACGTAGCTTTTAGAAAGATTTTTTTACAATTATTTTTTTTACCTGCCTTGGAGTAACAGTTATTTTCAAACATGACACTCAAATAGATCTCAAGGTTTTGTCTTTAAAGTACTTCCTTAGCATTTTCTGATGACTTGGTATTACTGGCACCAAAGTAGCAACTTTAAACATGACAATTTTAGTAATTGGGACTGTGCATTCATTTTGCGCATTTGAATTTTCAACAAATCTATGCCTGAACTTTATAAACAGAATTTTGTTTCAACAGAATAATAGAGATAGCTTTTGAAGCTTAGCTTGCTCACTTTTTTTTTACCTACAAGGATGTTTCCATGAGTGGTTGGTATGGTGTCAGGAAAATGTGAATAGACCTGGTATATACCATGTCAAGTGTTCACTCTAAGACAGCATGCTATTATGATAAATGCACCACTAATTCTGCTTCAAGAAAATGTCATTTCAAATAACTTGAACATTTACGTTAGAATGAAAACCAAGAAAACCTATATATTCTTGAGGAGAACATTGGCACCTATTTGTTAGATTTTATGCTGTTCACATTTGACATTTAACTGTCAATTATCCTGATATTGAGTGCTCAAGTCCTATTAAAAACATTTCAACATTTGCATCAGTTCATTTCCACATTACCAATAAAGTGATTTAACAAATATTTATGCCAAGGGCATCTGTTAATGAATGACATACTGTCACAAAAGCCAATGATGTGAATTCCTTTGACTTCTAATGGCAAAGTTCCCAAATATTAGTCCCTCAGGTGTTTATATAATGTTATAAAGTGTCTGAAAGTAACAAAACAATTCCACTAAGCTAAGGTGGTATTACTGATATTCCAGATCCAAATTCAATATCCAGGTATGAATGCCAAGAATGGCGACCCTATTATTACAACTGGTTTTGGAAATGCCTATGGGGTAATGTCACAAGTTTTAAGAAGCACTCATATGTTTTTTAACGGAAATTGTTATTCTTTTGCAGCTTTTAGAGAACTCAATTGTAACATTTATACTAAAGTGTTCTGTTTCATTTGTAGTGTCTTCTAAAGAACTACTACATAAGCAGAAATAAACATATGAAAGAGTAAACTTTAAAGTCAAATTCTTATTTTCAAATTTAGGACTGCACAAATTTGACCACAATCTCTTCAGTGCAATTTTCATGATTAAGCATTTCTTTGTATAAAAGATTTTCTTTTTTTTAATAATCAGTAATCAAAGTGTTGCTCTTTTTTTACACCCATCAAAAAGCTTTTGAGGGCGCAATAACAGCTTGGTGAATATTACAACAATTAGTGGGGTGTTTAGTTAAGATTTGGACAGACTGCAGTAAGTATCAAATACATTTGCTGAAACACTTTGATAGACATATGTGTAATATTTGCTTGGTATTCAAGATTTAAAGTTTATGGTTTTACTTTTGTATTAAAGAATATTACTTTTAGAGATATATTGCAAAGAAATAAATAGGTCATATAAATTGTATGTTTTTGTTGCATGTTGTGAAGATTTGTGGTGACTTTGTACCATTTTAAAGTTGTTCCACTATTATTTGGTTGGAAACTTCTTATGGCATTTGTCGAGTAGGTCTTGTTGACTGATATGCTGCCCTAAGAATTGAAAAGTGTCATTCACACTTACAAATTTACTCAGCTAATAACATAAGCTTTTTGAAAAAAAATTATTCCACAAAAGCAAATAAAGTGGTGCTTAAAGCTACTATGCTAAATGTGTGTAGCTTTTTGATATTATATTTCTGGCAACTTTGACGCTCTGCATCAACTTTTTCTTTTAGTAACTTTTGCATGGTTGTTTTTTTTCTCATCAAACCAGGGAGCCCCACAGGCACAGGCAGAGAGAGAGAGGCAGGCAGGCATTTGTGTTTGCCAATGTGTTTATGGCATCATTTTGAATCCGATCAGTTACATTCCTGACATATAATGCTTGGCTGCTAATTGCATTGTTATCAGTAACAACTTGAGTGATAAGGCAGGAAATTCACAGCACTAATTACCATCTGTTTAATAGATCTGCTCATTCCGTGTCATAGCAAAACATTGTTACATTTGTATATAGATAATTTTATTGGTGACCTGTTTTTGCAAACTCACTATAGTTATTTTTTTTATATTGCCCCTCTTCCTGAAAAAAGGGGACATTATATTGTTTGCAAATATGTATTACTGTTAGATTATTTCTAATAAAAAAAGAGCTTAAACCACAAAAAGTACAAATTATAAGCTTGTTTTACAAAATCATATAAAAGACCCATAGCTCAACAACTCATTGATTATGTGCATACCTCTGTCATAAACAATACACTGATTGGCTATATAGTGAATGCAATAGATGTGATGTAAAGTGTGGATTGTGTGTTCTATGTGCCAATTACAGGTTTACGCAAAACTGTGACATATCACTGCGTACATCAGATGACGAGAATGAGTGCTTTTGTGCATGTTGCAGACTTCAGCATAATAATATAATGGCAGGAGGGTGGGCTTATAGACGGACAGATGGATGGGCAGGTGGCATTGTGATGTTTGTCCGGAGCATAACTCCAACACTATCAATGCTCTTGATTTGAAATTTCTAATGTGGATCTCATTAAGACGGAGTGCAGTGAACAAGAACCATCACTCTGCACTTCATGATTTTAGAGTTATTCCCACCTTGTTTAATTGTCTTGTCCGGAGCATAACTCCAACATTATCAAAGCTATTGACTTGAAACTTAAAAAATGGATAAATCTTGTAAAAATGGTGTGCAATGCACAAGAAGCATCATGTACATTTCATGATTTTGGAGTTACTCCCCTTAGTTCAGTTTTTGTACTTGATATTTGTCAGGACCATACTCTTACATTATCAAAGCTATTGACTTGAAACTTCGGAGGTTGATAGATCTCATTGAAATGGAGTGCAGGGCACAAGAACCGTCACTCTGCTCTTCTTATTTTTAGGTAACGCCCTTTGTACACAAATGCCATTACTTTCATAAAAGTAAAGAGTATACTTGATGTCATTCCCCTTTGATTTTTATTTTCAGTTACCCAGATTGCAGTCCATAATCATGCCAGAGTGCATTGCACAACAGTGCATAGCAGTTTGGCCGATAAAAGATTCTTTTTTAGCTCACCTGAGCACAACGTGCTCAAGGGGAGCTTTTGTGATACCGCTTCGTCCGGCGTCCGTCGTCCGTCGTTCGTCGTTCGTCGTCCGTCGTCAACATTTACCTTGTGAACACACTAGAGGCCACAATTTTTATCCAATCTTCATCAAACTTGGTCAGAATGTTTGTCTGCATGAAATCTTGGATGAGTTCATTATTGGGTCACCTGGGGTCAAAAAGTAGGTCACGAGTTCAAATTTTAGGAAAAACTTGTGAACACACTAGAGACCACATTTATAGCCCAATCTTCACCAAACTTGGTCAAAATGTTTGTCTACATGAAATCTTGGATGAGTTCGTAACTGGGTCACGTGGGGTCAAAAAGTAGGTCACTAGGTCAAATCTTAGAAAAAGCTTGTGAACACAATAGAGGCCACATTTATAGCCCAATCTTCACCAAACTTGGTCTGAATGTTTGTCTACATGAAATCTTGGATGAGTTCGTAACTGGGTCACGTGGGGTCAAAAAGTAGGTCACTAGGTCAAATCTTAGAAAAAGCTTGTGAACACACTAGAGGCCACATTTATAGCCCAATCTTCACCAAACTTGGTCAGAATGTTTGTCTGCATCAAATTTTGGATGAGTTCGTAACTGGGTCACGTGGGGTCAAAAAGTAGGTCACTAGGTCAAATCTTAGAAAAAACTTGTGAACACACTAGAGACCACATTTATAGCCCAATCTTCACCAAACTTGGTCAGGATGTTTGTCTGCATGAAATCTTGTATGAGTTCGTAACTGGGTCACGTGGAGTCAAAAAGTAGGTCACTGGGTCAAATCTTAGACAAAGCTTGTGAACACACTAGAGGCCACATTTATAGCCCAATCTTCAACAAACTTGGTCAGAATGTTTGTTTGCATGAAATCTCGGATAAGTTCGTAACTGGGTCACGTGGGGTCAAAAAGTAGGTCACAAGGTCAAATCTTAGAAAAAGCTTGTAAACACACTAGAGGCCCTATTTATAGGCCAATCTTCATCAAACTTGGTAAGAATGTTTGTCTACATGAAATCTTGGATGAGTTCGTTATTGGGTCTCGTGGGGTCATAAAGTAGGTCACTAGGTCAAATTTTAGATAAAGCTAGTGAAAACACTTAAGAGGCTACATTGATGGCCCAGTCTTCACCAGACTTGACCATCATGTTTGCCAGTATGAAATCTTACATATGTTTTGAAGTGAGTCATGTGGATTCAGTAGGTTACTTGGTATAATTCTAGAAAATGTTATCAACCCAGTGGCCACACTAATTGTCCAATCTTCACCAAAGATTTCTAAAGTAAATAACTCTTAATTACTAAATGCCAGATTTGAGCCTACGTAAAAGCCTGTGTCATCAGGTGAGCGATTAAGGGCCATCATGGCCCTCTTGTTTCTTTTTTCTTCCAATAACCCAGAGTGCAGTCCATACTGCATACTGCATTGCAAAAGAGTGCAGAGCAGTTTGTTTCAAATTGCTCAATTGATGGGCATATTTTGCTCCACCTTGCGGTGCTCTTGTTGTTGTTGTTTTTCAATTAAATCAGTTGTGTTTTTTTTCAATTATTTTGTTAACTTTTTATTCCATGAATCAAAAACGAAGAATTATGTACTTGAATAATTGTATTTTAAAAAATTACAACAGTTTTATATCCATTAAGTTAATAATTTTTCAAAATTCTGAGCAGTGTATGAGAGAAATTGCCACAGAATTCCTCCCAACACTCAATTGACACAAGAACCCTTACTTTAACATGTCCAGAATAAAGTGGATAAAATGATGTCACATTCAATTTTTCATTTATTGCTAATAATAGGGCAGATGTCACAAGATGTGTTGGTGTTCTTGGCTGCGTTTTTTTATTTCCTGAATCGTGCTATACTAAAACTGCCGAGTAAACCTTCAAGTAACTTGCTGTTTTCTCCTTTCCACAGAGATAGAAAAGTTATAAATTATTCGATGAGTCTTATGAGATGGATCTGACAGTGTTCTTTGACATGGTTTTAAAAAGTATTTTGATGTTTTATCATTGTAGATAGTAGAATGTTTTACTATCTTCACCAAAATTATGTAGCACGGTTTACAACCTTAAAAATACTTGATAGCCATATCTGTTTCGGATATATCCATATCTCCTACAATTTCACCCACTACACAATTGATACAAGAATCCGTACTCTTACATGGCCAGAACAAAACAGACGACATATGTCACTTCCAATTTTTCCATCATTGTTACTATTGGAGCAGATGTCTCAAGATATATTGGCTGTTCTTGGCTTAGCAGATTTATGGCAGGAACTTTCCTTTAATCTGCCTAAACATATCAACAGTAACAATATTTTTATGCTCCTGAAAAATTACGCGGGAGAATTTAGTTGCCACTTTTGTCCATCTGTGGTCTCGGTGCACTTTTGTCCAGGCTAAATTTTGGCAACCGCTGCTTCGAATTCATTGAGACTAACTCTATGGGAAGCTTCACCAAAACAGTGAAATGGACACATTGCTAACATATTCCATGTGGATGATTTTTCGCAGAGCCATTGCCCATTTAATTTCTGTACAATGTGATATAGGACCATATATGCCCGGGCAATTTCTCAGAAAAGGCCAGTTGGAATTCAATTATACTTCATGGGAAGCTTGGCTAATAAGTGGAGATGTGCATATTTATCAGCACATTCAGGTCTTATTGTTTTTCACAGAGTTATTGTCCTTTTCATTTTCTGTTTACAGTATAATAGAGTTTGTCTGTTCAAACGCTTTTGTTCGGGGTTTATATTTCAGCAACCACTGGTTTGAATTCAATGAAAATTTATGGAGCCTTTCATCAAAACAGTGAAATATGCATGTTTTCAACACATTCAGTTTTGATGTTTTTTTCACAGAGTTATTGACCTTTTAAATTTCTCTACATTGTGCTATAGGACCGTTCATGTCCAGGTTATTTCTCAGCAAGCACCAGTTGGAATTCAGAGATACTTTATGTGAAGCTTCGGTAACAGGTGTAGATGAGCATATGATAGCACATTCTGGTTTGGTTATTTTTCATAGTTATTGGCTTTCTTAATTTTCTATTGTAGTGTCCATGTGTCAGTCAACATTCTTTAAACCACATAACCTCAGAAACTGCAGGCCTAAATTTAACCAAACTTCATCAAAAACTTCAGTAGGCAAGGGAAATAATAATTTGTTCATAGAATTTTGACCTGTCAAAAAACATGGCTGCCAGGGGCATGGCCATTTTCCTGTATGGCTATGTAGGCCATATATGGCAATATAGTAAAACTTTCTTGCCATAAACTAGAGCTTTGATATTTGGTATACATGCTGCTAAGGTCGCCCTCAATTACGATTGTTAAAGGAATTTTCATGCATAAGGTTTTTGAGAAGTTCATTACTGGGCTACATGGGGTTAAAAAGTAGGTCATTGGGTCAAATCTTAGAAAAACTTTGTGAACTTGCTAGAGGCCACATTTATGACCCGATTTTCCCTAAACTTAGTCAGAATGTTTGTCTGCAGGAAATCGTGGATGAGTTCGTAACTGGGTCATGTGGGGCCAAAAGGTAGGTCACTAAGTCAAATCTTAGAAAACAACTTTTGAACATGCTAGAGGTCACATTTATGGCCCAATTTTCACCAAACTTGGCCAGAATGTTTGCCTACATGAGCCTACTGAAAGCCTGTGTTTTCAGGTGAGCGATTAAGGGCCATCATCGCCCTCTTGTTTTAGATAAAATATATTTTCATGTGTCCAGGTAATATGCTGGGGAGCATCCATCGGTTCCTATTGTGATGAAAAACTGATATTTTGTGTAGTGCTGTTGCAATTTGTTGTTTGTCGGGGAGAAAAAATGTGGTTCAGCTAATTGACATATCTTCTTACAAATGGCTCTAACAGGCCAACATTTTGTAAAAGCATAAGGGGATGAATGTTATTGTACAATTAACAATTTATGAAAAATTATATAAAAAGGACACCATTATTGTATAATTAATTTAAAAAAGAGTCAGTAGTTTGTGTAAGTTACAATTGACATAATATATAAGATCACCCACAATGAATCAGATGATGAATGAAAACAGGGAACATTTTTATTTTACAATGTGCTATACAGCAAAAAGACCGGTCAGCTGTAAATAATATTAATGGTAAAAAGAATTGCATGCTGGTGTTTTTTGTGCTTTTTTGAAGTATTATTCTTGTTTTTTTATTCATTACACCAACTTTATTATGGCCATATTGATGACATTCAGCTAATATTGGAGAACCATTGAACTCATGTGGTAAGGGCATGGTAGGTAACAAGGAAGCAACTCTAACCCCTTTGTCAAGTGTGCCCCCAAAAGTATGTTGCCAGTTATGACATTATGTGATGTTTAAATGAAAACCAATTGTCATAGCACTGTGTTTCTTCTTGTCAAGTCATTGACAGTTTATGTTACTAATTATGTTAAAAAGATTGAAATTCAGAACAAACAGATGTCATTTACCTTGTTTTATATGAAATATGATACTATAGGACAACAATTTTGTCAATAATGTTGAATGACAAAGCATGAAAGTGGTCATAGTAGTGTGTATTTTATATTATCATGTAAATGGTATATTTCCAATTATGTAAATGAAAGTCAGACGGAAAAAAGATCACTTTACAGTCTCCAAAATTAAAAACGATGTATAAGGTCACAGATCCTGACAATTATAGAATAAAGGTCTCTTGTACAGTGTTATCAAATTATTCAACCATATAAGGTTATTTTTTGATCTGAAAAAAAAATATAATGGAGCTCAAGAAGTCCAACAAAGTCTTATACAGTAATAAAGTAATATTACTGTAAGGGTATGACAGTCGAATATGTATTTTTAAACAGATTTGTCAACTTATGAAAAAAAATCCAAAATGAATTTTGGCATTAATTACAAAATATTAGTGTCTTTAGGGCGACATTTTGGAACACCTGCTGCTTATAATTGTGCTCAGAATATAATTATGTGAACAAAACATCTATAAATCAGTAACATGTGTGTTAGGTTGAATGTTTTTAATTAAAGACAGAATATAAATATTACCTTTTACAAAACATCTACAATTAATTAACTTATCTAACTAAACACATTGTGTAGAACTTCTGAAATACTTTGAATTATCTGTGAACTCAAATACTTTTACTATTTTCTTACTATCAATGTTTTTGTTAATTAAGAGAAAATATTCAACTTGCACTGTGCTTTCTCTTAGCCAAATTAATTAAATTTAAATACATTTTATCCACAGTTTTTACATTTCTCTCTTTAACAATATAACCAAAACTAATGTCCATTTATGTCTTAAAAGTTACTTGCCTTTTCATGGCACTATTTGTATTTGAAAGGTTTTGAAAAGGTGAAAAGTGGCCAACAAAATGGAATAGTTAAAAGAAACTAAATGTATCCATTTTGAATAGATCCTAAGTAATTTGAGCTGCTTCTTTGAACAGAATTAAAACATGTTATTTCAGACTACCACTACAGTATAAATCAGCTGTAACTCAAACTGCTTGAATTTGAACTTGAAAGTTAAATGAGCCTCCCAGTATAGGAGTAGAAGCCCAATTCTAGTGACAGCAAAAAAAGCTTGTGATCAGAAAACATTGCTTGCATTGTCAATTTCATCAATTAATAGATCTAATTAAGCACACAATGTCATCAGTCACTTTAACATTGAGGATTCTGTCACGTTGGTGGCCTAAAATGATGTACGGAATTGTGGCCAAGAAGGTACTGGTAAACAGTGATAAACAAGGACTATAATTTTGTCGAGAATTTAAGGTAAAAAATTAAGTTGACCTGTGATAAACAAGTACTTATATTTTGTTCAGAATTGTGGACAAGAAAATACTAGTAAACAGTGATAAATAAGGACTACAATTTTGTCCAGTATTTAATGTAAAAAACTGAAGAGACCTGTGATTAACAAGTACTAATACTTTGTCCATACTTGTGAACAGGAAGTTAAACAGTGATAGCTACAATCAAGAAGATAATTAAGGTTGGAAAGCATCTTAAATTATGTCTAGAAATGAGGTCAAAAAATGTCAACAGTGATAAACAGTGTATTAAATTGTGTCCAGAATTGAAGTCAATATGTTGACCAGTGACAAACATGGTCTACAATTATGTCTGGATTTGAGGTCATGAAGTTGGAATAATGATATACAGAGTCGTTAATTAAGTCCAGCATGATAAACAGAGGCATAAATTGTGCTTGGAGTTGTGGTCAAGATGTGGAACTATGATAAGTAGCATTTAAAATTGTATTGGGCATTGTGGTCAATAAGTTGGAAAGTAAAACAGGGGTTTATTGGAATGCATTTTTAATAGGGATGATAGTGTAGCAGTCAATTACACAATATCGGAGGTGTTCCATGAGACACTTTTCAGAGAAAAGAACCAAGTGTTCTGTTTTTTAACACGGTAGCTGGCAACAATAAAGCAGTGATATTTTTGGGTGTGCGATTTGCGATTTAAGCGCATATTTTTCAAGAAAAACGTAAAATTTGAGTACATCTGTGCAATCAATAAACTAGCAATCATAATGGCTGAAAAATTTCATATCCATAATGTCATGCCTCCTAAAAAGAGACTTCGTCCGTCGTCTGATCAGCGACTTATCACCTTTTTTGGACAGGATTCGCGTGGCATAACTATCACAAACGAAAATAAGATAATGTTTTTGTACAATGAATGTACATTGTTTTTTGTTTTTATGCGCAAAAATAAAAATTTTGTCAAAGATTACTAAAAAATCTCATTAATTTTGAAAAAATCTCATTGTTTTCAAATATGCGCACTTTTTTATGTCATACTTTTCAAATGAAAAAATACCGCTGATAAAGTGTTTCTTGCAATTATAAAAAGTATAAAAAAACGTAGCCGTTTGGCGAAGTTTTATTTAACATTAGAAATTGAGTATACCGATGTATCAGAGAACACTTAAGGTAAGAATAGTGAAATATCTGTATTAACTGTTTACTGACAAAGAAGCAGTAATTTTTTTATATATATTTTGTTTGTTTACCATTTTCCAATGTTGTTAAATTCTGGAAAATTAATTAGGACAAAAACAAACTGTTTTCTACATTAAAAAGTTTATGTTGCAGATGAACTCACTAAATAAATGTGAGCAATAGTTTTTAATTATTGTTAATTACCTTTCTTTTTGTCCCCCTGAGTTCACTTATAGATGAATTCAGGCACATGTGTATGGTCTTTGGTAAAGTTATGCTGTTTTTCCCTGTATATGTAGAAAATTTTAGTGAAAGTTACTTTGACATTTATTTAGGCTGGCCTTGTTGAAAGGTTAAATGTGAGTTAAGACAGCTATGCTGAAAAAAGTTATTGCCCCAGACAACAAGAGTAAGTGGGATTATGTTTCGATGAAAATAATTTGTGCTTTTTAGAATATCTTCTGTATGGGAAGAGTAAGTCCTTTGAGGGTCAATACAGTTACTATTTCTAAAATAGACTTCTGCAGTCACGAAGTAAAAATTTGATTTTGCATCATTTAATGAAATTCTTGCAGATGATTTTTTTTATAAATCAGCATTGACCCACCCACTCCTGCCTGGTTATCTGTTGTGCTTATACACGCTGGAAAGAATAGAAATTTGGGTCTATCTGTTTTCATTTTGATATTTTAAATATATAATAAAATATTTTTAAATATATATTTTTTTCTAATATTAAATGTTTCTAGTTGCTTTCATTGCAAGTTTATTTTTCTTGTTCTGTGCTTTTCACAGATGGTTTACTTTTTTAACTTTGAATAAAACATCGTTCTTTGAATGAATCAATGAAGAAAGAACATCGTAAGTTTAACACTATGGAAATACATAGCAGACATGCTGTTGTATAGTTGGAGTATTTTTTTAAAGCCTAGGATAAAGAAACAGTAAGCTCCACTTGGGCTACGGCTGTATGAGCAAAGTATTGATAATAGTTTTAACTGGTCAATATGCCAAGAAATTCAGTGTTGTAATAGTTGCATTTGCAAGAGTTTGGTATGATAGTTTCAGCCTCTTGGAAGTTGTAATAGACAATGAACTGTTTGTTCTGTGCAGAAACAATAGTCCATTGTAGACTTGGATGAACAAATTTTGTTCTTTGCATGAAAAGGGGTGGATTTACAAAGAATTGTAACATTTCATTGTCTTATATTGTCTGACCCTTGCTTGTATAATAGTTGCAGTTGTAGAAGTACATGAATATTTCATTATCAGGACAACAGTCACCTTAGTGATAGATTGAGTGATTGTAGTTGATAATCACTAACTAATTACTAGTATACTAATCTCTCTTGTATCACTATTAATAATACTGGTATTGTATGAAACATTCTCATCTTGACGAATGAACTCGAACATGGTATGGCCTAGGAATGGTCAGACTGTAAGTATTGACTATGGATTAATGGCTATTTCCATTTGAAGGATCTGATAATATTTAGTTTTTGTCATCTAACATTATATTGCATTCCAGCTGTGAGGGATCTTAAATGTGTTCCTGTCAACCATTGGTATTTCCATTAGATTATGGACACAGCCAATAGGTGACAGCAACTTCTGACAGTGAAGCTGATTGTGATGAAGGTCATCATTATCATCACTGTCATTATCAATCATATATCTGATTATTTTGTCATCTGCATAGCCTTTTGTCCATCAGCAGTGCTGTCAATTGTGATAGCGTAACACTTCTTTTCTTCATTTTTTATTGTCTGGAGCATGTCTTCAACACCATTGCGTGGAGTCTTCTTCAGACTTGGTGCATAGATAGCTTAAAAGACCAATGTAAAAGTGGTGTGCCAAAGAACTCTAACTCTAGCTTATCAGATTCTAAAAATATCTCCTTTTGATGATTTTGTAATAAATAATGCCTTGTGCTAGTTAAGGTACACTTACGTCAGAGAGATTGGCAAGATTCTGGGTTGTTGTGCATTATTAAGTACCCTGGAAAACTTGAGCAGTACGGATGTCAACTTTATATATTGAACTTAAAAATTATGTAAAATGATTGAGACTTGAGTCAAAAACATTGCCATTAGAGGTGCCTGAATATGAATTATAACACTGGAAAGTTGTAGACACTTAATAATCTTTAGATATGAAAGGTATGAAAGCATGGATGAGTTCAGAATTTTGTCACCTGGAGTCAAAAAGTCATTACGTTTAATCCTAGAAAAACACTGGGAACGATCTTGGGGTCACAATTTTGGCCTATAAATCTGGTAGAACTTGTTCTGAGTGTTTGTCTGCTTAAAATCAGGGATAAATTCAAAACTGGGTTGAGTGTGTCAGAGTGTCAGTGGGTTCGACAATATAACATTTTGTAAACACCATTGCATCTGCCTTTTTGGCTTAATATTTAGATTAGTAAAAATATTTGCTTAAGGTCATGTGTTTTTTTAGGTGCACATTTCAAGCCAGGAATGTTTTTTTTTGTTTTTTTTAATTGTTTAAAGTCTAATAATTTTTGACAATGCAGACACAAATTAAAAACATAAGATCTAGAGTTTTTTGTCCACTTACTCTTTACTCTGTCATAAAAATAATTCGTTGTGTTGGGATTTTAGACCTTGAAGCACATACACTAAGCAGGCTTTCCTAACTAGATCAGGAATGAGTTACTGAAGTCTTGGCTTAATATTTTTACTACATACAGTATGCAGAAGCTGAAAGATCAAAAATATACTTCTACGTCAATGTCTTAGATGGGTTTATGATTTATACATTTGATACACTTCTTCACTTTATCTTAGCTGGGTGTATGCTTTATACATCTGATACACTTTTTCACTGTATCTTAGCTGGGTGTATGCTTTATACATCTGATGCACTTTTTCACCATATCTTAGCTGATTGTATGCTTAATCTGCCCTATTTATACATACTTTGTTGCTGGGTTGGTAGATTTAGGATAATGGTTTTCTCAAACAATTTACTGTTCTCATGAATGGGCCTATAACACTTACATGGCAAAGAAATTGAGCACATCAAACTCCAAAGGGATATAGATCCTTATCAAATAAAGTTATGTGTAAGTTTTGCAGATGTTGTTTGAAACAGACTTATAATAAAGTTTTATATGTTCTGGTAGCACTTGTTTGATGCATTTTCATTTTTTTAAATGCTTTGTTCAGCAATATATTTGATTGGTACTTGTCTTCAAGCTGAACTTTCTACACCAGTTGCAGTTTTCGTTACAGTAAGTGGAGAATGCTTTTTGAAAAAATGCTACAAGTATTTATCTGATACTCTGATAGTTAACTCCAAGCTGAAAGGCCGATACGATGATTTCCAGTAACAAGGAGAAATTGCAACTTGTGTTTTGAGGCTGTATACCTAGCCTGTTTTCCAAATTGGAGGTGACATATTTCATCTTTAAAGAAAGCTTGCATAATGCACCCATGCTAATGTTTTGTATTTCTTCTATCCTGGAATGAAATTGCTTCTTCTTTATACATCATCTCAAACATGTTATACAATCAATGATTTTCTTAGAAGAAAATGTATCTGCTTTTTATTCAAAGCGCTGAAAATAAAAAAAAGAAACTGAGGATGACTGAAGGCAGAAAATAATATTGTCTTCTTTTCTTCAAGTATTCTTTAATAACAATGCTGCTGATATATTTTCTTGTCAAAGCTAATTGAGTCTTGCCATCATTCATTTATCTGTCACTTGAATGTCTTGGGTTGATTTTACTGAATATCTCCAACATTTTGTATGCTTATTAATAGTTTTAAATTTATTAATACTTCTTTGTATTTAATATAAGACTAATAGGAAGCTATGTTATGTATTGTTTTCATGGGAAATTTTTTGTCATATTAATTTTGTAATTAACAAGAATGTTGCTATACTGTCGGTAAAACTGGATCATTTGACTGTTGTATGTACAAGCAATGGCCTTTTTTAATAAACACTGAACAAATAAATCAGGTAAGGTCACACCATACAAAACATGATCTTATTGTTAAAAATAGAGAAAACTAAAATTAACAATTTGTTTAAGTAGTTAGGCACATGTCCTTGGGATAATGTTTGCTGTTTTAAACTCCATTTAAAACATTTTTATTTTTTATATTAATTTTTTAAATTCAAAGACAATCTAATCTACTCAATATATCTATGTCACCTTCCTAGCACAAGCTGTACCATTAATCTGATTGTAGATAAAGCAGTTACTAATGAGTCATCGAAATCTTATATATTACACATTTTAAGCATATGTTCATGTTTTCTATTCAAACACTTCAATGCAATTACGAAATGCCAGTATAACTTAGAATGAGGATCAAAATAAATAATAATCTGAGTAACATCTTATTAGCCATATTGTTAATGGCTTACAAGTTACATAAAACAACAACACTGCTTTTCATTGAGTTCAAATCAATACTAATTACATGTACCAGGTTCTTAATTAGGTTATTGTGATTTTAACTATTAGGTGCTGACTTAAATAAGGTACATTTATGAAAGTGTCATACTATGATATGGTATATTAACAGGATGATTCACCTGCTAAGGCTGTTTTTGGTAAATTCAATTAACCATTGTTAAATAATCATATGGGCACTACACATATTCTGTATAAACTGTATTTAAATCTTTTAAGTTAAAATACAAGTGAATGATTGCAATGTTGCACTTTGTACTCTGTTTGCAGCTGTTTTAATCATGAGACTTAGCAATCTGTCAAACTGCATGCAAGATATCCGAATGTTTTAATTATTTAACAGCAAATGGATTAGGTGTTGGCTGTTTAATTAAATGCCACTTGAGATTTTTTTTCTTTCCAGGATAAAGTTTATTTGAAAAATGCTCTTTGCAGCAAACTTGATTTTCATACCAAGGGAATAGGTTTTAGTAGGTAAGAGCTGTGGTCACTTACAGAGGTGTGAAAACAGACTGAGTCACTTCCACATTTGTAAACACCGGCCGCAATAGCTCAAGTGGCTTGCTGATTGGTCCCGGGTTCAAACCCTGGCTGGGTAAAACAAAAGACTTTAAAGTTGGTAGTAGTGGCTTCTCTCCTAATGGTCGGGGCTAAGGGGACAATATTATGCCTGATGCGTTGGTGTCAGTATAATGGACTGGCCGTATTCAGTTGTTGTGCTATAATGATAGAAATGTCACTGCACAATATCAGCAAAAATGGCAGCAAATCCCAATCCCATATTTGTAAACCATGACCTTATTTTGTAGATTAGTGATTCAAGAGATCTGTAAGAAATGATCACATGATAAAAAGGATACTTATCAACAAGAATGTGGTGTATATTGATATTTTGTTAAGTGTAAGAATTGTGGCCATCATTTTGTTGATTTCAAATGGTAGTTAATTAGTCTCCTTTTCCAACTTATCGTAGAAGCCAAATGGCAACTCATATAGTAACCTTAAGCGATGTTTTCCCATAATAGAGCATTCTGAGAAAGCAATAGCTTCTTGTTGATTCCACCTTCTGATATAATCAAGTTTGAAAGTTTCAGGTTAGGATTAATTACAAATATGGCCTAGATTTGTTTTTGACAATTTTGATGGTTAAATGCGTAATTTTTTGTTCAAACACTTATAAGCTTACATATAATTATATCAAGCATGTGAACAACTGCACATGCTGCCATGTGAGAGCTACAATTAATTTAATAATTTCTTTCTATGAAATAAAAATAAATGTCTCACCACCTACATAAAACAGTACACATCAACGCAAACTGCTTGTATGTATTTATACTTTAATATATAAAATGAGTAAAATCATTTGAGATGCTTCATGTAGAAGTACATGCCAACCCTATCCAACATTATGCTAACTCCTCAGGCACTCCGTGTCATAAGTCACAATGTCAAATGTCCCTTTAATGGAGGAGCATGTCACATGCTTACTTTCCACATTTAGGTAAAGAAACTCAAAGGTGATATCTGACAGTCTGCATGTATCAAATGCATGTAGCAATAGTTTTTGCGGAAGTAGGGCATAATTTCTGCATAAACTCATCATTTAGTTTTAGTAAAGCCAATTTTGAATACTACGTATCTTGTTAGACATAACAAATTGTAAAATCTTTTAATAAGCAGGATAGGGTTCTCTGCTAAATATAGATATTGACGTCAGAGTGGATTACCTGGATGACTATATAATTGGATCACAAGAGTAAGTTGTCACATGTGTTTTTCTTAATTTAAAAAAAAGCTATCCTAACAGTGTGGCTCAGATAGGAAATACTTGTTTGCAAAGACTTATGGGGATTTATGCCTCATTTATGTTCACAAGGTCTAGGGCATCAATGAACAGCATTTTGTAGGACCTTTTTACATAACAATGACTTATTTGGTTATTTGATAAAGAAATATTTCGTCCAAACTGCCGGATACCCCCATTAACTGCATATACAGAGCCAGAAATTGTGGCCAGAATTGGGATCCCTAGGATGAACAGTGGAAGGTTGGGACTGATTACTTCATGAATATCTCCTGCATTGAACGAGCCACATCCTTGTTGTAATGAGTTGGCAGATAAAAATCAAAGTAAAGAAAGCACTGCTAGGTGGTGTAGTTCTTTCTTTTAATGAGATAAATGAAACGAAGAAGTGTTTATTGCCCTGCTAATCTTTTAGTAGCAGGTTTCAACAGGCTGCCAAGAACTAAAGGGACAAGAAAATTAGATGTCCTTAATATTTGTAATATCACTAAGGGCCAGTGTTTGTTCATTAAATGACTAGAGCTGGCTGTTACTTTACTCTAGATAAAGGGGGGAATTTGCCTTTATGCTTTAACTTGATTCTAGTAAGTGGCAGAAAACTAACCATACTACTGCAAAATTTAGAATTAAACATTATTTTTAGATCATTGTGAAACATTACAAACCCATTGTTAATTCAAACAGTCTGTTTTTGTACAAGAACACATCAAGTTATTTGAGAGCTCTCAATGTAGGAGTTGAGGCCGAATATAAAGCACAGTAAAATAGCTTATGAACAGTAAAAAAACATTGCATTGTATTCGTTTCATCAACTAATAGGTCTATTAGGCACACAATGTCAGCAGTCACGTTCACATTAAGGATTTACACTGATGTTGACAGCCTGAAATGGTGTCCAGAATTGTGATCAAGTAAAACAGCTGTAAACAGCCACTGATTAGTTAATGGATTCACCTTTAATAAATAATCATGTCCTCATAGTAGTTAATTTGTAGATACAAATAAAAATACTGAAAGGACTGCATGGTGATGTTAGATAATTTGTAGATACACATAAATATACTGAAAGCACTGCATGGTAGTGTTATTCTGAGATTTATTGCATAAAGATTGTGGAAATGTTTACTGTTTTGGTAAATTTCTATGAACAGGTTATCTTACCTGACAACATAAGACACACACATGAGCATTTGACAGGTATCCTTAATGCTATGACAGTTCATATCTCGTACCTTTTACATTTAAAGCATTTCGATTGGTCTACCGCTGGTACATGCAAGTCATTATGAAATAATATTGAATCCTCAAATAGTGAAGTGAGTATCATACTATACCATATCAATAACATTATTTAAATAACATTATTTTTAATGTGTTGATTGGGAAACAAGTTGTTACTTCCTCTTGATTGTTATTAATTCCTCTTGATTGTTATTACTTCCGCTTGATTGTTCACTTCCTCATGAGGGCCTCCCATCTGAAGTCCAACATCTTAAGCTCCAGACCTCAGACAATTACCTTCTGTAATCTGTTTGTTTTTTAAATACATTGCAGTAACTAATTATGATCATAAAAGCAAAACCCAGCTATTTTGGTGGAGGAAGACCTCAAACATCTGTAAAACCACAGATGCACTACAAGTCGGCTGAAAGACCTTCCCACATTAAGTCCTTTTTCCACCCGGTGATAGGCAGACCTTCTGTAATTTGGTGTATTGAAAACATCCACATGAATATAACCAACAACAATTTTATCATATTTAAAAGTCAAAATTGCACACAGTAGATCAACATAATGATATAATGGCCCCAACAAATCATTATGATCATGTTGAATTAAATTTTACAGACCCTCAAAATATTCTAAAATGGTTTTCATGATTTATTTTATCAATGTATCAATTTTAGTTTTGTACCTAATAATTTAGATGTCAAGTTTACCTAATCCAACCAGTTTAAAATGTATGTTCTGTTTTTCTGGGATCTTGGCAGAATGAGAAACTGCATTTCTATCTATTTACAGTTTTACTCTTTTTTTTTTTAAACTTTCAGACTGTTCAAACCTAATGTCATATAATAGCCACAACAATTTATTGCAAGCATTTCAACAATGTTCTAAAAAATTTAAATTTATTTTTTCACTAAAGATCATTTTAAATGCTTTGGGATTTTTTAATACATTTATTAAAATTAAAATTGTTTCCAGTTTTTTAACATTCATGACAAGTTTAAAGTTAACATGAGAAAAAAATTAAATGTAAATCATGAAACAAACAAGGGACATAAAAAAGGTTACTGTAGCATGTATATTGAGTTTTATGTGAGAACCTGGTTATTAAAAGGTCGTTGGTGGGTGTGTGTGTTCAGTGAATGTGACCAGAATAGTTTAAAATCTTTTATGTACTTAACTGTTTTTTCACTGTTCTATTTTATAATTTAGATTTTGGTTAACAACTGGTAGATAAATAGCCATAATATATACCATGTCATATAATAACAATATTGTTGGACATTATTTTTATAATGAAAATTCCATCATTTTATAGCTTTAAAAAAAGCATTGTAATGCCCTGCTTTCTCACTTATAAGACTATACACTTATAAGATGGGCCCCCTGGAAAATTCACTTTGAAGAAATTTTGAGGAAAAATCTCCGTCTTATAAGTGAGAAAATACGGCAACTTCAGACCTATACGATTTAACCCTGATTGTGAGTAGAAGACAGTAATGCAAGCTTCTCTGGTACAGCTCCACATTTGTAGAACAATCAGCTCATTGGAATGTATGTCATTGAATTGATAATAAAGCACTAATTGCCAATATGCTGATATCAGAACAACACTTGTGTCTGTGTTCATAATAACAAAGTAATATGAAGCAGTCCTATGTTATTAAATGGCCCTGAACAGGGCATGATCTGAGGATTGGAAATAGAATGTATGGATTTACTGGCCTACTTATTATTGTTTATACTATTTACAGCATTATACTATTTCAAGCAATATAAGTTTTTTTGCAGTTCAAAAAGTCAAAAATTACTTGCAAAAATGGTAAGCTTAAGGGGTCACATAAAATTTCTCTATAACCCACTTGGTCTGTGCTGTCCTTAACTTTGCTACACTCAGTACATATGAACTCAAGTTACATGTGAAAGGCAGTGAGGGCTTGTTGCACAGTTTTTGTTATGCTCTCAACTTAGTAAGGCCACTTCTTTTATATAAAATGGTTTACAAAACCGGCGGACCTATTTTTTCAAGAAATGGAAAAAAAATAAAATCGAAATCGACGATTTTTTTTTTCATTAATAATTTCCGACCCTATGAAAACGAGCCGAAAACTATCGAAACAAATCCCATTTTGCTTGTTTTTATACAAATAGGCCGCGTTTTAAACGCGCCCTCGAAACAGGTAGACGGGTTTTATGTCTTAGAGATAAAATAGCAATACACAGAGTATCGGATCGGATTTTGGTAAACCAGTCCAGCACAGAAATGGCTGACGAGTATTAAGCACTCGGAACTCCTCGGGTAATTCCGTCCTCTACGTAATCACAATGGCAATCGTACCTAAACGGCGATCTCCGGCAAGCTTCGAAATCACCAAAGCGTGATCCGAGTGCATGCAGGGTAATAACTGGTATATTACACTTTTACCAAATCCTGTTGGTAATAAACATACAGTATCAACTAAGTTAAAAATATTCTTTAACGAAGCAATCTGCTCTTCTTTCAAGGAGTATTGAACCTCCATTGTATCTAAAGCGTACTGCATGCACTTTGAAAAGTCAGCCATCTTTGTTTTCATAATGCAATGAGAAGTTATTCGCCGGGGCAAATCACCAACTGGTGTATTCATACAATTACATCCGAGGCATTATCTTCGAAGCTTGCCGGAGATCGCCGAGTAGGTACGATTGGAGTATTACGTTGAGGTCACACTGTGGGGTTACAAATATAACGGGCCGGGGATGGATTTTTTTTTATTTTTTTTTCGACCGCCTTACGGACACTTGACCAAAAAATTTTGTAAACCATAAAATAAAAAAGGAGTGGCCTAATTAACTGTTTTGTGTTGTAAGCTTTGCTGATGTGTTCTTCCATGTATTTGATGAGCTCCTGTTTCTTTTTCATAAGCTAAATGCTTCCCTTCATCATTCAATATATACTTGAATCAAAGAAAAAAAACCCACAAATAAAATTACTATTTGTAATTGTAGTAGCACTTGGGCAACCATCTGAAGCATATGTTAGAACAACATATTAAAACAATCCATCTTACAAACCACTTTCAATACCTACAATGCAATTTGTATGAAACATAGTACGCATTATGCGTAAAACAAGAAACCTGCAATTTTTATATATAATATTAAATAAACTCTCGTTTAAAACATACCCTTAACATCAATAAAACTTAAACTAAAAATTAACAGTGTATCACTGTCGGCTGCCCAAAGCTAAATGACTTGTCTACTAGAAAAACCGCACGAAGTGCACGTGGGTTACAGCGACACCTACTTTATATATCTCACAACAAGGAAAATTATTTATCTGCTTTTTCATTTCCATCAAACGCAGAAAAATACATTTCCCTTACATCATTCAGTATATACTTGAATCAAAGAAAACAAACACAAATAATATAATTACTATTTGTAATTGTAGTAGCACTTGGGCAACCAACTGAATACAAAGAACGGGACCATCAGTTCAATAATAATGACATACATTATGATGACTTAACACATAGCCAAACCAGTTAACAATAACAGCAATTAATATTGCTATATATACTCAAAATACATAATTCATAGCCCTAACGACATCGACACAGATAACAGCTCATGTAAGTCATCTTTCACGTAGCCATCTTTGGCATTTTCACTCATCCATCTACCATGACGTTTGAACAACCTGCCTTTGATGCCTTTGTTTGCCGCTGCAGAAGCGCCACCTGCCCTGAGAGAATGCAGGCAATACTTCGAAATGTCAGTCACATGTGGCTCAAACACACATCTAAATTCATCCCTTAAACACGATGATGACATAGATTTCACAGTTTTCCGTTTCTTAAAGCCTTCTTTACATTTGCTTAGATTACAAAACACAGGATCGGACATTTCCAACTTTGCCCAATCAATAAAAAGTTCAGTATTTACAACAGGACATAACTTGGTTCCAGTTCTAGTTATGAAAACCCAAGCGCCATCTCAGTACTTATCACTTTTGCTACTCTAAAAAAACCAGCAAAATATGACAAATAGAATACTAAATCCGAAATAAGTATATTTAATTATTCTAAACTACGAAAAAATCCAGCAAACTCAAGCAGGCTTGCACAAATATGTTGATTTTTTGCGTTTTTTTCTTGAAAAAGTCGATCATACATGCATGAAAGAATATCTACTGTCATAATTTCTTTTTTCGTTATTTTCTTAGCTAATAATCTTTTAGCAGCTTCTAGGATATTAGAAATATCTAAAATTTAGTGTGTGGCATGTAAATCTCTACAAAGTGATAGGCACTTGTAAGATGGAATTTGACCTTGAAATCTGCTTTTTGCAATTTTTATATCATCATATTTAACATGTTGTTTCCACTGATGCTTATTTACAACACACAAATCTAGAATCAAACGTTTTTTGCCAGAACTATGCACAGAGACAATTAGAGGATTAACAACAAATGGCTCAACAATGCATTTTTCAATCAAGACCCTGCTAGCAATTTCTGCATTGTGTCCACTACAAATTCATTTTTTTTAAAGCAGATTTATTATTCTTCAAATAACTTTTAGATGGCAAAGAATAAAATGGGATTCTATATCCAAACTCTATTGTATCCAAAATGAAACTATTCGTACCAATATTTTTCAAAAATTCCAAACATTGCTTTAATCTACCTCTCACTTTAATGAATGTTGCCCTTGTTCATACTCAATATAATCGTGTTTAAAATGCTCGTATTCAATATCATACTCATCTTTCATGGACAACACATCACTTTTTTGTGATAGACTGGTCTCCGACTTCATGCTTGATGACATGAGGACAGTCCCTTTGGAAATGACGGAAGTCGCCACATGCGAAACAGGCGCCTCTTGGCATGGAACCACTGCTGAGGAAGACATGTTTGAGCATGTTGGAATCCCTGAAAAGATCTGGTTGGAAATGGCTGCTGCAAAAACGGTCTGCCAGGAAAAAACAGGGGTAGAGGCAAACAGCATACAACGCTAGTTCTAGGAGCCCGACTGACTGTAGCTGTAGCCAGTTTGCCCTTGATAGAACTTGTGGACCACTTGCGTTTAAGGGCTCGATTCTTGGCTTTGTAGATTTATGCCTCATCATCACTATCGCTGGCTACCAGATTGTTCTCGTACTGTCTCACAGTCTCCCACCCACCTGGAGATGAATCCGCTATACGTATGAGTTTACTTCGTTTTCTGAGCTTTTCACCTAATTCCTTCAACAGCTCCGCACAATAGCTCGTTTTGCTGTGTTCAACAGCCCAAATAGCCTGCTGTACCGTTCCCTACAAGTCTGTGTTGAACTCAAAATTGGCCTTGTTTCCTTGAAATTTCCACACCAAGTCCTTTGCAGTTTTAATTTTCTTTACTTCAGTTTTAACACAGAAACTATTTCCCTGTACCTCCTCTTGCAAAAATAACACTTCTTGTCTTAAATCTGATAAAACCTCTTGAATGTTAAATTCAAAACCGCTACCAGTTTGACCAGTCTGACGTGGTTGCTCTTCACACATGTTTGAAACTGCTGTAAAGATTAACCATGTATCACTGTCAGCTGCCCAAAGCTGAATGACTTGTCTACTAGAAAAACCGCACAAAGTGCACATGCATTACAGCGACACCTACCCTATATATCTCACGACAAGGGAAATTATTTATCTGCTTATTCCTTTCAAACAAACGCAGAAAAATACATTTCCAGCTCAACAGGAAGACTTGAGAAAAGTTTCAAAATATAATTGAGCTTTATTTGACCCCATGAAAATGTTTAACAATCAAGATTCCTTACAAGTGATGTCAACGCAATAACAGTGTAAAATATTTAAGGCAGCAATCACAAATGACCACTCAGCATTACCCATGTATGTGGCCAGAAATGCTCGATTGTTGATTATATTGTAAGGGGTGTTAAGTAAGCCACAGACAGGCAAATAATTTCTTTGTTTCTTATCCAGGAGCTCAATATGTAACAATGATTTAGATTCTCTTTAATGTAAGAGTTGGCATAAGCTTATCAATAATTAACAGCACCCAAAAACAAAAGGAACATCATTCTGTGTACTTCCACATTAAAGTTTTTATTCAGTAAAGAATCCCTGGCTAAAAAAGTTCAAGTCGGAGATTATTTTCAATGATCTGATTGGCTGCATTTTAAAGAGAAGTTTAACTCTGTCCAATCAGATGCTTAAAAATTATCTCAGTCTCCAACTCAATGTTTTCTCCAACTCAGCACAATGGAAATTTGCCTGATAGTTTAGATTTACATTGCTAAACTTCCTAACATTTGTTAAGGTCAGATCGCTGCTCATTTTAAAACAAAAGGACACTGATATAAATTTTCTTACCATCTCTTGAAAGCCAAGATGGGTGGGTCCTTGCCAGTGCATCAGCATTTTTGTAGTGAGTCAACTCAGTTATACCTTATATTGGTATGCCAGTGCATCAGCATTTATGTAGTGAGTCAACTCAGTTATATCGGGATAACTTTGTTACTGGCGTCCGGATTTCCTTGTCCGGAGTCTAACTTTGTCACCGTAGGTCCAAATTACTCCAAACTTGGTATGCATGTTTCTGGCAATGACTCGAAGTGCAGTGCACAAGAACCGTAACTCTACCTTGTTCCGTTTTTGAATAATTCCCCTTTGATTGATTTTTATAGAGCATTTCTTGTCCAGAGTGTAACTTTGTCACCGTAGGTCCAAATGACTCCAAACTTGGTATGCATGTTTCTGGTAATGACTCACAGTGCAGTGCACAAGAATGGTAACTCTACCTTCTTCTGTTTTTCAGTTAATCCCCTTTGATTGATTTTATAGAGCATTTCTTGTCCGGAGCCTAACTTTGTCACCGTAGGTCCAAATGATTTTAAACTTGGTATGCATGTTTCTGGCAATGACTCGAAGTGCAGCACACAAGAACCGTAACTCTACCTTGTTCCAATTTTGAATTATTCCCCTTTTATTGATTTTTAAAGAGCATTTATTGTCAGGAGTGTAACTTTGTCACCAAAGGTCCAAATGACTCCAAACTTGGTATGCATGTTTCTAGCAATGACTCAAAATGCAATGCACAAGAATGGTAACTATACCTTCTTCTGTTTTTTAGTTATTCCCCTTTGATTGATTTTATAGAGCATATCTTGTCCGGAGCCTAACTTTGTCACCGTAGGTCCAAATGACTCCAAGCTTGGTATGCATGTTTCTGGCAATGACTAGAAGTGCAGGGCACAAGAACCGTAACTCTACCTTGTTCCGTTTCTGAATTATTCCCCTTTGATTATTTTTAGAGCAATTCTTGTCCGGAGCCTAACTTTGTCACCGTAAGTCCAAATGACTCCAAACTTGGTATGCATGTTTCTGGCAATGACTCAAAGTACAATGCACAAGAAGGGTAACTCTACCTTCTTCCGTTTTTAGTTATTCCCATTTGATTGATTTTTAGTGCATTGCTTGCAAAGGGTATAACTTGTTGTGCATGTTTTTTGCAATGAGACAATTAAAAGGTTATTTTATATGTGAATTTTGTGCAAATACATTGCTAATATCTGTGCAACAAAAAACTAATTAACATTTTTATGTCAACTAACAAAATTTTTGTCAGGCGACACATCTGACTCGCGGAGTTCTAGTTGTAGCAAGTCAACTCAATTATATTAGGAATTGGCCTCACAGGGATTAGCATTTATTTAGTGAGTCAACTCAATAATACTTTAGATTGGTATGCAAGTGCATCTGCCTTTATCTAGCGAGTCAACTCAATTATATCAGAGATTGGCATGCCAGTGCATCAACATTTATGTACTGAGTCAACTCAATTATGTGTTAGATTTGTATGCCAGGCCATCAACATTTATGTGGTGAATCAACTCAGTTATACTGTAGATTGTTCTTCTGTGTTCTGCAAATCAAGCTTTCTGTATGTACTTTATGTTTTTCTAATAAAGGTACTTTCCATAAAGAAGTAATTATATCTGTAAATATTATACCATAGCAGCAGGTTGTAGGTTGCATTGTATGTTTTGCTGTCTCACAAATCATCTACAGCCGCATAAAACATATGGTATGAAATTCCAACCTTGATGCTTATGTATTATGTATGATATCAATTCAGGAGACAGATGGACAAGGACGATTTATGTCAATCCATTGTCTGGGGATTTGATTGATTGTTGGGCTTACAGGTGGTATCCAACAGTTTGCCTGTATTAAATACATGTACCAATATCTAAGCACCGCTTTAGGGTGCATAAACCCATACTTTAGTCGTTATTGTTGTCTTTTTCTCAGTAATTGTTCCAGGTAGAGCTTTGAAAATTAACAAAGTTGTCTGATATCACAGTAGCAATTATCAGAACAAGTTTCATAACCCCTGTCTTCATTTTGCCAAAATTATGTGTCTTTTTCACTTCCAATTTTCATTAAGGTTTTGGCAAAGTTGTCTTTATCTCAGTAACTGCAGACCTTTTCGACCCCATGTGCAGACCTGTTTACCCCCTTCAAGCCCAGTAGTCAGACTGTAGTTTATCAGTAGTTTTTGACACTTGTCAGTAGTTTTTTTGTCCACAGAGTAATATACACACTTGGTCACCAATAACTGTTAAATATGACAACAACAAACACTATGACAAAAGCTTTTAGAGTTTAATATCAAAGCTTTTTATTTATCATTCAAATAGCAGACCAGAAAACACTTTATTGTCTCTAGAAACTCCTCAGTTTTGTCATCTGTTGGGAACTGTACTCTTTGTCAAGGAAGTTTCCAGCATGGGACTTTAAGGTAAGAAGTGTTTGCAGAGTGTCATCATTAAGACTGCTCCTCTGATCAGTTCTGTTTTTACAGACAGTTGAAAACACTCGCTCACAATGGACACTACTGAGTGGAATGGTCAATAGTGCCAGCATAACCTCTGACAACTCATGAAAGAAAACGTTACTGTTTTCATCAGTCAGGAGACCAATTTGTTTCCACAATTTTGTTTCCATCCTATCTTTCAACACTTTCTCACCAACAGCAGTTTTCAGGTCAGTTGACTGGTAGGTAGCAAACTGTTTAATCCTTTGGTAGAAGGCAGGTGAATCTCTCAATGAAATACAAAAGACTGGTTGTAATTGCTGACTGTTGTAGTGCAACATCCGCAGTTTCTGCATGCTGAAGAAGTGGCTCCTTCAAAGGCAGTTTCTTTTTGATATAGTCATATGCTGCTGTGAACTAACACACAACGGTTTGATAGAATTCCTGAATTCTAGTGTCTTTCAAGTGGTTTTCAGTTTTCCTTTTAATGAACTCTGCAGCACACTCACCAATCACTAGTTCTGAGATTGGCTTGATATTGTACTTAACATGGTAGTCAACCTCATCTAATAGTTTATTAGCTATATCAGATGGCCTGACAAACCTAACCAGAAGATTTCTGAGTAGCTTCTGTAGTGACATTCTGAGGGTATGAATCTTTGGAATCCTCTGCCTGAAGACATGTTAGAATCTCCTCATACACTTTGGAAGTATAGCCCAAGAACAACACATATAATTTGTTAATGGGTGATCTCACAAAAAAAATCCCAGATTTAAAATGTATGCAGGGGTGTAAAGTTCTACTTGCCATCTTGCCATGGCAAGTGAAGGATTGTGCAGGGCGAGTAGATGATTAAACTATTTAAGGGGGAACACATTCTTTCTAATTCTTAATTTGACCATTCTAAGGTTATGAAATGAAAATGAGGACAAGTGAGGATAATGTATATGTTACACCCATGGTAATGTGGTCTGCAGTGCTATTTTTCTTTGGCTCTTAATAATTAATTCATGCAAACCAACAAAAAAATCTTGATCTTCATAAACTGTATAAATCAAAGTGATATGTACAATTTTACTAAAATGATAAATAAAAATGCAACAGCAATGCAAATATACCTCTTGCTATTTTAGAGTCTGGACACATCTTTTCTATTAGTTTCATCATTGTGTCAGCAGTCGATAATGGCACATTCGACTGGCAGAAAAACTGGGAGATGAGAACTTCTGCATTGGTGACTTGTATTTGTTGGTGTATTGCAGTAGCTGCTAGAGGAATATAAGTGGTTATAGTCTTTTGTTTCGACGTTGCTATCAACATGTCGCTTGCAGTCATTCCTTCATGCATGCATGCATGCAACTGAAGTCACTAACACACACAGCGCAGTGTACATAATGGACACCTTTCCGAGGGGGTTTAAGGCAGGGCCACAGACCTTTTTAGGAATCTAAATACTTTTGATGGCTTTTCTTGCATTTTGCTGGTGATTCATCTGCTGTCGCCTTGTCATACTTTCATTTCCCAATTTTCACAACTCTTGGACGGGTAAACACTGAGAATACACCGTAAGCGCTGAACATTCCGACCATCAATAACACGCTTGTTTGCTGATGTTTTATAAGCATCCAGATAACACAGATAGAGCGACTATTTAGCGGAATGAGATTAAGTTAACAAAAAGGGACTTAATCAATGGAAAAGGGTCGTATTTGCCAAAAATGACGATTTCCGATGAATTTTCGCTTTTGATCCATAGTGTGTATACGGACAATCTGTAGAAATATACAGGTCTGTAACCGTTCAAGGTAGAGCTTTGAACCTTCACAAAGTTGTCTAACATCACAGTAGCAATTTTCAGGACAAGTTGCATAACCCCTGCCTCTATTTTCCAAAGTTATGCCCCTTTTTATACGCCAGTCAAAGATTGGCATGCCAGAGCATCAGCATTTATGTAGTGAGTCAACTTAATTATACCTGAGATTGGTATGCCATTGCATCTGCATTTAATTAGCGAGTCAACTCAATTATACCTGAGATTGGTATGCCAGTAAATCAGCATTAATGTTAGTCACCTCAATTATACCTGAGATTGGTATGCCAGTGCACCCATGGTGGCCCGGCGGGCGGTTTTATGGCGTCCAGATGCTTGTCCCGCGCATAACTCTTACACTATAGAACCTATTAACTTGAAACTTCATAGGTGGATCGATCTCATTGCTACGGAGTGCACTGTACAAGAACCATTACAGTAACCCAGAGTGCAGTTCAAAACTTTGCCATACTGCATTGCACAAGAGTGCACAGCAGTTTGTTTCAAATTGCCCAACTGAGGGTGTATTTTGCTCCGCCTTGTGGTGCTTTTGTTCACTTAGAATTTTTATTAATTTTTTTGTAATAGTTGTATTTTTCTCAGTAACCTTTCAAGGTAGAGCTTTGAAACTAAACATAGTTTGTCTGATATCACTGTAACAATTATCGGGACTAGTTTCATAATTCCCGACTCTATTTGGCCAAAAAATATGCCCCTTTTTCACTTATCTTTTTCACTTAATTTTCATTTTCAAGTTTCAAGTTTTTAGCTCACCTGAGCACAATGTGCTCTAGGGGAGATTTTGTTATACCGCTTCGTCCGGCATCCGGCGTCCGTTGTTCGTCGTTAACATTTTAGCTTGTAAACACACAAAGGCCACAGTTTTCATCCAATCTTCATCAAACTTGGTAAGAATGTTTGTCTGCATGAAATCTGTGATGAGTTTATTATTGGGTCACCTGGGATCAAAAAGTAGGTCACAAGGTCAAATTTTAGGAAAAACTTGTGAACTCACTAGAGACCACATTTATAGCCCAATCTTCACCAAACTTGATCAGAATGTTTGCCTGCATAAAATCTTAAATAAGTCCATAACTGGGTCACGTGGGGTCAATTAGTAGGTCAGTAGGTCAAATCTTATTAAAAGCTTGTGAACACATGAGAGACCACATTTATAGCCCAATCTTCGCCAAATTTGATCAGAATGTTTGTCTGCATAAAATCTTGGATGAGTTCATTATTGGGTCACGCGGGGTCAAAAAGTAGGTCACTATGTCAAATCTAAGTAAAAGCTTGTGAACACACTAGAGGCCACATTCATAGCCTAATCTTCATCAAACTTAATCAAATTGTTTGTCCGTATCAAATCTTGGATGATTATATTATTGGGTCATGTGGGGTCAAAAAGTAGGTCACATTTTAGAAAAACCTTGTGAAAACACTTAAGAGGCCACATTTATGGCCCAATCTTCACCACACTTAGCCAGCATGTTTCCAGTATGAAATCTTACATATGTTTTGAAGTAAGTTATGTAGATTCAGTAGGTTACTTGGTAAGATTCTAGAAAATGTTATTAACCCAGTGGCCACACTAATGGTCCAATCTTCACCAAAGATTTCTAAAGTAAATAACTCTTAATTACTTGATGCCAGATTTGAGCCTACTAAAAGCCTGTGTCATCAGGTGAGCGATTAAGGGCCATCATGGCCCTCTTGTTTGTTTAAGTTGTCTCTTTCTCAGTAACCATTCAAGGTAGAGCTTTGATACTTAACACAGTTGTTTGACATTAGAGTAACAATTAGGACAAGTTTCATAAGTCTTGACTCAACTTTTCACTTAGCATTTTCATGAAGTTTGTTGTTTCAGTTGTCTTTTTCTCAGTAACCATTCATGAAAGAGCTTTGAAACTTAACATACTTATTGATGTCACACTATGATAACTTACTACTGTGTGACCAAAAATAATGCATAAGTTTTACCTCATGCTCTTGCGGTAGGTTATGTGATTAAAAAAATAATTGTATATCTTTTATTGCTGAAAAATGCTTTTGATTTCTGTATTGTCAACTATCAGAAAAAAATTGATAAGTTAACTTAATGTACATAGTCTTTACACAAGGAATGCCTTTCTAGGGACTGTAATTGTCTGTTATCACAGAATGAGTTTCATTTTGTTAATAGAAATTACCGCTTGTTTATTATGCCTGTTGTGAGTTTTATTTTATCTTGTTGCTCTCATGGGAGATATTTTCTCAGTTAGAAAAAATGTTTATATGTCTACCAATGTATTTGATTGATGCTCAACTCACAGCTGAATGGCTGATACTGAAAAGTCTCAGTAACACGTCGGAATGGATATATTGCTGTGTTTTGTCTACTGATATTAAAGAATGTATATATAATTTGTCCTCTGTTGTTAGAGTCTGCATACATTCAAGTTTTGTTTATATAGTTTCCTTGAATGACATTGTAAACTTCATAATTCTCTTAAAAGTATTGTATACACCCATTCAAGGATGCCTCTGGGAAATACATTACTCAGAATAAAAAGTGTACCCATCAGCCGGAGTTAAATTAAGGAGAAAAAAAAACAATCCTAGCTCCATGCTGACAGTAATATATATATCGTCTGTGTTTTTCTCTCTTTCAGTTTGTATATCATAACAATGGCGTGTAATATATTTTCTTCTTTATTCTGAATGAGTGCCTGTCATGTCATCATTCATTTGATTGTCACTTAAATGTTAAGGGCTGATTTTGTTGAGTATTTGTCACTTAAATGTTAAGGGCTGATTTTGTTGAGTATAGGGCTGATTTTGTTGAGTATTTGTCGCTTAAATGTTAAGGGCTGATTTTGTTGAGTATTTGTCACTTAAATGTTAAGGGCTGATTTTGTTGAGTATTTGTCGCTTAAATGTTAAGGGCTGATTTTGTTGAGTATTTCCTGTATCTTATAGGGTTATTATTAGAAATAAGATTATTAATGTTTCTCAAGATATTATGTTCCTGTGCATACAGGAAACACACGAATCACTAAGAAATTATCTCCCAAGAATTAGGGGATTCCAGCAACCAGTCAAGTCAAACAGACAAGATGGATGGGGTGGCACATGTATATACGTAAAACAAGGCTTACAATTTATAGTAAATAGTTTAGACAGTACCACCCCCTTAGAAGCCACCTCCATCACAATAATAGGAAACCAGGAAAATTCCACTATATTTAATATCTATGCCCCTCATGCAGCAGACAATAAGTTAGAATATTACAAAAGGGTGTTTCACAACTGTAAGGAAAAAACTATTATAGTAGGTGACTTTAATCTAAAACACCCATGCTGGAATCCAGATAAGGATCTAAGGTATGACGGCGAGGCCGACGATCTGCTCACATTCCTAAACAATGAAAATCTCTGTATTCTAAATGATGGTCAGGTCACCAGAATATCGTCAACTCAAAACGCAAGGGATAGCGCTTTAGACTTAGCCATTACATCAGCCTGCCTATTCGATAAAAGTGAATTTTACGTTCTGGATAATACAATGGGTAGCGACCACATGCCCATCGCTATTAATGTAAATTTTTCACCAAATAAAAGTACACATAATCATAATAAAAAATGGAATGTGAGTAGAGCGACTCAGGATAACTGGAAGAATTTTAAAGAAAAATGCGTACATGAACTCGCGAACATTAAAGAACAAGACGTAAACAATAATTTCAACAGTATATACTCAAAACTAATCAGTATACTCAACGACACTATACCCAAATACAAAAATTCTCAAAACAAACCAAGCAAAGTTGTACCGTGGTGGAACAATGAATGCACCAGAGCTGCAAAACTAAGAGAAAATAGAAGAAAAGATTATAAAAGGGATCCAAATTCTACATTTAAGCTTAGATTATGGCAAGATGCTAGAAGAGAAGCAAACAAAATCATACGACAAGCGAAAGCTAAAAATTGGGAAAACTTTTGTTCAAACATAACCCACAGAACCACCAGTAAAGAGTTATGGGATTTTATGAAAAAAATAAGGGGAAAACAAGGTCAGAACAGCCATCCATTCTTAGTTAATCAACAAATAATCACAGATTCAACTGAAAAGGCGGAAGCCCTAGTAAGTCATTACCAAAAGGTCAGCAGCAACAATGGCTACACCCCCGATTTCATTAAAAAGAAGGAATCAATCTCTAACAAGGTTAACAATTTAATCAAAAATGAAACAAATCACACGGAGATTGACTACAATAAACCTTTCTCTCTTATAGAACTTAATGTAGCGTTAGGCACATGTAAAAGTGGAGCACCAGGGGATGATGGAATCCACTATGAAATATTAAAACAATTGCCAACACAAGCTAAAGAAAGTATTCTTGAAATGTTCAATAATTCATGGACTCAGGGAATAATACCGGAATCATGGTCGGAAGCGACAATAATACCTCTACTCAAGCCCAATAAGCCGACTAACGATCCAGGGTCATACAGACCAATATCACTCACCTCCACGTTTACAAAACTAATGCAAAAAATGATAAAACATAGGTTATGTTCATATTTGGAGTCAAATAACATCCTATCCGAAAACCAATCGGGATGTAGGTCAAATCACTCCTGTAACGACAACCTAGTAAGGCTAGAATCTGATGTAAAAATAGCACAAGCGAAACGTAAATTTGTCACAGCAGTTTTTTTGGATCTAACAGCTGCTTTCGATAAAATGTGGGCCGAAGGAGCAATAGGCACTTTAATGAAATACGGAATTAAAGGAAATATGTTAAAATGGCTTTCGGCTTTCCTAAAAACACGAAAAATTAAAGTAAGATATGAAGGCAAATCATCTTCCACCCATATCACTGAAAATGGATGCCCACAAGGCAGTGTATTATCGCCAATCTTGTTCACTCTTTTCATGAATTCACTAAATGATATAATCACCAAGCACAACAGGAAAAATAAATACCTTAAATCAACTAGTACAATTAAAATATCACAATTCGTAGATGACAGCGCTGTCTGGGTGACAAGTAACAATCCAAAACAAGGGGTACAAAAAATACAAAAAGCACTGTTTGATATAGAAAAATGGGCTCTTGACTTTGGTTTCTTAATTAACCCAAACAAAACCCAGACTATAATTTTTAGGCATGGGAATTCTATAGTAGATGATATGCAGAAACTGACATTATGCAACAAAACACTCGAATACAGTGACAATATAACCTTCCTGGGACTTATCTTTGACAAACACCTAACGTGGAAGGATCACATCAATACATTAATTGGAAAATGTGAGAAAGACATCAACGTGATACGATCCATAAAAGGTAAGAACTGGGGGGCAAACAAGAAATGCCTAGCTACACTGTATAGAGCATTAATTAAATCTAAAATACAATATGGAATGGTAGCGTTTGGCTCCGCACATAAAGCACATCTCGATAAATTACAAATTCTCCAAAATAAAGTTATCAAAGTCATATTAGGCGCCCCTAACTATGCCCGCACAGAAGCAATACATGCAGAGATTGGAGAATTCTCCATAGTTGACCAAATAAACATATGTAGCTTAAAATATTGGGTACGTGCAAGCAGACTAGGGAATACACTATCAACGAATAAAGAAACGTACCCACGCATAGGAGCATGGTTAAAAAGGGTCAACAAACCATATACACAAAAAATACATACCTTATTAGAAGAAATAGGACTGTCTGTAGACCAATTATCACCCCCGGTCAACTCTAATTTGGTGGGTATAACCCCCATCAATATAGACACAAATCTAGCTAAGACAATCAGCAAAAAAGACGACCCTACTACAATCAGAACGATCGCAGAAAATTTTATCCAATCATCATCAGCTAACATATGCATATATACTGATGGCAGTAAAGACCCAATTAAAAATACAACAGGTGCAGGAATAAGTATCTACTATGATAACAGACCAATTAAACAATCAAAAATCAAGTTAGATGGAAGACATTCCATATTTACCTGTGAACTTTTTGCCATTAAAGTGGCACTTTCATGGGTAAATATCAGTCAACTAAGTAACCAATACATAGACCTGTACACAGATTCGCTCAGTGCATTACAAGCAATACAGTCAGTAGATAACAAAAACAGACCCGACATAATTAGAGATATTTACAGGACAAATACAATAATAAAGCAACGAAATAATACAAATGTAACTTTAAAATGGATACCCAGCCATGTGGGAATAACAGGCAATGAGGCCGCCGACCAACTAGCGAAGGAGGCCTCAACGACTGGAATGCCCACAAAGCTGGGTATTAGCGTAAAAGAAGCCTACAGCTCGATAAAGAACCACTACACACTTAAAGCAGAAAAAAGGTTTAATGAATACAAACGATCACACAACTATTCATATGGTAACAGAAACACAAACATAAAGATACACCTTAGCAATAATTACCATGACAAAATCTACACTAGGTTAAGACTAGGAGCCAGCTATCTTGGAGCTGAGAATAAATACAAACCTAGAAACTGCCCGCACTGTAACCAAACAGAATCTTTCCATCACATCATATTCATGTGCAGGCAACACACCACAGCACGTATACGATTAGAAAAAACAATGCTCGTAGAATTAGGACTTACAAACATTGACACCAATACGTTCCTATTTCCACCTAATTCGATAGCAGACAGAATTAAAAGAGCATTGTTTAATTATTTGGAGGAAATCGACTACATCAACGACATCTAAACATAAACTGTAGGCTTTAACAACCAGTAGGTGGAGGGTAGCTGAATAAACGGTGGACTCCTAAAGACCCCGTAAAAACAAAGGCACCCAATGAACCCACTGAACAAATAGGACGGTTAAGGTAAAAACTCAACAATTGAAACAGTAGGTGGAGGGTAGCTGAATAAACGGCGGACTCCTAAAGACCCCGTAAAAACAAAGGCACCCAATGAACCCACCGAACAAAAAAGAAAAATACCCACTGGACCGTATAGAACTAGTATAAGGGTCGCTGAATAAACGGTGGCCCCTTAAGGGCCCCGTAAAAACAAAGGCACCCGCTTAAGTGAACCAAAACCAAGAGTCGGTATTCCCCCCTCAAGGGCGGAGGCGCATTCACACCGACAGTAAGAAGTAGGGGAAACCAGGTAGTAATAAATGTAAATAAAATAAACAAACTGCACCGCCCCCTCCCCTGCACAACCTTGTTACTGCACTAACATTATCAGTGGAAAAAAAATATAAAAAAAATAAAAAAATCCCCACTGAATGTAAATACATTAACTATATTACTGTATTAACTAACCCATGTACTTTTCTTACAGCATAGAGTAAAGCGTTCATAATATACAAAAAATCCCCCTAAGTAAACATGAACGTTTTACTCTCTTTCCTGCCATAGCCGAGGACTTTCTCCTTGTATGTACATACATGTACAATAAGGTGAATGGTTAAGGGGCGGTCGGGCCTCGGTCGTCCAGACATGATAACTCGGTTAAACAAGCAAAGGACCCTTAATCAATTAAAAACTTTACCCCACCCATAGTCAATGACAAAAAAAAGGAAATGGATATAGGAAGACCCCTTCCGATGACAATTTCGTTTCAAAAAGTTGGAAGATGTCAACCTAGTAACCAATCCTTATAATAACAAAAGCCAACAGAAATGGACACCCCACATTAGGGGTGAAAAAAGGGTCCTGTGCTATATAACCATAAGGTGAGATTAGGGCAATAAGTTAGGCAGTGAAATTCACAAACTCAATCACTCACCTTAGAATAGGACAAAACTACGAAAACACCCAACCTTTATAAGCTTATTAGCTATATAAGTAGGTAACCGAAATTGGATACCTGATAGGAGCCCACCTTTAGGCACATTGGTCAAACCAACTTTAAGTCATACTAGGGCAGTATGACGGGGTCACGATAAAATACGAATGTATGTTGCTCTCATGGGAGATATTTTCTCAGTTAGAAAAAATGTTTATATGTCTACCAATGTATTTGATTGATGCTCAACTCACAGCTGAATGGCTGATACTGAAAAGTCTCAGTAACACGTCGGAATGGATATATTGCTGTGTTTTGTCTACTGATATTAAAGAATGTATATATAATTTGTCCTCTGTTGTTAGAGTCTGCATACATTCAAGTTTTGTTTATATAGTTTCCTTGAATGACATTGTAAACTTCATAATTCTCTTAAAAGTATTGTATACACCCATTCAAGGATGCCTCTGGGAAATACATTACTCAGAATAAAAAGTGTACCCATCAGCCGGAGTTAAATTAAGGAGAAAAAAAAACAATCCTAGCTCCATGCTGACAGTAATATATATATCGTCTGTGTTTTTCTCTCTTTCAGTTTGTATATCATAACAATGGCGTGTAATATATTTTCTTCTTTATTCTGAATGAGTGCCTGTCATGTCATCATTCATTTGATTGTCACTTAAATGTTAAGGGCTGATTTTGTTGAGTATTTGTCACTTAAATGTTAAGGGCTGATTTTGTTGAGTATAGGGCTGATTTTGTTGAGTATTTGTCGCTTAAATGTTAAGGGCTGATTTTGTTGAGTATTTGTCACTTAAATGTTAAGGGCTGATTTTGTTGAGTATTTGTCGCTTAAATGTTAAGGGCTGATTTTGTTGAGTATTTCCTGTATCTTATAGGGTTATTATTAGAAATAAGATTATTAATGTTTCTCAAGATATTATGTATGGCTGACATGAAGCCTGGTAAGTGTTTTCATGGGGAAGTTTTTTTTTTTCTTTTAGCTGTGAATTTTTTCAGAAAATATTTGTTGTTTTGTGTAAAATCATCATCAGAACCCACAGAAATGTTTTCTTTTGACTACATGCATATACAGTGGGTAACTTGGCCAGAAGAAGTTTGTTTTCATGAACATTATGCGTGAAGCATAAAATTGGCGTTGCTCATGTAAAGGTTGTAAACAAAAGGTGTCACAGGTAAGTGCAGCCATCTTGACACAGACAGATAGAAGTTTTTAACTTTAATTCAATAATACCTGTAATGTTTATGGCATGTGCATTTTCATTGGACTATGAATATTTATGAAAACAAACTTTTACCAGCCTACTATTCGAAGGCCACCATGAAGTAGAGCGGTATGAATGAATGTGGGTTCCAATGAACGTGTAAACTGTGTATGTTAATGTCATTGGGGAGATATGAAGGTTCTCATACAACATTGTTGAAGTGACTTGGTCACAGATGTTCATGCCCGATTTATTATGATCAGAATATCAAAACAATGTTTAACAACAATGAACAATGTTAACCGCCATTTACTGTAGTAAAATTTATGTGAACATCATAATGCAAGCTTTCTGTTAAACGATTGTATTGTCTTAGGATTGGGAGAATCAAATGTGTACAATTTGTTTAAATTCAATTTACAAACTATTAATAATTTCAGTAGTATATAAAACTATGCTATCCACAATCATTAAAAATAAAAAATTCTCAAAGAGAAACCAAGTTCATTAAACATCTAAAATGAGGCAGATGCAATTGGGTGACAAAACACCCCAGACATCCCCCAAAAAATTTTTGAGTTATGATCCATCTCTAACGATGCTTTAAACATCCCCAAAAGTAATTTTGAGTTATGAGCCATCTCTAACGATGCTTTAAACATCCCCAAAAATAATTTTGAGTTATGATCCATCTCTAACGATGCTTTAAACATCCCCAAAAGTAATTTTGAGTTATGATCCATCTCTAACGATGCTTTAAACATCCCCAAAAGTAATTTTGAGTTATGATGCATCTCTAACGATGCTTTAACATGTCATCATGAACGATAATATTCATAAAGGGGGACCTCATTAGCACTGACCATAAAGAGTATAAGATTTTGTCAGCTATGGCATATTGGGAGGAAGAGATTTCAGTCAGTTTGTACGCGATTACTAGGATTGGTAATCCAATGACTCATTGGGTCGCCGAGAACAACCCTATATTTATTAATGGTTTTGGAAATGCCTTTAGGATGACGTCACAGGTTTTTAAGAAGCATTCATATTTTTTTAATGGAAATTGTTTTTCTATTTCACCTGTTAAAGAACACACTGTTATATTAATGCTTAAGTGTTCTGTTTCTTTTGTTGTGTCTTCTGAAGAACTACTACATAAACAAAAATAAATGAAGGAACTTTGAAAAAGTAACAAGAAAATTTTCATGCATATGGATGTCAGATTCTTATTTTTAAATTGCAGGACTGCTCTAATTTGACGATTATATATTCAGTGCCATTTTCATGGTTAAGCATTTCCTGGTATAAGATATTTATTGTTTTCCTTTCTTAGTAATCAGTAATGGCAGTTTGGGTCTTTTTTTTTACAACCCAACAAAAAGCTTTTGGGGGTGATGATTCACACTTTGGTGAATATTACAACAATTTGTGGTGTGTTTGGACAGTCTGCAGTAAGTGTCAAACACATTTGCTCAAACACTTTGATAGAGATATGTGTTGCATTCGCACAGTATATTTCAAGGTTTGTTAAGATTTAAACTTCATGGAATTACTGTTGTTTTAAATAATTTTACTTTTAGGGACAAATTGCCAAGAAATAAATAGGTCATAAATTCAATGTTTATATTGTGTGTAAAGATTTCTCATGCTGAGGTGGATGTTGGTGACTTCTTACCATTTCAAAGTCGTACCACAATTATTTGTTTGGAAACTTCATACAGCATTTGTTGAGTAGTTGTTGTTCACAGATGTGTTGCCCTAGGAATTAAAAAGTGTCATTCACACTTACAAATTTACTCAGTTAACAACATAAGTTTTTTTTTTAAACATTATTATTCCACAATAATAAAATGAAGTGGTGCTAAATGCTACTATGCAAACAAAATATGCGTAGCTTTCTGATATAATATTTCTGACAATTTTGATGCTCTGCATCGTCTTTTTCTTGTGATATATATTAAATGTGGTTAATTTTTTAACAACATGTTGTGTGCATATTTTTTTTTTACAACAGCATCCAAGAGGATAAAATTACAATAATCTTGGGCAACTGAATAAAGGTTCTATTGAAATAAGTTTCCTTGTTTGATGTAGGTAATATAGAACAAACGATTTTCTTATATAAAACAGTAATATGAACTGCCAAAACAGTTGTACAAGTGGGATGACAACATGAGTAATTGTGACAGTCCTCTGGATATTTGTCTATATTTTACCTTCTTTCAGTCTCTTGAATGTTCTCAGTATACGCACAACACAGCCGGTGACAAACATGTGACTGTAGTACCTGTATGATGGATGGTTACAGTGAAATAACGATGTCAGCCTGCACAGATTGGATAAATGGCATTGTCCATATGCATTCATGAATCTAGGATAAAACATCAATTTAGTATATGTTTGGTAAATTACCAAATGTTTCCAAAATATATCAGAATTTAAAAACATATGTTAGATTAGCTTTTTAATTGTAATCCACATCAGAGATTTTCTGTCTTACTTTTGCTCAAGGCAAATAGTGTAGATCTTGTTGTCAGCTGACTGACTAGACTGTGCACTTTTGTGTTTCAACAGGCAAATTCATTATGTCTTAGTTTATTACCATCCATGGTCAAGTAGATATCACTTTGAACTTAAGATTGGAGGGTCCTTGGTTCAAATCCTTTTCCTGGCCTGCGAGGTTAGTCCAAGACTGTATTTACTATACATTGCCCAAGATATTTATTACCCGAGTACTGGTTCTACCCAGGATGTGGGCTTTATGGATCACTTTGGGAAGAAGGGCTTCATTTTTTTTTCTTGTGATATCCTCTAGTTGTGTAAACATAATTGACCTTAGACAGATATGTTTTTACCTCAGATTGGTGAGTGTTAATTCATGTTTTGTTTTTTTTCAAAATTAGATTAGGAAATGATAAGAATTCAGAACAAGAATTTCATGGATTACATTGCCTTACCATTAAAAATCTGATATAACCACTAGAACTAAATCTGTACCTTTTGTCTGTAATCATTCCCAACACCCACAGAAAACAGCATGCTATCATTAGATTTATTTGATATAAAGGTGAATCAACAGATACCACCTCTAATGGGACAATTGGAATGAGTACCCACATGCAGGTTAAAGTAAGGTAGTGTTTGATATATATACCAAAGAAATCAGATTAACTTCCATCATCTGGATCTCTGGCTCTGCCCAGACAACCTGCTGTTCATTGTATTGACCCAGCTTTTGGCCAATTTAGACCTAACAGTTGCCATGGCAATGTTATCCATCTTAAATGTGTTGGTTTGATACTGACAGAGGCCAGCAAGTGTTTATCCATTGATTTGCCCGCCAAATCCTCTGGACTGGGGACAAGTTGGAATCAAAGTTGTCACAGTGACCTCCCTTTAATACTCTTGCTGCTCTTACTCCACCAGGCACAGATACTTTTTTATGCTCAAATGCAAAAGTTGATCCAGCATTTTAAAGTATGTTCTGGGTATTTAAAATTTTATTCAAGTTTTTGAATGTTATATTCTAGCACCAAAATTAGTGTTTTTTTTAAGAATCCATCTTCTTTCTTGCAAATTTATTTCTTAAAAAAAAAAAAAGATTTGTTAAACATTGTTTGAAAAGGAAAGTATTCCTAAATTGGTTCTGATTTTTTGTCAATAACCCCTTGGTGCAGACCTATATATCATAAAATAAAGAGAATTAAACAAAAATGCAGTTGCATATTTCATATTTGCATTTTGATAAATAAAGATATTTGCCAAAATACCTTTTCCCAGCAAAATAATGATGTAGCAAGTAAATCAAGGGGAAAATAGTGAAACATTTCTCAATCAAAACTGAGTAACATGGCACATGCCAGGGGCAGATCTTTGATTTTATGGGAGGTTCTTTCAAATGGCAGGGTTATGGATGAAGCAAAGCATGGTTTAATGACTTTCCTATATGATTAGTGCATATTCCACTTTACATGTACATTTATTATACTATTATACTACTTACAACACATGAAAATACCCTTTTAGAAGCAGTAAAAGATTGATACATTTGCTGCAAAGGGTATTCAGGGTGCAGGCTCATTCAAGGCTGTTTTGATTTATGGAATGGCCAAGATGTCAAAGGTCTCTATGGTGTCTATCTTTACCAGTGTTTTTTTTAATTGAATTTATATAAAATATTTCATTTAAAATAAAATTTTCAAAGTGTTGGGTGTATGTGCATGTGTGTGTGTGTGTGTGTGTGTGTGTGCATTGGAAGCATCCTCATAGATAGATAAACAGTATGGATCTAAATAAATCAGTAGAAGAGGAATACAACATTTCACACTCCCCAGTCTTCAGTAGAGTAAGATAAAGCAGAAATAGTAACATGAAACATTCCGATGCATTGCAGACCTTGAAGACGTTGAATGATTTGTGTATTTATTTTAAATGATTGAAGCAACCAGCATATCAATCAGCTATCAGTTATCAGCTTCCTGTCTGTCTACTTAGCATGCCTTATCAAACGACATTTGCTTACATACTGTATACCACCTCAGCTCTTGGCAATAGATTTAAATTGGATATAAAGAATTGGTGGCACATTCAAACCATTAAAAATGTATAAAAAAAACTTAAAACACTTTTGAATAGCAGTTATTATCTCACAGTGGAAGAAGATTTATGTCCTTACTGTTTTAAGTCTTAAACATCCAAGCATAAATCAGGGATTGTTTTGGTGTCAGTTTGTATTTGAAATTCTCTCGTTTAGATTTTTGTGTCTGAAAGAATGCAAACTGTTGTTAGGCCATGTAATAGGCATGAACATTGATGATTTAATCATTAGTCAATGCTTTGCCATAGCAAAATGGCAGACATCTAAATGGCAGTGTTTAATGACAGCAAATGTCTCATGTTTTAACACTCAATCACCAAATGTCTATTCAGAACTAAATTCTTGATTATTTTTCTACAAACTTACTTGTTTTGTTTCAATACAAATACATAAAAACAACACAAGTCCATAAATTTTAGAACAAAGAGGTCTAAAATTTTCAGCGTCCTCCACTTTCGAATTACTTATTTGACTGGAAGGATGTTTGCGGTTTCAATGTTTAAATGTTTATATAGGTTCAACTTGCATCCAATCCTAATGATCTGTGGATGATACAGGATTGTTTTTTGAATGAAAGTGTCCATTAATTTCAGGAAAAACATAACTGCAACTCATCAACGATTCCCCCATAGCTGTGGTATGACTGTCATTGTGTGCTTTACAAAATGCCCTTTATTAACAGCTATAAATTAGCTTGGCTAATTTGGTAGAAGTTTGTTGATGATGGTAAAACAATTCCTTTAGTATGTCTTTAATGATGATGGTATGGTGCAATGATGGTGCAATTAATGTCATAAATATAATAAAACATCAGTATAAATTGTACATATGTTAACAAATATCACATCATAGAAATACAGACAAGAGTTCGACATCACATAACACCACATAAATCATAATGCAACAACAAACCCCTGCAACGATACCCACAGCAATTGAAAGAATACATATAAGAATATACGGATACATAATAAAGTGTAAAACAAACCTGAATATATTTAATATATATCCAAAATATAGAAATAGTTATCATGTCAGCCTGCAAAGTATCCGTGCAGTGACATAGTGCAGGTTAAAGGTAAAAGTGTTATTTTCCTTTATTATACCTTTATATATTAGTTCGAGGGGGTATATAGGTGTGTATAGGAGAGAGCTTGTTGGTCAGTCGGTCTGTTTTAATGCACGGTTACCATTTCTTTAGTACACTGCTGTAACACCCCAAGATACAGATCAAATTTGATTTTAGGGCTGGTTGGGTCAAGGTAAAGGTCACTGTTTCTCAAAATAAAAAAAACAAGCTTTTCCTCTCAATAACTTTAGCTAGGAATTATATATTGTGATCAACTTTGCTTCATAGTTAGCTTCTGTTAAGATGACACTTGGGATTGAAAGTAGGGTCAAGGTCACTATTACTGAAAATAGATAAACGGTTTTCACACTTTAACGTTAGTAAGGAATGAGATATTATTATGAAACTTGCTGGATAGTTTGCTAGTTTGCTTTTAAGAAGTTGATGCTTGGGATTGAAAATGGGGGTGGGGGGGGCGGGGTCAAGGCCACTGTGACATGTGTCTATGTTTCTTGTGTTACCTTATGCCATTGATTCAAAGCTTACCAGTTTTAGTTTCAAGCACCAATGTTGTTGTATTAATCACCTTTAGTGATATTTCTAGTTAGTTTAAAAAAATGGTATGCTATTCACTCAGTAATATTAAAATTACAAACAACAATATATTTTTATATAATTAAGGTACATAAAATAATTTCTGTACGACAGGACAATTAGACCCAAAGATTGCAATAGGTGCGCAAGTGGGGAATGCAAGAAATCACAAACAAAAGTAGGGTAGTTTTTAAGACAGAGTGCAATTTTTTCTCTTGTTTTGTTAATTTTATTGCTTGGTCTGTCATTTTTGTGTAGGAAATGATGCCCAAAAATGATTCCTAACAAAATGATCAGGAAGAGGCAGTGCGGATCCAAGACAGGCAGCTTTCATGGGGAACTGGTTGCTCAGGATCTGCACCTTTTGTGTCTAGCAACATATGCTTTCATATAGTTGTATGTTTAAGACTATGGTTCATTTGTTTCTGCTTTTATATTGTTGGCAACAACTTGGTTGAATAAGTCTTGGAATATTTATTGTCACATCAAAGCAAATAAATTTTCCGTTTCGCAACTCATACTGTTGTTGATCAAGATATTAAGCTGCACCTTCACAAATTTTTAAATGTATGGCGCCTGTTTAGTTAGAACAAATTAGGTTCACTTTGATATGCTTTTATTTGGTATATAAAACATGATACATGAATTAAATTGATTCTGTTTTTAGCAATTTAGCATAAACAACTGAAACAATCCCCATGTTGAAGAATTGTGTAAAACTTTACGGAAATTATTAATTAATTAAGTGAGAAACTTTATACACTAATGCTACAATATTACAGTTATTTGCCAATAATTAAGTTCAAATCTATCTGAATGAATTTGTTGTTTTCTTCAACCAATAGTGCAGATCCTGATCTTAAAATCTCCACAGCTAGGTTTGATCAATATGTGTTAAGCAGGCTTAGCCTACATAAATTGACCAGGCCAAGGCAAATAGTAAAGATACAGATTATCCAACTCCTGATAGAAACTGGGCAAGGTCTGCTCTTTTTGCTGCTTAGTCTCTGGAAATATGTCCAGTATCATTTGCACATAGTTAATAAATTCATTAGTTTGGGTAGTTCACAGATATAGCAGTTTAAGGGTCCTGGGTTTATTTATACTAGCTTGATTGGAATGACGTAAAACAGTTGGGGCTGTTTGGCAATGTAAAGTGATCTGCTATAAATCCCCCTAATATCATCTATAATGTATTATGGTGGTATAGTGTTGAATCAATTAAAATATTCTCTGGAAGCTTACATCATTGATTGTTTTATAGCTGTTTTTTTTTGTAGAATAAGCATTTTTGTCTGTTTGTTTGTCGTTGTTCTATTAAATACATCGCAGCAACCAGTTATGATAATTATGCATCATCTAGCTTTTTTAGGTGAAGGAACACTAAAGTCTGGGCAGTGTCTAAAAGTGTATTTTTTCATCAGGAATTTTGGTAAATAGTACATGCAAAGATAATATAATTATAACCAACATCACTATAATCACATATTCATTTTTATTGTGATGATATTCACCGTTATCATCATCATCTTCATTATCATCATCTTTGCAGTGTCATCAGCTTCACCTTAATTATCATTATAACCATCATTATAATCACCATTATCATCATCATCATCACAAGCATCATTATTGCAAACAGAACTGGAAAAAGGTGTCAGGCAGTAAGACAACGGAAGTCAGACATTGTCTGATTGATGTTAGTTTGGTAAAAGAAATCTTACATACAATGCTTCTATGTTTATATATTTTGTAAAAATGTAGGAATTACATTTCATTGATGTTCGAAGACACAACATTCCTCCAGTTTTATCAATAATGAAGAATGGCAGATGCTAAAATACTTGAAATCTCTTTAGAAATTCTGTGATTTATTGTGATTTTGTGTGTTAAGTATTCAAGTGCATCCCAAATAATGATTAATTTAAGAGAATGGGCTGTTTGACAAGCCAATTGTAAACAAGAGAATGTTTAATGTTTTGTTTAATAACATAATTAACTTAAAGTTAATAAAAATGACTTAAATGGTTAAATGACTGTCTAAACATAATCTAGTTTATAATTGTAAAGCAAACATTTTTTATGAAATATCAAAATTGCCAAAAAATTCATAAGCCACTTGTTCTGAAGGACTAATTGTCCTTGAATGAACTTGTTTATTGAGCAGTTGTGTTGATTCACAACATTTCTTTAATGCTTGATCATTTGTACATATTTTTTAACCCAAAAAGTGAATGGTGAGTTTCATTTTTGTTACAGCAGGCAGCGGCTTAAACAGGAAATGTTATGGTTAACTGGCTTACTCTTACCTGGCAGTAGAAGTACAAAGAGTCTTAGAACATAAATAATATATTAGCTTAAATTTTAAAAGCATGCATTTATAAGAAATTTAACTAATGCAATGTATTACAATGTGAAATAGAAATTAAAAACCGATTTCTGAAGACATTAAGTACAAAGCAATAACTAACATTTATACTCTAAGATATTAACAGCCAACTACTCAATATCGCAAATAAAAAAATAATATGACAAAAATGTGACGTTACTCCTTTAAAATGAATTACATCAAGAATGTATAAACCCATTACAAGCTAAATTAGTTTGTCATTACTTTCTCTATTAATCATTAAGATTTCTAAAAGATATAGAGAGTATTAACATGACTAATTATCTTTATGACCATGCAGCAGAAAAATGCATGAAGTGGCTTTCCTTCTAACGCTTGGGGCAAAGGGGACAGCATTACGCCTAACTCGTCAGTGTCAGTAAAATGGACTTGCCGGGTTCAGTCCCTGGGCACTTATGCTATAATGATATGAAATGTCTCTGCAGAGTATTGGCAGAAATGCCAGCAAATCCCATCCCGTTTCCTACGCAAAATTATGCAAATAAACAGAATAAAAAGATCAATTACCTATCATTTTTATGAACATTTTATTTTAGTTTCTGCAAATTAGATTTTTTTATTATTAACTCTCTGCAAATATATGAGTTCCATTTAAAATCATTATCAGTCATTAAACTTAAATGTTGTTGATTTTATTTCAAAAATATTACTGAGATTGTAATTTTTATCTCTAATTATCTCTAATGTTACCCTTGCTAAAACGCCTATTGTATTCATGCTCTTTTTTTGCATTTCTAAATAATTACTGAGATTGTAATTTTTATCTCTAATTATCTCTAATGTTACCCTTGCTAAAACGCCTATTGTATTCATGCTCTTCTTTGCTGCCATTCTGTTGTGGGTTTTTTTTGTTTGTTGGAACAGCAGCAAACCACTGGTGGAATTTGATGCCACAAAATATGTCTCTCATTTGATTTTATTTTTTGATGGATTGGAGGTCAAATAAATCTGCATTTACTTATATTTAAAATATTTTTGTTCTGTTTTTAAATCAACGCACTTATGTAAAACATTTTATTCCTTAAAAGACATAACTGTCAGTTCATGTGTGACATCATTTACTGTTGACAATTGTCAACCATCTCGAAATAGTTTGAAAGTTGAAGATTGGATTGTAAGTTTGCTTTTAGTAGTTCACTGTGATGGAATATGTCTACAGATATTGGCTTTTAGGAGCGTGACCTAGATCTACTGATTCATTGTTAATAGAAAAAGTGTTTCGAAAGTTTGCTAACATTAAATTTCATTCTCTAAAAATAGTAATTACATTTCAAGTAAACTGTTCATGTGTTTCATCTATATTCCAGATTGTCTTTGTGGATATACTTTAATAGAATTTAAGTCTTGCTACCTTTGTGAATAACCAGTAGAAAATTTTATTTCTTTGCCCTCAAGCACATGCAGATCTCACATAGACATATTGGTACAAGCTGCAGCAAGTAGTGTAAATCCTGATCAGAGGGAGATTGATAACCTGGACTGACACTGTTTGCCAAAACCTTATTATTTCATGCTTACCAGAGTAAGAGTTAAGAGCTGACAGCCTGAGTGGTGTCTTTGGTGAAATTGAATTGTTTATTTGAAGCAGGCATTTGGGTAAAATTGAATTGTTTATCTGAAGCAGACATTTGGGTGAAATTGAATTGTTTATCTGAAGCAGGCATTTGGGTGAAATTGAATTGTTTATCTGTAGCAGACATTTGGGTGAAATTGAATTGTTTATCTGGAGACATTTGGGTGAAATTGAATTGTTTATATGAAGCAGACATTTGGGTGAAATTGAATTGTTTATATGAAGCAGGCATTTGGGTGAAATTGAATTGTTTATCTGAAGCAGAAATTTGGGTGAAATTGAATTGTTTATCTGGAGCAGACATTTGGGTGAAATTGAATTGTTTATCTGGAGCAGACATTTGGGTGAAATTGAATTGTTTATCTGAAGCAGACATTTGGGTGAAATTGAATTGTTTACCTGGAGCAGACATTTGGGTGAAATGGAATTGTTTATCTGAAGCAGACATTTGGGTGAAATTGAATTGTTTATCTGAAGCAGAAATTTGGGTGAAATTGAATTGTTTATCTGAAGCAGGCATTTGGGTGAAATTGAATTGTTTATCTGAAGCAGACATTTGGGTGAAATTGAATTGTTTATCTGAAGCAGACATTTGGGTGAAATTGAATTGTTTATCTGGAGCAGACATTTGAGTGAAATTGAATTATTTATCTGGAGCAGACATTTGGGTGAAATTGAATTGTTTATCTGGAGCAGACATTTGGGTGAAATTGAATTGTTTATCTGAAACAGACATTTGGGTGAAATTGAATTGTTTATATGGAGCAGACATTTGGGTGAAATTGAATTGTTTATCTGGAGCAGACATTTGGATGAAATTGAATTGTTTATCTGAAGCAGACATTTGGGTGAAATTGAATTGTTTATCTGAAGCAGACATTTCCCTGGTTCCATTTTTCTCCAAACTAACAGCTGTAGGTAAAAGTTAATTTTTAACCATGCAGTTTGTTATAATACCACCACTGGGATTGGTGCCGGTGGTTCTACCCAAACATTTGTCTGTAGTCTTCCTCCACCAGAAATAGCTGGATGTCACTATAATGATTATAATTGGTTGCCGCGATGTATTTAAAAAACAAAACAAAAAGAAACTGGTATTGGGGGAATCACTATGTCCTGACATCAGTCCATCAGTCTGTCCTGACATATGCTTACTTAAACTTGATCAAGATATTTTTATGTTCACTATAAGTTAATAACCCACTAGCAGGGATTTACAGGATGCAGGATCCTGTGTCCATATACGAATAAATCATAGGAATGAAGACACAAAAAATAAATTCTGCATCCATGTGGACGCACAAACAAAATATGCCCAGAATAACTCATTTCAACATCAAATGTTTTGGTTATCAGCATTTAGTCTGTGACATTTCCGATGCTATAAATTTTTTACCCAGCCATCCTGTATGTTAATTTACCAGCCAATCAATGGGCACATTAAAATTACTAATAAAGCTATTATATGGGTATAATGTTCAGTTTCTACTACTAAAATGACTTGGAACCCCAAATGTTTATGCTGGACCCCTGTTGTCATAGATTCCTGCATCCAGTGGACCCCTAAAATAAAAAGCAGTTTAAATCCCTGCCACTAGACTGACATATTTTTACTAACAAGAAATAAAAAAACAAAACAGCATTTACACTCTAAGACCTCTTTAACACCTAATGGTATTTTCCAAGATAGTTTATGATGAACTTATTAATCTGCTCATCCACACAACCCATCATAAAGATAGAGCAGATGCTTCCTGTGAACAGATTTATATTTTTCTACATCCTTAATTACCCCTGCTTTATCACAGTAATCAGAACCTGGTGTGGATGGTTGGTATTCCTTTGATCTCGATCATTATGCTTGTTTAAATATTTATATTCCAGATGCATACCTCTACAATGAACTGAACCATCATAACACAAATTTAAGTTTCATTTACAAAATAAAAGTAATAAGTTTTATATATATAAACCCCTCAATAATTAAGGTTTTTTTTCCATTAATTATATTATTTCTCTAAACATAACAATGCATTAGTTAATTGTATAACTTGCATGTTAGTCTAACATCCATTTAAAATTCACTGTAAATTATCTTCTTGTTTTACTGTTGCACAGTTGTTTTTTCATGAGGAACAAAGCCTAAGTTAGACTGATGTCAGAAAGTGTGGTAAAACTACTCTACTTGCTAATCATGTTGTGTTCAATTGGTTTTAGTACACTAGACTTTGTAGCTGGCTCAAAGTTTAGCTCTGAGCCTGCTTTTCACATTTTTATAAGGCTTAGGCAAATAGTGTAAATCTAGATCAGCCAGCTCCCTGTTGGGAAATTTCTGATCAGGATCTACACTGTTTGCTGCTCAGTCTCTGTTTATAAGTATAACAACCCTGACATGTAACATATATATATCCCAGCTGGGAGCTGTGATCAGGATCTACACTGTTTGCTGCTCAGTCTCTGTTTATAAGTATAACAACCCTGACATGTAACATATATATATATCCCAGCTGGGAGCTGTCTGATCAGGATCTACACTATTTGCTGCTCAGTCTCTGTTTATAAGTATAACAACCCTGATGTGTAACATATATAATACTTAAGCTAAAAACCCTGGCTTATTAGCATGGGTTCTTAACAAAATGTAGCAAGCTAAGGGGTTATTAATATTGGTATTTTTACTGCCAGCTCCATGGTAAAACAAAATACTAAAAGGATGAATGAGGGGTCATGTATGTGCTGATGCTTAAATAAATCAGTTGTCAGTCATTCAGGGATGAATTGCATGATAATGATTTGGCAGCTTTGTTTAGTTGAGTTTTCATTGTTTTTACCTATTACTTTAAATAAATGCCCCTATACATATCTTATATTTCTGAAGCATAAACTTTTAAGCATTAAAAGAACCTGTAAAATTAAATTTAAAACATGGTTATTTATATAAAAAAAGCATTCACAAAACGGTAGTCATATCACCTTCTCTTGGCTAATACCTGTTCATGATTTATAAATTAAGATTCTAGTTAGAATAGTGAAATCTTCATTTTAGGGATACATTATTTTTTAAACCCTTTTCTCTATTTTCAGGCATGAAATAGTTCAAAGCCAATCCAACATTACTAGCCAAGCTGTGTGGTGATGAAAACAGGGTAGGTAAGTCCTGCTGGCATGTTAATGTTTGTTTTGTAGAGCAGTATTAATTATCCCCCTTTAGTAGTTAAACTTTTGTATTCTCTCTCCCAAAGACCATATTCTAAAAAATCTATTTGTATTTTTATATTCTTTAATGCTTCAAATGATAACAATTTAAGGTGTTATTTGACTCATACTTAAATAATTTTTAAAACTAACATTTAATTTATTTTCTTACAATTTGGGATTTTAATCAGTTTTAAATGCAAATACAGGTATAATCTTAAACAAACATTTGGAACAATTATATGAATTAGAAAATATCTTTTAGAATTATATGAATTAGAAAATATCTTTTAAAATTATATGAATTGGAAAATATCTTTTAAAATTATATGAATTAGATAATATCTTTTAAAATTATATGAATTAGAAAATATCTTTAAGAATATTATATAATTCATGTTATTCAGTTATGTAGATAGTGTAATAAAATAAGTACATGACCATATGAGCACTTTCATACTTCTCACACGAATTCTAAAGTATATTGTTATAATATATAATAATATTCTCCTGCTTGTCATAATTAAATATAAACCCTGTCGTCAAGTGCTGAATCCATGTGATTGTCGGATTGGAAAATTGACAAACTTTAATGAATTTTCTAGGTTTGCTTCATTTCAGGAAACTTTTTAATTATCTACCGCCAGTTTGATTGCTCGTCCGTCATCAAACATATTATAAAGTAATTAGTGTGGTTATAATAATATATATTAAAAGCAATTAAATTTCCATAACACCTTAACATCTTAATCATTTCACAAATTTTATTACCCAAATTTCTATCAAATATGTTTTATTACTTTTGGTAATAAAGTGGAGCTTTAGACAGGTAATAGAGATGAACACATGGTGATTGCTATACAAACAACACAGTTGTGCTCTGACTTTGGAAAGGCTATTAAATTGAAAAGGTATGGCTGAGGTAATTTAGTGTTTGATTTATTGTTCCTTCTCTTACTGCTTTTATGGTCTGTTAGTTGATAACCCTGCTGATGAGCAGACATGTGATGTTTCCCGATTTCGCTGGGAGACTCCCGATATCAGGGGTCTGTCTCACGCTGAGCAAATCAATTCTCCCGCTTTGATGTTCCCGACAGACTAAATCTCATTCCTCCTAAAGACTGCCCCAGACAGTAGCTACCAGCTGATCATTTGATTACGCAATATATCCTACTGCAAGCGACCAGCATCTACGTGTGTATGTGTGCAGCTAATCAAACAGATCACTGCCAATCATTGGGCCTACCAAGTGTTCATTGGTCGCGACGATAATTTCGTGCCCCGCCTCCTGGTGTTAAAAGGCAACCGCCACAAACTGAAATCCGTTGATTGACAATATAACCACACCCATTTAATGAATGGCGGAGATCATGCCAAATCAGTGTCACAAGTTCTATTTTCTTACACAACTAATGGGAGCAATCAACGCACGTTCGGACAATGGCATAAGGACTGGGCTTCGAAATTTTAAATTTAAATGTTCAATAACCCGTTAATAGGGCAATATGATAATTAATTTGTATTTACCCACACGCAGGCTCCAGATAATTAGACTGAACGTCTTCAGTTTTTTCCTTATCGAGCCAAGGTAATAATTTCCAGCATTATTATTGCGATTGACAAACCTCCTGACTGCAAAAACATACTCTGATTTCCGTTTACTTCGGTACTCTAAATACACGACGTAAATTATGTAAATATGTAGAAAAATGGCATTAATGCACTTAAATGCAGGCAATTAACATGACGGAATAATTCGAAAACGTTTAACTGACCTGCCTACTTGCCTTACAAACAAACAAAAACAAAACAAGTGCTAATTATATGTGTGACGTCATCGCGTCATAGCGCCATTTTGTCAGCAGACTACCGCATATGTTGAAACTGATGCGTTCGTGTGTACTCATAAAACTTACTCCAGTATTGATTTTCTTTTTCTTAAACCGAGACGATTGTGTATAGTTTTACTATGTTAAGGTTAGTGTCTAAATGGGCGACTCATCCTGGAATTAAGAGCCAAAGAGAGCGAACAAAGCGAGCGATCGTGGTTTCTTTTCCATGAATAAGAATATATGACAAAGTCCAATGAGCATTGTAATATATACTAAAATTTGAAAACGAACAGGACAAGGGTATTCATGTGCAAGCCAAATGTAAAAGTATATTAGTGATGAGTCATTAAACAAAAAAAGCAGACCCACATCCAAATGGACCGACAGGAAGAATCACCAATTTAGATTCTAAACCTATACTAAGAACTTGTTGCGTGTAATGGTTGGAAATAAACATTTTGTTAAAGTAATAATGTGCATATGAAATTAACATAAAAACAAGTTTAATTGAAAGAGATGAATGTGTGAAAAAATAACACTGCTGAATACACAGAGCTTGCAACATGTATATTTGTGCATTGTGCTTCTAAAACAATCAATGCTTTTAATTTGATACTTTGTAAGGCCTTTTGCTAACTGCATATTATTTTGGACATTATCAGCACTCACAAAACAACACATTGTATAAGATATGTAGGCTGGCTTACAAATATGGAGAAAGGAGAAATATGTCGGGGGTGGGAATTAGGAGACAAATCTGCAAGGGTCACAGTAACATTGGAACAGATCAAATCTAAGAAATGGTGAATATTTCCCAACATTATGTAAAGCTTACTTTGACTTGGCTTTTTAAGAGGAGAAAACGTTTCTTAACTTTACAATAGTGTTGTTTCTATTTGAAAGAAAATTTGTCTTCTTCCTGCAAATATACATTTATCATAAAAGTAAATGGTTTTCGTGACAGTTGGTACCATTTCATTTTGTGCATGAACGGTAAATAAAATGCCAACCTTATACACTTTTAAAACATATTTTCCATTTCAACTACTGGTAGTTCAAATCAGTTAACATCATACATTGTCAAAAGATGAATTCTTTAACTAATGTAAAATAATTTTAACTTTTTTTACATTAGTATGTGGTTTATATATGTAAAAAAATCTTCACAGATATCTATTTACTACTTTGTCATAGAAAAAAACTTGTTTGCTATTTATTCTTGATTAGTATAATGTCTTCATGTATTCTAAATTCATTTAACTTTGTTTAGAAAGTAATGGTATACATGTGTTTACCACTTATATTTTATAATTATCAAAACTATTTTGTCAATAACTTACAAATTAAATAAACTATTTTTATGCTTGCATACTCATTACTTCTTTGGAAACCTTTTTTTAATTCATTAGTAAGTGCTGTTGACACTTGATTTGTTTACACTATGTTTGGCTGTTGTTTTGGAAGGTCACATGCTTAAAACCAAAGCATACATTTTATGTCTAGATAGTGAACTAAAATATGCTAGATATATTCCAAAATTCATTTTAAAATATTGTAAAGAACATTTTTATCACTGAAATTACTATTATTATTAATAAAAAAGACAAAAAATACTGTTTTACAAATAGAAATAAGCCACACAGTCAATGTAACGCGAATTCACGGAAATCTCCCTCCCTGGCACTCCAATCTCCCTCTCTGGGAGACTAAGTCTCCCTCTTTGGGACCAATGGAATATCACATGTCTGGATGAGGGCCAAGAAAGTTGCAGAATTTTTTTTCTACCAACACAGTTTCTGGTTGAATTTCACCAACTAACTTAGATGTTTGTGCCAATATACAATTTTACAAACTTTTAACTACAATACTTGGTGAAATAGTGGTGTGAGATATCTGCATTTTGATGCTGACATCATCCATTAAAAGCAGTATTACACGTGTGTAATATAAGATGTAATAGGTGTATTAAATGGAAAATGAGAGGAATCCTGTGATAACTTAATATTTTCTGTGTTTGTACTTTAAAATTGTTTTTGTAGAATGTATGTTTTGCAGTCTTTCCACTTACCTGTTCAACTGCATGTCACCTTAAAAAATGTACTTTTATTCACTTACTGAATGCTCACACTGAAATGAACTAGTTTCATTTAAATTGTATCTGTATGTCTCTGATGGGATTGAAGTAATTTTAGCTCATTTAACTTCAGTTATCAAAGTAATAACCCTCTAAAAGTAGGACATATCCTTTGTTGACTCCACAAGATCTAGATTACGTACCCATTGCAAGTCTTATCACATACACATACAAGTCAGTGATCTGATCCCAATAATTCTTAACCTTCAAACTTTGATTGGATCTGGTCTAGGCCGGTAATAATCTGATCAGAATATGTACTATTTGCTGCTACCAAGTCTAAAGCATTAAGTCTTGTTACTTTTGTTTGCGTTTTTTTGGCTATGTTTTGCTAACTGTTAAGAAGTATCGGTTATGTCGGTTACTTATAAATGCAGCAGGATAAGAATTAATGAACGAAAATTAATGAATGTCAATCTACATAAATCACACATGTACTTTAATAGTACCAAGAGGGATGAGTTTATCTGTAGAACATGAGTATTGATGGTGATACATTCAAAAGAGCATGCCATTAGCTCCAGACCGATCAGTCTAATGAAAATAGAGTAGATGCTAGTCAGTCAGCTCCTGAGAGATATTCAATCAGAATCTACACTAGTTTCTGCCAAGTCTCAATCAAAAGTCTTGTTACTTGTCTTTGCAGTTATAGCTCATAGCTAAGAAGTATAGTTATGGCTTATAAACTAATATAGCAGGCTAAGTAGTAAGAATTAATGAGGTTTTTTTTTTTTTTTGTTCCCTCCACACACATGCCCGCATGCACACACACACATACACTCCCTTTAGGAATACAGAGAAGATGTAAACTTGAGATAGTAAGCATACCATTAATGAATCTAGGACAGTTGCCCCCCCGGACGTTTGCCCCCCGGACGTTTGCCCCCCTATTTGTGAAGGGCGGACGTTTGCCCCCCAGCTGAAATTACAAGGCGGACGTTTGCCCCCCAGCTGAAATTACAAGGCGGACGTTTGCCCCCTCTACTAAAATATCAAGGCGGAAATTGCCCTCCCTTTCTTCTCAAACTCTGTATCCCGCCTGTAAATGTCTTTCCGCCATATTAGAAACATACACAAACGGTACTACATGGTGCTACAGTACATGAAATGTGTTAGGTGTAACAAAATTTTCTATAATTTTTTTCATAGGACTGGAATTAAGTAAAAGTTACAATCTAGTTTGCCTTCATATCTTTACATCGCATCAGGTTCCGAGACAATTTACCCGTTCTAAAACTCTCGCCGTCGAACCCGCAAGACTTCGGCTTTAACAGGTTGTTTGCTACACATTTCCCGCGATCGCTTGCCACTCATGCGTAGAGTGTCACAAACAGGTTAACTGTCAATCAACTGGTAGGCCTAGACCCATTTAAAACACTTTGATTAATCAAAATTAGTTTGCAAAATTCACGTATTGTAGGCATAATTTCGTCTGAAAAACTATATAGATCCGTTTAATGTTTTTCTTCTGTTTTGTCAAGTATTATATATTTTATATAAATAAACACAATTTGTGACATTCCTTTAATTGAATCTCCTGGATTTAATTCGGCCAATCAAAGAAACCGTTGCGTATAATTTAATGCAATACAGTTAATTGTTTATAATTAAATACAATCATGTTAATCGCCGTTAATTGACATTCTCTGTGAAATTAGTAATGCAAAGAAACCGCCGCGTATAACTGAACGCATTACAGCTAATTGTTTTTAATTAAGTACAAGGATGTTAATCGCCGTTTTTTACATTCTTTGTAAAATTAATGAAATTGACAGATTGATTTTTTTGAAAGTCAGCCCTTACGTTATGGGGGGGGGGCAAAAGTCCGCCCTCAAGTTTTGTTGAGGGGGCAAACGTCCGGCTTTGAAAATCGGCAGGGGGGCAAAAGTCCGGCTCTGAAAAACGACAGGGGGGCAAACGTCCGACCTGCATTTAAAAGAGGGCAAACGTCCGGGCGGCAAATGTCCGGGGGGGCAAATGTCCGTACACCACCATTAATACTCAGCATGATTCCACACCCAGTCTCATTATTCTTGCGTTTAGAGACTGCAGTTATATTAACCATTTTTATTAATCACCCTTATGTAATCACCTCTGTATTAAAAAAAGATATTTTAAATGCTTAAAAAAGTCACTGGAGCATTTAAGAAAAACATATTCTCATATCTTAAAATGTGTTTTATATTAATCCAAATTGATGCATTGCATAGGCTTATGAATATTTTTTAACCAAGAAATGTAATATGTCTGGTCCTAATGAAAAGTCCTATTTAGTTTTATTTGTATTTGAATATACTGTTCCATTTGCAATCTCTGTGAGTCTGTCTGTCTGTCTGTCCATCCATCCATCCCTCCATAAAACACTAACTCTTTAAGCAACTCTGTTTAGCTGGAAAGTTAAGGAATTTTGCAAGAATTAAATACTGCAGTACCGTATTCACTCATGTAATCGCCGCACTTTTTTACCCGATTTTATCATTAAGGAGTTGGGGGTGTGGCCATTCTATGGGTGTAAGGCCTTGGGACATTTTTTCTAGAATGATTCTGCTGATTTTTGGGACCGTTTACTTTGTGATATAACTAGATGAGCTCTCTAAATAAGAGGTTGACGGACGATATGAGAATGTCGGACAATTCCCTGTCCGGACATTTCCCCGTTCATCATTTTTGTAGGTCCGGACATTCCCCGTTCCTCATTTGTGTAGTCCCGGACAAATCCCCGCTCATGAAATTGTAAGGGTGGACAATTCCCCGCTCAAGCTTTACCAAGCAATAGGTGTAGTTAAGTTTTCGTGTCCAAATTACTGTGCATGTAAAAGTGGATTAATCACAATTATTAATAGACATAATATTGAATCACTTCTTCTGTTGAAGTTGTTTGTTTAGGATTGAAAACTTGAATACTGTTTATTTCCAAATGTTTATTTCATTTAGCAAGGTACGTAGAGTCATGCATACACAAAGTTCACACACAAGCACATCATTTGATATAAAACAATAAACAAAATCAAGTAATAAATAGTAATAATAAAAAATAGTTTATACAAAAATACACTACACTCACTACAGGCCCCAACAACTGAACGTTCAGTGTGGACGCACACACTTCCCAATCGCAAGAAGGAATTCTTCGACCGTCTTCTCGGAGTTGGCAACTTGCTGGCACAGCTTCTTCAGTTTCTTCTGATGTTGGACAACAGACTTCTTTCGTCGTTTGCTGCTTGTGGCTATGCCGTTAACGGTTCTATAGGCCTCTGTCTCAGTGTCTGCGTTATCTTTCATAATGCAATCAATCACTGTCAAGAGACGGATTCGAATGACCCACGAGGTGCCGGAAGCCGTTGTTCCAGGACTCCATGACGTTGTTGGTCCTAGATGCATCTGTTCCACTTTGACGGGTCAAATCTCGGTGGTGTTCGCCTGAAACATAGCCGTCCACCACTGAACACCGACTTGTAGGTCCCCGACACGTATGTGGCATCAAAATAGTCAACGACTGGGATGAGTTCTGACGGGGCGGTGTGACGAATGTACTTCATCCCCTCGGACACCAGGTTGATAGGCAAGGAAGCGAGGCCGTCTATCATTCCGCAGAAGTCACGAATTGCTTCTTCTTCCCTGTACGCCCGTTGTAACCCCTCCGCCTGGACACGACGCCACGTAGCTTGCGTTAAATGATAGAAGCAGCCTTGTATTCTCTGATGTTGGCCTAAGATAGCATGTACTGCGTTGTGGATGGCCATCTCATAGTCTACAACGATTGTTGTTGGGTTAGGCCTGATGTCTCTGTGAAGGCAGGTGTCGAGAATGGTTGTCAGATACTCCTCATACTGGTGTTGGGTTTTTACACCGCTGTAACGTATGTGGATTTTGTGGCTATGACCCGGATGCAGAATAGCTGCGCGAACTGTGCTGGAGCAGTCGAATGGGTTCCGTCGATGTACCATGTGTCGGCAGTATCTAACAATGACAACCCAGCTTCGCTTGCAAACACAAGCATGCGACTTGTATCTGAATGGTTGTCATACACCAGGAAGTCGTTTCCTTGTGGCGTCTTCGTGTAGGCCTCTGGTAGTGGAGACGGGATGTCTTCAGCTGTGGCTGGTTCTTTTGGCGTGACACCTTACTTGGCTCGTCGTGTTTTTTGTAAAATACATCTTATGCAGAGATTATATATTAAGAAATGTTTTTGAGTTATTAGTAAGTTTGTAAAACAACTTTAATTGTCTCATTTGTGGAGATAATAAGGTGTTAAACATGTTCGTTAATATCGTTCATGATCATACAACATTAATTGAATGAGGCTCAAACCGTGGTAATTTAATTAAAAGTTGGAAAACTGTTCGGAAAACTGGAAAGGATTAATTAAAATAGTTTTCACACATAATTTGCATATTCAATTTATTACCACGATCAAACAACTTTAATTGAGCAAGGCTGACTTAATTAACAACAACACACAAACCGTGGTAAATTAATTAAAAGTTGCAAGACTGTAAAGGATTAGTTAAAATAGTTTTCACACATAATTGAGCGGGGAATTGTCCGCCCTTACAATTTCATGAGTGGGAATTTGTCCAGGTCTACACAAATAACGAACGGGGAAATGTCCGGACCTTCAAAAATGACGAACGCGGAAATGTCCGGGCGGGGATTTGTCCGGATAGCTAGGTTCTATGCTTTTCCGGTAGCGATCTAATTTAGTTCAAACAATTTGTTTAAAAATGAATTGAATGAATGTTTGCATCATCAAACAATTTCTCCCAGGTAAAATGTCACGTGCACACTACCATGCAGATCAAAGGATTTCATAGCAGAGCCGAGGAAACAACACAGCTTTGATACGAGCCGACAATCTCTTTGACGTTGCATTTCATAGACAGGAAATATCAATGTTAAACTCCATACAGCCTGTCAATAAAACGAAACCTCCATATAAAATTAACAGGACGGTTGATCAAAGCAAAATATACATATATGAACTGAGGGTTTTTTAAAACAAGTTTGTGAAATTACATGTATACGGAAATATTTTAAATTTATACGGAATTTTTGTTTTATTATATTTCTATGAAAACAAAATGATTTTAAGTTCAAGGTCCATTCATATGAACTAAGAATCACAATCATTGGTACAAGTTTGTACGTCACCTGTTACTGTTAATTGTCACTATTTGACACATTATTCTCATTGCTCAGAGCCACTAATTGACAAGTTATTCTTACCTGTCCGCTGGACCCCAGAGAAGATGGTGACATGCTGAGAAGGTGTGAAATATCTTACTGACACTTGAGGGGACATGAGTAGCTCAATTAACCTTTCAAATTGTCTAAAACTGTCCCAGTCAATCCACGCTTTTACTAAATAAATAGTAATTAAAATACGCAAATCAAAAAGAATTTTTCAATGATTCTTGGTAGTTACTGAACGATTGTCATTGTCTTTATCGATATACGCAGTATTGATGATATAGCAGAGCTCCGCTGTATAAACTGTGCGGCATTGAATTAGGATTTTTTCTTCACATTTTATGGTCATTTTAGGGGTGTGGCAATTACATGGGTGGGACCATTACACAAGTGAATTTTATTTTTCACAACCTGTATATAGGAATCATAATTTTTTACCCTTTTTTTAAATAATAAACTCACACAAATAATCATTCATTTCTATGACAAGACAAAACAGATAATAATGCTGCTATTATACTTCATCTAGCAGATATTCAAGTACCATGAATATGTGCATTATTAACTTGATTTTATAGCAATAATATGAAAAATAGAAACACTTCAAAATGTAATGAAAGTAGATAATGAAATAGGAAAGTAATTATTCTTCGCACACAGAACAGTGTTTATGCCTACAAGACATCTAAAAACATAAAGTAAAAATTTGTTCCAGCTCAAATGAATTTGGTTTTTGCTTTTTCCTAGACAAGTGTATGAAGTCTTAATAATTATTAGTCATCCAATAATTGATTGTCGACACCAAAATGATAAGCTGTTAGCACAAATTCAAACCAACTTCAATACAAACACACCATTTAAGAGTCTTTGCTAATTTGATACCAACCAATTGCAAAGAAGTTGCCACAAACCATTTGTAACTGAAAACAGGCTCATAAATCTGACAACTGAGTGCAATATCGTTAAAGTGTTGACTCCTGCCGATGTGCAGCAAGGGAAACAATTCTAATTAAAATGTTTGTCAGTTCTTTCTCAGCACTCTTTCTCTACTTGTACATGTCTGGTGAATGATTTTAAAACTTAAACTGTTATGGAACACATGACCAGTCCAGGGTAAATAATGTCTCTAATACTGCCAATTATTGCTGAAAACTGTCTGATCAGATTCTGCCTTATTTGCTGTAGAGGCTCAAGCAGTATCAATTTCAGTTCATAGTGTAGTCCATAGCAAATGACTTTGAAATGGCTTATTAACATGGGTGGCAGGACAAGGGTTCAAATTTATTGGAGTCTGCTTTTGTTCTTGTCAGGACAAGTGCCAATTAGAGTCAATTTTTGTGACAGATGTCAGATAATTAGAGGTTGAAAAGGGAAGTTTAAAGCATGCAGAGCTAGAGGTGAAAAATAATACTGGGTGTAAAAGAAAAATAACACAATAATTTTAAATCTTCTCAAATTTGTGAAACCTTTGAATATTAATAAATAATTTGTATTATTTTAAAAGAAATGCTTAAAATTGACACAAACTACTTCTGACATTGCTACATGACATTTAAAAAGTAATTTTAAAGACAATGGTACTGAGGAAAAAAGAGTTGTGCATAATGAAAAGGTATAAAAGTAACAAAACGTAAAACATGTTATGGGGAAGGTTATTTTAGTATTTGATGGTGGTATCTGACAGACCAAAATTTCTTTCCTCAAAAAATCCCAAATGGGTTGAAAAGTTCCTGCAAAATGCTGTTCATTGATGTAGTAGATCTGTGTATACAGTCAAGCAGATATCAGTCATTGCAAACAGGTATATTCTATACAAGCCATGTGGCAGAGGTAACCATTTTTAAACTTGACCACTTACTTTTGAGATCATGTTATAAAATCATCCAGGTAATCCGCTCCGACGTCTATATCTATTTTTAGTAGAAAGAAAGAAAAAATACACATTCAGACTGATTTTTTTTCGAGATTAGTTCTGTCTTACAATTTAGTTTGTGTTAAAAACCATATTAATGAAGACTAAAGTATAAATTTGTACAAAAATTATGCACGAATTCCTCGAAGCAGTGGTTTGATATTGTTATGTATTTGATATTGGCAAAGTGTTGGATACAACCTTTTAACAGTATTATTGGGAGGTGGAAAAAATGTTTTATAACCCAATTCAGAAATGCAACAAATATTGATGTAAGAATTTGATGAAAAGATATTATGTTGACAATGCTGGAAATTAATAATGTTGAATTTCCCTGCACACATTGTGTCATATGGTCATGCAGTCAAAATTACACATTGTTTGCTGTTTGGGCTTATATTGAATGGCATATTTCATGCTTAAACAGTGAATACATGTTTCCTTAAAGATAAAAAAAGAAAGCATGCAGTAATGAGTTCAGTGTTTGAGTAATAAAAAGCAAGAAGATTAGTTGTGTTCTACTGAAAGTAAGTCATTTGTATTAGCTCCCCTGAGTATAAGTATGATCCAGGTGAGCTATTGTGATTATTCACTGTCCAGCGTGGCATTCAGCATTCAACCCCATTTTTTAAACATTCTTTTACATCTGCTTAGAAACTACTAGACCAAATTCAGCCTAGCTTTATATGCAGCATCCGTAGGCAGTTGGAATGAAAAGTTGTTCATTAATCTTGATCGGTAAAAAGAAAATGCCTGCAAGGGGCACCATAAACTGCAAGATCTGGCTAATTTGTTAAACTTCTTCCTTTTAGTACTGCCGAAAATCTTTCATCTGGAATAACCAGAGCTTGAGCTTAGTTATGTAGTGTACATGTTTCTGTGTTGTCCCTCTATCTATCAAGATTGTTAAGGTTCTGGACCTGTAACTAACTTCGGTAAACATCGGCACTCGGTATGATCCGGTTTTATTTGAATAGCATTCGTCGTAAAGTTTCGTATTTGCTATTTTTAGTAGTTTTTCACCACGTGATACGGATTTTCCATGACGTCATTGGGTGACCCATTTCTCAAAAATGAGGGAACCGGGAGCTCGACAGCGTGATCGTCGAGGGCGATATTGTAAAAATAGTGGTTTAACGACAACAAAGTCATGTAAAGTTGAAGTGGATCATAACTATTGTGTTGGTTTCCTGTGTACAGGTGAAAAATGCACTGTTTTATCTTGTATTTGCGATTTAAATTTGCCTTCGCATGCTAACCGCGAGAGTTAGCGACATGGTTTGACGCTCGCTCACCTTCGTCTGATATTTTCTCCGGATGACCAGGATGGACTTTTAAATGTGTCCAGGGGTTAAAATTGTGAAGGACAAGCAAGTGTCACTAATACCAAAAGAGTGCTTGACTCAGTTATTCCCAAACTGTCGGATTTTTTTTTACGAAAAACATGTTAATTTCAAATATATCCCCCAAGCCAGCCAAAATCAGTAAAGAGAAGGTTTTCATGTAATAATGCAGAGTTTTACATACATATTTCCATCTCTTATACCATCTGTAGGTGATTTTTGTATAAAGGAGTATAATCGGTGATTGGCCATTTTGACGTTATTTTTCGCTATAAATTCTCTTGCAGTTTCATTATAGTAACCTTTACAAATTCTTATAAATTTTATTAGGAACGGTAAAATGCCTTTAAAATCTCATATTATGGGCAGTTAATATTGCAGAAAATTTAAAACTAGTTGTATGTGTCTAACTAGTTTCAAACTTGAGGTATTTGCTTTTATAGATAGAGTAAATTTTTAAACACACCCAAAAAAAAACTCGGATTTTTGCTCGGGGGTGCACGTATGCAAAGTTCTGTAAATTTTATTAGGAACGGTAAAATGCCTTTAAAATCTCATATTATGGGCAGTTCATATTGCAGAAAATTTTAAAATTAGTTGTATGTGTCTAACTAGCTTCAAACTTGAGATATTTGCTTTTATATATAGAGTAAATTTTTAAACACACCCAAAAAACTCGGATTTTTGCTCGGGGGTACCTGTATGCAAAGTTCTGTAAATTTTATTAGGAACGGTAAAATGCCTTTAAAATCTCATATTATGGGCAGTTCATATTGCAGAAAATTTTAAAAATGGTTGTATGTGTCTAACTAGCTTCAAACTTGAGATATTTGCTTTTATAGATAGAGTAAATTTTTAAACATACCCAAAAAACTCGGATTTTTGCTCGGGGGTACATGTATGCAAAGTTCTGTATTTTTATAAGTATTTGTCCAAAGTGTGATCTTATTATTCTGATTTATCATGACATGATTGTGTAACAGGAAAATTTGTTGAAATTTGAATATAGAACAGTAGAATTTGAAAAAAATGATACTTTTTCATTTTTTGTTCCAGCACGATTTACGGTGTTTTTGAAAAAATCAAGGCATCACCTTATAAAAATGTACATAACTTGAGTTACAAATGGTAAACTTCCTTAAAAATTCACCGTACGATGTGTTTTATAGTACAGATTCAAGAAACAGTATCATTATAAGGATTGTGGAAGGTCACCATTACAGGTCCAGAACCTTAAAAAAACAATTTTGATAAAAAACATGGCCATGTTCCAGTTTGACAATATATTAAAACATTGTAAATTGACATGTCAGAAACTACAAATGCCAAAGCCTGGATTTTTTTTAAAGTATGGCTGCCATTTTCTATATTTTGCTATATATAAATTTAGAAGCTACAGCAATCTGAGCCTATACATTTGGTATGCATGTTTCTTGGGTGGCCTTCCATCAAGATTGTTAAAAAAAAAAAACAGTTTTAAAAAAGGGCCACCAGGATACCTGACAATTTGCCATGTACGACTTTGTAGTAAAACATAAAAATCTTTTTTTTCCACAAGATAAACACTTTGAGCTTTGTTAATACATATACATATTACCCCTTTTAAGATTGAATAAATAGATATTGATCATTATATTAATCTGGTCTGTTTGAATCTTGCTGACATAAACAATATGTAAAAATGATGTGGATCATTTTCAGGTGTTTTTTCTATTTTTAAATACATTAAGTATAACAAGAAATGTTTTTAAAAAGACAAACGGCGTCGGATTAAAAAAAAAGAAAAAAAAGAAATTTCTTTTAAAAGGCTATGCGGTGTTGTGAAGCATTAACTTGCACATTTTTATCGTGTTTATGTTTCTATTGAATATAAATTTGTGAGAAGAATGGCATGAAAATGGTGTACATTTTTAAACTAGTCGCTCGCTCCATCTGCGCCTCATAATTCTCACGTAATAGGCACTTAAAGTTACCAAGTAGTTAGATAGTGCCGGAAGTGAACGGTCTGCTTTGCGGCATATGACAGAGATGATATTTAAACAAATGTAGGATCAAGTGACATTTTTACACTATATACAATAATACTGTAGGAAATGGGGTACATTGGTAAACTGGAAATTATCTCCCTTGTTTGATAATATCCGAGGTATTCCAAAGAGTAGGTAGGTCCTTTATAGTTGGAATTCTTGGACTTTATCGCCCGTTCTTTTGTAGATTTTGCAGTTACAAACGGTGAAATTTCTTTTGCACAAATATAAGCTTAAAATCCATTTAAATACTTATAGAGATTTGTTATTTAAAAAAGAAAATGGAAGTGTTTGTTGATGATGGTTAACTTGAAAGTCAAAGAAGTCAACATACACTCCAAAAAGAACAAGCATATAAACCGAGTAAAACAAATGAAAGGACCTACTTGCATTTAGGGGTTATTCAGGGGAGACTATTCATTAATGTCACTCATTGATATAGACGTGTTTATGACTTAAATACCTGTATAAATAACTATATATCGCCACCCCAAGGAAGTTTATTAGAAACACTACGGTATATGATGCTATTAGGAATTTCTACCAATGGGAATCGCTCTGATATTCATTCAGGCTAGCCTTGAGTCAGCATTTGTAAGTAGGTCAAAAGTGAGGTTAGACAGCTACGCCGAAAAAAGTAGCTAGTATTTTAACCATAAAATTGTCTTTGGCATTTAAATGTGCAAAATAAGGTTTTTCTATTGTAAAACAAATTCGGAGGTATGTAATCATTCCTGGAAAAAACCTATGAATGGCACCATTTTGTACTATAAACAACTAATCTGTGGTGCTTTCATGCATTGAAATTTCAGTCATTATTCAGGTTTGAAGAATTAAATTTGAGTTTAATTTAGGTTAAAATGTAGTTAATCCTCATCTGTGACTTAAAACTATTAAAGTACCATATATTTATGTTTGAGTTGTTTAAATTGCATTTTTACAATGTCGTACTATGAATATGACTAAATAAAATGATGTTCTGTTCTGTTGTTTGTATTTAGGCCTCTTCCTTCATGTCCAAAGACAAGATCTAGTTCTTACTATTTTTGTCATTTTAAAACATATTCTTATCAACAACTGTTTGCCATATTTTTGTGTGGAAATAAAAACGTATTTTCAGTTTCTTTTATTATGTGTTTGGTTGTATTGTTTTATATGTAGATGATGGATTGAAGACCACTTTTAAAATCATGATTATCTGTGCCTTGTAATGTTTTATACTTTTGGAAGCTGGGAACCATCTCTTTTGTTTAGTTAATAAACTAGCTGCAACCGTGATACTCAAAACATGTATTTAACATTTTTTATTTTTACTTTTTTAATGTCTAGAGTCAGTGAGTCATCTAGCACTTGTATGCAAAGATCATAGCTAGACTGTTGAAAATAGTGTAGGATCAAGATCAGGTGGCTTTAAACAGTATCAGGCTGGTCTGGATCTACACTGTTTGCCTAAATCAAGTGAATTTGTGATCAGCAGGCCCAAAGTTAACTTGCAATGCCATGTTCAAAAGATTCCAACCAATTATAAAATGATGTTTAAATTTAAGTCAGGCCTGAAAGCAGAAATGTATCAATTATTATATTGACTGTTGCTATTTTGTCTGAATGAGTTCTGTGAATGACACAATGTATAATGATTGCAATATTGTATTGACAAATCTCTCTATTTGTCTACCTCTACAGATGTTGAGGACCATTAAATATTGGCCTCTCTGTCCACATGAAACATAAATATTGAACTAGTCGGCTATAAATAACCAGTCATAAGTCCTTACCATGCTAAATTTTATAAATATGTCTTAGTACTGTTTCTACCTCAACATGCAAATATGCCTGGACATATTGCTGGAGACTCAGCAATAAATATTTTAGATCCTGATCTGATACCTCCCAGACGGGGCTGGTCGATCTGGATCTAAAATTCTTGTTTGAGCTTGATCAGTTTGTTTAGCAGGCTTAGAGCTACATATTGAGGATGGATCGGAGACAATTCAGCTTGGTTTGGCATGACTGTGTTAGCCTTGAGATAGGAATGTATAAAGTTTGATTAGCTTCTGTAATTTCTTCAGCAAATTATTTAAAAAGAAATCATAACAGGAACAGAAATCAATCATTTTTTTTGCAAGAATAGATAATTTTGTAATTTAACTTATAGTAAATATTTTTTAAGCTGTTAGAAAGGTATTGAGATGGAAAAACAAGAGGGCCATGGTGGTCCTTAATCGCTCACCTGATGATGACACAGCCTTTTAGTAGGCTCAAATCTGGCATCAAGTAATAATGTTACAAGAGAAATCTTTGGTGAAGACTGGGCAATAAGTGTGGCCACTGGGTTGATAACATTTTCTAGAATTTTACCAAGTAACCCACTGAATCCACATGACTCACTTCAAAACATATGTAAGATTTCATACTGGCAAAAATTGCTGGCCAAGTTTGGTAAAGATTAGGCCATAACTGGGGCCTCTAGTATGTTTACAAGCTTTTGCTAAGATTTGACATAGTGACCTACTTTTTTACCCCAAGTGACCTAATAATGAACTCATCCAAGATTTCATTCAGACCAACATTCTAATCAAGTTTCTGATCAAGTTTGGTGAAGATTGGGCTATAAATGTGGTCTCTTGTGTGTTCACAAGCTTTTTCTAAGATTTGACCTACTGACCTACTTATTGACCCCAAGTGACCCAATAATAAACTGATCCAATATTTCATGCATACAAACATTCTGCTCAAGTTTGATGAAGATTGGCCTATACGTGTGGCCCCAAGTGTGTTCACAAGCTTTTTCTAAGATTTGACCTAGTGATCTACTTTTTGACCCCACGTGACCCAGTTACAAACTCATCCAAGATTTCATGTCGACAAACATTCTGACCAAGTTTGAAGAAGATTGGCCTATAAATATGGCCTCTAGTGTGTTCACAAGCTTTTTCTAAGATTTGACCTAGTGATCTATTTTTTGACCCCACATGACCCAGTTACAAACTCATCAAAGATTTCATGCAGACAAACATTCTGACCAAGTTTGGTGAAGATTGGGCTAAAAATGTACTCTCTAGTGTGTTCACAAGGTTTTTCTAAGATTTGACGTATTGACCTTTTTTTTTGACCTACCTGACCCAGTTATGAACTCATCCAAGATTTCATGTAGACAAACATTCTGACCAAGTTTGATGAAGATTGGCCTGTAAATATGGCCTCTAGTGTGTTCACAAGCTTTTTCTAAGATTTGACCTAGTGATCTTTTTTTTGACCCCACATGACCCAGTTACAAACTCATCAAAGATTTCATGCAGACAAACATTCTGACCAAGTTTGGTGAAGATTGGGCTAAAAATGTACTCTCTAGTGTGTTCACAAGGTTTTCCTAAAATTTGACCTAGTGACCTACTTTTTTACCCCAGATGACCCAATAGTGAACTCATCCAAGATTTCATGCAGACTAACATTCTGACCAAGTTTGAAGATTGGATAAAAACTGTGGCCTCTAGCTTGTTCACAAGCTAAAATGTTGACCATGGACGAAGCGGTATCACAAAAGCTCCCCTTGAGCACATTGTGCTCAGGTGAGTTAAAAACAGCATTGATTCTAATTAAGATCTTATTGACAGGGGTTTTAATTATTGAAATCAATTGGTGATGGGGAAACAACTGTTTTCTAAACCCAATGTCTACTCAGAGTGTTTGATTATTAAAATTATAAATTATGTGACCTTGTTTTACATCTTAGCTGTCTCACTTTTGACCTACTTAAATGCTTGCGCAAGGTCAGTCCAACTGCATATCAGAACTACTTGCATTGGTAGAAATTCAAGGTAACATGTTCATATACCTGATCATTTCTATTAAATGTACCTGGAGTGTATGATTTTTCAGAGCTTTTTTTGCATTAGCAAGTGACTTTGAATATGTATATAATTATAGAATAGTTATTTAGTTACTACTTTCTCATAGAAAACACATGTTTGCTATTTTTTCTTGATTAATCAAATGTCTTCAAGTATTCTTAATTCATTTAACTTTAATTTGTTAAGGCAATAATGGTATCAGAGAGTTATATTTTATAATTATCAAAACGCTTTTGTCACTAACTTACACGTTAAATAAACTGTTTGTATACTTGCATACTCATTATATAAAATTTAACATCTTAATAAGTATATACATATTTTTTAAAGATTTAATATAAATTTAAATTTGACAGTAGAATATATTTAGATCACTTTGGACACTTGGAAACCTTTTTTTAATTCATTAGTAAGTGCTGTTGACACTTGACTTGTTTACACTATGTTTGGCTGTTATTTTTGTAGGCCACAAGCTTAAAACCAAAGCATAGAATTTATGTCTAGTTAGTGAACTAAAATATGATAATATATGATTATATATGATCAATTTGAAAATTCATTTAAAATATTGTAAAGAAAAAATGTATCACTGAAATTACTATGATTATTGATAAAAGACGAAAAATACTGTTTTACAAATAGAAATAACCAACGTATATAGTCAATTTAACACGCATTCATGGAAATCTCCCTCCATTGCACCCCAATCTCCCTCTCTGGGAAATTAGGTCTCCCTATTTGGGACCAAGGGAATATCACATGTCTGTATTCCTTGTTTATATTCACTGTATTACCAGTAATTATACATTGTTACTTGATATTATACAATGTTATGGTTCGGTGAAAAATAGATGATGACCTAACAGAGTTCAGATATTTCTAGTACAGCAAAAAATATTTCCATGTATTTCCTCTATATTTTGTGTGAAATAAAAGAATCTCACATTTAAAATCCTGTAACAGTACAAAATCATCAAAAGTTCACAATAGTATGTCCAACCTGTTTAAACTAGATGTAAATGTGACTATAAAATAAAAGACAAAATGAACTACTTTATACAATAAACCACCATCTAGGGCTCTTAGAAATACAGCATCTTGAGAAACATGGAAAGTTTAACAGTTATTGTAAATTACATATAATAAAGTAAATACCCATGTCTTATCACCTGCTATTACAATATTCCTTGGTGCATGAACTGTTTCCATGTGATGAAAATACATGTGAACTAACCATGTCCAAGCAAGAAAGTTTGTCAGTTAGTTTCTATTTTTATGGAGCAAGCTGTTGGTCCTTATAGCGCAAGTGCTTTGTGATGTTGTTATTTTGTTCATCATTAAATTCTATACCTACCAGATACAAAGTATAAGGGGGCTATTTCCTAGTCATGCCTGCTAGTCGACCTGTAAACAAGATTTGTCTAAGCTATTTCTCGACATTTATTATTTAGATGTTTATAAATCTTTACAAGAGAATCTTTACAAGACTGAAAAATATCAGGCCAAGTAAACATACAAATCCTGTCTAGCTTGATTTTAACTGTCTGATGGCCGATGGTAATCTTGATGAACTGTTGGATAGTAGTATCTTGGGATTTCACCATCTTCTGTGATAGTTCTTGTATAACTGGACATTATTAAACAACCTTTATTGTTGCAACTTGTCATTAAGGGTCAATCAATTTTGGATCAATACATCTGTTTCTGTTGTTCTAGTAAATTTTGCCACAAGTTTCTTGATGTGTTGATTAGGTAAATATTGCTGTAAGTTCTTTGATAACAAAGAAGATAAACGACCCATTGTGCTGTGATATTTGAAGTGTTGAAGTACAATAACTGCTGGTAGTAGAATGGTAGATTTAGCACCATGTTTTATGGCACCAACTGTTAGCATCAGGTCATTAATTCTACCACAGTTGGCTAAGGTTTAGCTAGTCAGTTTTATGCAAAGGAACTTATGTGCAAAGGTCTGCCAGCTGCCCTGCTGTGCTCCGTCTTGCTTAACCGAATAGTCTAAGACTCAGTCAGGTGTATCATATTTAATTGTTCTTTAGCCTGTTCTTGCTTAACCGTTAATATTTAACTGGTGGATGTCTTAAGTATTCCATTATCAAGCTTTCACATGGGTTTCACTTGTTGCCGTTTATAGTCTTGCCTTTACTGTAAATTCATGTGATTAATTTAAGGTACATTTACCTGTACCAGGACTTATAGCCGCTATCTTGTCTTATCCTTACATGTGTAGGCCTTTTTAGAAAGTATCTTCATCTGCCCTTGATTACTCTTAAATTGGAAGCTAAAAGTGCTAACCTCCCTCTGGGTAAGTACTTTTTTGTAGTTCATTGCAAGTGCAGATGGTTCTTTTAAACATTAAAACAAAAATGAAAAAGGTAAACATGTCTGGATAATAAGCTTGCAGCCAGGAAATGAGCACAAAGTCTTAATGCCATTCAACTTATTAAGCCTACATGATACTGATATATGAATGAGTGTGCTGTGCAAACTTTCTTCAAACATAATGTTGATGAAAACCATTTTCCTTTTTTTTGTCTTCGTCATAAGATTTCTGCCAGTCTTTCAGTCAGTGAGACACCGATGAGACAATTGCTATTTGAATTAATCAGTTTTCTTTATGAAGAAAAATAGTTGCAATACAAAGATAAAGTTGTGATAGGCTCAAAGAAATGGTTTTAAACACTTTTACTACAGTTACTACTTTTTCATGCTTTTAATGAACATTTGAATCTTAATGAACTCGTTGATAATGACTAAGGTGCCATTTGCCTAAAGATTTAGTCATATTGTTTGTTCAATAGTTTTGTCTTAATTCTTGACAAATGTAAGCTGAATACATTTTAAATTGAATTCATTTCTACTATTATGTTTAAATAATTTAATGAAGCCTTTATGTGCATGGACATGTTACAGTCATTGATTAACAGTAGGTGTGAAACACTTGTTTGTGCTGAAAGGTGTTAGATATCCCTGGCGTCTCAAATTCTAACTGAAGCACTGTTTATTGGTAATAATGAAGGGTGAACGAAAAAAAAATTTAAACATCTGACAGTGTAATTAAACAATGAAGTGTGCCACATTTAATTCAAAGATTGAGACTGAGTAATTATATGCCAAGGTTCAGACATTCAAGCTGGTTTTACAACCACCACAATGCAGTCTTCAAGCATCTCTTTAGCTGTTAAAATTTGCAGATATTTATTTATGGGCACGAATATCTTCTGAATGTGTAAAACATCATAAGTAATATAATTATGTAAAACATTTAACTCCGCAACTCCAAGTGGGGGATGATTTTCCAAGGGAGGTAACTCACTTTCGAAAAAGACCAATCATTGCCCCAAAATTATACAATCAATTGTTGATACTTTTAACTGGTTTTCAACATTTACTTGTTAGCTTTTTGGACAGACCTACAGGACCAGGTTTTATTGGAACAAACATTTTTTGAGAAAGGCTTGTAACCTGTTTCTTTAAAATGCAACTGTTTCAACTACTTTCTTGCTTTGTGACAGCAAAAAGCTATATTTCTGTAAAAAGAACTTAAGTAAATGAACTAAGTGATGTTTAGAAAAACAACAACAAATTGGATCATTTTCTATATTTGTTGTTTACAATGCAAACTGAAAGCATTTTCTACTCTATGATCACATGACCTATGAGAAAAGCAGTTGCTCAATGGTTTCAGATTTGATTAAAAACAACAACAACAACAACAACAACAAATATTATCAACAACAAAAAAACGCACTGTAATGAATTCAGGTCTGATGAGTCAATTTGTCAAACATCTTCAGGGATAGTTGGTGCTAGTGTTATTACTAATTTTAACAGGGAAGGGTGAGCAATTGTAGAAAGGTTAGAACAATTCACACTACGTGTGATGTGCTGACAGGAATCTTGGTTCAGATGGTGCTTGCATAAACAGTATACCTGTTTACTGGTCTGCACCTATTAAGCAGTTATTCAAGTAAGCCCTAAACACGCTTTGTTTCTTAATGACTCTACTGACTTCCTAGTTATTCACTTACAACTGCACGCATAATCGTAAACAAACATTGATAAAGGCGAATCAGCAAATAGTGTAGATCTTGATGAGAAAACTCCCATCAGGAGTTGGCTGATCTAGATCTACACTAATTGCTTAAGACTGATCTATATTGTACTTAGCAGTCTAATGTTCCAACAATGCTAGAAACATGGGTGCACATAGTTTACATATTGATGGAATAGATAAAATTTGTGACATTCTCTTAGGATTGTATGGCATCAAGTTCTCAATTATGTTTATAACATGCAGACATAATGAAGATGTTCCAATAGAAAATATTGGTTGGTTTGGCCAACGTTAACACTGACTAAGTAGTTGTTAATAATATAGGGTTAAGTACAAAAAATCTAATTCTGACAACTTAACACAGAGGTGACATGTTGTTTTTTAAACTTAGTAGCATTTACTGTTTATCCTGACCAGACACCTGCTAACAGGAGCAGACAGATCTGGATCTACACTAATTGCCTGAGCTGTTTGTGGTGAGCATGCTAAGAGTTAAGACTTTCCTGCAGTCTGATAAAGAATTTAGTAAGACTTTCCTCCAGTCTGATAAAGAATTTATCTTGGCATAACTTAGCAGATAGTGCAGGTTGAGACAAATGAGGAAGAGAAACAATTATTAGTTGAGGCTGACTTAAGATTATCATCACTTGATTGAGCACTGCTCCAGTCAGCAGACAACGCAAGCTGACTTCATCAGCATGGATGCCTGTGAGATTCTAATCATGGATATACTACATGAGATTTTTCTGAAGGTTTTTCCAAGTGAATTTTCTGAGTGATTTATTTTTGTCTGAGTGATTTTTCAGAGTGATATTTTCACATTGCTAACTGTCTAAATGGGGAGATAGTGGTTCATCACCTTAAGCCAGGGATACAAGTGACATGGATTTTAATAACATACAGGTACATCAGGTGTTGTTATTATTGTTTTTATAATAAATTATAAGAAGAATGATATGTTTGTCATAGAAGAGTTTTTATGTTTCAAAAACCATGCTTAGCACCTCTATAAATGCTTGCATGACATGGTTGATTTATGATTAAATTCACCACAAATGACAAATTATTCATTATCCTTTATTGTCAAAGAATAAAAATTATTATATTATCATTATTTTGAAAAATGGTGTTTTGCTTTCAAGTATATAACAGATAATATGGTAACAAGTAGCAACAAAAAGCTTGACTAAAAAGCAGTTTTTCTTTATGTTATGTAACTTTTGCCTTTTAAAGTACACTTATTCCAGAAACACTGACCCACGTTTTCCTACTGTATTTTCACTAGATCTGTTATGATCCTTTATTATTAGGGTAATAGATTTGTCTTTTTTTAATGTTATCTTCCTTAACATTTTATATGTTTGTAATATCTGTTATCAAGGACCATGTACCCCTGATTCATTCTGTTATTGTTTGGTTTCATGTCCCATCATTACTTGTTAGTTATAATTGGTAGGTATAAACCATTTGTTATAAATTGAAAAGATTAAGAGTTAAAGTTAATCTTATATTGAAACTTTCAATTTGGTGTGTTAAGATGATTGATGTAATAAATATCACTAATGACTCTTCAGTATGTATTATTTAACATTTTTATAACAAGCAAAATCATTTTTTTAAGAAGAAAAAGAAAGATATCTGGTGCATGTGAGGCTTTAAATTGTTGAAGTGCATTCGCTTGTCACTGTGACATTTACTGACCAAAATTTATTGTTTGGACCATTTTGTTAGCCTAACAACCAAATAAATTATTGTTACTGAACACATCCCCCAAAAAGCTATTTATTGATGTCCTAACCCTTGCATAATGTTCACCAATGCCTAACTAATGCATATTGTCTGCCCATACCTAACCTATGCATAATGTCCACCCATACCCAACCCATGAATAATGACCATCCATTCCTAGCCTATGCATAAGTCCAACCCATGCCTAACTCATGTGTAATGTCCACCCATACACAATGTCCACCTATTCCTAACCTATGCATAATGTCCACCCATGCATAACTCATGAATAATGTCCACCTATTCATAACCTATGCATAATGTCCAACCATGCATAACTCATGAATAATGTCCACCTATTCCTAACCTATGCATAATGTCCAACCATGCATAACTCATGCACAATGTCTGTCCATACATAATGTCCACCCATCTCTAACATATGCATAATGTCCACCCATACCTAACCCATGCATAATGTCCACCCATGAAAAATGTCAACCCATGCCTAATCCTTACATAATGTTCACCCAAACCTAGCCCAAACATAATGTCTACCCATGTCTATCTCATGCATAATGTCCACCCATACCTAACCCATGCATAATGTCCACCCATACTTAACCCATGTATAATGTCCACCCATACCTAACCCATGCATAATATCCATCCATACCTAACCCATGAATAATGTCCACCTATGCCTAACCTATGCATAATGTCCACCTATACCTAACCTAAACATAATGTCTACCCATGTCTATCTCATACATAATGTCCACCCATACCTAACCTATGCATAATGTACACCCATACCTAACCTTTACACGATGTCCACCCATACCTAACCCATACATAATGTCTACCCATACCTAACCTTTACATGATGTCCACCCATACCTTACCCATACATAATGTTTACCCATACCTAATCCATGCATAATGTCCACCCATACCTAACATATGCACAATGACCACCCGTACCTAACCTATTCATAATGTCCACCCATACCTAACATATGCCCAGTGTCCACCCATACCTAACCCATGCATAATGTCCACCCATACCTAACCCATGCATTATATACATCTATACCTTACCCACGCATAATGTCCACCCATACCTAACCTATGCATAATATCCATCCATACCTAACCCATGCATAATGTCCACCCATACTTAACCCATACATAATGTCCACCCATACTTAACCCATACATAATGTCCACCCATACTTAACCCATACCTAACGCATGCATAATGTTTACCCATACCAAACCTATATATATTGTCCACCTATACTAAACCCATGCATAATTTCCACTCATGTCTAACTCATGCATAATGTCCACCCTTACCTAACCCATGCATAATGTCCACATATGTCTTACTCATGCATTGTGTCCACCCATTTCTTACATATGCATCATAAATGCACACCAATTCATAAAGCCCACCCATACTTTAGGAATAAATCCTGAGGCATTTCTCTGGCAGATAGTGTTCAAATACCCAATTAATCTGGTGTATAGTTTTTCATTGCAACAGCATTGATAAAATTGGTTCATTACAGTTTATTACAAGAATAAAACTGATGCAGTGCATCTAAGGCCACCCAAAACATAAAAGAAACACAGGAAATAGGGGGAAGATAATCTAAAATAGATTGTAAATACATTTTTATATGCAAGTTAACAGTACAAACAACTATTAACATCAAAGCTATGCATTGGCAATGAATCATTCAGAGTAAGCCACTTTTAACTATTTAATGGTTTTGTTGCTAATTGAAAATACAATTTCCTCTTTAAATGACTTATGATTGAAGCACCAACCAGAATCCTGGAGAATTACTACATTTACCTTCAAGGTTTATAATGTTATTACTGTGCCAGAGATTATTGTTATCCTTGGAAAAATAACTATCTTGTAATAAGGCAAGCAATAAAAGAACAATTACTCATGCTTGTCTAGTTTTTGAATTATCCCTCTTTGTTATTATTTTTTCTTCTTTACCATGACTTCTATATGGCACGTTAGCTTTTAACTAGATATAGTTAGCCTAACATGAGATAACTTTCTTCCATGCAAATATTTTAGTATCTACAAAAATTTCCATGAGTCATTTTTGATAATGATAATATATATGCACAGTGTAATTTATTTGTACATGTTAAATGGCCAAGTGAATTATATATATTTTTTTATCGTTTTTACAAATTTCCTTAAGTTGTTGACACTTTCCTAGGTGTTTTAATTGCTTCATAGGTTATAATAGTGAAAATACCCTTTAAGGTTTATTATTATTCTATGTTTGATTATGAAGGCAGGCATTTAGGTTAGACTAGTTTTCTTGTTGTGTTAAGAAGATAATCATGAAATTAAAGTCTTTCCATTGGGAGTTGGCTCAAACATTTTATTCTTTCTCACATTTTTATGATGCCAAGCAATAGCTGTAATTTGTCTTGACTGTTGATATTTCAGCAAATTTTAAGTTGCAAATGTGGAAATATTGACACATTTCACAAAAACAGAGAAATCAGAAACAACTTTACTGGACCTACAATTGTGCTGTTATGAAAATAGGTTAGGCAAACGTTTTGACAGCGTTGCATCATTTAATGATTGAACATTTCCTACCAGCATGTTTCTTTCCAGTCCAAGGAAGTGCTCAAATTTCATTAAAGGAATTATTTATCATAGCTAGCATTCTTTATGTTTAACACTACAAAACTTGTTTGTGAAATGTTACAAAAATTACTATGTATAGATAAAAGTATATTAACTAATTGTAATGAATGCGAAAGCAGTATTAATTATCCTTAACTGTTTTTGTTTTTATTCTGTTAGAAGAGATCATGAAAACAGATGTATGGTCAATACAGTAATATGAACCATGCCAGGCAATCACATAGAAAAATTTAAGTCTGATCTATTTGAATAGCTATAAAAACATGTTCTTGAAAATAATATGAAGTATTTTTTATCAAGGACTTTGGTAAACATGCAGGTATGATTATTATTATTGCAACTGCTCAGCTGATTGTCTTTTTTTTGCAAACTTGTCTGCATTATCAATTGCAAAAACAACATCCTAAGACTACAATTTGAGTTTGACTTTTTTTATCACTTAACTGTTGAGTATTCAAACCAGCTGCTAAAATTCTCAAACCTAATGCTTTCTGTCAGAATCACCCTTTGTTATCAATTGGTCTAATTTTAGATTATTTGAATCATCAAAATCTTGTATGCCATGGGAAGTGATGTTATAAAACATTATTCGGCTCATTTTTTATAAGAATAAAGATAACTAAAGACTGATGTTTAAATCCATCTTGCAGTAGAGAAGTGCATTGAATTATGTTGCATATTAATTGTGTTTGACATAAAAGACTGATTGGCTTTGATTTTACTTTCATCTCATAAGTTGACAAAAATTTGATTTAAAAGCAGGAACAATGCAAACTACTGGAAATATATCTGAAATTGATGTTTCGACTTATTTTCATAGATATTTTATCAGATCAAGAAGACATTTCAAAAGTGATGAAGTATATTTAGATTTTTGTGACAGAATGAACAACACATGGTCATTTTGTGAAACAAATTTTTTACACTAAATTGGCGTTAATTGCAATTCATTATTACAGCAAGAGCAAAAGGCTTATTTTACTTAATCTTTGTTCTTGTTACTTTTTGAAACATTTTTAGAAATGGCGAACTTGTAAAGAGAAAATTAGAAATCTTATATGACAGTCAAAGATGCTTCTGTTCAATTACTGTTTAGAATTAAGCAGCATTTTGTTCTATGACAGCTGTAAGCAGAAAAAAAAATAGTCCCTCAAATTACAAAAAATCTCAGAACTGCTTACCTATGACACAAGTGTCTTATATGCCTATTTAAAAAAATTATGAGTTAATTTCTATTGAGAATTAATGCATTAATGCCATTTATTATCAGTTATGTGTTGAACATTATTTTGGCTGTTAATTGATATGTTTTATGTTCATGATTTTTTTTTACTTGATTGTATAAAACAATATTGATACTAAACATGGAGATTTATTTAATCTTGTATTCAAGGAATTAGACTTTTTTACCTGTTAAGGTAGAGCAAATGTAATTTTGCATCTCCAATGGAAGAGTATCAAAAACCGGGTAAAAATGCTTCAAAACTTGGGGGTTGAAGGTTCGAATCCTCACGCATGGGCAACTTTTTTTCTTCCTACTTTTTCATTTTGACAATTTTTTTCAGCATCACACTACCAAATGTATAATAAAATATATATTTTTTAATTTTAATTTTGTAAATGAAATTGGATTGAATTATTTGTGCTAAATTTGATGACAAATGTATAACCTGATATATTCAAAGTCTGAAATAATCAAGACCATGTGGTGAAATTATTTTATATTTTGCAGCATCAACAAAAATACTTTATAGAACATTTTGGGCAACTCTGAAAAAGATTGTTTTAGCTCTCCAAAATTGGTGAATTTTTTTAATAAAGCATAATCAGCAGAAAAATGAGAAAAAAAGTCTAAAACATGTTGGGTTTGTAAACAATTAATTACATATTTGGGATAGTTTAAGTCAAATCAATCAAGTAACATGTTTGATTGGTTTGTCTAATGCTGTATATTGTTTCCAAAATGATGCTCAAAAGCAAAACACTTCTCATAAAAAGGATTTATGATATTTGGAGTTTTTTTTATTTCTAAAGGGGACACCTTAAATATCAATTTAAGAAGAATTGAATATCCATATACTAAAAAGTGGATGGAGAGTTTTCTTAAACTTTAACATACACGTCAGCATTAAAGTATACATCGCAGTAGTTATGTTAAAATTCAAATTCTATATATTGTCTATTACATCTGCTTTCCTTAAATCAGTTTTAAATTCTGTTTAAAGCAACAAGTAGTAAACCATTTCAAAATTCTGGTCACATATGCTAACATAAGACAATCATATACATATAATCAAATTTTTCGGTATGTACATCAGATATTAAGCAAGTTATGAAGAAAAGTAATATGTAACTCAACTAAATGTAATTGATGTGAAATAGTGTGGATACATAGCAAGTAGGATCTTCACTGGGGTAATGTGAATTCTAACAGGTTATAGTGGCCTTTATCTGGTTATATGTTGCTGTGGAACAATAACCACTGCCTCAAAAAAATGTGACTATAGTGGAGAAAATGCCTTGGGTACACTGATATTTCTGTCAATGTAAAATTGTTTCACATAGTCTAAATTAAAAAAAATAAAAAGCATTTATTGTTTTGATTTTTAATATCCCCTAGATGTTAAAATAAAAATGCTGTGGTATGAACAATTTAAAACCTAAACCAAAAATATGCAAATCTCATTTTATGATCCATGTGTCCATTTTTGTTGTTCACAGTGACTTTGGTTTCTCTATCTGAAGAGCTTGTGTTGGCATGGAGATTCAGTTAAAGTCTGCCTTCAATAGTCAATATATCTTCATGCTCAGCTATCGGCAGTCCTTGAAGTAGCTCTAATATGCGATGTGACTTGGCCATTCAGGCCTTTGATTTGAAATTTTGTCTGAATTATGTGTAATTCGATTTAAGTTCTGGAACATTTTTACGATGGAATCCAATAGGGACAGGAAAATTTGGTAATTGGTTGCATTTAAAGCACTTGAAGTGCATTGAGCATAATGTCAAATGCCTCAATTGAAACTGGTGTTATTGTGCTGGGGTAACTCTTTGTCTGCTTTCAACAAAAATATAATTAAAATGGGTGGTGGTAATTCTAAGAAGTTGCCCCTGTTTCTGTAGCAATGTAATTTTCACTAGCTTTTACAACTGTTGCATATACCAGTGTTGTGGAGGAATACTTTTTCCTGTTTGAAAGATGCAATGCAATGTACAGGGCTGCCGATTTTCCGCAGAAATCCGCAGATTTGGGGTCCGCCGGGACCAATTTTGAGATCGATGTAAATCTGAAAAATTGGGGGGTGGGGTGGGTGGGGTGGGGTCGGGTGTAGTAGAGAGAGAAACGGCTTGCAAACAGTTTGGTTCAGACTTTTTGGAAATACTTTAGTCTTTCCCACCACGTGTTTTGCATGACCAATCTTTTCGCTCCTGATAAAAAAAATGACGTACAGCACACTAAAATTGGAAGATTAGAAATTAATATAATAAAATGGAAATTGTTCTATTAAACTGCGTCGAAGGATTAAAGAAATAGACAGAGATGTTGACAATAAATTTTATTTCAAGTGGTTGGAAGTGAAAGTGGACATAGAAGTAAATAAGGCGACGAAATCTATTAGTATTGGTGACAATTACGTTAAACTTCCTCTCCCGGTCTGGCGTTCTGCAAACTATGCAAAAAGCAGACATATTATGGATCAAGGGGTTTGTTTGCCCTTCAAGATCGTGTTAGATCCAAAAAAACATGTTTCAATCCTAAAAAAGCGGTCATCTAGTCACAGTTTAGTAGTGTAGCTTGTATGATTAGTTTATTATAAATGTAGCTTGTATGATTAGTTTATTATAATCGAACTCCGTATTCTCGATGCATTTCTATCATTACAGATGTAAAAGTGCCAAATTTTGAAAATATATGTGCCTATTCGTAATAAAAAAAACCATCTACTAATATCATATAATTCCAAAACATTTGCGTTACCTTTAAAATAAGATTACAAAGGAATAAATATTACTGGTACTGTAAGATTATTTTTCATTTGTGTATAGATCAATAAATGGAAACTATGATAATCTCAATGGGAAAAAAACATTGCAGGAGATGGGGTTCTAAGCCCACCAAAACAACTAGAAACTAGGAGCTTCTGGGGGGTTCGCCCCCAGGCCCCCCAACAGGGCTCTGCCCTGGACCTGGCAAGGGGGCCTAACTTGACCCCTTGACCCCCGGCACATTTTCCTCTTTTTTTACAATTTGCTGTTGACAGTCCTAAATGTATCATGTTAGGATTTCTAAAAAAAGAATTATGCACTGAATGTTCTTAGATAGTGTTGTTTGTCTTTATGGGCACTATAAATGAGGAAAAATGTCCATCCTTATTACTTTCAAATTTACTTTATTATAAACAAAAGTCCAAGAGTAGGGAAGCTGGCATTTAAGAAGTAATTGTTGTTGAATATGAACATGGTTATTAATATAAATACCACAATATGTTTCGAAAAACTCCCCGTCAGTCAGTCCTCATTAGAAATAGTATTGTGCCATTTTTTACTATATATATATATATATATATATATATATATATATATATATATATATATATATATATATATATATATATATATATATATATATATATATATTCCTTTTCTTGTATTTGTAAGATGGATGCTGAAGATTTTATGTAAAATATTTCAGAATATTCGGAAACAATTTTATTTTTAAATTTTATCTATATTTTATTTAAATCTTAAAACCAATGTATATCAGCAGAAAAATGTCACAAATTGAGAAAATATATGAAGATTTATCTTGCTATGTGTAATACAATTCCTGAAAAAATTTAAACATTAGAAAAGGCTAGCATGCTTACAGTGTAAAGTAGTATGTGGTATGGTTGCCACTTTGTAACTTCTCTGACATTTTAGCCTCTCAGTTTGTGGGTTTGAGTCCTGTTTTGGGCAAAGAACTCAGATAGGAAGGTCTTTTGGCTGACCTGCAGTACTCTAGTGATTCTACAAAGACATATGTTGAGTAATTCCATCACCAAAATAGCTGAATGTTGCTATAAATTTCAAGGATCAATCAGATCTGTGTTTAAAAAAAATCCAGACTTCTACTAGATGTGAAATTCCTATCATTGAATTTTTGTCATTATCATTTTACCTGGGCATATGATCTATAAGGACTAAATATTCAAATACAAAAGGATGGAATTGTAAATTAAGTTGTGTGTGTTTAATTGCTGGTACATGAATGTGTATTGTCTGTTAAACATTTGTTTTATCCAATATTATCCATTACAAATCTGTTGGTATGTGTTGATCATCTGGGGACAACTAGTGTCTGATAAATGTACAGTTGGTGGTGTCCATTTGTTGCAAGCGCACCTGAGCACGATGTGTTGTGCGTCATCAACAATTTCTTGTGTATTCACTAGATGCCACATTTCAGACACACTCTTCACTTAAGTTGTTTTGAATGTTTGTCTGCATTAAGTCTTAGATTGACCACATGAAATCTTGGATGAGTTCGTAGATGAGTCTTTGCATCTGTTCATCATATAATTTGGCAATGAAATAGTTAATAAATAGCTGGTTAAGTCTGTATTTTGTCTACTGATAAACAAGTTTTTGAAACCAGTTACCAAATAAACTGTTACTATCATAGCAGATTGTGTGAGATTGCAAATGCTCAACACGAAAGTATTTATAATTTAAAAAATGGTCATATTTATAATAATAATTATTTTTTAAACATTAAACTATGCTTATATAAAAGAAATTCACAATGCAAACAATGAATATCGAAGAGCAGATTTGAACCTGTCACTTCCAGATTGGTAATAGATCACCTAATCTATTACACATTACACCACTTGCCCTAACTTTATAACATTGTTAAACATATTCCTATAACTGTTTTTAAGTCTGCATATCTTAACACAATGTATAGGTCAACAATGAGTATTGAGCCATGCAAAATTTACATAATTTGGACTCACCCAGGAGAAAGGGGTGAATCATGTAAATTCCTAAAGAAATAGTCTGTTATGTTTCTTAGCATCCATGGATAGACTGGCCCAAAGGTCACAGCTCAGAGGTCATGGTTGAATGATATAGTGTAAATGTTTCTTAATTAGGGCTGTCACAGTACACCGGTATATTGAGATACTGGGTAAAGTCAATAAGGTACCGCGATACACAATGAACATACCAGAGTTTACAATATTTTGTTAACTTTAGTCGCTGCCACCATTTTGGGCATTTAAAGTCAACGATGCTCCTATTAATGAAAAGCAATCGCCAATAGCTGGGTGAAAATGTAATCTGATGTCAAGTACATGTTCGGGGAGTTCATTCTACACTGCTCCGGAAATGCTGTGTATTAGATTTGCATTTGTGATATTTCTTTAAAAAAAGGTTTTAAACTTTATTTAGTCTTTTGATTTGACAAATTCATTTCTGAATCTAAGAAAAACGAATGTTGCATAGAAGCATGAATCTATTAGACTTAAAATTACTACAAGTAGTCACATTGTTATAGAATAGATCATTGCAGAATACTTAGAACTTTATCATTACCTATTGTCCGGCAGTTTAATCGACCACAACTGATGCAAATTGTAAACAATATGGCTAAGCCGATTTATTTTTTTAAAGAACGTTGAACTAAATTGCAAAAAGAAATGTGTTGTGGGTCACTTCTAGGTACATGGTTCCCAGGCAACGGGGGAAACAGGGAAAACTTGGGAATTTTTAAAATTCTGTTCATGGTTGTGAAAATGCTGTGATTTTTACGATCTGTTCAAAATCGTGAAAAACTGGGGAAAAGTACAAACAGATTTGAGTTCGAAATCAGGAATTTGTTATCATTATGTGTAAATAAAATGGGATCATTTTGCATCATGTTTCACGATGTCTGCTGCATTTTTGCGAAGACTTTTTAGTCACAAAATTGGCATCAGTTTGCTGAGATAAAAAAGGGAAATATGCTGTCAGTATGGATGGATGTGAACATTAACTACAGCGATCTAGCCAGTCTTCAGTATCTGACTCGCTTGCAAAGCCTTACTTTGAAGTCAAAATACTTGGTTTTAAAGTGCAGTTCCGATTACAGCAAACTGAATACAGCAATCGTGAGCATCCTTTGTACATTAACATTATAAAGTGTACATCGATATTGAGAGGGTATCCTTGGCTGGAAAAACCTGGAATTTAACAAATTATTTTTCAAAAAGTCTGGAATTTAGCCACCAAAAGTTTGTGGGAGCCCTATAGGTAAAAGGATGACAAATCAACAAAGAAAATTGTTGAAGTTGTCACATTTTGTTGACATTTTAATGCGCATGTAAGATACAGTAGAGGTACAACCAACCTAAATACATTTGTAAATCATCATCACCAGAATTAACTGGGTGCATAGAAATACACTTTTACGTTTTGATGCAGTTAATTTGATTGATTGTTTTTACTTTGCTGCCTTCTAGTCCTTTTACTTCCTTGTTTCTGTATTTACCTGTTATAAAGTTTATAAAGCTATGTCATATTACACTTATTTGTTGTTCATTCTGTTCATTATAACTGGAGAAATAGCTCCTTGTAATAGTTTTATAAAATATGAAATATATTGTGGTATGTATTGCAATATGCCCTTTATATATAGCCATGTAAAATGGTATGCTTCAAGCGTATCATGACAGCCATATTAAAAAGGCTCACGTCTTGCAATAAAAGCTTAATTATTATACTGTACCTAATAGAATATAAATAAATATATCTTAAGGTTAGGTTTGAATAAAAGTTTATAGAATGAGAAGTATCTTTAAGACAGTAAAATAGCATCAAGAAGCGTAGTACAGGATCTATCAGGTATTGGGTTTGTAATAAAATTTAAAAATTTGACATTGGTATAAAAAATGCTGATAAGGCGATAATATTGAAATAAATAAGGAAATAGAATTCTTTTTTGTTTTCTTTTTTATATAACGGTATTGTAACTTTCAAATGTGCAGAATCATGAGGAGTCTTAATTTAAGGGCTTGCAGTTATTTAATTTTATTAATGTATAAAATCTACAAATAAAAGAAGTTTACTGGATATGAAGTTGCTTTCTGTATTATATTGGCTTGTTCTACTGAGGTTTACTGGACAAGGGTTGCTTTATGTATTATATAGGATTGTTCTAAATTTATGCTATGTTTACATAGCTAATCTATTTTCACACAGATGCCAAGTAATACTTCCTTAGTTGTCTTTCCAGATTCATCAGTTATTTAAAGAAGTTAGTAATAAGCAATTGAATTATTAGTTGGCAGTTATAAACATAACAAAATCTCTGCCTTTCAATTTATATACAAAAAGTACAACGGTCTAAATTCTATGTCTCTTGAACATAAATTTAAGTTGTTTATAAGTGTTTGTTTAAATTTAAGAGAACTGTCTTAAGTTACAAGAACTGCATTCATTCTGTTCATTTGCTGTAAGAGTCTGTTGCCTCAGTCGTAAAATTCAACTACTTCCTGAAGTTCTGTATAAAACATTATGATATCATCAGGTGCTGAGATTTATGTCTTGTTTTATAACTACCAGTATTTTTACAACCACACCAAATCTCTCATCTTCTGGACTATTAGACTGTAAACGTGCCCACTGCAGAATTAGGATTATGTACACATGACTTAATGTTGTCAATGGTTTTTATCAAGATACCAATAAAATTGCTTAGAACTTTAAGCCAATAAATTTTGACAACCAATAAAATTGCTTAGAACTTTAAGCCAATAAATTTTGACAACCAATAAATTGCGTAGAACTTTAAGCCAATAAATTTTGACAACCAATAAATTGCGTAGAACTTTAAGTCAGTAAATTTTGAGACGTGTCATTTTAATATGGACAAGTCACATTACATGGATTGTTGAAAAAGTATTTGTTGTTTTTGGATCTCATCGCTTTAAATGAGTAATGAAATTTTCTTGGAAGAGACCATAGTGAGACATTTGCAGTTTGCTGGTTAGATTTACATCCTAGTCATCCGAAAGTCTCTTATCACTGCACTGCTGCAGGTAAACTTCATGGATATGTGTCAGACCTGATTGATCAAGTAACAGAATTATGTATCATTATAAGTGTTCAAGACATTCTGTTCCAGTGAAGGCAGCACAAAGTTGACTAGTGCTTAAAGTTAGGACAATTGTGGTATTGGTGATAGATTTTTAATTGGAATATAGACTTTCAGCTATTACTGTTTTAATAATGTAATAATAGATCTAATTTTAAAATACCTTATCAAAATATGCATTCTGTTAAATTGTAGCCCTGTAAGTCAGCCATCTTAACCAGGTGTAATACAGCCTGAGGCAAATTCAAGAAAGGACCTGTCAATCTTATAACAGCAATGCGCTTATCAAAAATGACTCATGTAAGGTGTTGACAGTACGGCTGCCCAGATCTGCTGCATGGTAGTGAAACACGGGCCACTTCAGCTCAAAACCTACTGAGGTTTCATTGAAATGCAGGATATATAATACATTGTTTTCTGTGGTGTCAAACCTCAACATCAAGTCTGTTCTGCCAAACTGCAAAGGAAGCTTGGGATTGAGGTCACAACCGAGTTGGTATGGCATGTTGAATGTGCCACTTTGTATATTAATGCAGGCACAAGCCTAGCAATTGCTGGCTGCAATGGTCACAATAGACCAAGAAAGATATGATCAAAATGTGTCCAGAGTTACCTAAAAGTGTGAATCAGTCTAACACTGATCCTCCCAGGGTTGCATGGAGAGCGTGTATCGCGAGCACATATCACATCCACTGTCATTATGTGGACACTGTGCCATGAGCACATGCCACACCCTCTGGTATTATATGGACACCTTGCCATAAGCACATGCCATACCCACTGGTATTATGTGGACACGGTGCCATGAGCATATGCCACACCCTCTGGTATTATATGGACACTGTGACATAAGCACATGTCACAACTACTTGTATTATATGGAAACTGTGCCATGAGCACATATCACAACCATTTGTATTATATGGTCACTGTGTCATGAGCAAATGCCACACACACTTGTATTGTATGGACACTGTGCCATGAGCACATATTACACCCCTGAGCACATGTCACACCCACTTGTATTATATGGTCACTGTGCCGTGAGCACATGTCACACTCACTTGTATTATATGGACACTGCCATGAGAACATGCCACACCCTCTGGTATTATATGGACACTGCCATGAGCACATGCCACACCCTCTGGTATTATGTGGACACTGCCATGAGCACATGCCACACCCACTTGTACTTGTATTTTATAGACACTGCCATGAGCACATGTCACACCCACTTGTATTGTATGGACACGGTGCCATAAGCACATGCCACACCCTCTGGTATTGTATGGACACTGTGCCATAAGCACATGCCACACCCTCTGGTATTGTATGGACACTGTGCCATAAGCACATGCCACACCCTCTGGTATTATATGGACACTGTGCCATGAGAACTGTCACACCCACTTGTATTAGATGGACACTGAGGATAATTTTCTGTTTTGAGAAAAAAGCTTATCAACCATGACAGCTGGACACTATCGATCAGATCTGCATTTTCTGGCAGACTTACCTCCTCCCCCACTAGTCACAAGGGTTCAAGTCCCAGTCAGTAGCCATGATTGATTGGCTAGAGTAATGACTTACCTCCACCCCTAGTCACATGAGTTCAAGTCCCAGTTGGTAGCCATGATTGATTGGCTAGAGTAATGACTTACCTCCGCCCCTAGTCACATGGGTTCAAGTCCCAGTCATTAGCCATGATTGATTGGCTAGAGTAATGACTTACCTCCACCCCTAGTCACATGGGTTCAAGTCCCAGTTGGTAGCCATGATTGATTGGCTAGAGTAATGACTCACCTCCACCACTAGTCACATGGGATCAAGTCCCAGTCGGTAGCCATGATTGATTGGCTAGAGTAATGACTTACCTCCACCCCTAGTCACATGGGTTCAAGTCCCAGTTGGTAGCCATGATTGATTGGCTAGAGTAATGACTTACCTCCACCCCTAGTCACATGGGTTCAAGTCCCAGTTGGTAGCCATGATTGATTGGCTAGAGTAATGACTCACCTCCTCCCCCACTAGTCACATGAGTTCAAGTCCCAGTCGATAGCCATGATTGATTGGCTAGAGTAATGACTCACCTCCTCCCCCACTAGTCACATGAGTTCAAGTCCCAGTTGGTAGCCATGATTGATTGGATAGAGTAATGACTTACCTCCACCCCTAGTCACATGAGTTCAAGTCCCAGTCGGTAGCCATGATTGATTGGCTAGAGTAATGACTCACCTCCTCCGCCCCTAGTCACATGAGTTCAAGTCCCAGTTGGTGGCCATGATTGATTGGCTAGAGTAATGACTCACCTTCTCCCCCACTAGTCACATGAGTTCAAGTCCCAGTCGATAGCCATGATTGATTGGCTAGAGTAATGACTACCTCCTCCGCCCCTAGTCACATGAGTTCAAGTCCCAGTTGGTAGCCATGATTGATTGGCTAGAGTAATGACTACCTCCTCCGCCCCTAGTCACATGAGTTCAAGTCCCAGTCGGTAGCCATGATTGATTGGCTAGAGTAATGACTACCTCCTCCGCCCCTAGTCACATGAGTTCAAGTCCCAGTTGGTAGCCATGATTGATTGGCTAGAGTAATGACTCACCTTCTCCCCCACTAGTCACATGAGTTCAAGTCCCAGTTGGTAGCCATGATTGATTGGCTAGAGTAATGACTCACCTCCACCCCCACTAGTCACATGGGTTCAAGTCCCAGTCGGTAGTCATGATTGATTGGCTAGAGTAATGACTTACCTCCTCCCCCACTAGTCACATGGGTTCAAGTCCCAGTCAGTAGCCATGATTGATTGGCTAGAGTAATGACTTACCTCCTCCCCCACTAGTCACATGGGTTCAAGTCCCAGTCAGTAGCCATGATTGATAGGCTAGAGTAATGACTTACCTCCACCCCTAGTCACATGGGTTCAAGTCCTGGTCGGTAGCCATGATTGATTGGCTAGAGCAATGACTTACCTCCACCCCTAGTCACATGGGTTCAAGTCCCAGTCGATAGCCATGATTGATTGGCTAGAGTAATGACTTACCTCCACCCCTAGTCACATGGGTTCAAGTCCTGGTCGGTAGCCATGATTGATTGGCTAGAGTAATGACTCACCTCCTCCCCTAGTCACATGGGTTCAAGTCCCAGTCGGTAGTCATGATTGATTGGCTAGAGTAATGACTTACCTCCTCCCCCACTAGTCACATGGGTTCAAGTCCCAGTCAGTAGCCATGATTGATTGGCTAGAGTAATGACTTACCTCCTCCCCCACTAGTCACATGGGTTCAAGTCCCAGTCAGTAGCCATGATTGATAGGCTAGAGTAATGACTTACCTCCACCCCTAGTCACAAGGGTTCAAGTCCCAGTCAGTAGCCATGATTGATAGGCTAGAGTAATGACTTACCTCCACCCCTAGTCACATGGGTTCAAGTCCTGGTCGGTAGCCATGATTGATTGGCTAGAGTAATGACTCACCTCCTCCCCTAGTCACATGGGTTCAAGTCCTGGTCGGTAGCCATGATTGATTGGCTAGAGCAATGACTTACCTCCACCCCTAGTCACATGGGTTCAAGTCCCAGTCGATAGCCATGATTGATTGGCTAGAGTAATGACTTACCTCCACCCCTAGTCACATGGGTTCAAGTCCTGGTCGGTAGCCATGATTGATTGGCTAGAGTAATGACTCACCTCCTCCCCTAGTCACATGGGTTCAAGTCCTAGTCGGTAGTCATGATTGATAGGCTAGAGTAATGACTTACCTCCACCCCCACTAGTCACATGGGTTCAAGTCCCAGTTGATAGCCATGATTGATTGGCTAGAGTAATGACTCACCTCCTCCGCCACTAGTCACAAGGGTTCAAGTCCCAGTCAGTGCAAATGCAATCATTTTGGTATTCCAGGGTGCCTGCAGTGCATCTTTTGTTTGACCCAGATGTTTGTCTCCAAAGGTCCTCCAATTTATTGGTAAACACATTTTGTCAGTTCAGTCATAATATCAATTGAAAACTATCGACTTGACACAAAACAAACAAAACATATAAAAGCAGGAATTGTTGTGCAAAAAAAGAGTCTGGCAACCTGTTGTAGTGTTATGTATAGGTGAGTGGTGAACCTCAAAAACTGTGTTACTTTGATTTTATTAGATGCAGAAAAAAATTGTTAATGAGAGATCTTTTCTTATATTTAAGATGGTTCTTTATAATGTGGATGATTTGTACTACTACTGGTTATTGCTGGTACCAGGCTGTGATGGAGACAGTGGCTGAGTGAACTGAGACATGCAATACTTTAATTTAGTCCTCGACTGGTTTCCATACCCCATCATGTCTGGCTGTATGAAGATAGATGGATGTGTAGCCATTAGACATCTAATGGACATAACTATCAGCAATGTGGTGCAATTGTTGAGGTTTAGGATCTCTTATAATTGTCACAAGTGTTTAACTAGTTGTCTGAATGCTAAATACTATGCGAAACTGCGTTGGTGATAACAAATAAAGGGACAGAGATCTATATCAACAAGAAACATAGCTCCAGAGCTGCATTTTCATAAAATATTCTTCTCAAAACTGTTCATTATAGTTTTTCTCCCCCCAAATCATCTTCATTTGACCTTTTCCAAATTAATTTTAACAGTCAATGGTTTGGTTAGGAAGTAGAGGATATACTGACCATTGGACTCTCCTTGATAACCTTTTCAACTTCTTTTTTGTTTGTGTTGTTTTTGTGTGTGTATTTTTCTTGTGTGTTTTTTTAATGTCACATGGACATAACAGTAGTCATACTGTTGATATACAGCTATAACTGGTAGAGAAGAGATGCCAGACACATGTGTATGTAGAATCACAGGCACACCATAGCTCAGTTTGGAAGATCTCACAAATACCAGGACTAGATCCTACACAGTGAGGGACAGAAGAGTTGGAAGCAACTTTTCACTACTCAGCAACAGATTACCCTCCCTTTTCTACTATCACTAGTAACAAGACTTCAGACATGAGGGAAATGCTCTGGTTCTAATAACAATCATATCAATGTGAACATTTTAGTGCAATGATTGGTTATGATGTATGGAACACTGTATAGCTTTGACATCTTAATGTACCTAATTACTATGCTTTGTTACAAACTATTGGAAATATATAGCTAATACATGGAAATCTTAATGAGAACTTGGATTTACATAGATTTCTGTAATTATTTTTCCTTTCATAGATTTGTTTTCCAAAAAATTAATCCCATAGTTAGATACACACATAATCAAACTATTTCACTGAGTGTGTTGCCTCTTTTAATAATGTTTATCTTAATTAAACTTAAAGTAATTTTTGTATTAAATATTAATTTTACATTGATTTAATTAATTTGAAAGATTTATGGAATAGGCACAATTTGAAAATAGTTTCAAGATTAATTTATGCATTTAATGTCAAAGTATCAAGAAAAAATCTGAACCAAATGGTTGAAATATACAAAAGCTGTACTTAGATACAATTTTGGACAAGAACTATGGGACATATATAATGGTATGATACTAAAATCTTAAATTGTCAAGAACTAAGGAACATATAAAGCTTTAATACAAAAATATTAATGGATATTTAAATGCAATGGCTGATTAAGAAATAAGCAACATATATTGCTACCAGATAAATATCATTATGACTACATTACTTGTAACCAATTTAGTATGAATTAATTGAACATAGGCAACAGATGAGCCAAGCCAGCCAGCTTCCATGCACTGGGACCTGTCTGATCAGGATGTACACTTTGTGCTGCCAAGACTCTAGCAGTATTTTAGTTATCTATGCAAGTAATTGTTTACCAAATGTGTTTGCTATCAACATATGCAGCAATTTTAGTGTTAAATTATGATTATTGAACTATGGGATATACATAGCTACATTGAGATTTACATCCTGATGATGGCGCTCTGAGACATGATGGCGCTCTGAGACATGATGGCGCTCTGAGACAAAGTATAAGGTTCATGATCCATTTCAAGCTCTGACTGACTGACAACTGGTCTATTTAAGGGGCAGCACATACATTCCTATTTTATTGTGACCCCCATCATGTTGCCCAAGCATGACATAAAGAGTTTCGACCAATGTGCCAAAAGTTGGACCTCATGTCAAGCTCAAGTTTGTTTGTCCAAACATGTATATTAGGCCTGACTTAAAATATTTTTGGTTTCCCCTCCCACGACCCAGGTTTATTAGGTATGGGTAGGTAGGTAGGTAAAATATTTTTTTTCAACTTCTTGTTATTATTTTTATTTGCCTTGAGAAATTTACCTTTAACGACAAAACAAGAAAATGTTTCATATTTTAATGATTGAAAAGAAATGCCTCCTTATTTAACACTACCATCATAAAAAATTGATAGACAAACACAGTTAAGATAAACACTGACTAGAATAAATAAGAGCAAGGCAAGAGGAACATTTGAACTACGATCAGTTTTTGAAGTAAAAAAATAATATTAAATTGAATTTGTCGATAAATTATTTTGGGTCGGGACGTTTTTCTTGGGTCGGTCGTGGGAGGGGAAACAAAAACAATTTTATTTTAGGCCTTAACAATGTGAATTGTACATGAAAAGTATTAGCAAAACCATTTAATTTGTACTCAGAGTAAATTACCTGATTGTATGTCTAAAAGAATGATCTCCAGAATAAAGAGCTAAGGCCAAAGGGAGATCATTTGCTTGATATGTGTTCTGAAATGCATCAAGAGTTATCCCTCTTTTATTTAGGCTTCAATTAAACTAGTTCCATCGAGGATTTTAAACTTGTTAAACATAATTTTAACCTGGTGATAAGCAACATTTATTGATTTTTTTATTTTTAGACACTTTTAATTAGTTTGCATCCAGTTTCCCTATATCTCCAACCAACTAATGGTCAGGATCTCCAATATTTCCTAGAATTACTTTTTGTACTCTGATGCATGAAAGTGAAAGCAAATAATTAATAACTTAAAATTTCTCTCTAAAAAACAACAATAATAAAGCAAAAAATACAGAAAACAAAAAAACCTAGGCAAAACACACTTTATTTATGATAATAATTTTAATAATAATAAAAACTGTTTTTACCCTTCTTGGAGTGACAATGATATTAATTCTGCTCTAAGTACAGAATGCCCCAGGTTCAAGCCAAATATAATGACAAATCAAAGTTTTCAAAATATTTAAACACTCGAGTAATAGGTAATTCCATAATTGATCAAGACAATATCAGGTAATGTGACTTTGGGTTTTGTGTTTATGGCATACAGTCATAGTGTTACCTGCTTCAAGCAAACACCATCTAATAATTAAATGATTACTGGTGGGATGAAAGGCCTAACAAATACTTTCATTGTAGACCTGCTCCAAGCAAAAACCATCACTGACAAATGATTTCTGGCAGGATGTAAGGCCCAACACTTTCATTGTAGCAGGAGAAGGGTTACAGTTGCCAGACCTCTCACACTTTGGCCATTCACAGAAGTCTCAATTGGGTGAAAGCATTTTTGTTGTGATAAGCCTTTCTCTGGCTTAAATTGTATGAACTTGGTCTACTTGTTATTTTTTTTTACCTTTTTTTTTTTCTTTTTTTTTTTTTGTTAAATGAAGCATGGATGATATTAAACAAAATGATTAGTGTATTAAATTTGTTTACTCATCCGAAATTAACTCTGGGACCATCAGGAGCTATTTATTTGATGGCTTCATTCCAAAACAATAACTAATAAAGATTAAGTCACACATGGTAAACTTACACAAACTATAAGCTGAACATAGAAATTTACTTGCTTACTGAATAAAACCATTAGAGCACTTTGGAAAATGATATATTGCAATTCTTCCTGCTTTTCCAAATGCAGATCGCTTTCGTCATTTGTTGTTATTTCATGATGAATTTTTAATATGGTTGTATATCGAAACCCTTATTTCATGATGAGTTTTAGTATGGTTGTATGCCTGATAGCAACACTTACAGAATTATAGTCTCACATAAGGAATTTGTGCCTGAAATATCTGCTGGTTTGCCTAAATTTGACATTGAACATCACTGAACAAATTATGTCCCTAAATTGTTGATTTATTTTATTTTTGAAATACATCTCAGTGATCAAGTATGATTATTATATCGACGTCCAGATATTTTGGAGAAGACGACTCCAGAAAATGACCCCTTGTGAAATCTAATAAAAAAAAGAATTGCTGTTTTCAACAAAAAAAAAATAATAAAAAAATAAAAAAAATAAAAAATTGCTATATTGTTGCTTAACTGAGCTAATGCTCAAGGAAGCTAATTTGATCGCCCACCGTCTGGTGTCACATGTCATGCATTCATCAATAGTTCTTTAAAGGACATCTCTGTAACTACTGGCTCAATTATATCCAAACTTCTCAGAAGTTTCAGGGAGAACAACAAGTTGTTAAAAATAATTTGATTCATTATAAAATATGGCAGCCAAGGGCATGACCTTTTCCATATAATTATGGATGTAAATAAAACTTTGGAAATTGTTCAAAGAAGTTTTATTCATTAAGAAAGAAAAAAAAGACCCCAGAGGCATGGCCAATTTCCAGACATGGCTATATGGAAAAACTTTGAAAACTTTCTTGTCAGAATCCAGAAGAACTAGAGTCTGTATATTCGGTATATATGTTATTTGCGTGACCATGTACCAAGACTGTTAAAAGAATTTTGATTTGTCAAAAAAACATTACATTAAATTAAAGCACATCTATGAGAAAAAAGTTCCAAGATTAACTCAAACAGTGACCATATGTATTGACAATAGCATTCTGTTTGGTCATAAATAAGACTTGGTAATAAATAAAGACTTTGATATTGAATATCAGTTTAATCATCAAGCACTGTGAAAAAATGTTTTAATCTAGCACTAGTACATGTGTAATATTCTTGCAATTACCTGTTAACAATATATATAATTATAATATATATATTTTGGTGTTCAGATGTCAAGGGCTGTCAGAAGAAAGACAGGCCGTTGTTCGAAACCAGTAAACAATTTAATCTCTCTGTACTGACTGGCTGAAACAGATGAGGACGGGAAAGGTCCTGCACGGATTTTTCATGTATGTACTATAAAACTCACTGAAAAGACACTACACTAATTCAGAAACAATTATATAGACATCTAACTACCATTGAACTAATTATTAGATGGAAATATATGGTTTATTAAAATATAAGTATGCTGTCATGGCAGTAACATAGATATTGATCTAGCTCTGAGACACTGGACTGTAACATATGTATTAATCTAGCTCTGAGATACTGGACTGTAACATGTATTGATCTAGCTCTGAGACACTGGACTGTAACATATGTATTTATCTAGCTCTGAGATACTGGATTGTAGCATATGTATTGATCTAGCTTTGAGGTACTGGACTGTAAGATATGTATTGATCTAGCTCTGAGACAATGGACTGTAAGATATGTATTGATCTAGCTCTGAGATACTGGACTGTAACATGTATTGATCTAGCTCTGAGACACTGGACTGTAACATATGTATTGATCTAGCTCTGAGACACTGGACTGTAAGATATGTATTGATCTAGCTCTGAGACACTGGACTGTAAGATATGTATTGATCTAGCTCTGAGATACTGGACTGTAAGATATGTATTGATCTAGCTCTGAGATACTGGACTGTAACATGTATTGATCTAGCTCTGAGACATTGGACTGTAACATATGTATTGATCTAGCTCTGAGATACTGGATTGTAGCATATGTATTGATCTAGCTTTGAGATACACCACTGTAACAGATATATCAATCTAGCTCAGAGACATTGCATTCTTGCACTTAAAAAGATATATAATCTAGCTCTGTATATACAAATATATTGATCTAGTTGTGCAAAAAATTATTTGTTTCTAGCATTTTAACAAATGTATTGTTGCTGCATTATGACAAATGAATTGTTTCCTCGTGTAATGAATGGGTCTGCACTAGCAAATTAGATGCTTTAACTTTGCCAATCTTCCGGGCTCCTGTTAGCTTTTGTAAAAACAAGAACAATACCTCTCGTATTCCGTCAGTGATATCATGGGGAATTAATTGTTGCATCAATTTATTTTCAAGCTTATCATTGAAATGTTGACACTAACGGCAGCATGTCCTGACAACAGCCAGGCTATTCATTACCAATTAAGAGGTATGCAGGTGCAACCGATTTTTTTGCTAAACAACAATTAGTGGAGCATGTTTAATCTCTTCTCTTCCTACTGCAAGCTTAGAATAGACTTTTCATGAATTTGATATTGGCAGAATTTAGCTTTTGTAAATAATGTTGGCAGGGCAGTGGCAGGCTGTTGGGTTTGTGTGAATAGCAGCAATATTTTTTATTATATGAGGCCGTGGTCATTGGAATCATATTTACAGTTTTTACCATAAAAACATGTTTTATACACCTGATATATGCAAATACCCTATGTCATGATCATAAGACTAGGTCTTTATAATTTGCCAAACCAGTATTTTGTTTATAATTTTTCATTTTAAATGAACATGCCAGTATACTGGTAAGAATTCCATGACTGTGCTGGGTTTTTTTTAACCTTCATGCAATTCTGACTAAGTAAATCTATGTGGATCTTGAAAACAACATAGTTTTAACAATCCAGGGTAGTTGTAACAATCTAGGGTATTCATACTATTCATTTTTTTATGCCATGCAAAATGAATTGTTAATTACAAAAGGTATATTCAAAGTTTTGCCATCATGTCAGACATTCTTTGACCAAGCACTGATTTTGCCAGGTATAAATCACATATGTTAAAATCTCTAGACAGGTATTTCAATGCTAGTTCAGCCAAATTTTTAGTGAAACAATTTGACATGTAGCTTACCGTAAAAACCCTAAGTCTTCGGCCAGCTTTAAATAATTATTTTTTTTATTGGACGAAAACTTAGGGTTACAAAAAAATAATTGTGAAAAACGTGGCCGAAAACTTAGGGTTTGTCAGCGTTGCCGACTATTCGAAAATTGGTACAGTATACATGTGGTTTGTGAATTCAAATACGTAACGAAACTTACTGTATTTTCTTCAGATTAGAATAAATCTAAATTATAAGCCTTATTTTTGTATTTCATGTTGATAGAATGCCGGTTGATTTAGTCTTATTGTAATTAATCTTTGCATACTTCTTTATTTTCAATGAGAATCTACTCAAACATAAGCCCCAGTTTTCTGGTTATGACTTTACATGTAAAATTCGATCCATGCTAATTATTAATACAAGAAAGAATCATTTGTTTTTATGCCAACTTAATTTTTATTATTTTGACTTCAAGCAAACTGTAATGATGTGGAGAAAATGGAACTTCCGTTAGGCCATTTTGAGAAATCACAACAGATAACTGGTTCAAGTGGAATAAGTAGAAATGATATAAGTAATGGGGAAAAAAAGGATGTTTAATCACAAATTGTATCTTGAATTCATGTCAGTAAATCCTGCAACTAAAGAAATGTAAATAATGCTGCCTAAGTGACTGGTGCATAGTCCTATCTGCAAATGCAAATGCTTTATCTGTCAACTAAATGTGGTAACCTGTGTATATTTTATATAATTATCAAGAAAAGTAACGCATTAATCGCAGAACAAAAGGTTGCAATCCTGTACAAATCTCTCCACCAGATACTACCAGGGTGAGATCGTCCTGTGAACCTGAGAAGTTACAATTTGAAGTATAATTGTACAAATCTTGTCCCATGACAGGAGCTACAGAAAGTTACTTAATTGATTTAGCAAATTTACATCTTTTTTCATTGTCCAAATAAGGGTACTGGCTGACCGCAATTACTATACACCTTCCCCTTGTTATTTTATTGCAGTTTTTACCTTTTTATTTGTTCATTCTTTTTGGAAAATGTGTACACAGCTGCATATTCCGCATACAGGCAGCAACGTGCCTGGCAGCATAATGTAGGGTTTACATTACACTATAATATCCTATATGGTTTACTTTTCGTTAAGGCCACTTCTTTTATATAAAATGGTTTACAAAACCGGCGGACCTATTTTTTCAAGAAATCGAAAAAAAAAAAAAATCGAAATCGACAATTTTCTTTTTCATTAATAATTTCCGACCCTATGAAAACGAGCCGAAAACTATCGAAACAAATCCCATTTTGCTCGTTTTAAACGCGCCCTTGAAACAGGTAGACGGGTTTTATGTCTCAGAGATAAAATAGCAATGCACAGAGTATCTGATCGGATTTTGGTAAACCAGTCCAGCGCAGAAATGGCTGACGCGTATTACGAACTTTTCGGGTAATTCCGTCCTCTTGCTGTCGCCGCCATATTGACGAATTACTTTCAAAATGGCAATCGTACCTAAACGGCGATCTCCAGTTGCGTCAACACACGGTCAAAATGACCTGTGTGAATGCACTCGGTGTATTGTGGGTAAAGTAGTTCTTCAACATGGCTGTTATGAATACGGAAGTGATTGCTAAAATGAACAAAACAAGTACGAAGAGGTATACAACAGATTACTTTGGCATTTTTTTATACATTCTAATAGTTAAAATATGTTTCATGCAAACATTTTGAACTTAATTTTGTAAACGGTCCAGACTTTAATGTAGTGACGTCACATGCTATGTATAGAATGGACATATTACTGTTTAACGAAAGCGAAAGTAGCAAAACTTGCTCATCGTATTTTTTTCCATTTATCTATAAATATCAAGACTTTAAAAGTTTCTGGGTATAGAATAAGGCCTAAGAATATGGTTGTTTGGTCATTTATCTTAATTCAATGAATATTATAATCGAACGTATTTCCTACGCGGAACTATTTTTTATGTAGGCACAAATCTCAAATTTTGGGTGAGTTACGAGTCATAGTATAGAGATGACTTTAACGTAGTGACGACACACGCTATGTATAGAATGGCGATCTCTGGCAAGCTTCGAAATCACCGAAGCGTGATCGAGTGCATGCAGGGTAATAACTGGTATATTACACTTTTACCAAATCCTGTTGGTAATATACATACAGTATCAACTTAGTTAAAAATATTCTTTAACGAAGCAATCTGCTTTTCTTTCAAGGAGTATTGAACCTCCATTGTATCTAAAGCGTACTGCATGCACTTTGAAAAGTCAGCCATCTTTGTTTACATAATGCAATGAGAAGTTATTCGCCGGGGCAAATCACCAACTGGTGTATTCATACAATTACCTCCGAGGCATTATCTCCGAAGCTTGCCGGAGATCGCCGAGTAGGTACGATTGGAGTATTACGTTGAGGTCACACTGTGGGGTTACAAATATAATGGGCCGGGGATGGATTTTTTTTAAAATTTTTTTTTTCGACCGCCTTACGGACACTTTGACCAAAACTTTTTGTAAACCATAAAATAAAAAAGGAGTGGCCTAAGTTACAAAATATTGTGTACCACTGGCAGCAGGTCTTTTAAATGTGACTTCAAGTACTTATAATGATTTTTAGCCTAATCTTAGGGAAAGAGATTTTGTTTTAAAGGATTAAGTAGCAAAACCATATTAATCAGGAAAAGCTTTACTTTAAGTTTGTTTTATTTAAGTTATAGGGATTTCCACACGATATAGATATTGACTAGATTACACTCACTCATTATCCTGTTTATTGTCTTAGTTCCCATATTCGACATTTTCTTGCACAGTCCAACAGGTTCATCATCATTCTTTACTGTTTCATATTGTGATAACCTGGATGAACTACTGTATCAGTGAAATAGACAAAAATGATGCCATTTATCCATTAGTTTATTTTTAAACAGCTTACTAAGATATATGTAAAAAGAAAGGATTCACCCTATTGTGAACATGTTACTAGTGTTCTATGGCAACTTTCATGCATATCTAGTTCATCTAAAATGTGTTAATGATGTTATTTAGCAATTTCCTCACAAATCTAGTACATCAATAAATGTATTGTTGATATTAAATGACAAATTTTACACAAAGCCATTTCATACAGAAATGTGTTGCTTATATTATATGACAAATTTCACACAAAGGCAGTTCATCAATAAACTCCTTTTTTTTAACTTTGTAAGGTAAGTACTTCCTACTATTAATCTGGGGTGTTCCTTTACCTAAATGTTGCACATTGCCAATTTAATCACACTTGTGTTAAAAACAGCCTAGAGATATTTGCACATTTGTTAAGTTTGCTGTGTTTCCACAAATGTGCTGAAAATTAAATATACACTTGTGTATGCCTGAATACATATATCTTGTGGGTTTTTTTAGGCAGCACTTTTATTATTATTTATGTTATGGTGGTGTGGGGGGTCATGGCGTAGGCCTTCCATAATCCCAAGTTTTCCTACATTCTGTTGTATAAAAGCAGAAGAAATAGAGTCAGAAATATTTTTCCTGAAGTCTGATATTTGCTGCTTATATAGGATTACAGAATTACACTATGGTTCCAAATCAATGTTCGATAGTGCATAAGAGACTTTGACAAGATTGACAAAATTGTTCCATGAAATGTTTTGATTGGATCTCACAAAGTCTATTGTCTAATAGAAATTTCTGATACTAACAAGACTATATATAGGAATGGCAGCAGATATGGTTCCTGCTGATGCTACATCAGCAACATCGTAGTCTATTATTTTACTGTACAGTTTTTGTGTCGCCTAAAAAAGGCGACATATAGGGATTACTTTGTCGGTGCGGCGTTGGCGTCCAGATTTCCTTGTCCGGAGCCTAACTTTGTCACCGTAGGTCCAAATGACTCCAAACTTGGTATGCATGTTTCTGGCAATGACTCAAAGTGCAGTGCACAAGAACCGTAACTCTACCTTGTTCCGTTTTTGAATTATTCCCCTTTGATTGATTTTTATAGAGCATTTCTTGTCCATAGTGTAACTTTGTCACCGTAGGTCCAAATAACTCCAAACTTGGTATGCATGTTTCTGGCAATGACTCAAAGTGCAGTGCACAAGAACGGTAACTCTACCTTCTTCTGTTTTTTAGTTATTCCCCTTTTGTTTGATTTTATAGAGCATTTCTTGTCCGGAGTGTAACTTTGTCACTGTAGGTCCAAATGATTCTAAACTTGGTATGCATGTTTCTGGCAATGACTCGAAGTGCAGGGCACAAGAACCGTATCTATAGCTTGTTCCGTTTTTCAATTATTCCTTTTTGATTGATTTTTTTTAAAGCATTTCTTGTCCAGAGCCGAACTTTGTCACCGTAGGTCTAAATGACTCCAAACTTGGTATGCATGTTTCTGGCAATGACTCAAAGTAAAGTGCACAAGAAGGGTAACTGTACCTTCTTCTGTTTTTTAGTTATTCCCATTTGATTGATTTTTAGTGCATTTCTTGCAAAGGGTACAACTTGTTGTTCATGTTCTTTGCAATGAGACAATTAAAAGGTTATTTTATATGTGAATTTTGTGCAAATACATAGCTAGTATCTGTACAACAAAAAACTAATTAACATTTTTTATGTCGACTGACAAAATTTTCGTCAGGCAGCACATCCGACTCGCGGAGTTCTAGTTAATATTGATGTGAACTTTAAAAATGAAGTTTTACCACCTGGTTTTAACACAGAACGGTTGGAAAAGAACATAAGGAATCAATGGTGATGAGAATGACTAAATGATGGCAACTTAAAAAGGTAAACGATGGGGTTAATGGTTGAAAAAAAAGATACAAAGGCACTTAGCTGAAGATTTAAGTCCTTGTCAACTTTTCTTTGCCCTCCTCTTTTTCCATAAAATTCTTTTAGATATTTTTTAATTACAGTAGGATTCAAGACAAGGTCCTATAAGAATTACCACAGGTAGTGCCTGGAAATAACTTTTAATTGATCTGTAAAGGCTTTTTTCAAAAACTACTTTGACCCCCAGCCCTGGGTTTGCCCTGCACCCACTAGGGGCCCAGGCAGCTCCCAGCCTTTTTTTCAGTATTTTAATTTTTTTTAACTTTAGCCTATGTGCCATGTTACCACTGTTTTTAAATTTGTTTGTTATTGTAACATTTTTATGTAATGAATTTAGGGTATTGTCTCCTGATCTTTCTCATTGTTTTCATGAACTCAGAACCATGTATGGAAGCAGATACTGTTAATTCATTATTCATGTTTAGTGTAGGACAGTATAAATTAAGTGGCTGGCCTGGTCACTTAGTAAATACCATACTGACATAACTCCATGGTGACCTGTGGAACTCTAAAGAACAGTCCATGCTCCTTTGGGTAAAACTTGAAAGCTCTGTGCCTGCCAAGCACCATTAATCAGGATTCTGATAATGATTCACACTATTTACATCTACTTGTCAAAAGTCAAAATCTAATAATTGAGTGCAAGATATTTGTTTAGGCACATTTTTTTGCTGGACATAGTTACTATCTTTAGACATCAAACTGCCAAGTAAAGTGATTGATCTAAATAATCATGTGTCGGAATATAGCAACATACATCATCATTTGTCATTGTCATAGAACTATGTTTAGCTCTTCATATTTGTGTGGACTACTGTATTTATGTATTGTTAAACACAACCCCTTATGTAATAAAATCTTAATGTAAGTACAAACTGGTAAACATTAAAAGAAATAACGATTCCGATGATTTCTGTTATTTTTTTCTGTATACTCGAGTGAGTTCTTAATTGACATTGCATCAAAAAACACCTTATTTCATTTCTTTATTTAAATTAGCATGTATAAAACTTTCTTGTTAATTTCTATTTTGACCATTAAATTTATTTATGGATGACGCAGTCATTATTTTTCAGAACATGTTCAATGAGGGATTTTGCTATTTTTTTTATGGCACTTGCACAAGTAGGCATAAATTTGACATGTTTTTGGCAATGTTAAATGCAGTTGCTATCAAGTCTCAATTTCTTTTGGTGTGTAGTCTAATATATACAAATTCTGTTGTTGTGCAAGTGTATCATGGGGCAGGGTGCTTATTGCTGAGAGGATAGAGTTGCTGACTTTTAACTCCTCAGCCCCTCACTGCCTGGGTTCGTTGCTGGTGGGGTGGAAAATTTCATGTGGTGAGGTCTTCCAGCTGACCTCTGGTATGCCTATTTTTCTACCAAGAAATATGTTATGTCTTCCCTTTAGCAATAATTAGCTGGACAAACAAATTTTATGATTTATTAAGAAAAAAAAAATGTATTGAGCCCAATGGTGTATTTACGAAGACAGCATTAATTTTTCACTCCCTGTGCAGATGCTACACGTTTTGTTTTTTTTTTAAATACATCATAGCAACCATTATTGTCATTATAGCGATGTCCAGCTGTTTTGGTGGAGGAAGATCCCAGACAAATATCTGGGTAGAAATACCAGTGCAAAGCGGGTTAGCTGGAAGACCTTCCCACATTAAGTCCTCGCCCCAAATGGGGTTCAAACCCACGCAATGAGAGGCAAAGCAGAGGGATGTAGCCTGGGGTTGTATTCATAACAAATCTTACTTATTTTTTTCTAGTTAAACTAAGACATTTTGTAAAATCTCGATATATGAAACATTTACAAATTTCATTAAAAAGCAAGTATTTAAAAAATATTTTTTTATATGTTTAATGAATGAATCTTTGATTCTTTGATTTTTGTTGACATTCCTCTGTTCATAAACCATTTTGAGCATTTTAAAGTATATCATGAAGTCTTTTTAACAGCCCAACAATGATTTATTCCTTATATTTACATTACATTTAGATTAAATTAAAACCAATTCATTTACAAAACAGATAATTATGTCTTTTGTTTTAACTTTATTAGACAAACTGTGCATTTTCTTATACTAGTTAGATCAAAGGAATAGCTTACTCTGCGCATGGTAAAATCTCTTGTAATTAAGCCAATCCCACAAAAACAAGAAGCAAAACAACAAGAAAGTAGTTCCTAGTTCCTCATTTATAGTTCTATAAATGTCAACAGATTTTTGAAAAGATAAAGTGCTTGAAACAACAGCTTGTGATGGTTACAACTCACAACAATAGGCGGAAAGATGCGACATTGCGAATGAGGTACACAGACCTTGAGAAATCCTGTAAGGAACAAGGATGCAAAACCTGGCCATACGGTTAAAGTTACCATGAATTCTCTGCCCAATGGATGTGGAGAATTTTTATCTAGTTGGGAATTGTTGGAAAGGAGAGGAACTCCTCAGCCTACAGTCTTGGACAGGCAGCTGAGAGGGCATCCAGCTGGCTCTGGAACAAGAGAGATAGAGAGCTGGAGGCCTTTTACTGACTGGTAGTGTCTGATCATCACTACCGATCTACCGATCTGCCATCCATGTGTTGGGAGGGTCCTGGGCTTAAAAGAATAAACCCCCCGATGGTGCATAACTGAAGACCTCAGTAAAAAAAGTAGTGAGCACTGTATGTCGTGTAATATTACCATAATAATTATTTTTCAATTATATAATTATATAATAATAACAAGGATAATTGTTTAGTTAATTGTAAAGATAAATAATAACAATGCTTAGAATACTTTAAATAATACTAACATTATATAAAGACTTAATAAACTATTGTGCTGTTTACTTAGCCTGTGGTGTGGAAAGAATGACATGAATAATAACCCAAATGATACAATATACATTTTGTAAATTAAATTTTTCACTTCATTGTAGTACTCTGTCGGGGTGACAATCTCATCTCAATTTTGTTTATTGTCTGTTAATCGCTAACCAGATGTTCTGTCGATATTGTTTGTTTCGATCGAATAATCATGAATGATAAATAACCTTTCTAGAAGGCGTCTGGTGTACTTTGAAGGTTGTGGTGGAATTGTTAGTTACCGTATTAATTAGTTTACAATTATATAATAATAACAAGCATAATTGTTTAGTTAGAAATAAAGAAATAGAGAATACCAGGTTAGTGTTGATATAGATAAATGTTATCATGCGAGGCTAAGAAAATCAGAAAGCACGAGGCTTGCCGAGTGCTTTTTGATTTTCGGGCCGAGCATGATAACATTTATCTATATCAACACTAACCTGGTATTCTTTTTATCCCACCATCAACAGCTTTTCAAAGGTAAACATTTAAATTTACCGCTAATGCTCCTCCGTTACATAATCTGACATTCCAATGCAATACACGAAATTCATGCGCGAGCAATAGAGTAATTCGGCTATAAGAAGTAGTTCTATTTTACAATAAAAAATAAAACAATAAACATGTTATTTCTTTTATTTTATTTGCGCTATACACAAGGTTGTAATGTTATTGATTACGATAACTGAAAATAATGGTTGGAAAAAAAGAACAACAGAAATCACACCCTCGTGTAAAGTTATACATGTAGTGTGTACTGTCAAGGCCGTGTAGCATTAAAGTTGCTACGCACTTGGCATTTAAGAAACGCGAATTACATTCGAGGCTTGTGTGTGTGTGTTTGTGGCTGTAACAAACAGTAGCTCATGGATTTTAATTGTTGATGACATTGAAATTATGAACATTGAATATAGCGCTTTAAAATTTCGAAGATAGTTGTGTTTTTGACAGGATGACTTGCGAAATTTGAAGAAATGTTGGGACTGGAGGTGGTGGATTGGTGTTCATGTTTACGTCTAGAAATTGATTTTTTAGCACATTTGTCCAGATCTGTGCAGTCAACTGTATTTGGTTCGACTAAAGATCGAGCTCTATCTAAACCATTTGAATGTTCATCATGTAACGACATTTGATCACCAGGGTCTGCCCTAAGATTAGGCAGATGATTGCAATCAGAGACAGTCACCACAGATTCAAGATCAATTTCATTCTCAAAAATGTTGGGATTAAAGCCAGATTTTGCCTCGAAATCCTCGTAGCTCATTTCTTCAACTATTCTTAGGAAGTTAGGCTTTTACACGATTCTTCATCACATTCTTTAAATTCACACTAAATAACATCAAAACAACGGGGACTCGCATGATCTGACATTTCGAGAGTTGTTTTTATTTTTGCAGACTACAAATTCGTACATTTATTGATTTTATTACGAAACCGCTCGCATCCTCTTTTTTTTAATAGCCTCTTTTGCTCTATTTCACCAATATTTATATTATGGACATTTATGGGGTGACCACAAGCATAATTACGGGATAAATGAGTTTCGTTCTCGTAAACACTCCTGATCGTTTCGTCAAAAAAAGTAGTCCGGCTTAGAGCAGGTGCGCGAATATCGGTTGATAAAGCTCATCTTTATCACACGGGTTATATCAACCGATATTTACAGAGATGGTGGGATAAATAAATAATAACAAATAATAACAAAGCTTAGAAATAATACTAACATTGTATAAAGACTTAATAAACTATGGCCATTTATTTAGCTTCGGGTGTGGAAAGAATAACTTGAATAATAACCCAAACGATACAATATACATTTTTTGCACAGTTTGTGCACCTGGAAACTAGTAAAATGGCAATAAAGACGGACCCTCGGCCCGCGATTGATGCATACGTCTAAATAGAGGCTGGAATCGTGAGATGGTGCGCCGTATGAATGACATGATTGTCAGAAAATATATGCGAGCTCAGTACAGATGAGCAATTTAGTTAGACTATATATATTGGGGCGCTGAGCAAAAGAAAGAAGGGTGGATTTAAGAGCGCTCAGAAGACTAGCAGTGTGGATTTGGACGAGATAGGGAGAGGTTTTTATGCTTAGCTGTTGTTAGATTGTAAAATGTGACTTTCACTAGTAAAATTGTAATCGTCGGATGATGTTGCATTTTGCTATGGGACCCCCGATGCGTCACATGTATTCTTCTTCATTATTTTAACTTGACTACAAAATTCACAATAAGTTACAGCTTTAAAAAAATACAAACGTGGAATATGTAGCCACACACTACTGTTGAACAGTGATTTCACAATGTTTCATAGTATCCATGTTCATCATTTTGTTTTTATAAATAAACATTACCTGATGTTAAAACTGTGCAATTTGACAGTTTACATCAATTTGTTTGCAACACATGAATTAAGAAAGCACAATGTATTTATCAGAAATCTGTGCAAGTTATTTCTATTATTGACAGTCAAGTGAATATTGTCTGCAAACTTGCTAAATAAGAAAGTGCCTCTTCCTAACATTTGTGTCTAAACCCAAACCCTTTGGTCATTTTTCACTTTAAAATGTTTTTTTTTTCCTCAAGTAAACAGTTTAGACATTTGTTTCATAATATTCGTAAATAACATTTATATACACTAAATGAGTGACAAATCATATTTAATTTCTTCGTTTTATTTTTCTTGACGATTTTACATTGACAGTTCAGATTGATAAAAAATGACTGAAGATTAAGATCACATTTTTAACATTTTCTCATTGTAGGAAATATATTGTTGCTGAAAATAATGCATTTATATTGTTTTCATTATTTAATTATAACGGATCAAAATTACATAAGCTAGAACTAGACTGAGGCAAGCTGTGTTCCCATATGCAGGGTAAATAATGCGGACATAACTCAAGTGGTCACATTAAAATGTTGTGGCCTTGTGGTTAAATTAACATCTCAACTCTAAACCTTGATATATTTAGGAAATAGATGATATGTTTGGGAAATACATTTTAAGTTTCCGCAATCTAAAGCCCAATATAGATCACTCAAACCTAAAATCTAAAGCCCAATATAGATCACTCAAACCTAAAATCTAAAACCCAATATAGATCACTCAAACCTAAAATCTAAAACCCAATATAGATCACCCAAACTTAAAATCTATTTCCATTCTAACATTCTGTACAAGAAAATCAACAAACAAGGAAATTGCATAATTTATTTATTTATTTTATCTGAGTTTAATACTTATGTTTTAAGTAGCATCAAATTTAACTCAATAACAAAACCGTTACTTTCCAAGATGGGGTAATGTTTCGGGTGAAGGTAATGTGAATGCTAAGAACAATGTATCACAACACATCAGCATGGTCAACAATATGAAAATAAGTAAGGAAAGTAAAAACAACAGCGTACTATTGCAGTAAAAGAAGTCCCATTTTATGCCATGATAGAATAAACAATGCTTCATTGTTTATAAAGGTAAAATATTGATGGTGTTAGTATCGTCAACAATCTATGGACAAATGAACATTTAGGAACCAATATGACATGTGAATTGGTAAATTTGTAATGAGGACATCATGCAAATAGCACAATAAAGTGATGATTCTGATCAGTCTTCTCCAAGTGAGAGCTATCGGATCTGCATCTACACTTTTTACCTATACCTGACCATTTTGGGCTTACCAAATAAAGAACAAGGCTTATTGTGTGATCATTCAGCCTACAATGTTAACATTATCTTGTTTTGCAAGTGCATCAAAAGGCTCATGTATACTGTGACCTCTGTCAATGGTGCACTCATCTTCAAACATGTCCAAAACTGTCAATTTTGCATATTGTCAAAACCATTTTTGTGCATCCCGGGCCAGATATGCAGATAAACTTGGCACGGCATGAAGAAAATGATATGCTATTTATTCCTGTCAGATATGCTTTTGGGATATAGTTAATTCAGAAATTATTGTTGCTTTATGTATATATGACAGTATTCTGCCAAGGTTCTGATTTTGTGATTTTCTCACTAAGGAAATGAAAATGTTGATAAATCTGGCCTGGGTGCAATAAATATGGCATAAGTATTTGCCAAGGACAAAAGTGTTTATTGCATTTAATAACTTTGATACAAATGCATTATAAATTATAAGTTATTTTTGTTTACAGTCATCTGCAAAAAATAATGCAAATTACATAATGCAGATTTGTCCCAAGGTTGCTTTGTCTAAACTTAAGTCATTGGCTTAAACATTTAAAACGTAAATATAAAAGAGCTATTAAACATTGTTTATATCATTATATATGATGCTTTTCAGTGAGAAGTTGAAAAACTTCTTGTTTAGAAATAGGCTGTAAAACAATATAGGCAAATCTGAGATAATCCTGAGGAAACACAATTCTCCTCAATATATTCATATTATATTTAAATGTTTATTCATATCTTTATTTTGATGATTTAATTAAGGATTTCATTACACAATAACTTTCAAGTTGTCATTCAAATTCACTTTCTTTGTGAATAATGGGATTAAAAAAAGGACATCTCTGGTTTTCAGACTGGCAAACATTGCTGGGTTTTCTCTCATCTATATTTTTTATTGAACACATCTTTACATTTATGAACTGAATATGGTTTAACTTTCACCAGATATTTGTCCCCAGTGCATAATATAAGATTTTGGGATTTGGTAAATGTCCCCTCGCTGTTAGTTAACATAATTCTATACACCTGTCTGTTTGTCTCTCGATACATCCTTTGATGATACATCCTTTGACAATTTCTTGTGTTGAAAACTCCTCCTTAATTTTTCATTACAATTTCAGGTTTGATGTGGGTCAGAGAGTGAAAAACATGGTTATTGCAGTGTGATTTTGTTTCAGCCTTTGTCATGCTTCATTTTGATAATAACTCCTGCATATTCTTAGACATCAAATTGTATCTACTTGTGACACCTATATATACTGCTAGAGACTATTGTACCCACACTCTAGCCGGACATGGCTGAAACTGGATCTACACTCTTTGCTTAAGACTTAATCAGTTTGTGCCTGAGAGGCTCAAGAGTTTACCATGACATCTAGTTATCAATTATCAACTTATGATCGCAATGAAGTCATCCCCCTAAGTATTTCACCAGATGCTTTGATAAACAAATTACTGAATTGTTAATAGGATTTAAAGTAAGATAGAGCTTATACTACAGAATGGTGTTAAGGCCTCCTAATTGCTTAATCAAAGATTGTTACAATGATTTCCTAATGTAATTTAGTCTTAACCTGCTGACCAGGAATGGATCAGGTTCATGTAGGGAAGATTCAGATCAGCCAGCTCTTGCAGGGGTATATCTGATCCTGAACTACATTATTTGATAACAAGTCTTTACCCATACATCTTGTTAACTATGCATGAAGATGTTAACAAAAAGAAAATTTAAAAAGAAAATAAAAAAATAAAATTACTGATTTATCAACCAATTCAGCATGATATGGGTTTAAAGCTTCTTACTGTATACTTACATGGAATTATGAATGAATCTCTATCAGTCAGCTCTGTCATAAGCTGATTTCATATGTGTGTTCAAAGCCATTTCCATCGTTTGAGTAGCAGATTAAATCAGTAAACAAGTGAAGTCTTAGGCACAAGAACATGAAAACAAATGATAGATTCTCCTTTTTATGTCTTCCTTCTTGTAAATAAACCGATAAACCCTGTCAAATTGACAAAGTCCTATTACAGTTAATATTTAAAATTGTTCATAAACATGCTGAAGACATTTATCATTAAAGCCTAACAACATTGAAGATGTAGGAAATGACCACTGCTAGTGGACTATCTAAAGCTAAATATGTAAGGTGATGCATCCTATCATCCTGTTGATTGTTAATGTTAATATTTGATGGAGATTTTGTATGTCAGTTATAGAAATGGTCCTTGTTCATTATACATAAACCAGTGAGACAGTTTTCATATTGGAAAACAAGCGTTGTGTGTAAATGTCGATATTAATGTAAATTGTTCATGTTGAAATACCATGTTGGGTCTTTTTGGTGTCCAGAATAGCTCAGTGGCCTAGAGCAAACAACAAGTTTCCTTAAGTTGAGGATATATTTTCTAATTTGTCAGTCAAATGTCTTCAATTTTTAATGTATTTGATGTATTTATGTATGATATATTTTATGGTTAAAATTTCAATTTTAATTTCTTTAAAGAAATATATTTTAAATATTGCTTTTGTGTCATCTGCTGTCTGTCTATTTTGCATTGCACAAGCCATCTTTCAATTCAAAGTGGAATGGAAAAAAAACAACACTTTTTTTTTTCCAAAAACGCTTGCACTAAAATTTCTGCAAATTGCCATTTTCAAATAGTTAAACACAAACATTTGCTCTCTTTGCAATGGTCAAAATAATTCCGTAGTAACACAAATATACAACGCATTGGAAATAGGAAAGCTAGCAAGTCTCCAGCTGCAAATACACACCTTTTTAGCCAGGTTTTCAACAAAAATCTTGGTTATTAGATTGACTATGGAGAGCAATTGGGCATACGGTCCGGTGGGCGGCGTCAAACAGAGGGTTTCCGGTCAATAGCTTCAGTGAATCTTTGGATATAGCAAGCTTGCATGAAGACCTAGCTTGGAATTGGATTTGGGGCCGTCAGATCAAGGTCAAGGTCACTTTTACTATTAAAAAAAAAAGAAAGAAAAACAGTTTCCACTTAATTTGTGTTAAATGGAGGTATTTTGCTGAAATTTTGTTTGTAGGTAGTTTATGAGCACGCTTAGCTTGGGATTGCATTAGGGGCCAGTCTGGTCAAGATCAAGGTCACTGTTAATAAATATAAAAAACAGTTTCTGGTCAATAACTGTAGTTTGAATTAACCAATCTTGCAAAAACTTTCGCTATAGCAAGTTTGCATGAAGACCTAGCGTGGGATTGGATTTGGGGCCAGTCAGATTAAGGTCAAGGTTACTGTTACTAAAAATGGAGAAAAAACAAACCCAGTTTTTGTTTAATTTGTGTTTAAATGGGGGTATTTGAAATTTTGTTTGTAGGTAGTTTATGAGCAAACTTAGCTTGGAATTGTATTTGAGGCCAGTCTGGTCAAGATCAAGGTCGCTATTACAAGAAATAGAAAAAAAAACAGTTTCTGGTCAATAACTTTAGTTTGGATAAACCAGTCTTGCTAAAACTTTGGTTAAAGCAGACTTGCATGAATACCTAGCTTGGGATTATATTTGTTAAATCATTGAAAACCTGGTTTTGTGGCAAAGCCACATTTCTTATCTAAAATATAAATTATAAGCATTAAGACAAAAATTACACCAGATTCACTAACATCGGATAAAAGTGACCAATTATTTCTATATTGTTTTGCATTTTAACTTAAGTTAGCGCTGACATAAATGGACATACATGCTACTGAATTCAACCAACATTAACGGGTTTGGAAATAAACCTTGTCCCTCGGGTTTGGAAATAAACCTTGTACCTCAAACAGCCCAGTGTTCTGAATCTAAAAATCCAGAGTGCCCCATTCCTCTCCAAACCCATGTGATAGCTTTAGACTTGAGTTGCTGAAATGATATTAATGTCCTCTGTCATAACATAACCGGGTTCAGAGCCGTGAAAGGCAGTGAGGCTCCATACTGGATATTGCAAATATTGCTGCCTATTAGATAATGCACTGGAACACTTAATCAGTGGAACACTTTTTCTAATAGCAGTTTGCTCCCCATTTGAACCCTTTCCTCTAATCAATGAGTGATATATGTATGTGGCATTGTTCATTAATAAATCGGCATTTCACGTTTATCTGAATTACACAATATAATGAACTTCTAGTTGAAACAGATAACCCTGTTAACATTTAAAGCATGCTTGGACACAACTGATGCATCTAGTCTCTTTAGACATACATATTTGTTCTGTACATTCACCACTACTTCTCAGGAGTGAATAACTGACCACAAGTTATCAAGGTCATGCAGGGTCCATCCTGTGTGCTTCCAATATCCAGCTTTCTCATAACCCTGGATGCTGGTGCAAGCAACACTGCTCATAACCAATAGGTCTATAGTCAAAGTCTCCTGACTGCTCCGCCTCTCACAGAGTGAGCATCAGTGGTTCTATCCAGTCATTTATCTGGGTTCTTCTACCACCATTTAACTGGATATAACTATAATGACCACTATTGTATTGCTGTATGTATGTATTTTAAAAAACAATTCAGACAGACCTCTGTTTCTTTGAGCTGACATGGCTCTGCACTGATTGCCAGGTCCTTGATTTATGCAGGTCAGATTTACTGTTACAAGCATCTGTTGTTTAAAAAAATTTAGAAGGCAACCTGTTACTTTTTTGTATTGTTTTTGATAAATTCAAGTTCTGTTCCAGTACAGTTATGTTCCAGAAAAGTGCCTTAATTTCCATGTTTGAAATATGAAAGGTTGCATTTTTATGGCTTTGTTATAAAACTGAATTGACTGGTTTCCCAGTCTAACCTGTGTTTAATATTCCCCTCCACAACCTCATGATACATTGCATCGTTTCAGAAACTGCATCTTTCTCACCTTAATATGAAGTAGTTAACATGTTTATGCAAATATATTTGATTGTTGCCTTTGTAATTAACTTGTCAGAAGTATGGTAAACTTTAGTTAGTTTTTTTAAACATTTAAATACTGGGCTGTACAGTTTATTGGAAGGACAGTGGCTAATTATAGTCCAAACATCATCTGACCATCCTAATGCTCCCAACATTGAGGAGTGCATAGTTGCCGTTTTGTCTGTCTGTCTTTCCATCCTCCTGTCCCTCATAGCTTTAAGTATACCATAGTAGTTTGATGGCAAGCTTTGATGCTTCACATGTATGTGTTCTTGGAAGTAAATAAAGCTTTTCCATTTAAGCATACTTAATATGAAACTATAAAATACTGTACTGGTTGTTATGTGTGTAGGTAATGTATTCTACAGTTGGTATGTGTGCAAGCACTATAAATTATGCATGATTTATTGCAGTATTGCAGGGATGATGTTTGACCCTAACCTGCTTATCTAGGTATCTAGAGGCTAGTTATATTTGGGGGAACAAATGAAGATTCAGGCCCCACCATGTTCATTTTTTTTATTGCCAAATAGAATTAATTGCCACATAGAATTATTTAACTTAAACAGTTTACATTTTTTATATGTACATTATACAGATCCTATTTGAAGATTTTCTTGTGCATTTATGAAACAGTATGACAAATAATTCAATTTGATAACAAATTTAAATATAAGATAGTTTCATGGCTGGATATATTTGTTTATTAATAGAACCTCTATTAGCGATTTTTTGTTTTTGTTGTTGTTGTTTTTTTTTAAAATAAAATTTAAAATAAAGTTACTCATGATCTTATTTGATTTTTAGGAATATGACTTGTTAAACTATAATTCATTTTTTAACCTTGTTTGAGTTAACCTTGCTGTTGCTGTTGTTTTTAGAGCATTGAGCAGACCCTGATAATACCTCCCACAATAGAAGTTAATTGATATGGATAATTTGTATCTTCACAAACTTAAGATAAGCAATATATATCGGGAAAACTTCTATCTGTACTTGGCCGGAACATGTTCCTGTGTAAAATAAGATAAACATTGATACAAAGCATCACAGGGTATCAACAATATGAGTGTTAAACAATAAATAAAATATCTGACAGAGGACAACAATGGACGTCCAAGGACTAGAAAATCTTTCAGAAGAGTAGTAAATAGAGCTGAACACATTTTTCAATAAACAATCTTCATTTGCACAAAAATCTTAATGTCATAAACATTTGATAAAGTTTTATAGAGCCCATTTTTTCGGTAGATATAATAAAGAAAATATGGAGTGGACCCAGCAATGCTAAAATGGATCAACAACCCTTTAAAAAAAATCCCAAATCCATATCATTAGGGGTGCTGCTCTTCTATGCTGATGCCAATGATCGCTGCTGATGCCAATGATCGCTGCTGATGCCAATGATCGCTGCTGATGCCAATGATCGCTGCTGATGCCAATGATAGGTGTGTAAGCATTGTAGTTGTAGTGGTACAGGAATAGAAGAGTTAAACAGAGACAGGCAGGCAAGCTGGCTGGCAGGCAAGCTGAAAGGCAGGCAGACTAAATGTTTGGAAACAAGTCCTGTTGTTCATACATTCTATATTACATAAATAACAAACAGTGAAGTGCATTACAGCTATAATTATGAAGTAAACATTTTCTCTTACTAACAACTACCCCAGGACATTTTTTGCTCATGCACTTTGAGTGGCCAGAAAGTGGTGACAGATTTAATCATTTTTTGGGGTATCGTAGTTCAAAAGACATATAGCCATGGTGTTGAAGCTTTCAGAGCATAACAATAAAAATTGCAGCAATGTGCATCATAAAGTAGTTTCATGCAACATGTACAGCTGCAGTTATTTATGACTTATCTTATATCTACCACTTTCCTCCTATTGTCTTTGTGGTGAGTTTGATAGGTTACAAAGATTGATAGTTGATTAAAAAAAAGGGTAGTTGTTTCACATGTGAAACGAATATTCAAACCTTTGATAACAGTTACTGATGGGTCAATAGGTATAAATAACTATGAAACTAGAAGATTGTGCAATGATGTACAGATTTGTATTGAATTTTTTATGATAAATGTATTTAGCAATGATAATATATTTTTTGCAACGATAACATAAAATTAAGTTTTACAACATTACCCAATAGTGACATTTGGCAATTGGGAATGCGTCATAAAAGGAAAAAATAAAATGAAAAAACATTGTCAGTGCAAATATTGAAGTATTTCATGAAAATAAAGCAGAGATCATGAACCACAAAAATTCATGTACAATAATACAGTCTGCAAACGTCTGCGGCGTTCGGATTTCCTTGTCCAGAGCCTAACTTCACTGTAGGTCCAAATAACTCCAAACTTGGTATGCATGTTTCTGGCAATGACTCGACGTGCAGCGCACAAGAACCGTAAGTCTACCTTGTTCCCTTTTTGAATTATTCCCCTTTGATTTTTATAGGGCATTTCTTGTCCGGAGTGTAACTTTGTCACCGTAGGTGTAAATGACTCCAAACTTGGTATGTTTCTGGCAATGACTCGAATTGCAGTGCACAAGAATGGTAACTCTACCTTCTTCTGTTTTTTAGTTATTCCCCTTTGATTGATTTTTAGTGCATTTCTTGCGTAGGGCATAACTTGTTGTGCATGTTTTTTGCAATGAGACAATTAAAAGGTTATTTTATATGTGAATTTTGTGCAGATACATTGCTAATATCTGTACAACAAAAAACTAATTAACATTTTTTATGTGGACTTACAAAATTTTCGTCAGGCGACACATCCGACTCGTGGAGTTCTAGTTTCCTGCTCAGATCACTTTAGTGGTGTTGCTTGTCAATACATCTTCATGTTCACCTTTAAAGCAAATTGCTAATGTGGCCATTCAGGCCTTTGATTCCTTTTTTTTTTATATTTTTTGTTTTGTTTGAAAAGCCATATACATACATATACTTTCATTGTTTAGTTTCTCCTCTTCTTTTTTTTAAAGTTTTCATTTTAGGTGTCAATATATTTTCAATATATTTTTGTGCAAGATTTTGTATTTTATTGGCTTCATCATTCTAGCATTTAGAACACTGACAATTTATTACTTTACAGATTATTTTTTTCAGAAGAAATCCTACACTGACTGACTGTAAAGAACTTAATTTTTTATTGTACTTCAATCTGTTCTTGTTTTTTTGCAAAATAATAAGTCTTTTTCTTTGTCTGTTGACATCTTAGTGTAACAACTAAATTGCATTTCCTATCTTCTTGTAATCTTGTTTTGATGATCAATGTTTTACAGTGTACTTAAAGACTTGTTTACTTACACACAATTTAGTCTAAAATAGTTTAAAACCTTAAAAGTACTATTGGGTTTTTATTGCAAATGGTTTTTAACCAGGTTTTCAATGAAAATCCTGGTTATTAGATGGGGTATGGTGGGCAGTCAGGTGAGCAGTGTCAAAAAGAGCATTTCCAGCCAATTACTTCAGTTTAGATAAACTAATCTTGCTGAAACTTTGGATATAGCAAACTTGCATGAAGTCCTAGCTTGAAATTGGATTTGGGGCCAGTTGGTCAAGGTCACGATTACTAAAACTAGAAAAACAGTTTTTGCTTAGTTTGTGTTAAATTTTTAATCGTTGAAAACCTGGTATGTTCAATTAAATGGACAGAAAGCTGCAATGTAGGTACTGGGAAGCAAGACTGACTGACTCTAGTTCTAAAGTTCACTGGGTCTGTCATATAACAGGACTGGCTTTACTGTGTTGAAAGGGCTGCTGTATTCTTGCACAGAAGATACATTAATAAATTCTTACTTTTTGTGCATCTTGTTAGGCATGACGGCAACTTCTGAATATCATTAAAAGTTATAAATGATATTAAGGTAGACAGTGTAAAGAGTCAAGACCTAAATACAACACTACAATATATTATAAGCCAAATTTAATAATGTTCAGCGATTCCATTTCACTTTGAATAATTCTTATTAGTTAATTCCATGGAGTTTTTTGCGCACTAAAAAAGTGCAGTGGTCTCATGGTAAATCAGCTGAAGACAATAAAATTTAATTAAATAGAAGTGTAAATAGATTCCAAAGGCACAGTTGTGTACATTTAGTATTGTGATTAGATTTTTATGCATACCAAAAGCCATCAGATGAGCAATACAGGGCCATAATGGCTCTCTTGCTTCCAATATGTTAGTGGTTCAAACAGAACTACTATTTTCGTTTTTGTAGTACATCATAAATAAGTACAGGCACCAAATAGTAACTATTATTACAAATATATTGAATCGATATTTGTTTATTTTTCTATTTCAAGGTACTTATGATAGTTTAGTGTGATATTTGTCAAAGAAACACTGATAATGAAGTGTGTCGAATATAGAACTAAATTAATGTTTGTGATGCAGAAGTGAGAAGTATTCTATTATTCCAGGGTAAATAAGGTACCAATACAGATAACGATCATATAAGTTCATAGCAGATTAATATAAAAGAATTACTGAATTAATAACTTTGGAATTCATATGACCAAACAATTTCTCTGCCAACTACATTTAATATTAAGCATTTGCTTGATACATGTAATTGAACAAGTTTAAAGTTGTAAGTATTTGTTAAAGGATGAATTTTATTCAAAAGTATAAACAGGTGATTTTAGAACTAAATATAATCAGATAACAAACAGAATTGATGTGATGAATAAGAGGCTGGCTTCATTTAATTCAACCGTCTCCAGATAACAAATACTGTTGGTGGGACGATAAACCCAATAAACAAACAAACAAAGATTTAATTTATTTAATCCATCATTATTGGCAAATGCACAGAAAAAATGTAAGTGCTTGTATTTTAGCAAAAACAATAGAGAAAGAGAGGACATCTTTACATAGTCTATGCACACAAGATGTAACGGTCTTTATGTACTGGAATTAATTGACAGCAGTGCATCTGGCATCATCTGCACTTTGTTTTGTCTGCAACCACCCTACTCATTCTCTTCTTCTTCTGTTCTCTTCTGTGTACAGGACAGAATAACAAATGTTGTAGAGATGGTGGATGATTCTCTCTTCTCATAAACAAAGACTACAATTCTTATATGAATCCCCTCCTTGAAATGAGATGCCTCAAGAGCTGAACTCTTTTCATCTTCTACTTCTCTTCCCTTTACTCATGTTATGAATGTTGACTGATACTTTGCCCAGTATTTCTAGTTTGAACTGCTTTTTTATATAAAAATTATAACATGCCTATGCCTTGGCAGTTAGAATTGCTGAAAACCATTCTATGTATCCTCATCACTCTTATGTCTATATTCTTAATTCTTTTCATATAAGACTTATTTTATGTCAGATCATTTAACCTATCCACATGTCGAAAATGAGGCTATATGTCACAGGTCCCCATTTCCATTTTTTAGAAAATGGATGACATTGAAAAGTATTGGTTGCTTTCTTTGGAGGAACAGCATGCTTTAAAAGTAAAAGATAAACAGGTAATGGGGGTAAATAGGAAACTTTAGTTTGTCGGATTGATGCAATTTTCTGTTGATTAAATGACAATTAAAACTGTCCAATTTACCTTAGACTGATGCTTGTATACTGATATCATGCTAGAATAGAGTTACTCTGTATACGTAGGAAAAAATTAGTTTTGTTTGAATGTGTGCGTTAGCATAGTAACAAGGCAACCTTGTGTAACAAAAATCTGGCATTTTTGCTGTCTGATTTTCCTTTTAAACGATTCTGGATGCAATGGTCAAGGCTCGAAATGTCAGAAATTTAACGACTAAAGAGGCTTTGTTCAATTATAGACAAAATTAAAAATCAATATGTAAAGTAAACTGCATGTATTCTAATAATGTTTTAAAGCTCACTGTTAGCTTACAATTTTAATGTCATAGAGATATCTGTTAATCACTGATTCTGTCACGTATGGCCTTGTTTTGATTTTGGCGGGTAACAGACTCGTTGAAATTGATGATTGGGAAAAAGGTCTATTACAGTTAATTGACTCTAAATCAACACTGTCATTGCATGACTAATCCACCTGATGTGGGCAGATAGCTTAACTCCCCCACCATATTGTAATATCTGCTGGTGTATGACTGGAGCCTGTAATGTAAAAGAAGAAAAGGAGATCATTGTAACTGAAATAATCATCTTATCTTATATTTCACATGGTATGTGGCACAGAAGTGGTCAATTAAAGTATGACAAAATGATTATAGTTATAAAAGGACATTTAGTACTTGGTCACTTTTTTATTTGATGGTGCCTAGATATTCGAATGCCTATCAAATGACCCACAGGAATGTATAGGTCCAAATAATGTACCAATTATTATTATATTTTTTACTAACATCCTCTGTACTTAAAAGACTTGACAATATCTACACTATCACCGTATACAGAAGCCTATCTAGAGTAGTCAGACTGATTGCCACCATGCTTGCCTTACCTGCCTTACCTGGTCCTCTACTGGTCTACACACCTGGCCAGTATAGGTCTGATTGCATGCTGGGGCATTCAATGTGATTCTGAGATCAGAAGTTCTTAGTGATTGTTGATTGTTCTGTGTTCAGTGCTGAAAGGGATTCGGCAAGTGGTTTATTTATCATCTACTGGTCTAGTGATCTGCAGTCAGGATATAATGAACCTAGCATGGATGTATTAAAACTATTAATAGATTAAAATACTGCATATTGCAGGCTAGTTGTAATTGATACTGGTGATCTTTTAACTGCTGTCGTATTTGTTCAAACAAAGAATTATCTAAAAAAAAAAATGCAAGCTAAAAATGGATATTCTAATGAGGAATTTATATTACTTGTAAGTTTTTAAAAGGAAAGCATTCTGCTGATATTATTGTTGATGGTGGTGTTGTCTGCAGAATAATTGTTGCTGATTGGAAAATAAACTGTGGGATTGGCTAAAAATACTTGAATTAATAGCGTGGGAGTGTATGATATAATTGAAAATAATTGTTTCAATACTAATATTAGTAACAATGGAACAGACATTATTATTGTTATATTTACAATAAGAACATTAATTGAATAAAAAGAAAAATGAGTAATCAATTATATTTTGTTTAATAAATGGATAGTAACTAATGTACTAAAAGTCACATTGTTTGTATATGTTGAAAATCTTGCTGTTTACAATAGTTTTCAGTTGTTTTTGTTTAAAGCTTTGGATCATAAGACATTAAAATCTCAGGGTTGATTAAATAAATATTAAGTTACTCCTATTGCTGTTGTAATTGGTTTCATTTTAATGTTGCCTTTACATATAAATAACTTAGTTATATGGATAATTTACATTTAATTTTATTAAAAATTTACATTTTCCTTTTAATGTCTGCTATCATTATTGTGTGAAGTTAGTTGCAAAATACAGCTTATACTGCTGCTACTATCCCCATCATCAGGTGGGTCCCATATACATCGGACATTGGAAATTTCACTGCAACCCATTACATCCTCCAACCCACTACATCCTTCCGTGGTGTGTTTGATAGGATGAGATCAGGTTTCAACCAGGGGATAGTAAGCCTTTGCCATCTATTTCTTGCTACTTTGAAATAGTGTGCACTCACAATGTGGTCAACAGTTCCACTTTTCTCTTTTGACTCCAGACATACTGTGGTCAACAGTTCCACATGTCATTTAAGCTAAAAGCTCTCTTTCTTGCTGCCAGCTTATCCCCAGGCTGCTAAAAGCTTGCCATGGAGACTAGGCCCAGAAGCCTCTGAAGCCTACATCCATTTTTGCTTGCTTTTCCGCCAAACCCTCAATGAAGCATCTTTAGCCTCCTGCACTATTTTGGAAATTGCCCTATTCCTATTTTTATCGGTAAACCCAAGGGTGCTAAAAGCCCGCCAAAGGAACTCAGCTTGGAAACCTCTGCAACTTCTACTGAAAAACACCATGACTTCAACTCTTCTCCTTGCAACTGTCAAATGGTTATGAAAAATGTGTTATCTGTTAAATCCTTTCTCACTAGATGCGAATCAATATTTGCAAAGGAACAGTTTAAGAACTTCCAAGTAGGGAGGTTTTCCAGCTGACCTAAGTGAGTCCTTGTCATGGTCTCGGGGTTTCTTTCACTTCTAAAGCTGGACGTTGCGAAGGTGCCATGGGTAATTAATACAAAAGCTAAAATAACAATTTGTCTAAATTTGACAATCGCAGAAAAAAAAACACCTTTGTGTATATTCATTTTTTCTAGAAAAGAAAAACTTACGTTCTGACACTGCATCTCTTTTTCATCTAATATATAACTCGCAACGTCTCCAAGCCTTGGCACTGAACACTGTACCCTTAAGCAACCTTTTTGAATTAATAACATTGAAACAAGATTGCATAGTTTGAGTAGCTCTACCCAGACACGTGTTTTTATTTTACTCCTAATTCAGTCAAGATTTTGTTGCAAGGTGATAACATAGTAAGCTTGCATTTGAGGTCGAGTTCAAACAACTGATTGGTTTAGATTTTAAAAGGTATTTTACAGCTGGCCAAAGTGCTCAACATATACCACAAGGTGAACATTGAGTGTAAACACCCCGATGGAACCCACATTCAATTATACCGCTCTGCTTCATGGTGGTCATGGGATATAAGGCAGGTAAAAGTTCATTTTTATGAATATTCATATCAACCAGTGGTCTGTTGAAAATGTGCATTGTCTCAACACTACTCTTCAATTGAGGAAAAAAAAACAACATCTATCAATGTCAAGATTGCCACACTAAACTGCAACACCTGTTGTTTATAAATTGTCATCATTTCATTTCTGAAAATCTGTGCCATTTCGGACATGGAGCCAATCAAATGCTTCATGTTGATATTCATGAGAATGAGGTTTTTCTGGCCAAGTAACCCATGGTATATGTATGTAGTGATAGTGGACTAGTGACATGTATCATGGGTTCCGACGATGGGGTAAACAATGCCAGATTTTTAACTGGGCAATATCAGCCTTAAGTCTCAGACTCTGCCGCAAAGTTATACCACCTAAGCCCCAAAAGTCACACAAGGAAAGAGGCTATTTTGGTTCTAATTTCTATACGAACTCCTAAAAATAACAATTGTAAATTATTCTTGTGTGAGATTTGATTAAAACATCACAGCTGGAATTTTGTCTGTCTTCTGACACATGCTGTTAAGTTGAAAATCCAATAACATTAACTACAACAATAAATAAAGAAACATCAACAGCAAAAAAGTGTTTATTGGCTCTTTAAGTTAAGGAGAATTTATTAATCACAGTATCAGCACAGAATTAATATTGGATTTAAAAATACACTCATCACCACTTGTTGGAGCCAGTTGTATCAAAGCAGATGTTATACTTACTAGATGTCATGAAACTATGTATTTTCTGGTGGTCATTTGTTACGTTTGGGATTCTATGGAAAAATATAAGGTGACTTAAATTGTGCTTTTGGGACCTAAGGAAGCAAGAGAAGGCCACACTAATGTATCAAAGAGTTCCAAATTGGGCCAGAAAATGGACAAGGCTGTCAAATGAAGTGGGTTTATCTAATTGGTAAATAATTGCCATCAATGGATGCTGCCAGAACATTTATTCATGAATGCTTTTAGAGTGGGGTCATTCAACAAAAGAAAATAGACATGACTTTGTCGATGTATTGTACATAAAAACAATAATTTGAGTGATAGTAAATTAATAATGATCCATATTGATTATGCACAGTTCTGTCTCAACTTGCATAAAAAGAAATGAGCTAAGTTGAGATGGGCAAAACGGGAGCATCAAAACAATAAGATGTGGCAGCCTTCATAAACTTGAAGGACACAGACTACAGCAGTGTTATAGAATGGAATTACACATATTACATTAACAAGTTTGTTTGTGTGTGTGTTTTTTTTAAATCTGGACCCCAGACAAACAGTCCCTATGATGATAAGTAAAGCTTTTCAACAAGACCTGGTAAGTGTACATTTATATTTATGTAAATGACAGTTTGTGTTCTATTTCCATCTGTTTATATCAACATTGTTCATAATTTGTAATTATCTTTTACTCTTATTGTATTATCTTGTTTTTTTTTCTCAAACAGTTCAGGATGATTTTGACTCTGTGCTCTCACAAATTGTGTGTAATCAAATACTTGAAAATATTTTACATGGCTTACCATTGTTCTCCTTTGTTTAAAGTTTTCAGCATAATAGTTCAAATACTCATGTCAGGCCTGTGATGCAACATTTTCAGCAAACTTTTTAAATGTTCACCACCTATAATTAGTTATAAATGATCCTTTGCACAGTATGCATGGCTACACACAACCAGAAATTTAACTTAAGCATGCTGAAAAACTTTATTTAAAAATATTTGTATGTCTTATACTTTAAAGGAATGTGTTTATTTGTTTGTGTTTCTGAAACTATGGTAAAAATGTTGTTTTTTTGTAGAAGGAAAGATTAAAACATGCAAAACTTCATACTCCGGTTTTGTAATTAAAACAATTTTGTACATTATTTACAAGAATTCATATGCTAGTTCTGTGAATGCAAGGATTTTGTACTATTTTTACAAGACTTCATACATGTTTTATTAATGAAAGGATTTTGTAACTTTTTAGACTTCATAACCAGGTTTTGTGAAAGAATTGAATTTGTAATTTATTTGGTATAATCTCGATTTTTTTAAGCAAGACAAATATACACTATAAATACTCGTATATGCCCCCAACCCCCCTTTTTGGGCTGAAGGCATTATAGAATGACATTGTATATTAATAAAAGTTTATATCACTTAGCGTGGGGGGTGCCCGTGGCGTAGTGGTAGAGTCGCCCATTTATAACTCCTGACTGCTTAGCCTCTCACCACATAGGTTCGAGTCTCCTTCTGGGCAAAGGACTTAATTTGAGAAGGTCTTCCAGCTGACTTGCGGTGTGCCGGTGGTTCTACTCAGATGTGTGTGTCTGGGGTCTTCCATAACCCAAAACCTGGTCGTTGCTATAATGATCATAAATGGTCGCTGCAATGTATTTAAAAACATTTTTTTTTTTTTAAATCAGGTATTGATAATATAATGATACCTGGAACCAAGGGTTATGTACCTTTTTAAAAAAATGATCTTGTAACATTGTGAAATTTGAATGAAACTGTTATTTATTAGTTCTGATTCTAATGTGTGAATTTCGAAACATTTTTTTGTGTGCCATATTTACTAAAATGAAATCATCATTCAACTAGTAGTAAAATAGAACTCGATCTTACTTTAAAAGCAAACTATTAACAGTTTTATGGTAGAAAAAACATCAACATCAAAAACAAAACCTTAAATTATAACATTAAGATTCCATCAAATGTGTGCTGAAGGAATTGTGTTGTTGGGTATTATTGATAAATCTTGATACTAGTATCTTGGAAATAGAAACAATACTATGTCTGTAATTATAATACATCCCGGTGAGGAAGGGAGAAATCTGTACCTTGTTTAGAACAAAAAAAAATTGCCAACTATTCATCTCCATTATCTTCTCAGCAAAAATATTCCTTTCTTGCTGAATGCATATTCATCCCGCCTTATAAAGGGTTAGTAACCTTCATTCATCCCTTGTCATTTCTCCAGAATTGGCAGCATCCATCAGTGACCAACCAGTGACTGTATAATCATGTTTCAAATCCAGTCATCCTTTAGTTGTCCCTTTTTTTCGGGTAGCTGTCTAACCTCACTTTTGACCTACTTACAAATGCTGACTCAAGGCTAGCCTGAATGAATATCAGAGCGATTCCCATTGGTAGAAATTCCTAATAGCATCATATACCGTAGTGTTACTAATAAACGTCCTCGGGGTGGCGATATATAGTTATTTATACAGGTATTTAAGTCATAAACAAGTCTATATCAATGAGTGACATTAATGAATAGTCTCCCCTGAATAACCCCTAAATGCAAGTAGGTCCTTTCATTTGTTTTACTCGGTTTTTATGCTTGTTCTTTTTGGAGTGTATGTTGACTTCTTTGACTTTCAAGTTAACCATCATCAACAAACACTTCCATTTTCATTTTTAAATAACAAATCTCTATAAGTATTTAAATGGATTTTAAGCTTATATTTGTGCAAAAGAAATTTCACCGTTTGTAACTGCAAAATCTACAAAAGAACGGGCGACAAAGTCCAAGAATTCCAACTATAAAGGACCTACCTACTCTTTGGAATACCTCAGATATTAACAAACAAGGGAGATAATTTCCAGTTTACCAATGTACCCCATTTCCTACAGTATTATTGTATATAGTGTATAAAAATGTCACTTGATCCTACATTTGTTTAAACATCATCTCTGTCATATGCCGCAAAGCAGACCGTTCACTTCCGGCACGATCTAACTACTTTGTAACTTTAAGTGCCTATTACGTGAGAATTATGAGGCGCAGATGGAGCGAGCGACTAGTTTAAAAATGTACACCATTTTCATGCCATTCTTCTCACAAATTTATATTCAATAGAAACATAAACACGATAAAAATGTGTATGTTTCACAAACGCCGCATAGCCTTTTAAAAGAAATTTCTTTTTTTTTATCTTTTTTTTAATCCGACGCCGTTTGTCTTTTTAAAGACATTTCTTGTTTATACCATCCCCATCTCATTGATAAGCTTTACAATGTTACTACTGCTCCCAGAATCTGACCCTTCTTCCCCTCTTGACTGAGCGACTCAATCTTATTTAATTGATTACATCAATATTGATACAGAACAAATGACAGTGATAAAATGGTTAATGGCTTCACAAGTTCCAATACTTAGTTTTTAATATTGCCACATCAATTTATATAATACTTTAAATAACATACAATAATCATTTTTTACAGTTTGGATAGCGCTTGATATTAAATTTTGTCTCACAGTAAGGAATCATATCTATTATTGACTGCTTTTTGCTCTTAAATTGTTTTATTAAATAATATGGCCTAAGAAAATATAACTGCATTACAGTATTTTCTTTGACTTTGTTTATTCTCAAACCCACATCATATATCAATTATACTAACAATAGAAAGAAAGCAACACATGAGGTCTTGTAGATTTGTAGCTTGAACAGCGACCATGATCAGAACACTTCTACGTGGTACTAGCAGATCTGGTTATCTATTACATGTTTTTTTGAATCAGATCTGTACACTGAAAGCAGGTAAGATCTTACCTAGTTTGCTCATCACAGTTTTATTTAGGTAAATAGTGCAGCTTCCGACAAGCCAGGTCCTTGCTATAAAATATAGGGGAAAAAAACCCCGAAGAATGTAGCATTTGTATTGAACAAACTGCAGAATGGTAAGGGTTTTCAATAACCAATAGTATCTGCCATTGTTTGTTCTCTATAAACTACATGTATATAAGACATATTGCTTGAGGCTCAGGAGCAAATCGTGCAGACCCAGAACAAACTTCTTGCATATGCTTAATCAATTAGTGCTTAACTGTTTGTAATTTTTTATTAGGACTTTTTTTAATGAGACTGCCCAATTGGATAAATCCAGTCTTCCCTGTGTAGGCTTTGGCCCCCAGTTTTTGAATTGAACAAATTCTAAGCCCGCGACATACCAAAGTCGTTAAAAATGGTAGCAAATATAAGGGTAGTTCCACAACTGGTTGGCCCGGTGTCAGGATAATGTGACTGGGTGTGGTATCATGCCAGGTGTTCATGGCATGCTATACACAGTGAAGGCAGCACTAAATCTGCTTCAAGTAGACACCGTCTCCAGATAACTGAAATACTGTTGGTGGGACGATAAACCCAATAAACAAACAAACAAATTCTAATCATAAATTGCCTTACAAATTCCTTACAAAGAGACCTTACAAGTAAAACAAGATCAATGTTACCAGTTGTAATGAGCCAGTTCAGGGTCTTCTTTTTAGTTTTAAGTAAAGCAGTTTAATAAACAAACCAAACTAAAGAGTGAAATAAAGTAACATACATGTCTAAGTAAAACATACATGTATCAGTTAAACTGTATTTTATAAAAAAAATCTTTTTACGTAATTTTGGAAGCATTCTGATATCTTTTGAATAATATTTTTTACTGAGCTTTTAGATTTCTTTTTACATTGTGAATTTGAATTTGTAATTTAAAAAAAAAAGTACAATTCAAGAAAATGCCCTCCAGATGCCCTGCTCTATGCCGGTGGTTCTGCCCAGACACTTGCATGACATCTTCCTCCACCAAAATATCTGGATGGTGACATAATGACAATAACTGTGACATTGCAGTGAGCTTTTAACCCACAATAATAAAAAAAACATAACCTCAATGCCAGTCAGTGTTTATTTTTACATACTTTAAGATAATATACAAATAGGAACGGTTTAACTAGTATATTTTAAGATAACATACAAATAGGAACAGTTCAACTAGTATACATGATGTGATACTGAAGCTGAGGTCAGTACTGATTTTGTTCAGCATCTTACAGTCATCTAGTATATCAGATGAACAGTTTGTAAGTGTAGTTTTTTATAACCTTAAAACATCAATATTGCCAAGTATGATGAATAATCATGCAGCACATGCTGAGCCAGTAGAACATGATGTACATGTGTAGGTGAACTTATCATGTTACATACGACTGACCCTATGAAGCATCCATTCAATTGACAAAACTGAATTGCCTTAGAATTGTAATGGAATAATTTTGCATCCAGAAATAATGTTTATCATATTTTCATTAAATATGACAATATTGTGTATCATTGCAACATTTTGTTGGTTAGTATGCAACAGCGAAAAAAAAAGAATGTTTAATTTTGATAAACATTTCATATATTTGACATAGCATTCCTGTTTCCTTGATTGAAATATTCAGTCTAAGCTGTTAATCACACCAATGGACACACAGAAATGTCCATTTATAGACTGGGGAATATAAAAAAACAAACCTTCATATCACATTATATTGACTGGACTTTTCAGATGCCTTGTTCAGTCAAATGTCTATTTATAGGTTGTAATGATGTCATTTTTTTTTTTTTGGAAAAAATTACCTCATTAACTACTGACATGTGTAAATAGACATTTGAAAATGTTACCATACACAAGCATGGATTTGAAATAACCTATTTATCTGTAGTTTTGCGTTATGACTTAACTTGTCACTCATTTAATGTGAATTTTACATGCAAACCTATTAATGTTTATGAGCATGCAAGAGGGAATTCTGTCAGGATATTTATGGTAGTTATTGTTCCTGCCTTATTTTATTGTTTTTGCTTTTGAGAAAGAGAAATTATAACAATGACTGAAATAAAATGAATGAATAATTGCAACTGTTGGAGTTATAAGAATTTAGTAACCTATTAGAGAAATAGTGCGGTTATTTGAGAATTCAGATAAACAAATCAAACAAAAATGTATAATAAAAGGTTAAATATAAATAAATTATTCTAGTAACTGTGGAAGAGTGGTTATAAATAATTCAAAGGAAGCACCTGTGGAATAGTAGTAGTTCAGCATGTGAATTATTTGTCAAGTTCTAGTTAAAAGTTGACAAATGTTGTGTTGTTTTTTTTTCCATTTTTGTTGTTGTGTGAGAGAGGTTTTGTAATAAGTTGTATTTAGTTAAAGTATAATTTTTAGTGTGGAAATTAATCAAAATGGCACAAAAATTGTATCATGAAATAAAACATTGTATGTTGTATTTTTAGGTTCATTAAGTTTTGAAGGTGAAAAGTATAATAATACTGATCTAATGATCCTATTGGTTGGAATCTATGGCTGTCAAGAAAACAAAAACTGCTTAATACTTGATTTTATTCTTTAATAATTTCTTGCAGACAATACACAAACATGTTTAATACTATGATTTTATACAACTCCCTGTGACACAGCAGGGTATTTTATAAGACACATAGAGAAAGGAAAAACATTGCTACAATGATCATAGCCTATTATTTTCTTCTCTTCAATATCATCTCTATATTAATCTACTTGTCCTAACAGCATGACAGACTCGATGGATGACGGAGGGTTTTTCAAAATGACATTGAGTGTTGACTCTGTACCACATTTGTTTACCCTAATTGGATTGTTACAAATATCTCAAAAGAATTGGTATAAGAGATGAGTGGGACTCTGTATAGTCACATCTGTTTCAGACCCTTCTCTGTTTGCCTGTCCTGGTTAGTTTCTCTTTAGTTGAATTGACATATTGATGATCCCCTTGATACTCCATGACAAGGTTCATTACTGTTGAGACATCTCTACCTGGACTTTTGGGACAACCCACTTGGTTGAACTGCGACATAATCAAAGGGATGAAAAGCACTGTTTGGTCGGTCTAAGTTTTAACCTGTAACAGATTAAGGTCTGCAAGTAATAATCAAAATTATTGTGTGGTATATGAAATGTATCATGTATTTTAAAGCAGTCAAGTCTTCAACTGCAAAAAAAAACACCTCTTCTTTAATAATAGATTATACATTGGGAAATAAGTTATAACACAGTCACTAATGTCTGATAATAGAAACATATTTAATAGTTATATAATACATAATTATTTTATATTAACATACTATACGTTCAATATGATTGCATTTTTATTAAAATTAGGTCAAAAATGCAACTGAACACAACCAAAATACACAAGTTCAAAATTTATGCCCAGTTATTTATTTAGTCATCACTACACCTGTGTGATCAGAACTTAAATTCCTATTGCATCTTTCTTTTCTGAATGCATTTGGTCACTTCAAACTGGGATGCTGTTAGCTAACATACTGTTATACATTTTTAAACCATTTAATATATTGACCTGTTTTCAATTATAATTCATATTATTTTAATCTGATAGTATTTTTCTATATTTTACTCACATAGTTTATTTCTAATCCGATTATGCTCTATTCACATGAAACTTCTTTGTAATAGGTGCGGTATGACCTTTTAAGTGTCAGTGTGCCATAAAACCCAAAATACAAATACAAATAGATGGACCATAGATGATACGATATATCTTTGTCGTAACTGCAGAATTGCAGGAAACCCTAGTGCAGGTTGCAGCAAACATATTGGCATAGAAGCAATGCAAAGTCAGTGAAGCTCTTGGTCACTGAGTGATATTCTTGCACAAGTGTTCATTCATAAATCTGCATTTTATATATGTCTGCATTATAAAAAATAATCACTTGAACATCTAGTTTGAAGTGATTACATTAATGAAAATATTTTAAGCATGCCTGGACATAATTGATGCATCTATTCCCATTTCCCTATTACATTCTAACAATTGATGATGATTTATCATTCGTTAAATTTGGACATTGCCTGTTCTATTTGTTACTTGGACATTTATACTGCAGGAACCAAACAATGGCAGCACTTTAAGGTATATATCCTTCACTCCTTACACATTGTACTTTTTGTTTGAAGATTGTTTGCATTTGTGCCAGAAGTTTTTGTTGTGCTACATTATATCAAGTTATCAATCAATCAATAGTTATATTAAGTGTCTTTTACATGCAATCAAAACTAAAGCAGCACTGAATCTACATGTGTGGACATCCGTTCCATCTTACAGGGCTATCGACTATTGATGGGATGTGTCCAAACAAAGGAAACAACAAAGTACCTTAAACTTTCGAAAGTAACTCTAAAGTAGTGATAAAGAACGACTGTGTGGGTTTGGTACACAAAGATTGCATTAGGTACTCTCCATTTGAGTCAGGATCATTTAACCATAGAACTTGTGACCTTTGTTGATGGCATTTGTTGGTCTGTATTCCAATTAATTAACTGGTAGCATGCTAAACGTGGGAATATCTGTCCTTGGCAAAAGTAGAGATCCTGCTGGAGTCGGATTAAGATCTACACTGTTTGCTGCTTAATCTCATGTTGTCTTTAAAAAACTTAACTTCTTAACATATAACATAATGACAAATTCAGTGGAAGAGCTTTGCATGCATGCTAAGAGTCAATAGTGTATAACAGTTCTGATGGCTTTATGGTGTCTAATTACAGTATATTCCCAAGTGGTCTGGTTTAATGGTTAAATATTGATTAGCAACTAAGTCGACATGCACCTTTAGAGTTTATTTCAATTTGATTTCCTTCTACCTAAATGTGAATGAACCACAATACTACACCAACAAGACAATGCCAATGTAACTGAATCATAAGAACAAAACAATTTGGGTTTTGACACCAGGTTTTCACCGGCCACAATAGCTCAAGAGGTAGAGTGTTGACTTGCAGATCGGGAGGTCGTGGGTTCAAACCCCAGCCGGGTCAAACCAAAGACTTTAAAGCTGGTAGTAGTGGCTTCCCTCCTAAGGCTTGGGGCCAAGCGTACACAGCATTACGCCCTGACTCGTTCGGTGTCACTATAATGGACCAGCGCGGGTTCAGTCCCTGGGCACCTCATAAGTGACCCTGTGCTATAATGAAAGAAATGTCACCCATCTCATCCCCAGGTTTTCATAATATCCACACAAAAAACTTAGAAAAATCCTTTAAAGACATCGACTGAATGCATTTTTTAAAATAACTTTAGAACTTTATTCTTATAAATAACTAGACCACCTACACCCTTATGGTCAACATGCTGATCTTGGCTATTATGTATGAGAACCACTACTACTACATGTCGAACTGTGAGTTCATAAATATAAGTATTTGCAATGATGAGATTTGAACGCCTTGTAATGAGGGGATGTTTTGATGTTAATCCATCTTAACAAAGTTGCCAAAATTGAGCATGTTGCCCAATCCCACAATATCCATGTTATGCCCTTTTCTTGCTCTTTCTTTCTTAACATGAGCTTTTTACCTCTAACTGCAGAGTGGAAATCATGTAAGAGCTCAGTAAGTTTTAACTATGAGGTTAAACTTGCCAAGCCCTCTTATTATCACCTATAGTGCCAAGGATCATTGCTTGAGTGTCTGATATTCGCAAGGTACTCTTAGAAAAAGAAAGTCATTTTTTGTACAAAAGAAAAAATCTTCTTTTTTTTTCAAAATTATTTACAAAGCTTTGTAGATTCTTTACTTGAAAAAACAAAATAGATGTTGGGTCTAATTAGGAATTGAACATTCGAATAGATTGGAGCAATCACTTTCGAAATTAGATTGAAGAAGATTTTTTTAGGCTTTACAGGTAATGATTTTATTTACTTTCATCTTGTAAGGTCATTGTTATATTGTACAATCTGGCTTTTTCTGGAATGTGTCTAAATGTGTTCACCACTGTGATATCAGTATCCATAACACAAATATAAGGCTCTTATAAAAATAATGGGACCCCATAAATAGCTTTTTATCCAAGTTCTAGAGACCACATCCATTTTCCTGCTAGATTTTGCTCATCACCAAAACTGATCAGACCACTTGAAGCAGGAGCTCTTGGATTAAGATCTACACTTTTGATAAAATGCCAAATCACTTTATTTTAGCAGATTGCCTAAAAAGACAGACCAGACAGTGTGACCAATAACAGGTTATTGTGATCCTGTCACTATCTAACCAGGCAGAATTCAGTAGAATATACATTCAATAATAACATTGTGGTTCCACCAAACCTGCCAGTTCCTGTTGCTAACCCATATTGTGCTACATTTTGCTTTGAACTCATACTAAGGCTTAGACATCTTACATACACAATACAAAGGTGATTAACATTTTGCTAAAGACTCAACAGCAGATAGTGGAGATCTTGATCAGATAGCTCCCTACAGGGAACTGGCTTAGCTGGATCTACAATTTTTGCCTAAGCCTTATCAAGTATTAGCTTAGCAGGCTAAATATTAAATACAGAAGCTGCCGAGATAATGTTGTTAGTAGGAGAATAAATCTATTCAGACCACTGCGTCATACATATCCTGTGAATAAATTAGAATTTGCATTTACATTATCTTATATAATAATTAGCTATTGCTATGCAAAAGAATGATCACAAAGGAATAGTCATGAAAAATATAATAAAGAAGCATATAACTGTATATAATGTACAAAAAAAATTGATGCCTTCTGTTATTATATGCATTTTGTGGCCAAAAAAAGCTATTAGTGATGTATATATACATCAATATATGCCAGTTCCTACTACATTCTTTGAGTCTGTCATTGGATAGATTGTATTTTATTCAATGAATTGGTTAATTGTTATAAATATTATATACAAATGATGATTGAAGTTTACTGATGGCACACCTCAGAGATTTGGTGGGACGATAAACCCAATAAACATAAATGCTGTAGAGGCTACAGTTATGATTCAATATTCACCAAACATGGTCAGAATGTTTGCATGAATCTTGGATAAGTTTAAAACTGGGTCATGTTGGGGAAAAATAGGTTACTAGGTCTTATTCTAGTAAAAAAACAAACTAGAGGCTTCATTTATAGCCCACTCTTCACTAAACTTGGTCATAATGATTGTCTGCATAAAATCTTTAGTGAGCTTGTGATTGGGTAGAATGAGGTAAAAAAGTATGTTACTAGGTCATTTCTAAAAACCGTGTGTATACACTAGAGGTACATTTATGGTCTAATATTAACCACATTTGGTCAGAATTGTTGCAAGCATGAAATCATGGATGAGTTTATAATTGGGTCACATAAATTATGGTCAAAAACTGTCACCTAGGTCAAGTCCTAGTATAGACTAAAGGCCACATTTATTCCCCAATCTTCACAAAACTTAATCATGTTTGTCTGCATAAAATCTTGGACAAGTACATAACTAGGTTGTTGGGGACCAAAAACTAGGCCACTCATTAAACATGCATGTAAAAAGCACAAAAGAGTTTTTAGACATTGTCCTTATAGGCCTTTATCATAATCTTAGTCTGCATGGGCATCTTGATAGGTACGTAGGTAAGGGATTTGCTTAACAAATAACTACTGATTAAGCTAGTTGCTAAAGCACATTAATCTTGTTATTAGATTTTAAAGCATACTAAAAGTCAGATGGATCAGGGCCCCCATGTTTTATTACATACAATTCAAGAGCTATTTAGAACTTGAGTAGAGCTTCCCCAGACTGAGAATAGCACTCAAACAGAAATCTTTTACAAAAGATGAACAGACTGACTGTTTGTTATTCTGTAATAACAATGCATTCAAAATATTTTTAACAAGGTATGGATTTTTAAAACTGACTTTTTTTTCATATTTTTCATGTTGAAGACTATATTTATATGAAATATTGCTTTGTCAAGAAATGATAACTTAATAAACCACTTTACATACACTCAATTGGAGATATACAAAGACAAATATAATGAGGTTTAACAAATACATGTTACAGGATGGTAGTAAATATTGTTGCAATATTGACGTGGTTCTTTGTAAAAATGTAGTTAAAGCAACATATTGCATTTAAAGAAATACAATAGAAAAACCTGAAGAACTTAAAAAATTGAAAAAGTCCTGGTTGGTTAAAGAAAGGTAGTTCAGTGAAGAATTTCTTTAGTAATTCGAAACAGTATTTAGTTTTCACTTGGATCAAGAGGTTAGAGGCATGTACATTTGTAACAACTTTGATTTTCTTTTAGATCCACATGAACTTATTGCTTGCCAATTAGAAAACTGGGAAAACAATTATAGCATCAATTATAATTCTGGGCAAGGATGAGAGAAAACTATATGCATTTAGTGTTATGTATGGGTGTCAAGTGCTAGTTGGACAGAAACGTAAGTAAAAACAAAACCTAGTTCTAAACCTTTTTTTAACAAAATTACCTGAAAACATTTCCCTGTTGTGAATAAACGGATATTTATTGTGTTGATAATAAAAATACATAGCTAAAACCTTTTTAGCATTTTTAAAATACATTTGTGCAGGAGGGTTTAGTTATAAAATTATGCCATAGTTACATATTTTTTTACTTGCTTTGCATCCGCAAATAAATAAGAAACCAAGAAATGGTTATATCTGAGCTCTGTAAAAAGGGGTTATTGATAAACCATTGACCTGCCTACTGTATCACCTGTAAATTGTCTGCCAAGAATCTAATCTGGAATTTAAAACCAGGAAGGTGGAGAGTTTATGCCCTATTTGCTCTGTTGATAATAGGGGAAAACTTCACAGGTGGCAAGATGTTGTGGAATTGTTTATTTATAGCATTTAGGGGTCAAAAGATCTGTAGAAAACAAGTGTACATAAAAATCAGCCATGTGCTCAATCTCTAGCCATATATGTCTTATAGAAATTGCAGGTACCTCTTTATATCTTAATAATACTTGCCTTACAGAAGTATCACACAGTTCTTTAAATTGCTGCTAAGTATACAAAAAATTGACAGCTAAAGAAAAAGAAAAATAACATTTTTCAGCAGTTTAATATTATGTTTGTTATTTTTTCCAATTTTCTGTAGAGGAATCGTTGGGGAAACAGCAATAGTGCAGCCTTCTGTTTAATAGCAGTCATCATATCCCTTATCCAACTGATCAGGGATCTTGAAAGGCTGGTAATTTGCAATGGCAGCTATTCCAGTAGCATTTTGACAGCCATTGACATGTCTTAAATTGGTAATGTACCTGGGACCTTAATCATAATTGGACTTAGATTTCACACTTTGCTAACTGTTAACACTTGAATTGCTTATATTTTTTAGGGTAAGGGAAAGATTTCATTATGGCAATGACAATGTTTCATTATACATAGATTGTTTTTGTAGGCCCAAAGGGTTATATTATGGTATTGTGCATGCCAGTCTGTCTGTCTGTCTGTCGATCCAATGGTTACCAGTTTTTTGTTCAGAATCTTTCTTTTATTCAGTGAAATCGTTATTCCGAGTTATTCCACTTAATTTATTTTTTCCGTAGCAAATTCTTCTGTTAATAACTCCTCCTTTGTTGCTTCAGACTGGCATGGCTCATTTAATAATGTGTAGTAGTGAATAAAGGTTAAATATTTAAGTTGCATTGATTTTTTTCATCAGTTATTGCCCTTGTTTAATTTTTTTGTTGTGCTGATAATAAAGCCTTTGTCAGCAGAATTTTTTTCACAGATAAAGAATTATATAAACTTTTGTGACTGTTGGGTCAATCTGTAGGCGTATAAAGCTCTGTCACTGTACAATGTGCAGCGGTGTCATATATTGTACAGACGTGTTGCTATTTAACTGTTAAGAATTGCTTATATAAAAGCAAAAGGAAGGAATATATCTTTGAAAAGTGTGATGTTTGATATGCTTGTATGCAAATAGGAAGCCTGCATGTCTGATCATAAGCTGGATAGGGAATGATAATAATACACTTCCTCTTCCATATAAGGTATATGCTGTGAATTATGATTGCCAAGACTGATCACTTGTAAGTCTTGATGGTTTGCGATATCATTTACAGATGCAGTACCTTAATACCAATGTTTTTAGGAGAAAAAATAATGTTTTAAAATTCTATTCTTATTTGTTATGTTTTCCTTATCCATGTAAATTTAATAAAGGCCCTTATTTATTCAGTATACGGAAATATTTGTACTTCAGTGGTTCCTGGATAAAAGAAGTATTTCCACAATCCCATGAAAACTGATCATCATTTTGTGATGAAAAAAAAATATAAAAAAAAAAAAAATCTAAAATTATTATTCTTTTTTATTCATATTTATTTTTAACTTTAAAGGTTATCTCGATAAAGACATTAGAGAGCTAGCTTTTAATACATGTATATTTCAGAGAAAAAGAGGTGTGTGTAAATGCTGTAGATCTTGACATATTAAAACTGAGCAATTGTTTTTTTAAGTTATACAAATTGATAAACAGAATGTAAATCCCTATTTGTTTTTTACACTAATATGCAATGCTTTTACTGTATACCACAAGTTAAATATCCCATGACCACTTGGATGTGTCACATTAGTACTAAGAATCTTTGTAAATGATTATTAAACTTAAAGTAAAAAAAATGTTGAACAACGCACTGAAAAGTGCTATTAGAACTGTCAGTCATTCCGGATACTAAAATTATACCATGAACTTTTGTAGAATTAAAAGAAAAGCCTTTAACATTGTGATTGATTTTTTAACTTTTAATCTGGTCCAATTCACATATGTGAAGATTTAACAACAGGTAAATAGGTTGAGTTTTTTATTATGCTCATTTGATAGAACCCCAGCTCCTCCATGATATTAAACTTATATTTTGAAAGAATACCCCAGATTTTAATGGAAATGGACGTGGAAACTTAATGAAGTACTAATACGTCTCAACTCATCAGTTGAAAGAATGATCCATAAAAATGTAAGTGTCATTTTGTTTCAAGCGTTACATTTTTCTTTTTAAACATGAGATTCAGTTGTATTGTATCTTGCTCTATTTGCTCTAAATTTTTACTTAGTGTGAGTTAAGTATTGACACAGAAAATATTGTCTTGTTTTTATATCTTAACTAAATTAATTCATAACAAATGGCCATCACATCTATGATATTGTCTATTCTATTAAGTTTCTCACATTGTTACACAAAATGAGACAAGATCCTTTTAAAAAGTGCTAATTAATGTGTATGTGTTGATTTTAAGGAGCCACTTAGCGATGTTGGTAATATGTGATGAATTGATTGACCTGCACCTGCAGTCATAAATCTGCCAAACCATGCTTTTTACTGGAATGCAAGTTGCCCTTGATTAATGTTTTAGTCTGTGTTTAGGAGAAAGTCACATGTGAACTGAAAGAGAGGGACAGATCTGTCAGAGAAGCCTGGAGTGGACAGATCACTGCATGTTGGGCTTCTTTTGTATCCACATTTGTCATCTCCTAACAAGTTGGGAGTTAAGTGGCAGCTGTGGATAGGGGCAAGGACACCTTGACTGCCACCCTATGCAGACCACATCCTCTCAGCCAAGGATGCTGAGATGGGTTTGGATGAATGGGCGGGTTTAGGGCAAACAGAAGTCAGCAGAAGAGAGAAACAATCCTCACAGGCTTCTTGAACAGAAAGCTGAGCCAGATCCTGATGGATCGCTTCCTTGCTTGAGTCAGATTCATAGTGAGAGGCGGGGATTGCACTAGCACACCTAGAACAATCATCTAGATCTTTAAAAAATATCAGTGACCATTGATTGGTGACCATTGACCTCTGGTTGGTGACTGTTTACTATGACCGATAACCATTGACCGCTGGTCAGTCTTTTTTCGGGTCAGTAGTAAGTTAAAATATTTTATATCAAGTGGGTAATTTGCTACTACAAGCGAGTTTAGAATAAAAATCACTTTTTTTATGCGCAATATTAATTTTTAACTGCAAATGGCACAAAAAATTGCCCTCATCACATATCTGCATAAGTTTGCTACATTTACTTTGTAAACACACACATACAAATAAAACATATTTCCTTTGAATAAATATTCAAACATTAAAAAGGTATTTAAAGGGTACCTGCATGAGTTATTAGTCTAAATCCTAGGGGTGACAAATCTTGCCTGTATGCATGCCTTGGTGCACTTTGTTTAACTTTGTATTGTATAAATGAGTTTCTGCTCTTTGTTCCAAACAAACAAAAATACCCTCTCTTGAAATGTTTAAGTTGATCTCCACTGGCATATTCCACTTTAACATGTATACTATTTGTGCCAGGGGGCCTTAAGTATTCATTATCTATCATTCATGATATTTGGTCCCTCTCAAAACCAAAATTATACTCTAGATGCAGATCTTGATTTTTTTGTACATTTTACCACTTTTGTTCTTCCTTTCCTGCTAAGGGGATTTTATTTTGCTATTATGTCATTAAATGGTAAACCAATAGGAGAAATTATCTGCCCAGATTTGTGTGATCGATAGTATTGTAATTATTGTCAGCTGTTAGGGGGTCTACATGTTGGCAGGGTAATATTTTCACTGTGAGGTCTAAAGGGTTTACATGAAGAACAAACCAATATACACTCTCTGTGTACATAGTATATAGTACTATAAAGTGTTATAAACTTGCTGCATTGCATTGTTGTGTAAAGCACAAATGGTTTAAAAAGGTTCTGCATTTTCATTAAATGAACATTATGATGGCACTGTAGAAATTTTATCAACAAATAGTGTTTTATATATAAGTTCACATTTTGTATGTCACTAATTTTTTTTAAATCAAATGCCATAGTCATGATAACCCACACAAGACTTTTGCTAATACTTATACAATTTTTATCAAAACTTTTCTGATATTCCCCTTTTCTTCAGTAGTTTTTTCAAAATTGAGACATGTAAATGTCATTTAAAAAAAAAAAGAAATTCAGTTCATTTTTGTACAAGTATAACAGCAGGTTACCGGGCGATAAAAAGAAAAAAGCACCTTATCTAATGAATATTGTTTCATCCCAGCTGTTATGGGCCTTAAGGGAACATCTAAATATTAGGTAATGTGATTGTTCTCTTTCATTCTCTCTAAATGAAATTGGGATTGTAGATCAGGAACCAATCATACATCAGTGGTACTAGTACTCTGTTTTTAATGGAGCTGAATGTAGAATTGTTCAAGCTTGAATCATTTTACCAATTATATCAATAGCCAACCTTCAACAGTTCTGGCAATAATCTAAAAGCATGAATGTCCTTTTAATTTAGCATTGAAAAAATGCCCTAATAGCAAACTATTTTTTAACATTCTCAACAAACGCTCAGTGCGCCGATGCAAAAATCTCGTATTCTTAATGCGGTATCTAAGCTTAACAAGTACATGAGTGGGTAAGGTTCAACTTCATAAACAGCAGTTCAATAATATAAATGTAAACTGATTCGTTTTATCACCTAATACAAATTCGCATTTATGTAATGCAAATCCCTTCAAGAATAATGGAAGAGTAGCGACAGCCTTAATAAAAATGATGGTTCTTCCTTAACACTCTTGACCTTACTGACTCAAAACAGTTGGTAGAAGTTGAGTGGAAATGGATGGAAAATGGATCAAATAGCGTGAACTGGTCAAGATTCTATCCATACACCCAAAACTGGATCGAGTTGGGGTGAGGCTCGATTGAAAAACAGATCAAATCATGAGAATCTTTCAAATGATTGCATAATGGATTTTTGTATTTAAAAAAAAAGTACAATGAAGTCCCTATATGCATACTAGAAATATTCATTTTACTCACCTGTAGTAACCGCTTTAAGCAATGTCAACATTTTTCCATATCTTTGATCTATAGTATTCTTAGCAGAGCTGTAAAATTCCCATAAATCCCTTGTAAAAATGGCCGCTAGTAAACAAAGTTACAGCACAATGCTGACAACAGTTGTGATGTTTTACGTGCAAAAGCATTAATGTAACTTTAACTTTAAGCTCTTCTTATGCACAAAACTTGTAAAGTACCGTGCTTTGCGGAATACAACCCCCCTTGGAATAAACCCCGCATGGCCCTTTTTTAATGTTTTTTTTAATTTTGTAAATATATAACCCGCAGCGGAATATTCCCCGCACCCTTTTTAAATTTTGTTGTTTATCTTAATCATATTGTTCTAGTTTGCTATTTATTAACTAAAATTTACACAACTAATCTTTTTTCGTCTTTCACAAGGTCCCCGCGAAAGTCTCCGCTAATGTAGATAACTGAAAAGTCGCATAAAGCATCAAGAACGAGTGCATATACATGTATGCAAAATAGTTATGAACCACCATCCGATGCTCGAAACTGTTTACTTTACACCTGTAGACCAAAGTCGTAGCAAATCTTTGTGAGACGGTCCTTAATTCTGACCCCAGTATGTTGTAAATGTCTTCTGCAAAGAATATTATTAAACTGAAGGTCACACTTTTAAGCACACTTTTAAGCGGCAAAAAGGTTAAGGAGTTTAGTATGCATTCAATTTCCCTGATCTTAGGTTAGTGGCAGCTGACAAAAAATGGATTTTGTCAACAGATTCCCCGCACTGGAATATTCCCCGCAGGCCGCCATCTTGAGAAAAAAAGTTGCGGGATATATTCCGCAAAATACGGTAAACATAATAGCTTCATCATAAAACTTTCGTAGACACAAGGATTCACAATGGCCAGATCGCTCACAAGCGAAACGTATCAATATTTTGAGAAAATGATCTAAACACACAGTTTTTATTTAAAAGTTTATGTAAGCAGTATATGCTTTGTGGAGCAGACTAGTCCAGCAGTAGGATGCACGACTCCAGATCAGGGGGTCCGTGGTTCAAACCCGGCCAGGTAATTCCTTAAGCAAGAAATTTACCACAAATTGCTCCACTCCATCTGGGTTTATAAATGGGTACCTGCAAGGGATATTTGAGTCAATAATATAACTTCCCACCACCATTTGTCTGCTAACATAGTGCAGATTGATAAATACACATAATGATCAGGGAATAACCTAAACTGAATGAGCAGTAGCTTGAAAGTAGACTACAAGAAAAGCATTGATGTGAAGCATCAAAGGGCGATGCAACGAATGAAAATAATATTTATTAGAAATTTAGAGATGACTGATTTAAATTATTAAGTAAACATTTAAATCACTGGAATAATTTAATTCTGGTATATAAGGCTACTTATATGCACAATCCTAAAAAAGGGACAAACATGTCTTCAGTAACAAATATAACCGTCAGATGTACATTAATGTTTAGAAATTTAAAAAGTAAAAATACCTCGTTTGCGTGGAAATTACATACATAGAATAAATACAAATAAATATTTAAAAAAAACAAACACCATTTACCGAATAAGGATTTGTATGTTGAGAACGTGTAAATTTTCGCTCGCCTATTATCTAGCGAAAACGAGACTGGCCGAGGGGATCCGCTCACAAGTGATTTTTTATAGCGTCGCCAATAACTGATCAATGATCCTAATCAATAATAAAAATAATTAACATTTGTTAGTGATCAATATTTTTTGTCTCTTTAAATGTTTCGTCTCTGCAGACCCTTAACATCAAAACAAGTCCATAACCACTATGCTATTCCATGATTGTCATCTATGTGTGAGTAAAATTGATATTTTGTATAACCTGCCACTACAAACGCTATCAATCTATTTTAAGAAATACAGAAAATGGTAAATTTTAAACAAATAACCAATAGTTTTCATAATATTTTAAAGGACAACTTTACATATAATAATACTGCATGCTACCTATAGAACGGCATTTACCGAAATAGGACCCGTACGTTGGGCAGGGTTGTCATTAGGAGGCGGCTGGCGGCCGATTTGACCGCCTCAAATGAAAATCGGGCCGCCTCAAATTTGAAGAAAAAAATGAAAATTGGTCAAGAGTATGCCCCAGAACCCACCTAGCAGCACTTGGTTGATTGAGCCTGCTTAAAATATTTTTAGTGACAACCCTGGTTGGGAATGTGTAAATCGTGAAACTTCCAGAATTCTGAATGCCTTGTCTATTTTCCCTCCATCAAACTCAAGCTAGAACGAGAATATCCGAGGACATCCACTCGCATGTGCAAAAAATTTTCAGCATACCATATATAGGTGGCGCACTCCAGCGCATCGCCAATAACTTGTTATTATCTATAGGGAACCTTTCAGAGTATTTTTTTCCTTTGGTGGTGTGAAGAGGACAAGTAGAAGGGTCGACATACGGTTGAATAATGCAGTCATGATGGTAGAAGTAGTAGTAATATGAGTGGTAGTAACGATGGTAGTAGAAGTTTAAGTATTGTTCTAGATGGTTGTAGTAGTAGTAGTTATAGTTGTTGTTGTAGAAGCTGCTGTAGTTGTAGTACTAGTTGTAGAAGTTTGTTTATTATTTATTGGGTTTATTGTCCCACCAACAGTATTTCAGCTGTCTGGAGATGGTGTCCACTTGAAGCAGATATAGTGGTGCCTTCAATGTGTAGAGCATGCCGTGAACACCTGGCACGATACCACATCCAGTCACATCATCTTGATACCGAGGCCAACCAGTCATGGAACTACACTTATATTTGCTTGAGCGTTAGCAAGGGAGCTATACCACTACCATTTTTTATGACTTTGGTATGTCGCAGCTCAGTAGTAGTAGTAGTAGTAACAGTAGTAGTGTAGTTGTAGTGGTAGTAGTAGAATTTTGTGTTTTTTTGTGTTTAAATTACGCTGTACCAACACATTTATGATCTTCGTTATAGAAAGGACCTAAACCCTGCACAGCAAGTGGCTGGGTAATTGTTAGTTACCAGCAGTTAGAAGTAGAAGTTACAGAGGTAATAGTAGTAGTAGTAGGCATGGTAGCAGTTGTTGTAATAGATTTGATGTAAGAAGTAGCATTTGGACTAAATGATAAGAGGATAATTGTAATGCAAAGTCCCAGATTTGAAGATAAGATAATTAGTTTATAGCATCAGCAACATCAAATTATCTCTCACACTGGTGAGATGCATTAGATTGAGCACTCCTCTATTATAAATCCTTTCTATCTTTGAGATATTAAGCGCTTAATTTTTATCTTACCTTTGCAGATTTGTCTTTTTTTCCTTTATCACATCTTTGTGACAGCCACTTGCTAATTAGTTACGTGACTGCCACAGTATGTGACATGGTAATAAATTACAGTGTCAGGTAGACCGAGTCACTTGCATGTGTGACAAAAACTGATATAAATGTACACATGACCATAGGATTTTAAGTGTTGGTTTATTTGTTCGTCAAGAGGTCAAGGTCTTCTGAGTATTTCCTCTAATCGTAAGTGTCCATAAATGTCAGCGCTTGTTGTTGTGGTTGGCTTTTGTGTATTTGTTATGTTAAATTTTGTTAGGTAGTTCTTCCATTATATGACTGTTAATGAGAATAATACTATTGAATAATCATGCATGCTTATTGCTTATATGCCGTTGATTTCTGAGTTCATTGCTATGAAACATTGAGTTCAAGTTTAAATATATATATTTTACACATTTATTAATAAATTTTAATATTTTATTTCTAAACCAGTGGACAAAAAATGATCTCATAGTTGTACAAGCCCGGGTCCTTGCCTGTGAGTCAGAAATGAGTAAATACAAGTTTTAGTCTGAGATCATTTAAAAGAATATGATTGACTAAAATATGGTCGCCTATGCAAATTAGCTAATAAGATGACAAGGACATTGGTCACAGGCTTGAGCTTAAAATTTTATAACTTCTAGCTCTTTGTTTGAGCTTATAGAACTAAAAGCTTGATTCTGAAATCATTTTAGAATAAATGATTGGTGCGATTATCAGCTGTATTCTAAGATCACTCTCAAACATATAATTGGTTTAATTTACAGCTTTATTCTGAAATTAATCTTAAGTATTTGATTCTAGTTTTGACCAGTTAGATTGAAAATGTTTTTTTATAAATAAAGTTGTGTGACATTTGTTGTTGTATTTACTGGAAAAATGGTATTTCTTATTTATTTAAAAGTTACCTTTAAGGAATTTGTAAGTGATAGTTTAATTAATAGATTATATATGTGAAGCTGTAGATGTTTGTAGTAAGTAGTCCAATTTTTATAGCAGTTGATATCATTTATGCATTTTTGTGAAAAATTGCCAATTGTTACATGTGTCATTCATAACCTGTATTAAGTTTTTAATTATTTGTTAACAACATGCATTTGTGACAAGACGCATTATTGCCACCTTGCAGCAAATAGTGTAGATCCTGATCAGATACGTTCTATCAGAGTGTGCTGGTCTTAGTGTACACTATTTGCCTTAGCCTGAATAACTTGTATAAAAAAATAAGATTTGAAGCACAGTTGTATAAGTTCCTTTACTAGGAGCAAATCACAGACAGCTTACAGTGGCCTTATTGTACATCTGCCACTTTACTACATTTGATATCCTGTACATGATCCTGTTAAATGTGTAGGTATCCATTGTTAATGTTTTCTATTTCTGCAGCAATTCTATTAACCTGTTGTTTGTAGTTCCTTATTCTTGTAATTATGAGATCAAGTTACAATTGATTTGTAATTGCTTTTAAATGCTCTATTTTTTATAGAAATAAAAAAAAGTTTTAGAAAACAATGTAGATTATCTAGATTTCCTCGTTAAGCCAATGTTGTAATCAATTCATTTAAAGTGATAATGAATTGCACATAAAAAAGATTGCTTATAAAAAGATTGTATTACATTAATTTGGTATTGCACTTATATCACACTTAAAATGGGGGTATCCACTACACTGCTTCTGAATTGGTAGTATTTCTAACTCCATAAACTTTATTCCATTCATATTGTTGGTACTATTGACAATCACCTTGATGTATCAGTGGTGTTATCCAATGACTTCATGAGGTTTGGTAAGAATCTTTTTTTTATAGACAAAACAAATTCAGATTTTAGTTATGTACATCATTATTCTACAAATATTTTCTGCAATGTCTGCCAGTTGGTCCATGTGCAAAAAAAAAAAAGAAATGGAAAAAAAAAAAGATTTTAAGAAAATCTTGTAACATTGTCATCGCTGAGTTCTGATCAAGCATGTGTCTGAGCATATTTAGGTCTCTAATAAGCATTGGTGCTCATGTCATTTTTGTCTTATACTCAAGGCTGTGATTTGAAAATTATAGATAAACCCCCATTTAATAGAGAAGAAAAGATCATTTCTGTCATGATCCCTCTATCTATTGTATTTTTTTAAATTTCTTTCAAGATTAAAGTTTACCATTATCATTTACAGGTTTTTTAGGCATGCTGTTTATTAAAAAAACCACCTGTTCATTGTTTGCATTGTTTGTTTTGACTATGTTATTTGTTTTCCAAACATACATTTTAATTTGAATGTGATTGTTGAATATGGGCATGTACTGTTTTCTCGACCCTTGAAGCATGGCTGACATTCCTGATAAGCTCACAATTGGATAAAACCAGCCCCAGAGAATTATGATTCCCCGAAATTTTTGTGCCAAATTAATTAGCCAGAGAGTACACAATCCGATAACTGTGTTGCATGCATTCTGTGTGATGCACAAATGGATATAAACCTCAGAACACTTTCTCTAGAATGTGCCAATGTTTGCTCTCGAATCAAAGGATAAGGATAGTCTCTTTGTTTTCAAAGCATCATGAACAAATTGTGCACAAATCTGTCTGAATTGATTATTCATAGATGTGCTTTGTTTTTTATTACTTTTTAACATGCAATACATGCATAGAAAACAAAGTTAAAAAATGTTTGATTGCTCACATTTATAACCTTGTTAGTTTGTCTTAACAAAGCAGTTCTCTGTAATTTGAGAATTTCCCTTTGTCTGTAAAAAGAAATAGAAATACTTGTTACATTTTGATACTTTTGTATATTTAAACATTATCTCAGTTGCACCATGTTGTTATGGGAAAGTCATTATAAATTGTAACACCTCAGACAATCTAAATATAAATAATAAGGCTTGTTTTTTTTCTAGCTCACCTGAGCACTATGTGTTAGATGAGCTTTTCTCATACCCCTTCGTCTGTTTTTTGTTTGCTTGTGAACACCCTGGAGGCAATTATTAGGGTCAAATCTTCCCCTAACTTCACTGGTGCCGCCTTAAAGAGCAGTGCCTCTTATGGAATGTATTTTTTTATGGGGACGATAGTGTGGCTGTCAATAACATGATGCTATGTGAGACCCTTTTCAGAGAAAATCACTGAGTGTACCATTTTTTATCTGTATAACTTGCAACAACTTACAATTTAAAAAATTAGTTGGCATAAATAGGAATTTGCTGCCGTTTGGTGGTGTCTTTTTTTTCTCGACAGAAACCAAGTATGCCATTGTTAGCAATGCAGCTTGTAATTACAGATGTAGCAGACAACAAAGACTGAAAGCAAAGTAGAATATAGACTAGTTCCCAACTGAGTTATGGTTCATTACTCCAAAATATTTATATAATGAATAGACAGTATAAATAGAGTGTTTAGTCCCAGGATATCTGATTTTCTTGTTTACAGCACATGCTCTCTAATGGTACCTTGGATGTCTCACACCTGTGCTCTTTCTTGTGAAATCTTTTGTTAGTTTGTACCTTGCCACACATGGGGGCAAAAAGTAGGTCAGTATATCAAATAATAATTAAAAAAAACCTTGTTAACACAGAAGAGGCCACATATATGATCTAGTCATCACCAAACTTGGTCAGAATGTTTGCCTGCATGAAATCTTAAATGAGTTCATGACTGGGTCACTTGGTGTTAAAAGGAAGGTTGACTAGGTCAAAATCTGGCGGAAACATGCAAGTGGTTCCATTAAGGGCTCAAACTTCATTGAACTTGGATTGAATGTTTGTCTGTATAAAACCTTAGATCGGTTTATTACTGGGTTCGGTCATGTGGGGTCAAAAGGTAGACCTTTAGGTCAAATAATAGAAAAAGCTTTAGTTGCCACTTTTATGGCCCAGTCTTTATAAAACTTTGTCAGAATATTTGTTTGCATAAAAGCTTGGTTACGGTCATGGATTGATATTAATCAGTAGAGAAGAAGATTATGAGTTTAAATTAAGGAAAAACTATTTGAACACCCACGAGGCCATATTTATTGCCCAGTCTTCCAAACTTGGTCAGATTGTTTAACTGCCTGAAACCTTGAGTAATTTTATAACTTGGTCACTGGGTAAAAAAGTAGGTCACTAGGTGATATATATTTGTATAGAAACATTTATGACTGATCAATGGAGACAATTTTTTTTTTATAAATATAATAATAATTATATTATAATAATAATAATTATTATTATTGTTATTTTTGTTGTAATTATTATCATCATCATTATCATTTTGTTATTTATTATTATATATGGCAAAAGTGCTTATAAGAACTTGTTTGTAGTTACAGAATCAGTTACCATTCAGCATTCAGGGGGAAAAAAAGAAAAGAAAGAAAAATAATATTAGATGTTGGTTTTTTTTGCATAATAAAAAGTTAAAAAAATAGATGTTATTTTCATTAGTCAGAATAGCATATCAACAAGAAATTCTACTTATATGCCCAAAGGTTCATATTATCGTAATACACTGTTTGTCAGTCCCTTTGATAGCAGTTTCTTGTGACAGTAACTCTTTTTATTCATTATAATTTCCTCCTACGTGCATGAATGATTGACACTGATGTTCTGCAGTACATGAAGGAGATAACTCAAATTGTTTGTTTGCAGAGTTATGGCACTTTGTGTTTTTCTCAGCAGATTCATTTGCAGGCAACTTGTTAGTGAATGTGAGTTTGTCATAATTGCATCAATGATTGATATTGGAGTGTAATTGTAAATGAAATGAGAGAAATCTACCGGGTAATTGCATGTTTTATTATTATTGCCCTTTTGCTATTTTCCTGTCTTTCAATTTTTTTTGTGGACCCCACCTTTGAAAAATTTTCAAACTTGCATGGATGATTAATATTGGTGTGTAGTTGTGCATAAAGGTGAGACCTTTATTAAATTGTTTGTTTTAACCAAGGTTTTCTTCAAGAAAATCCTGGTTATTAGGTTGGGGGTATGTCATTGGGCGGGTGGGCAGGCTGGCAGTCAACATTTTATGGAGTTTTTTGTCAAAGCTGTATTTTCTCAAAAACCATTCAAGGTAGAGCTTTGAAACTTAACATAGTTGCCTAACATCACAGTAGCAATTATCAGAACAAGTACCATAACCCCTGTCTCTAGTTTTGCCAAAATTATGCCCCTTTTTCACTTGAATTTTAATTAAGTTTTTTGTCAAAGTTGTATTTTTCTTAGTAAGTGTCTAGGTAGAGCTTTGAAACTTAACATAGTTGTCTGTCATCGTCGTAGCCATTATCAGGACAGGTTTCATAATCCCTGACTGTATTTTGCCAAAGTTATGCCCCTTTTTCGTTTTTTTGAAAGTTGTCTTTTTCTCAGAAACCATTCAAGATAGAGCTTTGATACTTAACACAGCTGTCATTATAGTAGCAATTATCAGGTCATGATTCATAACTCTTGACTAAATTTTGTCTTAGTTATGCTCCTTTTTCACTTAGCATTTTCATTAAGTCTTTTGATTCAGATGTTTTTTTCTCAGTTACAATTCATGAAAGAGCTTTGAAACTTAACATATTTTCACACAAGTGTTCATTTAATATGAACATTTAATGTTGCCTAAGAACCATGGCCCTACCTCAAAGGTCAAGGTCACATCTAGGGAATAAAGTATTATAAGAATTGCCAAAATGTAGCTTCCGGAGTTTAGTGCAGTACTTAAAAAGGTACTTCACTAATATGCATAAAAGAATGTTCCCCTCAATGAAACAGAGTTTTGCATCCAAGAACTGTGGCCCTACCTCAACTATCAAGGTGACACTTAAGAGTTCAAAGGTCAAATTCTGTGCAAATTTATAGTTTCTGGAGCATAACTTTGCCACTTATGACGACATTTCATCCACATTACATAGAATTGTTAATCTAAACATAAAATGAAAATCTGGTTACATCGTTAGGCAACGTTTCTTGTTGAATTGGTAAATAAGAAAAGGTCCTATCAAAACTCTAACAGATATTTAAATTTTATCTACCAGTAGACAAAGGCAAACAAGGTAAATGCAAATGTGAAAAAAAAACACAGAGACGAGACATAACACACATAAAGAAAAACCATCAGTTACCGCCTTGGAACGGTCAGTCAGCAAAAGGGCCAACTGGGGTGCTTAAACCTGGTTTGTGGAGGCTCCAACCTGTTGAGTTAACATGTATTTATTAGAAAGTGCTTTGTTACAATAAGCTTCTGTTGTCATTCTGGTGTTTAATGCTATGGTGGTGCTCCTGTTCATTTATTTTAGCAAGGTGAAAACTTGGAGAATTAATAAGTTTAGTTTGTGTTTACAATATCTGATGTCATTTATTGTGTCTTAAAAACCAACTAAATTAAAAAATGACTTGCAATATATACATATATATAGTTACCTTAAACTTACCAGTTTAATTAGAAACTGTTGATAAATGCACTTTAAGAAGGTACCTTTAAACAAAACACCACATTAGTTTCTTTCCCTTAATATTATCCCAGTTGCTCATCTAGTTTGTTTGCATGAACCCAACACGATTTTTTTTTAACAATTTAATGAGAAACACTTGCCATGATCCATATGCCACTTATATTCCCACAACTCTCTAGAGTTCCCCCCAGTCTGCCTGAATACAGTAATAGAACTACATAGAAACAGACCACCAGTTGGTCCTTGTCAATGTTTTAAATTGGGTAAATTGTTATGAGGTGCCACATAGTTCTGGCTAACAGGTGAGGGCATTCTGGTGAATATAGTGCCAGAAAATTAGAGAGATATAATTGAGTTCATGGCCAGACAAGGGGCAAGGACAAGGGAGGATTGTAGTCTGGAATAGAATTCTTTCATCATTTGCAGTAATCAATACCCAACAGTGAAAAGGTTATTATGTAGATATGCAGGTATTGTGTTGCGAGAATTGTTAAATATAAGCAGGTCTCTTTTTTGAAAGTATCCATGCCTATGCAGCCCTCAATATGAACATGAAAAGTGAGGTTAATTAAATTTTTCTATATGTGTCTTTAATCAAATATACTAGTTTCCCACTTGCTGATTTTTAAGGCACCACGTGACAAGGCAGTTCAAAAACTAGATTAAATAGAAAGTATGGCCTCTGTTAAGACATATTTAGTCATTGTCTTGTTTAACCTATAGTTACTATTAAATAAGCAAATAGTAATGGGCAAATAGGTAGTGGTATATGTTTACACGTGTAATAAAGTAAACATTTTGCCTTTGAATCAATGATCCTAGTACATCAAAGTATACAGCTACAGCATTTCTACTCGATGCAGAAAACACATATAAAAATTACTTATGTACTTGAATTACTTACAAAATATACTATCAGCAAATAGTGTGGTTAAGTCATTTTAATTTCATAAAAAAAAACACAATTGTTTAGTGTACCATAAAGTTATATTGATAAGACACAGTTTTTGCCCAAAATTATGATAAAAAGTGGGGTGTGTGTCTTATCCATGTGAAGAAAAGTTTTCCCCTTTTTACACAGACCAAAATTGACCCTTAGACTAAACTGCCCGCAGAGACTATCGCCGATAGTACTAGTCTTCATTGTGCTATTTAAAGGGAAAACTTACATTGTTTTTACAAAAAAATTGACATTAAACATAAAAGAGACATTTAACTTTTTTACATTAATACCACTTTATTCCAACAAAATCCGCATAGTTTCATAATCTGGAAACATTGTTTTTTTAATGAAACAGGCATATTCATTGACGTGGCTGTTATGATCATGGTCTACATAATATGGTAATATTTGTAATATTCGTAACATTCAATTGATCAATTTTGATTTAATTTTTTTTTTTTTTTAATGTTAACTGTGAACAAATTTTAAGTTGAAATTAAAAACCCACTTATTAACAATAAATGTGCCTTGGCTATTTGTGCTGCAGACGAATTTTCACATCTCCTTTGATGTTAATAGATTGTCCATCATCTGTAAGTAATTACACAGGTGAATAGAACTGTTTGTTTGTAAGTGGTCACTTCAATACCCTGGTGTGAAAATAAAATAACTATATGTTAAAGCCTTTAGTTGTTATTTAAATTGTCATTTGTGTGTTTGTCCCATGTGTCGAGAACTTAATTACAGGCCAAAAAACTTGATTGTTTTTTGACATGCTGCCGCATGAAACAGTATGTTCTCTTATCTCTCAATTGTGTAGGTCTGGGAAAGCTGCAAGAACATCCTGTCTGGTGTGTAAACGATATACTGGGGCAGAGTGTCATAATTTTAGACAATAAACACTGTCTTATTAGGTAAACAGTCGCAATGTATTATTCAAGCCACTTAGAGAATAATAAGCACCTGGTGCAAAAACCGCTTTACAGAACAATGGGAACATGTTTCTTTGAGTCAAATCAAGCGATACTGTGACGCGGGTCAAGGTCAAGGTCACTGCTACTAAAAAAAGAAAAATAGTTACGCTTAATAATTTTGGTTAAAATGGAGGTATTTTGCTGAAATTTTATTTGTAGGTTGTTTATGTGCAAACTTAGCTTAGGATTGGATTAGGGGCCATTCAGGTCAAGGTCACTGTTACTTAAAATAGACAAACAGTTTCCTGTCAATAACTTCAGTTTGTAACCAGTCTGGCTTGTTTCTAAAACTACAACCACTTAAGCTAAAAACAATAAACATGAGAATTGTGACAAAAATCAAACCTTACTTATATCAGTTGTTGGTTCTTATTTTTATTTTACATGATTGCACTTATTTGTATGTAAGGGCAGACTGCACTAATTATCACTGACTTATACAGAAACATTTTAATTGATAGATGTGTAAAATTTCTTTGTCATTCAAGTTTTGTTGGGATTTAAACTGTTTTGTTATACTTTTTATGGTTACTTTGTATTCAGTGCCTGTGCTCTTAATACAGAAATGGTCTGACAGTTCGTGATTGGTATACAAGTAATTCCCGCGCAGATTGTAATGTTGTTGAGTCTTTCCATCTGTTCCGAATTTCCAGATATGAGATATGCCAAATATTAATGTACAGATAGATACCTAGTTCAATTTATTTCTGACTGAAATTGATTTGCTATGAATAACCAAGATACATTTATATGGTTTTACATATGACTTATTTTAATTTACCAGTAATAATGACGTATTTGCACCCTGAAGTATGTACTTGAATAAATACATACAAAGTTAGTGAGCTTATTTAAGAATTAATTCTTAGTTATTAAAGGCTAAATTGTTGTGTATTAAGAATATTTTATGGACGGTTGATTTGGATGATGATTTATTAATTAAAACAGGACCTGCGTATATATATTAAATTAGTTATTCTGTTAATTAATAATGTAAATGACTGAAGCGTCAGGCTTGCGGATCGAGAGGTCGTGGGTTCAAACCCAGCCGGGTCAAACCAAAAGCTTGGTAGTAGTGGCTTCCCTTCTAACGCTCGGGGCTAAGGGGACAGCATTACGTCTGACTCGTCGTTGTCAGTATAATGGACCAGCCAGGTTCAGTCCCTGGGCACCTTATTAGTGCCCCTTTGCTATAATGATAGAAATGTCGCTGCACAGTATCTGCAAAATTCCTGCAAATCCCATCCCATCCCAATAATGTAAATGTTGGACCGAGGTATAAGATTGTCAAGGCTCAAATATGCAACTGTGCTACGAAAACATTTTTCTTTTGTTGAATGCTCTGTTTACAACAATCTATTTTTACATTATTTTCTGGCAACTTTGATGCTCTGCATAAACTTTTCCTTGTTTTATATATAGAATAGTTACTTGTTATGTTGTTCCCAGTTTTTTGTTCATATATTCATATAATAGGCAGTAACCCTTGATTTCTAGATGAGTCTTGGTATATAACTGTAGATGTAGGAGTTCATGGGATTGGTCCATAGAGAGAGGGATGTCAGAAGCTTTGGAAAACTTTTCTAACAAACACTTTCATGAAGGTTGTTTATGACTATTGTACCTGATTTCAAGATTCTCTCAGTCATAATGTACAGTTATATGTGAAGAGTAAACATTGGTTTATTATTGCAGAGCAATTACTGGAGGAATGAAACAACAAATAAACAAATTTACAAAAATAATTCTGCCGCCACAAATAAACCACATTGAAATCTGGTTGCTTTAGTGCAGAACGAAAAAACAAACTACCATTATGTTTGCTTAATCTTATAAATGTCAAGAATTTGGCAGGTTAAACTTGGCAGATTATTACTGTATCTGAAAGCCTTCAAACCTTTGTTTATTCCCTAAAGCAAATATGATGACCTGTGGGTTATTGGCTTCAATTTTGAAACAAGTATGCTGTTTTTATTTATTTTTTATAACTGGGGAAAAAGGTCTCATAACTATGCAATTGAGAAAATCAACACCTTTAAATTATTTTTTTATAACCCCCCCCCCCTTAGAAATAAATATGATAATTTTCAGCAAAAACAGTCTCTTTAATTAGCCATGTGAAAAAAGAATTTGAAACCAATGGGACGTGAATGACGTGAATGTGACGAACTTATGCCACCATTAGAATGGCTATAAATTCGCATATGATGACTTTAAACAGTGACATAACATCATCTTGTGACGGTGATTTTGATATGTCTAAGACATTGCTTTACCGTCGAATATGCCCGCTACTTATCTGCATGCGACTCTTTGGGCTATTTTTTGCCAAGACTCCCAAAGTAAAAAAAAGGCATTTGGAACTTGTTGGTCAGTTTTGCTTCTTTATCAACTTTCTCATGATTTTGAACTGCGTTAGATCGTTGTCTGTTTACAAATCGGATGACAAGTTTGACCACATTTTTATACAGGAAGTGTTATAATTTTGTCAAGGGCATATAGAGATTATGGTGTGTTTACTTTCTGCACCTAAAATAACAGCATCAAGAAGTTGTTGTAGGAGGATTAATTGCTGCCTTCTCTTTTAAGATTTTTCTTCCTGTTCATAACCTTTCCAATATAAATGATGGTGATTGTTGCTGTTGTTGCAATGTAGAGTAATGTACAAATGAAGCTTTCACTAAAAGTTTATATTATTTTTATGTGGAAGAAGACAGTTACATTTATAAATGAATGGTATTTATGAAGGAATAAACCTAATATATATAAGGCGTGTTGCAGCAGATGTACACTGGAAAACATGATATGTCTTGGTTATTTATTTTAGGCTTTGTATCTGTTTTAATTCCCTAGCCTAGAGATGGTGGAAATTTCACAAGAAAACGAAACTGTGAGAACAAAGGTTCATGCAAGAATAATAAAACCCAGTGCGCCATACTGAAATTATCTGCTTAGAAAATACCCGTCTTTCAGGGTGACTGTAAACAACACAGAAAGTGCTGGACAATGGGTAGCCATTTTGATGGTCCTGAAACAGACTGTAAATATAATATATTCAATTTAATCTATGGCCTATATATGTGTGGGTATATTGAGGAATCTTTTAACAACATAAATAACTGAACATTGTATTTGTCATGATTGCTAGTATTTACAGACAGAGGCAATGGTAATTATAATTCAATGTGAATGCCTATCGATAAATATTAACTTAATCAAATTTGAATGAATGTGTAAAAGTAAGTTCTAAATTCTATTTGTGGAGATTTAGGAAAACAGTCATACAGTAAATATAACGTGATAATACTGGGAAAACAAACGGATTGAGGATATTTAAATTGATTCAGTTTGCTTGACTTTGAACATTTTCTTATCATATAAATTTACTAAAAGTAAATTTTATTTTATCTGGGACTTGGGTAAACATGCAGGAATGATTATTGTTATAATTATTATAATAATAATAATTATTATCATTATTATTATTATGCTCCCCGAAAACTTTCGGGGGAGCATATAGTCGCCGCCTTGTCCGTCCGTCCGTCAGTCCGTCCGTACGTCCCATTCGTGTCCGGCCCATAACTTCGTTATTTGAAGTCGAATTTTGAAACTATTTCACAGAAATGACCACCATGTTCAGACGACGTGTCGCGCGCAACATTTGGGTCCCTACCTTGAAGGTCAAGGTCACAGCGTGACCTTGCAGCAAAATCGTTTCCGGCCCATAACTTCGTTATTTGAAGTCGGATTTCGAAACTATTTCACAGAAATGACCACCATGTTGAGACGACGTGTCGCGCGCAACTTTTAGGTCCCTACCTTGAAGGTCAAGGTCACAGCGTGACCTTGCAGCCAAATCGTGTTCGGCCTATAACTTCGTTATTTGAAGTCGGATTTCGAAACTATTTCACAGAAATGACCACCATGTTGAGACGATGTGTCGCGCGCAACATTTGGGTCCCTACCTTGAAGGTCAAGGTCACAGCGTGACCTTGCAGCCAAATCGTGTCCGGCCCATAACTTCGTTATTTGAAGTCGGATTTCGAAACTATTTCACAGAAATGACCACCATGTTCAGACGACGTGTCGCGCGCAACATTTGGGTCCCTACCTTGAAGGTCAAGGTCACAGCGTGACCTTGCAGCCAAATCGTGTCCGGCCCATAACTTCGTTATTTGAAGTCGGATTTCGAAACTATTTTACAGAAATGACCACCATGTTCAGACGACGTGTCACGCGCAACATTTGGGTCCCTACCTTGAAGGTCAAGGTCACAGCGTGACCTTGCAGCCAAATCGTGTCCGGCCCATAACTTCGTTATTTGAAGTCGGATTTCGAAACTATTTCACAGAAATGACCACCATGTTGAGACGACGTGTCATGCGCAACATTTGGGTCCCTACCTTGAAGGTCAAGGTCACACCGCGACCTTGCAGAAAAGTCGTGTCCGGCCCATAACTTCGTTATTTGAAGTTGGTTTTCGAAACTATTTCACAGAAATGACCACCATGTTGAGACGACGTGACGCGCGCAACATTTAAGTCCCTACCTTGAAGGTCAAGGTCACACCGCGACCTTGCAGCAAAATCGTGTCTGGCCCATAACTTCGTTATTTGAAGTCGGATTTCGAAACTATTTCACAGTAATGACCACCATGTTAAGACAACGTGTCATGCGCAACATTTGGGTCCCTACCTTCAAGGTCAAGGTCACAGCGTGACGTTGCAGTGAACTTGTGTCCTGCCGTTATCTTCGTTATTTGAAGTCGGATTTCGAAACTTTTTCACAGAAATGATCACCATGTTGAGACGACATGTCGCGCGCAACATTTGGGTCGCTACCTTGAAGGTCAAGGTCACAACATGACCTTGCAGCAAAACCTTGTCCGGCCCATAACTTCGTTATTTGAAGTCACCCAGAAACCATCAAACATGCTATCAATTTCATTACTTAATGTTAGATCGTTGACACGCCATTATCCAGACATACAGGCTCATCAAGATTTAGGCCTTGTTGATGTGAACTGCTTCACTGAAACCTGGCTGAAGAAACAGAAGTCAATGCAGGTACTCGGACAAACTGTGTTCCGTCAAGACAGACCTAAAAAGCAAGCAGGAGGAGTCATCATGTATGTGTCTGACAGTTTCAAACCACAGCTAATTCTAGCATACACAGACAGAAATATGGACATTGTTACTGTGAAAGTGGGGTCATTGAGTATAATGCTGGTATATGTTTCAGTAAATGCTTCCAAGTCTCAAGCAGTTCTTGTATTGCAAGAAAAACTTAAAAATCTTGAAAAGCCAGTTATTGTTCTTGGAGACTTCAACAAAATCCCACATGCATTGTCAGATATCCTCACTCCTGTTATCAATGTCTCTACAACAAACACTGGATCAACTCTGGATCAAGTCTTTGTGTCAGAAGATTTACACCCATGTGTTCACCTGTCAACTCCGTACTTCTCAGACCATCAAATAATTTGGCTTGGAGTTAATCTACAGTCACTAGGAAGTCCTTGAGCCACCCATAAAATAAATCTTCATAGATGCAGGTTTGTTTATGTCTGATTTCATAGTACTACAACATTTTCAAAATAAACCTCAATATTCATACAACTAACCTTTTTTTGTGACAAAGTACCCATTCGGGGAGCATCACCCGTCTCTGACAGCCTCTTGTTGTTGTTGTTGTTATAATAACCAGTCTGCTGCCAGTCTTTTCATTGTAAACCTGTCCATATTATCCGTAACAGAAAAGGCATCCCTAGAATAAGGTTAAGGTTTTTCAATCACTAACATCGGCTTCATTAGTCGTTATATCATCATTTTCAGCATCATTTTTGATACCTGTTTAAGTAGTTCTATGGTGGACATCTGCGATTGACTGATCAAAACCAGAAATGTTTGCTTGATGTTGATGTCTTATTGATGCAATTATCATTTTGTGGCAAAAATTAAATAAAATTATCTTTTTTAAAAAAGACTTTTTAATGCTACAATATTTAAAATATGTTTTATAATCCTCCGGATAGGTTAAATGATGTTATAAAGAGTTAAAAGTAGCATGCTTAGTACTTGTACATTGCAGTATGTGTTTTGGGGTTGTTTTTCTACATGTAATTGGTGATATATAAATGCAATGGTTGTTAAACAAATCGTTTATAGACTGTTCAGCTGGTAAACATGATACTGACATGTACTGAATTATTATTACCGTAAAGTTTTATTGATAAGACGCACACAAATATAAGACGCACCCCCTCTTCAAGGTCTAGAGTCAAGGAAAAAAGCAAATTCTCAAAGACAAGACGCATCCCCTATCCACTAATCCATCTGGCCGCCTTTAAGCAATTCCCGCATCGCTTAATTGGACTTAAGGGAACATGTTCCAATTGTTCTGTAAATCTGTGTTTGCGCCGAGTGCATATTATTATCTAAGTGTCTTGAATAATATGACAAGGCCTAGTAAGACAGTGTGTATTGTGTTACGTTATGACACTATACCCCAGCATATCATTTACACGCCAGACAGGATATTCTCACGGCTATCCCAGCCCTACACAATTGAGAGATGAGAGAACCTCCTGTTTCACGCGGCAGCATGTCATAAAAACAATTAAGTTCTCGGCCTATAATTAAGTTCTCAACACATGGGACAAACACACAAATGACAATTAAAATAACAACTAAACATTTTCACACCAGGGTATTGAAGCGACCGCTTACAAACAGTTAGTTCTTTGCACCTGTGTAATTACTTACGGAGATGGACGATCTATTAACATCAAAAGGGGTGTGAAAAAACGTCTGCACAAATAGCCAATGCACATTTTGTTGTTGTTGTTATGTGAGTTTTTAATTTCAACTTAAAACTTATTTGAAGTTAACATTCAAAATAAAACAAATTTCAAATCAAAATTGAATAATACCATATTACTTAGACGATGATAATAACAGCGTCGTCATTGAATATGCCCGTTTCACTAAACCTCAATTAACTGTTTCCGGATTATGAAACTTCACCTATTTTGTTAAAATAAAGTGATATTTATACAAAAATTTATTGCATATTGGTGTTTTTTTATACAGAAAAGAATTTAAATGTTATGAATTTTTATGTTACAAGGCAAAATTTTAGTTAAAAACAATGCAAGTTTTCCCTTAAAATAGCACAATACAGCTGTCTATGGCCGATACTATCGGCGATAGTCTCTGCGGTCAGATTAGTCTAAGTGTCAATTTTGGTCTGGAAAAAAAAGGGGAAAACTTCACTTCACATGGATAAGACGCATTCCCCACTTTTTTATCAATTTTGGGCAAAAATCTGTGTCTTATCAATAAAACTTTACGGTATGAACTGTCTACTCTGGTACAGTATAAATTTAGAATTAACCATATCACAAATATATCTGAACAGAAGAATATGACATGAGGTAATGATACAAGACTCTCTCGTTAATATAAAGTAGATAAAAGCATGACATATTAAAAAAATGCAAACTTTTAATTACATTTTTCAAGGTTTGAAAAATTATGCAGAGAGGACGACCAATTCATAAACTGACACTTGGCAGTTATGTGGTAACTTTGATAAGAGCCTTATTTCAACACTGCATCTAAGTGATTTAATTATATTTATTTTATTAATTAAAACATTTATTTACATTAATTAAGATTAACAACACAAAAAAAGTAAATGCTTAGAGAAACAAACAATCTATTTGTGTACCATTAGTCAAAAAACTTCATACATGCAAGACATAACCTATATGCACTTGTTATAATTTTGTCATTCTGTTGCAAGGGAAATGGTCATAATCTATTTTGGTTTGACATAATTATCAGTTTGTTCGATTTAATGTAATATCTTGTGTCAAATACAGAAATTAAGTGTTCTCATTCAACTACAGACGATAACATTGGAGCTGCAATTTTGCCCTTCTTGTTTCAACATAATAATTAAGTCCAGTGGTAAATTGGTGTGTATGTTTTATCATGGTATCAATTTCTGTGATTAATTCCATCATTTTGACATGTAATTATCTGAAGTTGTAAAATCGCTGTTTTCTCAGCAGGGCTTCATGTGTTCAGCCACAGACAAAACAGAATGTAAACAGGGCTCTGTTGTCTGCTGGTTGTGTATGAGACAGATGCACAGCTGAGAGAAAATAGAGATAACATTAGAGAAATAATCAGTATTTAATAGCAAAATGAAACGTGAATCAAAGAAATGTAATTTTGCTGCATCCTGATGTGGAGTGATACAACTTTGAAATATTATTATGCTGTGGCAATCATTACTCTTGTGGATAAAAATCATAAAATGGGAAATTGTCCACCCTTAGAATATACTTCCACTGCATTTTTTGTGATGGTGAATCTATACATTATACTTTCATATTGCAGTCTATGAACCATATCTTGTTAAATGGAATGATTTTTTTCTCCAACTATTTTCAAAGAAGAATTGCCAAAGACATTAATTTTATGATACACAATTCTCCAATTTAGAAAGATACATTGGTGAAATTTGCATGTTCCTTTAATTGTTGTATTGTAAAACAACAAAGAAAGGATTTATTTGTTGGTATGAACAGGGTGACTTGAGTTAAAGTCATGTGGGGTGTTTATAATGGTTGGTGAATCTGAGCCAAAGAGCAAGCAGGGTTGGCTCACAGAAATGAGTGGAAATAGAAACAGACTTTGAAACCTCCTTGTATGTAAACATTTCTGTCTCGCAGGAACTTGAACCCTAAGCCAGAGAAGCTTGGCAGTAACCAACTGTTTGGCCATGAATATCCCTCAGACATTTATAAGCACTGAAAGCAAATACCAGTAAGATTGCTTTTGCAATATAAGAATATAGTTGCTGTAGTCATCCTAAGTTCTTGAATGATTTGAGTCCAAAATCCAGCTGGTGCACTTTTCAAACAAGATCTTTTCATCTAACTGGCATTGGGTTCTACTAATGTTTGGGGCATTGATTTGAAATCTGCAATATATAGCAATATATAATATAAAGCAAAGAATTTAAATTTACCTTGCACCTACAGCTGCAATGTAAGAGCACTTAATAAATTAATGTTTCACTTCAGTAATTACTGTTTCATTTGAGTTTTAAATTTTTATACCACCACATAGTTTGAGCGGTAATATAGGAGTGAGCTTGTCGGTTGGTTGGTCGGTTGGCGGGTCTGTCAGTTTTCATGGTTTCCGGACGATAACTCATGAAAGGTTTGACAGATTTTAATATGTTTTGGTACACAGGTGTAACATCATAAGATAGTGAATTTCGACTTTGGGGCTAGTGAGGTCATTGTCATGGATACTGTTTATTAAAATATAAAAATGGTTTCTGGACAGTAACTCATGAAAGTGTGGCCTGAAGGGTCAAGGTCATTGTTACTAAAAATAGAAAAATGGTTTCTGCTCAATAATTATAGTTAGGAATGAGACATTGTGAAGAACTTTGCTGTATAGGTTAATTCTGTGAAAACGATGCTTGAGATTGACAATTGAGTCAGTGGGGTCAAGGTCACTGTTCAATGTTACTAAAAATGGAAAAATGATTCCTCATGAAGGGATCACAGATTTGAAAATTTGTTAGTTCACAGCTTTAACATCACAAGATACAGATCAAATTCCATTTTATGTCTGATTGGGTCACAGTCGAGGTCACTGTTACTAAAAAAAAGTTTTTTTTTAAATCCAGTCATTAACTTAAATTATGAATGCCATATTTTGATGATTTTTGCTGCATAGATAGCTCTGTGAAGACGACACTTGGGATAGAAAGTGAGGTAATGGTCACTGTTACTGAAAATAAAAAAAAAATGGTTTCTGCTCAGTAACTTTAATAAGGAATTAAGATATTGATATGAAACTTGCTGTGTAAAAAGCTTTAGAGAAGTCGTTGCTTGGGATTAAAAATGGGGTTGGTGGAATCAAGGTCAAGGTCACTGTAACATGTCTGTGTCTTATGTTACCCTATGCAATTGATTCTAAGCTTACAAGTTCCAGTATCAAGCACTCGACATGTGGGAGTATTAATCACCTTTTGTGAAAGTTCTAGTTTACTGGAGTTGTAAGTGTAACATTTTCACTGGTACTTCAATCACAGAGCCTTTATAGCTCTGTTGGTAGAGTGACCTACAAGTATTGGGAGGGTCTGTGGGTCATATCCCATTGGAGGCTCACTTTTTCCACTCCTGTTACATAACTGGTTTACGTGAGATACTAGTGTTTAAATAATAACTGTTCCATATGATTTACTACTGTTTCACTTGAGTTATTACTGTTTTATTTGCATTATTATTTTTCCCTGAGTTATAACATTATTGTCTTGTTCACATAGTGGAGACATAACTTAATAGTTGCTTCTTACAAAATAGGAATACTCCCTAAGGAGATATTTATTTTCCATGTCATTTCCAGACAGTATATAGCAGTATGGCATGGAATTGTTGTGTGATATTAGCTCATTAAGACAGTTGTCTGCATTATGATGTCTTGTGAAAGTGATTACATACAGTAAAGCAATGTTTGGTAGCATGCACAGATCCTGTAATGATTTGATAACAAAGAATCGTGCTTTAATTTTGATAGACAATGATGTTGAGACTGAAACCTGAAGCATTTATAGGTTGCATGCACACACATTTGCAACAATTTCTTAAAAAAAAATAGATGCTTTTAACACAGACAGTTGAGGCCAAAAGGTAAGCATCACTAGTTTGTGACTGGGGTCCCTTATCACTCTGAATTCTACAGTGTTGCTTTTCTGTTCAAAGTTAACAGTCAGTTGATTGATAATCAAGTTTCAATTAATAACTTACAATCTGTGAAAATTACAGTACATAATAGTATTGATTGTTATAGTATTTACTAGTATCAGGTTGTGCAAGCTGTTTCTCCTACAGTTTTGCTTCCATTTTTATAAAACTTTACATTTATCATAGTTATGTTTTTATATTGGCATATTTTTCTTGTGCAATTTAACCCTTGCAGTCATACAGTTTTCCTAAATTACCATATGCCTATTGCATAACCAGAGGGCTTATCTGGCCATATTCCATGCAAAGGTAAACTGATGATGTAGCTAGCCCAGATTCATAGAACATTTATAGTATTCAGTGGGTAGTTGATAGTAGTTATCTTTAAGCTTTTTTTTTCATCTAGAAGAAATTATTGAATCATTATTGTGTTTAAGAAAAGATTTTTCAGAAATAGATTTTCTTTCAGACAACATAGTTTTCATACATGTTTTATGTAAAAGATTAAAAAAGGGGTTTGAATTAAAACAAGTTCTTAACTGGGTCACATGGGGTCAAAAAGTAGGTCACTAGGTTAAATCTTAGAAAAAAGCTTGTGAACACACTAGAGACCACATTTATAGCCCAATCTTTACCATACTTGGTCAGAATGTTTTTCTGCATAAAATCGTGGATGAGTTTATTATTGGGTCACATAGGGTCAAAAAGAAGGTCACTAGGTCAAATTTTAGAAAAAGCTTGTGAACACACTAGAGGACCCATTTGTTTATTACTTGATGCCAGATTTGAGCCTACTAAAAGCCTGTGTCATTAGGTGATTAAGGGCCATCATGGCTCTCTTGTATTCACTAGGGGTAGTATTCAAGGCTTTATATGTTACTGAACTAAAAGTATTGAGAGAAACTACAACAAGGTTTCCACTATAATTTAGCACTTAACTTCAAGGATGCTAAATCGCTAAACCCTGTGCCTGACGTCATAACGTAAATTCGTGTTTGCAATAGCCTAGCTCAGAACACCAAAAATAGCCAAAGGATTAGTCAAAGGGTTAAGAATTTTCAAGTTAATTTGCATCAGTGGCTATTAGTTAAGTGGTCTTTGTAATGTATTCATTAATTAAAAAAGGTAAATGTTCTAAAAGTTAAATTACTGGAAATTGACTTAAAACTTTTTTGTTTAAATATTAAATATTAATTAAATGATAGTTTACAGATTCTATATGATCTACTCTAATTATAAATTTATATTGTTCTTTCATAATTTAGAAATATGCAAGAAGGTTCACTTTTGTATCTGGTTCTTTTTGAATAATAACTTAATCAGTTCTATAAAACATAGATTTTTTTGCAAGCTCAAGTATCAAGACACTTGTGATTTACTTTTCCTTTTCCCCACAAGCTCAACCATTCATTTTGAAGTTTTGTCCCATTTAAATCTTGCAACATAATTAAAATAATGTAATATAGAAAAAGTATTTGTTTTTTTTTCAGAACATTTAAAATAAAAATTAGGTCCCCTTGATGACATGCACCCAATAGTATTATGGTCAAATGTAAAATGCATACATGTACCCACCACTTTGTCTCATCAATGGGATGTTCACACCAACAAAAAACATTTGTTTCTAAGCAAAAATACAGTTCTTTGAAACATTCTAATTTGCTGTTGACTTTTTAGAGAAGCTATATATGAATTCATAATTGGAATTTTGAAGCAGTTACATTCTAATTCCCCCAAACAAGCTAGTGACCTCTATTAAATAACAATAGTTTAGACTTGTAAAGGCATGACATTCAAATTAATCCACTATGAATTGATATTTGTTATTCTGAAAATGAAAGCAATTGGTTTTGGATTAAGTCAGAAAATTATACCATCACTAGATTTCTAGATCACAGTCTATGAAATGTTCCAGATGACGACTCCAACCTGTTTGCAGTACATCACTTGTTGTTCCCCGGCAAGAACTGGTGGCCTTTCTTGATCTGTAGCAGCTTAAAGTTGTTACATGTTCTTTGTTAATTAGTCTGCAATTATCTGCATAAAGGGACCAAAAGCAACAAATGTGAACTTTTTTTTTATAAATGGCTTGGATTTACTTAATTAAAATTAGTGCAGATATATTTTATTACATATCCGATGGCTGATTGTCCATAGTTGTAAGTATTTTTTTAAATGAATCAACAATAAAATATTTAATTATGAAAAGAATTGCAATGATTTTCACTTTAGTCCTACAATGTTATGAAAAGTTATGAAAGAGTTCAGATTTCCATGTGACCTCCAATTACGTGTTATTTTCTCAAAATGATGATTCCTTATGTAGATATCACTACCAAATAATGAGGCACTATCACTGTGTCAACACAAGATTAAACAAATTGTGTTTGTGAAAGCGCACCAAGGATTATGGGTACAAACTACTGACAAACAAATGTAGTCATGTCCGTTGAAAGTGAAAGTAGGCGATCCATATTGCCGACTGACCGTTCCAAGGCGGTAACTGTCGGGTTTGCTCTTTTCGTTAAATGACTCATCACAAATTTGTTTTTACTTTTCCCTTGGCTTGCATGTGAAATACCTTTGTTCTGTGCCATTTCAGAATTTGGTATATGTTGCAATGCTCATAGGACTTTGTCATATATTCTTATTCAAAACATTTAATGTTGTAATATTTTGATATAATCAACAAATGACTATTTTATCTGTAATATATTTTTTAACACTCTACTAAAATTAATGTTGCATTATGAAGATAAATAGGCCTATATGTAAATATGCAATTTTATATAAATACATGAAACTATTTTTCAATGCAGAAGCACAAATCTCCAAAATCAGCCAGGTTGTGAGGTGTCATGCTATAGAGGTGACTTAGTTCGAGTTATGTCACTATCTGTATATGAAATAGAGATACTATGTACTGCCATTTGCCCAATAGGATATGTCTAATTCAATAACATACATTAGTAAGCTGTTATATACATTGTACACATGTTAATAGGGCTGCAGAAAAGTTTAGAGATGTGTCCACTGCATACCTCCCAATATCATATCTTGTTCAGCTAGATTCCATCTTATTACACTTAGACCATGTGCAATACATATGGTACAACAAATGTCCTTTTTGAAGGTCAATTTTAGACTCTTGAGCACATTTTAGTTTTAAAAACTCATAAGATTTCCTCCATGGATGTTCGTCATAGTTGTGTTGGTTCATTACAAAGTTGTTTTCATCATAATAATGATTTGTTTAACATGTTGGGTTAGCACTGTTAGTGACTGAGAACAAGGTTTAGGAGAGTAGTCAGGGGAAGCAAGTGCGACAGAATTTACAGTTTCTGATTACCACTCCTTAACTGTCCATAGCTTTCTTCTTTGACATATTATAATTGACCTGCTTAGAATGAATTGGACAGGCATAGGCAAATGTTGTGGCTATAGATCCCACTGGAACCTGTCTAATCAGGCTCTACATGATTTGATGCTAGGTTCTCAGATATCTGTCTGGTTATATTGGCATGTACTTTTTAACAAAACATTAACATAACAGTGTTTAAAAAATAGTTTATAATAGTTCATAACAAAAGGGACTAGATTCTAGTTTGGTACAGATATGCACTTGTAGATCACATTGTATAGTCCATGGAAACAATAATTTTTTTGAAAAGATATGCATTATTGGTAAGGCTTTAATGAACAAAAGTTGTGTATATATAAGAAATACCAGGTGAAGCTTGTTTAAACTACAGCACTAAAAGATTGTATATTTTATCACACCTAAAGCACTAAAAGATTGTATATCTTATCACACTTAGTCAATAATATATGACACGGCTTGAATACCATTTATACCATTAATTCTATAAATTAAAATAGATAAACTATTAAAAGTCAGTTAATTTTTTACTTTCGTTCACTATCCCATGCATTGTGATCTGTAGTATTCTGATATTTTTCACATACAATATGTTGGAAGAATGAGGGTACTGGCAGATGGATCCACAGAATCTCATACATTTGTTAAATTGTAATCTGAAGTATTGTAATTCAGCGGTATATGTTTGTATATTTCTGTCCACCTGTCTGTTGATCTATATATTGGCCTGTCTGTAAACTGTCAACCTATATGTCTGTAGGTTTCTGTTAGTTTGTCTTGTCACTATGAATGTCTGTAGGTTTCTGTTAGTTTGTCTTGTCACTATGAATGTCTGTAGGTTTCTGTTAGTTTGTCTTGTCACTATGAATGTCTGTAGGTTTCTGTTAGTTTGTCTGTCACTATGAACGTCTGTGGGTTTCTGTTAGTTTGTCTTGTCACTATGAACGTCTGTGGGTTTCTGTTAGTTTGTCTGTCACTATGAACGTCTGTGGGTTTCTGTTAGTTTGTCTGTCACTATGAACGTCTGTAGGTTTCTGTTAGTTGGTCTGTCACTATGAACGTCTGTAGGTTTCTGTCAGTTTGTCTGTCACTATGAACGTCTGTAGGTTTCTGTTAGTTTGTCTGTCACTATGTCCGTCTGTAGGTTTCTGTTAGTTTATCTGTCTTTTACTTTGTCTGTCTATAGGTTTCTGTTAGTTTATCTGTCTTTCACTATGAACGTCTGTAGGTTTCTGTTAGTTTGTCTGTCACTATGAACGTCTGTAGGTTTCTGTTAGTTTGTCTGTCACTATGAACGTCTGTGGGTTTCTGTTAGTTTGTCTGTCACTATGAACGTCTGTAGGTTTCTGTTTGTTTGTCTGTCACTATGAACGTCTGTAGGTTTCTGTTAGTTGGTCTGTCACTATGAACATCTGTAGGTTTCTGTTAGTTTATCTGTCTTTCACTCTGTCTGTCTATAGGTTTATGTTAGTTTATCTGTCTTTCACTATGTCTGTCTATAGGTTTCTGTTAGTTTATCTGTCTTTCACTCTGTCTGTCTATAGGTTTATGTTAGTTTATCTGTCTTTCACTATGTCTGTCTATAGGTTTATGTTAGTTTATCTGTCTTTCACTATGTCTGTCTATAGGTTTCTGTTAGTTTATCTGTCTTTCACTATGTCTGTCTATAGGTTTCTGTTAGTTTATCTGTCAGTCACTATGTCTGTCTATAGGTTTCTGTCAGTTTATCTGTCTTTCACTATGTCTGTCTATAGGTTTCTGTTAGTTTATCTGTCACTATGTCTGTCTGTAGATTTCTGTTAGTTTATCTGCCTGTCACTATGTCTGTCTGTAGGTTTCTGTTAAGTTTATCTATCTGTCACCATGTCTGTCTATAGGTTTCTGTTAGTTTATCTGTCAGTCACTATGTCTGTCTATAGGTTTCTGTTAGTTTATCTGTCAGTCACTATGTCTGTCTATAGGTTTCTGTTTAGTTTATCTGTCTGTCACTATGTCTGTCTATAGGTTTCTGTTAGTTTATCTGTCTGTCACTATATCTGTCTATAGGTTTTTGTTTAGTTTATCTGTCTGTCACTATGTCTGTCTATAGGTTTTTGTTTAGTTTATCTGTCTGTCACTATGTCTGTCTATAGGTTTCTGTTTAGTTTATCTGTCTGTCACTATGTCTGTCTATAGGTTTCTGTTAGTTTATCTGTCTGTCACTATGTCTGTCTATAGGTTTTTGTTTAGTTTATCTGTCTGTCACTATGTCTGTCTATAGGTTTTTGTTTAGTTTATCTGTCTGTCACTATGTCTGTCTATAGGTTTCTGTTTAGTTTATCTGTCTGTCACTATGTCTGTCTATAGGTTTCTGTTAGTTTATCTGTCTGTCACTATGTCTGTCTATAGGTTTTTGTTTAGTTTATCTGTCTGTCACTATGTCTGTCTATAGGTTTCTGTTAGTTTATCTGTCTGTCACTATATCTGTCTATAGGTTTTTGTTTAGTTTATCTGTCTGTCACAATGTCTGTCTATAGGTTTCTGTTAGTTTATCTGTCTGTCACTATGTCTGTCTATAGGTTTTTGTTTAGTTTATCTGTCTGTCACTATGTCTGTCTATAGGTTTTTGTTTAGTTTATCTGTCTGTCACTATGTCTGTCTGAAGGTTTCTGTTAGTTTATCTGTCTGTCACTATGTCTGTCTATAGGTTTCTGTTAGTTTATCTGTCAGTCACTATGTCTGTCTATAGGTTTCTGTTTAGTTTATCTGTATGTCACTAAGTCTGTCTATAGGTTTTTGTTTAGTTTATATGTCAGTCACTATGTCTGTCTATAGGTTTCTGTTAGTTTATCTGTCTTTCACTATGTCTGTCTATAGGTTTCTGTTAGTTTATCTGTATGTCACTATGTCTGTCTATAGATTTCTGTTAGTTTATCTGTCTTTCACTATGTCTGTCTATAGGTTTCTGTTAATTTATCTGTCTTTCACTATGTCTGTCTGTAGGTTTCTGTTAGTTTATCTGTCTTTCACTATGTCTGTCTATAGGTTTCTGTTACTTTATCTGTCTTTCACTATGTCTGTCTATAGGTTTCTGTTACTTTATCTGTCTTTCACTATGTCTGTCTATAGGTTTCTGTTAGTTTGTCTGTCACTATGAACGTCTGTAGGTTTCTGTTAGTTTATCTGTCTTTTACTTTGTCTGTCTATAGATTTCTGTTAGTTTATCTGTCTTTCACTATGTCTGTCTGTAGGTTTCTGTTAAGTTTGTCGGTATGTCAGTTTCTTTTTCTGTCTGGCTATAAGTTTCTGTTTAGTTTGTATTTCTGGCTATAATTTTCTGTTTAGTTTGTCTGTCTGGCTATAAGTTTCTGTTTAGTTTGTCTGTCTGGCTATAAGTCTCTGTTAACCTTGTCTGTCTGGCTATAAGTTTCTGTTTAGTTTGTCTGGCTATAAGTTTCTGTTTAGCTTGTCTGTCTGGCTATAAGTTTCTGTTTAGTTTGTCTGTCTGGCTATAAGTTTCTGTTTAGTTTGTCTGTCTGGCTATAAGTTTCTGTTTAGTTTGTCTGTCTGGCTATAAGTTTCTGTTTAGCTTGTCTGTCTGGCTATAAGTTTCTGTTTAGTTTGTCTGGCTATAAGAATCTGTTTAGTTTGTCTGTCTGGCTATAAGTTTCTGTTTAGTTTGTCTGTCTGGCTATAAGTTTCTGTTTAGCTTGTCTGTCTGGCTATAAGTTTCTGTTTAGTTTGTCTGTCTGGCTATAATTTTCTGTTTAGCTTGTCTGTCTGGCTATAAGTTTCTGTTTAGTTTGTCTGTCTGGCTATAAGTTTCTGTTTAGCTTGTCTGTCTGGCTATAAGTTTCTGTTTAGCTTCTCTGTCTGGCTATAAGTTTCTGTTTAGTTTTTCTGTCTGGCTATAAGTTTCTGTCTGTCTGTCTGTCTGTCTGTCTATAGATTCAGTGTAGTTTGTCTGTCGGTATTTGTTTAATATGTCTGTATATCTACCTGGTCTGTCTTACTGCTTGTCTGTTGGTCCACTATTTTTGTTGTCTGTCATCTGTTTTATGTCTGTCTCACTATCTGTTAGATGGTTTTTCACTTTTTTGTATGTCTCGCTGTTAGATGGTTGTCTAGTTTTATAATCACATTTGTCTGTATCATTTTTTTTATGGCAAAGTTAAATCTTTTTAAACTTCAATATTCACAATAACATTATTGTTTTTGTACATTTTTGCTCTTCCTATTCATTCTTAATAAAAATGAGTCAAAATTGCCCACACTTTTTGACAAGACACATTACTTGATGCAGCCTCAATTAAAGTATGTAATGCTGTGTTTTATAGGCAATGCAGTCAATTTGATCCTGGCTAGACTCATAACTGTCATCCAAATCTACCTCTCTATTTGCATTCCTGCTAATAAACCTACCTGGAAAAATCCAAGTATTTTAATCTAAGATATCTCCTTGAAAAATGGTAATTAGTTGAACTAAAACTGTCAATGTGATAAGGTAATGTTGTTGTTTTTTCTGTAGAAAGAGTTGAACCCTCATCATGCTTAGCACAAAATTGATCATGCAAATGTAAATTTAATAGACCCTAATTTTAACTGTTTGCTGCTTAATCTTAATTGATAGGTCTTGTTACCATTGCATGAAGTCATTTGTAAAGAATTATTAAAATACATTGCAGGCACAGAGTTAACTTGTTTTTAAACAACACATATGCTCACACAAACTTTCACATACATATTTGCACATGTATAATAAGGAAAGCATTTATGTACACATACTGACATTTCCACATACTTGCATTCATTCTCACACACACATATGTTCACATAATAATAACTACATGATGAAATTGTTATGCAAAGAAAAATAAACATCTAAATTAGGTACTTTCCAAAAAATATTGGACTTTATGTGGGAAGGTCTTCCAGCTGACCTGCAGTACACTGGTGGTTCTACCCAGACATTTGTCTGGGATCTTCCTCCACCAAAATAGCTGGATGTTGCTTGTATTATAATTGTTTGCTGCAATGTATACAAACAAAGAACAAAACAAAACAAAAAACACTACTATTTTGCTATCACAGCAGAGTCAGAACTATTTATGCTTCAAGTGAGCATTGTCACCAGATGACTGAAGATTCTTGGTGGGTATATGAATGCATAAACAAGATTTTATTACACCACCTGCTATGAACAGGAAGTAAATAAAACCATAAAACTAATCAATGTTTGGCAGTTTAGTTATCATTTTGATTGATACTGATATATTTTATTACACAGGTTGGTCAGAGTAATAAATTAATTATCTCACATGTTTAAACTTGTCATCAAAGTCTAATGTAGCCAAGGTAAATTATTTTCATTTTACAGATTTTTTGTGTATGTTTTTTTGTTTGTTACATTGCGAAAAAAACAATTATGGTCATATTGTTAACATCTAGAAAGACACAAGACAAATGCCCAGGTAGAACCACTGGTGCACTGCAGGATAACCCTCTTAATGAAAGTTTTAGCCCCAAACGGGGCTGTGAAGGGCTGAGGAGATACAAGTTTAGGGCTGACCATTTGGCCACACGGGCACCGTTTTGGGATGTGGGGTCACACCAATCATTACAAAACATAGAGTTTTTATCTCCAGTCATACTCCAGCTACATTTGTTAATAAACCATGCCAATATCTTTGTCATCTGCTTGCTTATAGCCTCATGCAGGGCTTTTAAGATGAATGGGGAAAAATATTGTTACAAATAGTGCTGACCTACACTCATTGCTTAAGTTGGATCAATTCATGCTTAGCAGTCTAAGAATTAGTGAAGTCCAAACAAGTGGACAATTTTCTCTCATGTTATCAATATATAAAGTATTGATAAACAATATATGAATATTGTATTTTTGTTCTGAATAGTAAAAAGACCTCTTTGGTAACACCCACTTGATTATCAGTCACAACAAGGTATGCATAAACGTAACTGTCCCGAAACAAATAAACAGCAAAAACAAAGAAAATGTAAAAGCTCAATAAAAAAACTTTCTTAAGAATTATCAGCTGACATTTTCCATCATTGAAAACATTTCCTGTCTACTGTAAAACCCCCACTTGAGATCATGATCTATTTTAGCAATTTTAATAAATCACATCGCCTTCTCTCTGCAGTCAATATGTTATAAATCTCTGACATTCAGCTTTCATAATTTTCATAAAATTATGACATGGTACAGAGGTTCTTGATATAAACAAGGCTTAAACTGCTAGCATGGTGTCTCTATGCATGGTATATGATTCTTAGGCTGACAGAAAGCAGATCAAATGGCCATGACAGTTCTGGTGAGATTTTTTGCATATTTATCGATACATGCACCTTCATTATTCAGGCTTGAGTTGTCTAAAAAAAGACTAATATGATTCTGTTTATTTACATTGTCAATGCTAACCTACCATGTTGAACATTGCATTAAAATAAGCAAGTTCTGATGCAGTGAAACAGTGTGATGCCTGTCAGCTTCATGTATGGGAGGGTACAGGCTTGACACTGGTCTTGAAAAAAAAAGAGAAAAAAAATACATATGTATTAGCCTAAACTGGTTTGGCTTCTTAGCTTGTGGTCAAATTATAGGGTTTTTCCATGACTTATTAACCGGATATCTTTATCATTTTACTTGTGTGGTCTTTTTTCACATTACAGTGAAGGCAACAATAAAAATTCTTTGAACAAACCCTGTCAGTTGTATATTACAGTATTTGTTTCTTTTCAGAGTTGAAATCTATAAAGATAGAGGGTACAATAATGTAACGTCTCTTAAAAAAAAGGGGGGGGGGGTATTTCCCTGAAATGTGATGATGGGTTGTTTCTAGATCACACTGTATTTAAAATAAAGAGATGTCTGTCTCCCTGATATGTGTTGATGGACTGTGTTTGTGTAACTAGATTGCACCCTATTTAAAATAAAGGGATATCTCCTCAATAAGTGTGTGACTTGTACATACTGACCAAAACCAAAAAACAAAAGAAGCTGGACCTGGTAGCGCAATCAGTAGAGCGTTCGCTCCAGGTTTGGGAGGCCCTAGGTTCTATTCCGAGCCGCGACATACCATAGTCGTATAAAATGTAGTGGTTAGCTCCCTTGCTAACGCTTTAGCAAATATAAGGGTAGTTCCACGACTGGTTGGCCTGGTGTCAGGATAATGTGACTGGGTGTGGTATCATACCAGGTGTTCACGGCATGCTATACACAGTGAAGGCAGCACTATATCTGCTTCAAGTGGACACCGTCTCCAGATAACTGAAATAATGTTGGTGGGATGATAAACCCAATAAACAATATACAAAAACAAGTGATGCTGGTCTGCCACTATAGCAAATATTGACAAAAGTTTTTACTGACCTTATATAGTATAGAACAGCTAAACCTAGTGTGAAGTTACTGATAACGTGTTCACCAGATAAAACAGTGGATTGTGCTGATAAGCCCAGGCCTTTATGTGTGATCAAGTACCCCATTGTTTTGTTGAATTATACTGTCAGTATTATTTACATAAATCACCACCAGGGCATGCTTATCATGTAAACAAACCAATGCCCATCTCTACTTCCAGTCACCCTGAACAATCCCTGATAAACATTGACCTGGTCAGTGTTTGTATACAGAAGATTAATGCCTAGTAATCAAGGAATAAGATTATTGCTAAGGAGTCAAGGAATCAATTTGTTGGAAACATCTATTGTCTTGGGTTTCCTAATGATGCTGTCTGTATAAGCCTTTTTGACCCGCTGCATGGGGTCAAATAGGAGTCTGTCATTCATGCCAAATCATTTTCCATCCTTTCTGGTTATGAAAAAATTAAGAAAAAAAACTTACGTGACAAACTTATGCGAACCAACACATATTGTTCTTTAATTAATAATCAAGATGTTAGACATGTGATTTTTCTTAGTTTATCTAATAAAGATAACTTATAGAAACTTTCTTGACTGTTTACTATAACGTTATTGTTTACTCATTAATTCATGATTGTTGATAATTTGGCATTTAGGACTTGTTTCTGAACAAATGAAAAAAAAAAAAAAGATTTATGTGACAAATGTTTGTAAGCAAACAATAATTGCTGAGAAATCAGATAATCAGTATGTTGAGATTATATAAGAAGGTTGATTGTGTTGTATTATCTAATGAAGGTCAATTTAGAAATGATCTTTCATGCCATTACTAACATGGGGTCATTTTGTACCAGTCATGCCAGGCATAGGCAAAATATGTAAATCCTCATCAGCCATCAGGTTCCTTCAATCTATATGAATCCCTCTCAACTGTCCACTGTCTGAATAGAACCAATACCCAGATAGTAACAAGATAAATGTTGCAGGTTGTCTTGCAGGAAGTGCTCTAAGAAAAAAGAGGAAAGGATCAGTAAGCATAGGATTGCATGCACACATGTGAACTCTCCCACTTTTGGAGGGAGACTCCTACTTTTAAGATTCAAAATTATTTGAAAATGAGGGGTGTTTTACATATTTTCAGAAATCTCCCTACTTGGAAATAGAAAATTTCCTTCCTCGTTAATTTGAAAATAATCTCCCACTTTGCTAGTGAAAATCTCCCACTTTGGCCTCAGAAAAAGTTCACATGTATGTCCGATGGATAACAATAAGTCAAAGAATCTGCGTTGGATTTTTTTAATCCTCTTCTGCAAAAAGTTTTTTAAAAATTAAATGTTTATAAACAAATGAAATGTCAATGTACTAACAATCTGAAAAGTGATATTATTATTTCTCGGAATCAAATTGAGAAAAAAAAAAATAACATGACTTATCATAAAGCTGAATCTGATCACAATTGTACACATCATTGCATTGTTTGGTAATCTAACAGCATGGGCTATTAGCAAAATTGTACTACAAAACATCTGAACCCTACCTTAATGCATGATTATTTAATTATTTATGTGTTGTTCCAGGCTATGCTTGTCGTGGGCATTGTTATTTGCTCTCAACCCACGAGTTGTTGTAATTTTACACAAAACATATGCATTGATGTTTGAGAATGTATCAAATTAACATGGCAAATATTTTATTATATTGAAATGTGCAACAATATATCTGATATTTTATGAAATTACTTGCTAATTTAAATTTAAATGACTCTAGTTAATTTCATGTGATCTGAATATTTATATGCAAACCAATAATGTCCTTGTGTTTTTCTGTCACAACTGCAACTGGATAATTTAGCCCTTATAACATTTTTTTATTCATTAATCAGAGAATATGAAACCCTCAAAAGTCCTAAAGTGTCTATAGACTGCAATCAGAAACATTTAACTTTTCACGAGGACCATACCTTCAGGTCATTTTGTCCCAGCAGATTACTGATAATGTTGTTAATTTTATCTGATATTGCATGAAAGTTGTCATACTTTTACTGAAATGTCTCACTTGATTTGCTGATTCCAAAACCATAAAAAATACCAACATTATGATGTCACAAGTCTAATATTTTGATTTACCCACTACAGCAAAAAATGAAAAGAAGGCTTTTGATGGAAATTTATCAGAATAAACTAAAAAGGAATTCCCCACATTGTGAATGTGTCATGACATTTATAAACAATGAATGACAATGCAGTTGTGTATTTTATATATAAAATTTGGGATAGCATTCCTACATTGCCATCACGATGTCTGTGGGATGGAAAATAACAGTCCTTTCTGAACCAATTGATTTTCCTCCATGTCTCAAAGTTTACATCCAAAAATCCACAGAAACTCACCAAAGAAAATAGTAAATAATTCTCTGTTATTCCTATTTAGCTCATTACCCCTCACAGTGACAAAGTTTTAGTGCTGCTATTTCAGACTTTTTAGAAATGGTAGTTGTTGTGCATATGCTTGAATTACTTAATAAGCTGTTCCAGGATTAGTTGGTCCCCCGTACTGTCAGGACACAGTTACTGGGTGTGGCATCATATCATGTAATCAAGGCATGCTCACACATCTCAAAGTAGCACTGTATACCTTCTGCAAAGGAACACTGTTGATGGGATTTTAAACACATGCCAAAACAAACAAACAATTCATCATCAGGAGCCAGGCAGTTTCTGCTTTATCTTCTTGTACAGTACAGATCTAACTATGGCGTGGTATGTTCATATATTTATCACAGATGTTTTGTCAAGATACAGATAAACTTGTTCCCAGGAGACATGTTACAGCATTTATTCCCAATGCAAAAATGGTACTTATTGTGATTGGTAGATTTAACACTACATCCCATGGGGCACTTTGACCTAGTACTAGATATATGTACCAGCCACTCTCTTTAAATGTCGGTTTATTACATTTACCTCTAATTGGCTCAGAATATTTAAGGACATGTGACTCTGTGTGACGTCAGGTAAAACATCGGTTAGGAATTTGAAAATAGAAGGTTCAAATTGGTTACACACTTAGCTTATGAAAAATAGTTGAGATAAAGATAAATTAGTTGAATATTGTTAGATTACTTAATGATGTCAGCATGTTATTCATTTAGTTTTTGTAAATATGCAGTGTTCTATATAGTTTACATAAGTATAGTTATCTGCCTTGTGTAAAAAGTACAGAACATAATTCAATAATTACTGCTAAATTACTCAAGTTATCCTAGGTTTTCAGTCTGCCTTTGCAGGTGAATTAGTGCAGTCATGTAATAAAAAAAATAAGAATCAACCATTGATATTAGTAAGATTTTAATTGTGATTTTTGTCACAGTTCTTACATTTTTTATATTTTTTAGTATAAGTGGTAGTTACCAAACACCATAAAAGATATATAACAATGTGGTCATTGGTGGAGTAATTCGTATGGAAGGCACCTGGTATAAGATAAAAGTATCCTTCTACATGTACATGTAAATTGTAGATCATATAATTTGTTTGATTAATATACTGCTATGGCACATGTCTTGTTTAAAATACTATCAACAACATGTATATAGTAAAGAACCCAGCTCCCCTCCTCTTAAAAGAAAGAAAATATACATTCTTACTGCTAAAAGATTGTCAGTAGGATGATAAACAAAAAAAAGAAAAAGAGTATCTATAGTAGATGTATGTAGAAAAAGATATCTGTTTCAAAAATGTATGTCAATGTCGGCCACAGTGCAATGTAATGTCATCATAAAGAGTATCTATAGTAGATGTATGTAGAAAAAGATATATGTTTCAAAAATGTATGTCAGTGTCGGCTACAATGCAATGTAATGTCATCATGAAGAGTATCTATAGTAGATGTATGTAGAAAAAGATACATGTTTCAAAAATGTATGTCAGTGTCTTCCACAGTGCAATGTCATGTCATCATAAAGAGTATCTATAGTAGATGTATGTAGAAAAAGATACATGTTTCAAAAATGTATGTCAGTGTCTTCCACAGTGCAATGTCATGTCATCATAAAGAGTATCTATAGTAGATGTATGTAGAAAAAGATACATGTTTCAAAAATGTATGTCAGTGTCAGCCACAGTGCAATGTCATGTCATCATGTTGTTGTTTTTTCATTTTCATTTTTTGTCACATCCCAGTGACATATTTATGGTCATATTGGCAATATCTAGATAATTATTGATGAAGAAATGCCCTACACATATATCTGGGTAGAACCATAGAGGCACTACAGGACATCCTTTATACCTATCCACATGACCCAACCGGGGCTCAAACCCATGTGGTGATGGCTAAGGACTTACAAGTTGGTGACTCTAACTGCATGGCCATGGGCTCCCCCGACTTAAAAAAACTTGCTGTGCACTTTTGTTGGAAGCCACACTGAAAAATAACATGCAGATTGTTGTAAAACATTTTTATTGTAAATCGGGTATTAAAATTGTGTTTGTTTTACATGCCAGTCTGTTTAAAGTAATCATTTGTTATGCATGTCAGCATTTTTGTTTGCTTTTGTCTAAAGATAGTCTGCATTGTGGGGTATCAAGATACCATACTTGATACTGTCAATGATAATTTGTTGCATAACCAATGTTCTTAAATATTTAACATGAGTGAGGTGGTGTTCCTTAAAATTGATGAATATATCAATATGCAGAATATATAAATGGTTTAAAAAGTCTGAATTAAAAATATCACGTTTTCAGTAATATTAATGGAATATATTATCATTTTAAAGTTATATATGGAATATCATCAAATTTGGTGTAAATAATGTTTCTGACATTATACATTATATGACATAAAAAAAAGAGGTCTGTTTCCGGTTACCTGACTAGACCCTATATTTTACCTGCTGAGTCAAAACTTTTTTTGTAAAAAAAACCCCATAATTTTAAGATGCGAATAGATCTTATGGGAAATCGTCTACATCAACTGGACAATTGGTTCAATGTCACGTTGATCGAATGTAGACGTCTAAATGATAGAGACCATCAGTGCGACCCGTTCAGAATTGAATTGTACCATATAAACAACGCTGTTGTGATGTAGCAAAATGACAAGCTTGCTGCCAGTCGGAACTCCTCCGGTAATTCTGTCCTCGGGACAATCATCCCTTGGATATATCTGGTGCAATGATACTGAAATCACGACCGTTTTGTTCGCCAGAAGTCGGAAGAAGAATATGCCTAACTGTAATTCATACAAAACATACACAATGGCCATCATTTGACAGCTGGTTGTATGCTGTGCTGGGTAAATTAAAATTGGTTGATTTAAATTTGAAGCCGCCACAAATTGAAGTTTTACAGGCATTGTACGGTACTGAGCTGTCACCCGAGCTGCCATCTTTGTTTTGATGTTTGTCTTAAAAGTAGTCCCATTTAGGGAAATAGCTGAGGTGACCTGACTACCTGCATACACCCGAGAGATGATTCGTGAATTATCCTAGGTGTCCTGATTGACTCGTTGCTCGCAGTTCGTTTGGAAATGTGTACTTACTGGTACAGAGTAATTTATATGTAAATGCATGGTCAGTCTCTATCATCTTTTTTGATGAATAGAAAGTCACTTCTGATACCAACTTCTGGAATGGTGATTCATTAAAGGTTCTTTAAGTTACACTACTCTAAATATACCAATTAAATAGTAAAATATTAAAGAATGTGACAGGAACAAACTTGGTCATGTCAAGCTTGTATTAGTGTTGTTTTAAAAAAAAAAACACACCAAAAACAACCACAACAAAAACAACAAAAACCTACCTACCAACCCATACTTTTCTGGGCATGTAACCAGAAACAAACCTCTTTTTTTGCGGGGGGGGGGAGCCTAATGGCTGTTTGTCTATAGCATTATTTCAAATGATTCGGCGCCGTATGACCTATTAAGTGTTGGTGTGCCGTAAAACCCAAAATATAAATACATTTCAAATGAGTCAATAATTTTTTTTTTATAGAATTTTGAAAATCCTTTAGCACTGGTGAGTCATAAAAGATTTTAAATTACTTCAATTGAATCCCAAATTGTTCTGATCAGTTACTCAAAGGTTTGTATCAACCGCTTTGTCTTATTTGGAAAGGAAAAGAATAAAGTAACTCATCAATTTGTAGGATGGAACACCATAAGATAAGAATTCACCTTGGGTCTTAAATACCCCAACGACACCATTTGCTTTTGGCATGTTAAATGGAAATGTGGGATAAAATTATCAGGCATGATCAACTATGACAACAAAAGCAAAAGTAAGGTTTTAGTAATATATATGTTTTTGTTTAGTTAGAAGAATAAATATGGTATTTTACTCAATAGAGGATATCACACATTATTTGGTTACAGAAAATAGTCCATTCTGAAGCCATATATGACTTATGACGCAATACTGTCTTCAAAGAATGAATTTTTGCCTTTTATGGGTGTTTTTCTCTTTAATGAATTGTTCAAAGGATGGTGTTTTGTCTTTTGAATGGATTGTATTTCCTCCTCAAATGGTGCTGTACTCTTTATTTAATGGCGATGTTTTCCCTTGAAAGTAACATGATGTCTTCTAAAAGGATTGTTTTCTTTAGAAAGTATTGCTTCTTTCGATGATATAAAAATATTAAAGGAAAATATGCTGTTAAAGAATTTGTTTCCCTTTCAAGAATTATTTCATTTTAGCATCTCTTCTTTAAAGGGTATTGCTTGAGGGTTTTTTTCTCTTTAAAAGAGTTACTTCTATACTCGGGGAAACTGCTGACCTAACAATTTCAGGCACTTCCTGTCTCCAGTGCACAAAAAGTAGTACCTGGTACTCCTTTATTCCATAAATTTCAACTGAATGCATATATTTTAACATAAAATGTAGTACTTATATAAACCATTAATACATGCTGCCCTTCTTTAGAGCATACAAAAAAGTAGCACTCGATTGTTTGGATCCTTTTCGATCCTAACGCTCATATGGTCAGAACAATCATATAAAGCCTACGAATGTCAAACTTATCTAGTCCACATAAAACTGTTAGATATTGCAAATAAGTGCAAACGGTTTTAAGTAAGAAGATCTGAATGTTTCAATTCATCGAAGAAACCTTATTCCTCGGTATGGCATATTAATACTTAGTAATTACTAGCAGAATTTCAAAGGAATAGGGAAACAATATGAGTTTTAACATGTCTGTGATTATTTTGATCATACATAAATTGCTATTACTTTTATAATGGCAAACAAAGAAGTTACAAAAACAGTTTCAGGAATAAGAGATGAACGTTCCAATTCATGGAAAGTTTCTAAGTGTGTCGTATCAATTACTACTCAACAGCCACATGTAAAAGAAATTGGTTAACTCGTAGTTCTTCTCCCTACCAGCTCCTGCTTCCACCTTGCTCCTTATTTGGAATTCATAACTTTCTAAGCATAATACCATAATTTAATGTCACTTATAGCAGCATTAATTTTCTTTTGGTTGAAAACATACACAGTAAGTATAAAATAATTATATATACACATTCTTTTGAACAACCTGCATATTTCCTTTTGCTATGAATATGCTATTTGCTATGGCTCAAAAATGATATTTAAGTCGACAAAACTAAACAAAACTGCTTGGTTAATTGAGGTACAAAAGGTGACTGCTGTTCAGTTCTTATAATTGTATGTAACAAACATCTTATTACAAATTCACTGTATCTCATTTTGACCAGACCGGTTCCGTCATATGCTGCATTGTATGTAAGTGGGTGACCAGTTGCTTTATCACATTATCTGTGGCCACAACAAGCTTTGGAGGTATTTCCCAGGTTGAACACTAGCTTGGTGGATAAAGTTGATGGTTGAAAAGCCACTGAAATAATAGCAAAAACAACAATGTTAGAAAGAGCGTGTTAATGTACTCGACATCACCACCTTTGACAGCGTCATGATGCCACTTTCGCCTCACATTGCTATTATATGTTTATTGTTGGCAGATGCAGAAAACAACTTTGTACAGTTTGATACAATGTTCAAGTCTTTAGAGATAAAGGTCAACTTGTTGACATTTTTCACTGGAGCTAAATCTGATACTAGTAAGGAAAAAGTGAAGTCGAAATTCGCCTCCCCTACAAATTCTACAACACAATTGAAATGCCTGTTTTGTAACGGAGATTATTCTGCTGTAAAATGCACACAGTGCAGTGACAGAACTTAAAGATTAGAAATTGTTAAAAAAACCCAGCTGTGCTACAACTGTTTAAGCAATCATGTAGTAGCTCAATGTCGATCAACCAAAGATGCCTAAAGTGTAACAAAAAAACACCATATCAGAGGTAGTCTTCTCACGCAACAAACCCATTACATGACGTCACAGACCCAGCTGGAAGCTGTTGTTTTACATTCATCAAGCTGCCAACAACAGTCTATAGGTCTTCTAAAAACTGCCACTGCTACTGTTAGTTGTGGAAACTTCAGTGCCGACACAAATATTGTTTTTGATGAGGGTGCTCAAAGCTCTTTTATAACAGAAAACTTAGCATGATATCTGCATCTACCATTCACAGGGAAACAATCCATCTTTCATCCTTTGGTAACCAGAGCAACAAAGCCATCAATCTCCAGAGTGCCAAAGTTCACCTTATAGCAGATTGCATGTATCTATACAAATCTTGGTAGTACCAACAATAGCAACTACCATCAACAACAGTGTGTCGAAACACTACCATTCCTACAGGGATTGAAGCTTGCACAAGCATGTCCCGACTCTGGCACATTCACTGTTTCAATGTTAATAGGGGCTGACCATTATTGGAAGATTGTGGGAGTCCACACAGTCCAAGGAGACGGACCTACAGCAGGTGTGTCCAGGTAAGGCTATTTGCTGTCTGGGCCACTATACACAAAAGATAATAATCTAACCAGGTACATCATGAACATCATTACCTGCCGAGCTGCCGACGTACAAGATCTAGAACGCTTCTGGACAATAAAGAGTGCAGGAATCGAGTCCAACTCTTTCAGACATAACATGCAACAAATATCTGATACATTATCGAGAGAAAATCATTGGGTTTGAAAAAGGACAATATGTCGGTAAACTGCTTTGGAAAATTCAACACCCGGACTTAGGCGATGAACTATGACTATAACGCACAACTTCAAGACACTACTTGATTCCCATACTTACTTCACAACAAGTACTTGTAGTCTCGGCAATCCATGAACAACAACTACACAGCGGACTCGCACTTATCACATGCCTGAGAGAAAAGTTCTGGATACCATGCATACAGCAGTGTGTACATTCTATCGTCAGGAAATTTGTTACGTGCAGAAAAGTGAGCAGTCAACCATACAGCATCCCAGACCCCACAATTTACTGTCACCGAAGTTGATTTTGCAGGGCCACTGTATGTTTGGGAAACAAATGGCAACCAATCTAAAGCATATGTGTGATTATTTACATGCGCCTCTACCAGAGCTCTACACTTAGAGCTATTATCAGATCTCTCCGCAGACACCATTCTCCAAGGATTTAAAAGATTTTGTAGTTGGAAGTTGACACTGCTAATTATGATATCTGATAATGCAACAATGTTCTTTCAGCTGCAGACATTTTAAAATGTTTGTTCAACTCAGAAGATGTCCAAAATGTACTAAGTAGAGAAGGCATTGAGTGGAAAGTTAATCTTAAGGGAGCCCCCATGCGGCTGGTGGGAGTAACTAGTAGGTATGACGAAACAGGCTCTCAGGAGGGTCAAGGACGCTCATATGTCAGCTTCATCACACCACAAACCATCCTCGCGAAAGCAGACGCTGTCATGAATGACTGCCCGCTGACATGTTAGTTCCCAAGCACTAACACCAGCGCATCTCCTATACGGCCGAAGAATTCAGATGTTACCATGGAAACAGAAATGTGTGGAACTTTGGGAAATGTTGCCAGCATCACGAAACTTGCTTTTACCCAACAGATGCTTATCAACAACTTTTAAAATCGTTAGAAACAAGAATTCCTTTAAGAGATTACCACAGCGTGACTGGAAACAACAACCAGATGAGGGCAACGTAGTACAAGTTCATGATGAAGTTCCAAGACTCCAGTGGAGACTCGCCATAATCCAGGAACTCATCAGGGGGAATAATGGGAAAATTCGCGCTGCAGTGATAAAAAACTAAGAATGGACTTACCAACAGACCAGTTTCAAGACTTTATCCTTTAGAAGTATGTTTTAGGTAATTCTAGTGTATCTGAAACTTATAGATCGCGATTCAAGCAAAGTGACTTTAATACAGCAATCTTGATAACTTCGATTAACTATGAAATTTATAGACTTTTATTTCATTAATAGTTGTAAATCTAACGTGTTTTACTACTTACAATGCTGACTGTGGCATTGTATGGTGTGAAAAAGTGATATACATTAATTGTTATCTTCAGAATAATAACTTTACTCGCGTTAACCATATGAACTAGAGATGTTAATAGTGCAAAGCGTTACATTGCAGTGACTTTTACAGAGTCTTAATATGCTATACTTTACTATAGTTTAACACTATTATTGTTTTACTTATGTTGTTAGATTTTATATATTACTTATGTGGGCCCCCAGTGTTAGAAAGAGCATGTTAATACATGTGACATCACCACGTTTGGCTTCGTCATGATGTCCCAGAGTCGGGACATGGTTGTGCAAATGTCAAACAAGTTGTGAACAACAACCATTTAAGTAAGAAACAGTATGGTCCTTGCTATTTTTGTTATATAATTTCAGTTAAGTCCAACAAAATTAGTTACAGTTTTCTTTGGAAAAGAAACTTAATTTGTTTACCAAACATTCAAATTCTTAAAATACATTCAAACGGTGTCTATTCAAAAAATACATTATGAGATGCTTGTATGACTAAACTAGCATAGGGTGAAAGTGATCTACTCCCCTATGGTAAATTAGTCAATCAGTCTTCTTAGTTCTTGACCATTAACCATCAGTTTATGTCAACTACACTGAAAGTGGCGTTGTGGAGTTTGAGAAGTGACAGTTCAGCCAACACAAACAAGAAATGTCTTTAAAAAGACAAATGGCGTCGGATTAAAAAAAAGAAAAAACAAGAAATTTCTTTTAAAAGGCTATGCGGCGTTTGTGAAGCATTAACTTACACATTTTTATCATGTTTATGTTTCTATTGAATATTAATTTGTGAGAAGAATGGCATGAAAATGGTGTACATTTTTAAACTAGTCGCTCGCTCCATCTGCGCCTCATAATTCTCACGTAATAGGCACTTAAAGTTACAAAGTAGTTAGATCGTGCCGGAAGTGAACGGTCTGCTTTGCGGCATATGACAGAGATGATGTTTAAACAAATGTAGGATCAAGTGACATTTTATACACTATATACAATAATACTGTAGGAAATGGGGTACATTGGTAAACTGGAAATTATCTCCCTTGTTTGTTAATATCCGAGGTATTCCAAAGAGTAGGTAGGTCCTTTATAGTCGGAATTCTTGGACTTTATCGCCCGTTCTTTTGTAGATTTTGGAGTTACAAACGGTGACATTTCTTTTGCACAAATATAAGCTTAAAATCCTTTTAAATACTTATAGAGATTTGTTATTTAAAAAAGAAAATGGAAGTGTTTGTTGATGATGGTTAACTTGAAAGTCAAAGAAGTCAACATACACTCCAAAAAGAACAAGCATAAAAACCGAGTAAAACAAATGAAAGGACCTACTTGCATTTAGAGGTTATTCAGGGGAGACTATTCATTAATGTCACTCATTGATATAGACTTGTTTATGACTTAAATACCTGTATAAATAACTATATATCGCCACCTTGAGGACGTTTATTAGAAACACTACAGTATATGATGCTATTAGGAATTTCTACCAATAGGAATCGCTCTGATATTCATTCAGGCTAGCCTTGAGTCAGCATTTGTAAGTAGGTCAAAAGTGAGGTTAGACAGCTACGCCGAAAAATGCACGACTGTTTATGCCTGCTGTCATTGTCTCAAAATGTGACTGAACTTTCTGAAGTAGTAAATACCACAGTGCTTTCAGCACTTTCATTTCACCGCTGAGTGCATATAAAGCAACAAGTATTTTGAAGAGAGCATTAACCGGAGAATGATTGAGATGAACTTGTCATCAGATAATCACTGTATAACCCTTCATATTTTACCCAGAGAAACTTCTGGACAATTATAGCTTATGTTCCTACCTAGAATATCACTAATCTGACATGCAATCTTTACTGCGATGTTGAGGGTGTAAGAGATTTATGCATGCTGTTATCATACTGCTTCCTAACCCACATCGCCTAATTATTCTCATTTTTCTTTTCCTGTCAACATTATGCAACATTCACAGCTGCACAAAGTTTTGTTGATATTACTCTCAAAATTCAACAGTAATACAATCAACATTATATTCTTTTTGTTGTTTAAATATGATGGTGTTGTCTTCTTATATGAGGCAGTGTTCTCTTTATGTGATTGAACTTTTTTTTAATGTTGTCTTCTTAGATGATATGTTGTTTTTATTGGTGTTTTTCTTCTTAAGTTTAATTTTATGGAAAAAAATTAATTATTATAGATAGGATATGGTATCATCACCATTGATAGGTGGTATGCGACAGTTAAGACCAAATTTTATTTCACAAATAACCAAATTTGTTATTGTTATCTGAAAAGGTCCAGCGAAATGCAGTTCATTGATGCCCTAGATTTGTCACGCATATATCCCCACTCATCATTGCAAACATGTACTTTCCTATCTGAGCCATGCTGCAGAGAAAGTTATTTTAAAACTAAGAAAACCCTGTGACAACTTAGTTTTGAGATTGCATCATATTAATCATCCACTCTGACATCATGATCTTTTTTTTTAAACAACTTTGAATTTTTAGCAGAGACCACTATGGTATCTTTTTATAAATATGAAAAAAACGAACATTATATGTGATTTGTTTTTTTTGGCAATCAGTACTGTCTGCCAGAATAGTTTGTGTTCAGATGTGTCTTAACTAAGACTAACATATAAGTTTATGCAGACATTATGCCTAAATTCCATAAAGCAGGGCAAGATTTTGTTGCATGTAGTTAATGTAAACAAACCTGTCATTTAACATGCCACATTTAACATGCAGTTTCAATGCATTTTTTTTCAAATTTTGTTCTTATCTTAATGTAGTCTTGTTTCTCTTTAAGGGTGGTGTTTTCTTTTGAAAGGATTATATTTTATCTTTAAAAGGATTTCTTCTCTTTCAAGGATAGGGGGATGGTGTTTTTCTTTTAAAGGATGATATTTCTCTTTAAAGAATGTTGTTGTTTTTTCTCTTTGAAGTTTGTGTTTACTTTTTAGAGGCTAGTGTTTTCTTTATAATATGGAGAGACAGTGTTATATATTTAAAGAATGGTGTTTTCTCTTCAAAGGATGGTATTTTTGCCTTAAAAGCATTGTGTTTTCTTTTTAAAGGAAGGTATTTTCTTTTTAAAGGAAGGTGTTTACTTTTTAAAGGAAGGTCTTTTCTTTTTAAAGGAAGATGTCTCTCATCATAGGATGTTCTTTTCTCTCTGAAAGGTTGTGTTATGGCCATTCTTTCTTTTGGTTCATCCGTATGAAGACAAGATTTTTCATTAGCATATTTGTCCAATTTTATTAACTACTTGCTATAATGTCCAGTGTTCTAATTAAACAATATTATTTAGTTGATATTTCAGATTCTTTTAATTTCTTATAAATTATCCAAAATTACTCTGGGTAGCATGACCTGGTTCTATCGGTAAATTTTTGTTACTTTCGTTACTACATAGTCAGATAGTTTTGCTTCCATTTTAAATGTCTTTCTCTTTCAATAAAATTTAAAACTATAAAAATGAAGTTTTGCTTTGTTTTAAATGTCTTCCTTTTTCAATAAAATTTAAAACTTTAAAAATTATGTTTATTTTCAACGGTCAAGTTCTATTATGCTCCAGGAAAACATCTTCAGCTAAATAATTCCTGATTTTCACAGTTTATCCTCATTAAGGGCTAATTAGTTACGCTAATGATGTTTTAATGATAATGATAATGAGCTTGTTCAGATAAAACATGGCCAAGTTGGCAGTTGAACTGATTCGGTAATCTGATTTGCTTATTGTGTAAAATTTATTTTTAATAAAACCCTCTTTATCGCTGTTCATTCTTACAATAAATAGATCTGCCATAGGCAAAAAGTGTAACTCTAGATAAGCAAACTCCACTTGGGAGCTATCCAATCAAAACCTACAAAGATAGTTGATTATCTTTGTAACGTAGCTGTTTAACCTCACTTTTGAACTGCTTAGAGATGCTGACAGAAGGCAAACCGAATTGAAAATCAAATAGATCTGCAATCATAGAAGTTACCAATTACATCACTATGGTCATCTATACCTGAAACGCACCACTAAATCATTTTATTAACAGTTCAGTTTTAAAAATGAGTAACACAAGTTTATTTTATTATAAAAAACATTTAACAAATAAAAGGTTGTCATTCTGATATTAGGGTGATAAAAGGGGGCCTAAAGCAGCCTAAATGCCAAATATATTTTGAACAGGCGAAGTTCCTAGTCTGAATCCAGAACCTCCCTGTGGTAGCACCTGGGTCACACTAACGGGAAGGAACAGCTGCGAGTATCAGGTGCTGTATAACCAGATTCATACAAAGGATGTCTGTCAAGTAGCTTGCGGTCCTTTTGATGTCAATATCCTTGAACTTGTCTGTACAAGTAGTTGTCGAGTGAAAGAATGTCTACAAGGTTTTGCTTTTCTCCATAAAATAGCTTGTCACAGCTAGGGTGACAGTAGTTGATACTGCAAGCTCATGTTGAATGTTGCTAGGTGGATCGGCTGTGATTGGAAAGTTTATCTAAGCACATTGAGCCCAAGTTAGTTGGGAACGGTGTAGTCCTTAGAATGCCATAATTTTCTAAGTTAAGCCAAGGAAAGGCATCCTACTGTTAAATCTGCTTGTATATCAATAAGAAATATCAATAAATCAAGAAAGGAGTCAGTTAAGCAGTGCCAGCAGCAGAGAAGTTGTTAGTAGTGTCTTGGGCTTGGCGGACCTCAGGAGGCGTGGGTCTGCATGGTCCGGTCATAACGGCTAATCCTATGAATTCCCAGAACCATTCCGCTTTGGATCTCTTAATGTTTGAACCATGAGAGGAAAGGCCAACAATGTGGCAAGAGACTATGTCACGCAGGAGGATTGATCTCCTAGTGCCTTCAGGAGACCAGATGGAGAAATAAGGATTCCAGGAAAATCACTGAAAAGAGCTTCCAGTACAAGGTTTTCTGGTCTGGAAACAACAAAGGCACAAGTGGTGTAGGAATTCTGCTTGCTGAAAGATGGGTGGAGAGAGTGTTTGAAGTAAAGCGATCTCAGACAGAATCCTAATGGTACGAATCGTGGTTGGTAGGATTGTCTTTGCAGTCATTGGCATCTATGCACCTCAAGTTGGGCTTGAAGATGATACGAAGAACAGTTTCTGTGATCAGCTGCAGAGCCTTGTCACAACTGTTCCAGCTTCCGAGGTACTCTTCGTGTGTGGAGACTTTAATGGTCACATAAGTAGTAATCCAGTTGGATATGAGGATTGGCACGATGACCATGCCATAGGTCAGCGTAATGCAGAGGGTGAAAGGATCCTTGAATTTGCTGTCGCAAATGTCTTAGTGATAGGCAACTGCTTGTTAAAGAATCATCATAGACACTTGGTAACCTACCAGTCTGGCGATGTCAGAACACAGATTGACTACATGCTTAACCATGACAATTAAAGGAAGTGCATGACAAACGTGAAAGTCATTCTTAATGAGGAATGTGCCTCACAACACAGGTTTATTGTTTGCAACCTCTAAAGATTTACCCCTTGCATAAAGCTGTGGAAACTCAAAGGTCCAGACCTGAAAGAAAAGTATTCAATGGTTTTTGCAATTAAGATGAGGAATACTAAGGCAAGCACAGTTGATGAACTATGGAAAGGAGACATGGTGGTGGAATGACACAGTGGAAGAAGCAGTGACTGAAAAGAGAAGATGTTTCAAGATCTGGAAAGCAGGTGGCAGCTTAACGTATTGCTAAGCAGGTTATTTGTCTAGCTAAGTGTGAGGCAGAGAAAGAGGTTTTTCACAACTTAAACCCAAAGACAGGAGACATCTACAAACTGGCCAAATGAATGCGTGGAGACAAGATATAATGGGTGAGAAACCATGAAATGAAGGTGAGCTTTCCTTGATGAAGAATCCAGGAAAGAGGCATGGAAGCAGTACAGCTTAATGTTGACTTCCTGTGGAATCCAAATGACCTCTCAGACAAGCTACCTGTAGAGGGATGACCTGGGATGGCCTAGTGAATGGGACCATACATCTCGAAGAATGGGTGACACTAATCCACTGAATCGCCGAAGATGGAGAGGGAGACTTCATTCTCGACTGGACAGCCAGGCCTCACCCTTTGATAAGGATTAATAAAAGGCCTGGATAATCTAAACAGGATAATGATGATGATGATCAGGCGCGTTTCTGCCATAAAGCACTTTATGCACGTGCGTAACCCCCGTTCGAAAATCGAAAAAATCTAAAAGTACTAAAAACACTCAGAAAGTTGCGGCTTAACCCGGATTATGAAAGATATATTTTATTTACGTTGTTTCTTTGTTATAAAATCTTATTACAACACCAGTCAAGTTGAAAAAGGTTGAAAATTATTAAACTTATTCACGTCAGGATTTTAGTCGTTCATATTTTACATTAGCTTCCTCGCATGTCCGTATTTTACCTGTTCTTCATTAGAAAAGAATCAAATATATTCAAAAGTATTACTACAAAGGGTATTTCCCTTGTAATTGTGCGTAACTTCAAAAATGGCCCAGATATGCGCCTGATGATGATGATGATACTGTATTTTTACACAAAGCAAAAACACTGGTAGAGTTTAATCTAAGTTCTTGTACCAGGGATGTTATAGAGAATCTTTTATCCTAAATGTCAGGTAAATTGACAGCCATAGGACCAGTTAATAGTCTAATTAGTGTGGACCGCCCTGTGTAGGTATTTTCATAACCCAACGATTAGAGCAATAAAACCCCAGATGCAGATGTTAGACAGCATCTGGCTACAAGTGCGTGTTTTGTTATCACCAACCACCACTCTCCAATCACTAGTTTAACCTGCACACTTTACATGCATGCAACTTGTCTTTTATTTGGACCTAACCATGACATGGAAAAGTTTGTTAAGTTAGTTTTAATGTAATATCCTTAATTGCTAGATATATATTATAAAATCATCTTTCCTTTAAGTGCATGTATATAATTTAAATTAAAATCGAAGCTGATCTCAAATTTTAAACATTCAAGATATAAACATCATCAGACATATGCACAGGCTGGTAAGATTACCTGTACATTTACTACAGTTATAACCCATCTTAAGTTAAAAGTAAAAAGACCGTCATAAATGTCAAAGTTGGTTTTAATTGTTAAGCAAAAGCATCTTGTAATCACATAATCCAACACAGTTGATCAATAATAAATAATAGTCAAAGTCATTTAAATGTTGTATTTTCTATAAATGCTGCAGGCAAACAAAATAAAGTTCTAAAAGGCTTTTTGTTCTAACCGCATATTTTCGGTTATGTTATATTTGTGTTCATTATATGAAGTACTTAAACAAGTTCATTCAATCTACCATAGATTAAGATGTGGGACAGAAAACAAAACCAACAAAATTTTACATTTTATTCAGTGCTTCAATTTTAATTAATGCTTCAATTTTGTAAAGTTGAACCTTACGTTGTCTCTTGTTCAGAATCACATCATCTCACCCAAACAGTCCTCATTGTCTCACACGTAATGTTCACATTATCCTTGTACCCCCCAATGTTACTACCTTTTTTGCTCTCAAACTCATTTTTCTTCCCTTATACCTGCTTACCAACACTGCGTAGGTAGCTTTTAAGTTTGTTTACTTAGGCGTGTGTACAGTGTTGTGTCATTTAGCTGCTCCTCAGTAATAACTGTAATCATTCTAGCAGACATTTTTGGCTGCAAGTGATGTTCCCAGAAGTGGAAATTCCAAATCAAGGGACATAACACATGATTTGTTAGGGGATGTAACCTAGTTTCAGGAAAGGCCTACAGCATCATAGAAATTTAAAACTTTTGATTATAAGAATTATACTTTGTAGAAGACATTACAAGTTTCTGTTAGTATTGATCAGCTTTTAAAGCACAAGCAATTTACAGAGACAATGTCTCCTTTCTGATGATCTAAAACAATAATATAATACAAGTAAGCATGAGAAGAATTGGCAACCTTTATTTATGATTTACTTATAAGTGGATACATTATTGGGCATGTAATTTTTGCAGCATTTAACCAGTGTAAATTTGTTTTAATGTTAGAAGATGTATAATCTTGTTTTGATATCTTGGTTTGCACTTAATCTTTGAAGCTAGAACTGAACAGCCTAAGGCAGAAAATGCAAATCCAAATCAGCTTATCAAGAGCTATACTTGTTTTGCTGATATTATTATCCTAATATAAGAATATTTACTTGGACAAATTTGTTTGCTAACAGCAAAGAAATGTGTATACCTTGTCAAAGTAGCATAAATTGTACAAGTAGCATAGCTTGGGTCACTTTTCAACTGGGTTGTATATTTCAATAGGAAACATCTACTACAGAATATTTATAAATCATAAATAATCTTCATAAGGTAAGAATCAATATAAACTGTAGTGAAACAGCACCAGCTGTCCTGCACTTTGCAGTTCTTCAATGTTATTGCCCTTTGACTGTAAAAAAAACAACTTGATTTATAAGTCATACCTCAGTAATAGTTTGTGGAATAGATGGAACTTGGTAGAAAGTTTTATGAAAATAGAGAATTGATTCATTTTGAATTCATCAATAGATTTTGAAACATCTCCAAATACCTACAACCTCTGTGGTAGAATAAGCAATTAGGAATGGTACCACAAAAATAATGAATCCATTTCTATGCATTTTATAAAGACTAAAGCAGTATGGTTTGCTTTCATTAACCATCAAATCAAAATAATGTATGCCAATTTAATAACAAGCAATCCAATTATGAAAAACAAAATAGTTTTTACTTTGAAGTTCTAAACTCATAGGTGATCAATAAAGCCTTGTTCAGTACAAACTAGCCCATTATGACGTATTTCAAAAGTTGATGTATTATTGCATGTTTTCCCCATTCTGATTACCCTCTTCTGATGAACACATGATTAGGCCAGAAAGGAAAGTAGTCCCTGCCTTATCACTGTTGCACACGCAAAACTGGGAGCCAAAAGGTGCACTATAGGCAGGGGAAAAGTGATGATCAGTAAGAATGAGGAACTGCACTAAGAATGGCATACATTCACAATATGGAATAGATATTCTGATAATCTTCACCATGCTGTAAGCGGTCAATACAGGACCTTCCAAGCAATTTATACATCAATTGTCTTCTAACTAGCAGTTGCTTGTCTTTAGCGGCCAGCAGTCAGCTGGTTTGGGTCAATCTTTCTCTATTTAAATTTTTATTAGAAGCCAATCAGCAGGTGCCAATTATCACTTGCAGGTCATGTTAATCCACTGCTTCCCACTGACTTGTCATCATTATTACACTCAGTTGGCCTGATCTCCCAATCAAAATAGTGTCCTGGCTGTCGTCCTTCGCTGTCAAATACTGACAGTTGGAGCAAAGTAAGTTGTTTTTTTTGTTACATCACACTGACACTACTGTGGTCATCTTGGCAACATCCAGCTAATTATTGATAGAAGAAGACCCCAGACTTATGCCTGGAAAGAACTACTAGCACACCGCAGGTTAGCTGGAAAACCTCCCTACATGAAAGTTCTTGCCCCAAACAGGACCACAGGTTAGCTGGAAAACCTTCCTACATGAAAGTTCTTGCCCCAACCAGGACCTTAGGTTAGCTGGAAAACCTCCCTACATGAAAGTTCTTGATCTGACCAGGACCGCAGGTTAGCTGGAAAACCTCCCTACATGAAAGTTCTTGATCCGACCAGGACCGCAGGTTAGCTGGAAAACCTCCCTACATGAAAGTTCTTGCCGCAACCAGGACCACAGGTTAGTTGGAAAACCTCCCTACATGAATGTTCTTGACCTGACCAGGACCCCAGGTTAGCTGGAAAACCTCCCTACATTAAAGTTCTTGACCCGACCAGGACCACAGGTTAGATGGAAAACCTCCCTACATGAAAGTTCTTGACCCGACCAGGACCCCAGGTTAGATGGAAAACCTCCCTACATGAAATTTCTTGCCGCAACCAGGACCACAGGTTAGTTGGAAAACCTCCCTACATGAATGTTCTTGACCCAACCAGGACCACAGGTTAGCTGGAAAACCTCCCTACATGAAAGTTCTTGACCCAACCAGGACCACAGGTTAGATGGAAAACCTCCCTACATGAAAGTTCTTGCACCAAACAGGACGCAAACCCATGCAGTGAAGGGTTGAGGAGTTACAAGTCACCAACTGTAACCACTCTGCAACTGGAACCTCCACCCAACATAAGTGACTAACCCAATATATATTCAGCAGAGAATTTAAATTATAAGCAAGTTAATTTATGCACAGATTGACATATCCACTTACTTGAATATATGTAAAAATATATTGCAGTTTTGGTTTTCATGGATACAATTTTTGTTTCAATGATGGTATGGTTTGGACTGTAAGTGATCAGGTTACTAATTATGGCACTATATTTTCATAGATTTAAATGAGACACTGCTATTCTTTATCACATGTTGACAATTCTAAAGCTCTTTGTTGTAGGAATACACATACTACAAATATAAAAAGTACTTTGAAGCATATCTATCTACTATTTAACTATTATAACTAATACTGTGTAAATATACACATAGTCAAAGGTACTCATTCAATAATAGCATATTTTGTCTTAAGCAGCCATCTTGTCTAATTTTGGGCTATCCCATGAGTTGCTACTTAACACAAGTTTGGGCTATTTATACTTTGCGGAACGGAACGGAACAAACATTGAGGCACCACACGGGGCACAGCAATTTTTTTACTAATATGTAAATATATTAAATAAAAATAATGAAATATTGAAACTGCCTAGCGAACAGTCGATCTAGGGCTTTTTCGAACTGAACCATCTGAATACCTACTTCTAAATGGACATTATTTATATAAAATCTTCGGGACTGCAAACAGTTGTTCCGTTTCGTTCCGCAAAGTATAAATATCCCCTAGGATAATGATATTTAGCGGAACGGAACGGAACAAGATTTAATAATTGTTATAGATTAATTTCCTCCTTTATAAAGCTTGTATAAACTTCACTTATAAATAATCATTCATGATGCATAAACGAAATAGCAGGCTACCTATCCTGCTAATGAAGACTCGTCACTTTGTTTATGAAATGACAACATATAAATCAAATACAGAAATGTGGAAACTATCTTATTATTATACACAAATTAAATTTGAGAACATGTATATATATATATATATATATATATATATATATATATATATATATATATATATATATAATTTTTTTATATATATAATTTGTAATTACATGCACTAATAAAGCTGAAATATCACTATTACAGCCAGAGTTGTGTACAAACCTTGTCTTCAACTCTTATTTATTGTGATTCCGTTTCGTTCCGCAAAGTATAAATATCCCCTAGGATAATGATATTTAGCGGAACGGAACGGAACAAGATTTGTAGCTGCCAACTTCCCTACATGAATCAGAGGTGGAGGACTAATGATGTCAGACTAAATGTCTTATCAAATCGGCACGGAGAACATTGCCCGCCCAAGGATCGAACTTAGACACCGACGCTCCTTTCTACTGATTTAAGCGGGTGAGTTGGAAACTTATATAATTATCGTAAACAAATTAAATTTAAAACATGTTTGCCATACATAATTTGATTGTGCATGCACTAATAAAGCTGAAATATCACTATTACAGTCAGAGTTGTGTACAAACCTTGTCTTCAACTCTTATTTATTGTGATTCCGTTTCGTTCCGCAAAGTATAAATATCCCCTAGGATAATGATATTCAGCGGAACGGAACGGAACGGAACAAGATTTGTAACTGCCAACTTTTCCACATGAATCAGAGGCGGAGGACAAATGATGTCAGACTAAATGTCTTATCAAATCGGCACGGAGAACATTGCCCGCCCAAGGATCGAACTTAGACACCGACGCTCCTTTCTACTGATTTAAGCGGGCGAGTTGAAAACTAATATAATTATCGAAAACAAAATAAATTTAAAACATGTTTGCCATACATAATTTGATTGTGCATGTACTAATAAAGCTGAAATATCACTATTAAAGTCAGCGTTGTGTACAAACCATGTCGTCAACTCTATAAATTGTGATTCCGTTTCATTCTGCAAAGTATAAATATCCCCTAGGATAATGATATTTAGCGGAACGGAACGGAACAAGATTTGTAACTGCCAACTTTTCCACATGAATCAGAGGCGGAGGACAAATGATGTCAGACTAAATGTCTTATCAAATCGGCACGGAGAACATTGCCCGCCCAAGGATCGAACTTAGACACCGACGCTCCTTTCTACTGATTTAAGCGGGCGAGTTGGAAACTTATATAATTATCGTAAACAAATTAAATTTAAAACATGTTTGCCATACATAATTTGATTGTGCATGCAATAATAAAGCTGAAATATCACTATTAAAGTCAGCGTTGTGTACAAACCACGTCGTCAACTCTATAAATTGTGATTCCTGTTTCGTTCCGCAAAGTATAAATATCCCCTAGGATAATGATATTTAGCGGAACGGAACGGAACAAGATTTGTTATTCAATATCCATTTCCTCCTTTATTATGCTTGTATAAACTTCACGTATAAATAATCATTCATGATGCATAAACAAAATCGCAGGCTACCTATCCTGCTAATGAAGACTCGTCACTTTTAGAAATCACAACATATAAATAAAATATAGAAATGTGGAAACTATAACACCGTTTTCAACAGTATTTCAGTTATGTAACGATGGGCAGTTAACCTAAACGGTGTTCCTGGATTCTGTACCCGTACTTACCTGTTCTCCAAAAGTAACTGCTAACTTTCCCGGATCGAACTTGCGACTCTACGATCCGAAAACCGACGCACTTACCTACAGACCTAAGTGTGTGTGTTGGAAACTATATTATTATCGTTAAGAAATTAAATTTAAAAACATGTTTGCCATATAATTTGAATGTGCATGCATTAATAAAGCTGAAACTTGAGGCAATTATGTATAAATAATATAATTGATACTTAAAAGCTATATTTCTTTTTCAGTGCTATGAAATATATTTAGGCTTAGTAAATGGATGCTTGCATTCTTTTAGGATAAATTGTGTGTTGGGTACACCCCTGAATCAGATAGTAAATAGACACAAATGTTATAAGTAAATCAGGATGAACAAGTGGGTTGGGCAGGGGATTAAGAGTTTTAAGAAAGCGTCGGTGTCTAAGTTCGATCCTTGGGCGGGCAATGTTCTCCGTGCCGATTTGATAAGACATTTAGTCTGACATCATTTGTCCTCCGCCTCTGATTCATGTGGAAAAGTTGGCAGTTACAAATCTTGTTCCGTTCCGTTCCGCTAAATATCATTATCCTAGGGGATATTTATACTTTGCGGAACGAAACGGAATCACAATAAATAAGAGTTGAAGACCAGGTTTGTACACAACTCTGACTGTAATAGTGATATTTCAGCTTTATTAGTGCATGCACAATCAAATTATGTATGGCAAACATGTTTTAAATTTAATTTGTTTACGATAATTATATAAGTTTCCAACTCGCCCGCTTAAATCAGTAGAAAGGAGCGTCGGTGTCTAAGTTCGATCCTTGGGCGGGCAATGTTCTCCGTGCCGATTTGATAACACATTGTGTGTGACATCATTCGTCCTCCACCTCTGATTCATGTGGGGAAGTTGGCAGTTACTTGTGGAGAACAGGTAAGTACGGGTACAGAATCCAGGAACACTGTTTAGGTTAACTGCCCATCGTTACATAACTGAAATACTGTTGAAAACGGTGTTATAGTTTCCACATTTCTGTATTTTATTTATATGTTGTGATTTCTAAAAGTGACGAGTCTTCATTAGCAGGATAGGTAGCCTGCGATTTTGTTTATGCATCATGAATGATTATTTATATGTGAAGTTTATACAAGCATTATAAAGGAGGAAATGGATATTGAATAACAAATCTTGTTCCGTTCCGTTCCGCTAAATATCATTATCCTAGGGGATATTTATACTTTGCGGAACGAAACGGAATCACAATTTATAGAGTTGACGACGTGGTTTGTACACAACGCTGACTTTAATAGTGATATTTCGCTTATTTACATGAACGGCATTGAAATAAGACAAGAAAGGTTGTTAGTCGACAAATGTTCTCCGTGTCGATTTGATAAGACTGTTGACATCATTGCCCCGCCTCTGATTTGGAAAAGTGGCAGTTACAATTGTTCCGTTCCGTTCCGCTAATATCATTATCCTAGGGGATATTTTATTACTTTGCAGAACGAAACGGAATCACAATACATAAGAGTTGAAGACAAGGTTTGTACACAACTCTGACTGTATAGTGATATTTTCAGCTTTATTAGTGCATGCACAATTCAATTATGTATGACAAACCATGTTTTAAATTTAATTTGTTTACGATAATTATATAAGTTTCGAACTCGCCCGCTTAAATCAGTAGAAAGGAGCGTCGGTGTCTAAGTTCGATCCTTGGGCGGGCAATGTTCTCCGTGCCGATTTGATAACACATTGTGTGTGACATCATTCGTCCTCCACCTCTGAATCATGTCGGGAAGTTGGCAGTTACTTGTGGAGAACAGGTAAGTACGGGTACAGAATCCAGGAACACTGTTTAGGTTAACTGCCCATCGTGACATAACTGAAATACTGTTGAAAACGGTGTTATAGTTTCCACATTTCTGTATTTTATTTATATGTTGTGATTTCTAAAAGTGACGAGTTTTCATTAGCAGGATAGGTAGCCTGCGATTTTGTTTATGCATCATGAATGATTATTTATATGTGAAGTTTATACAAGCATTATAAAGGAGGAAATGGATATTGAGTAACAAATCTTGTTCCGTTCCGTTCCGCTAAATATCATTATCCTAGGGGATATTTATACTTTGCGGAACGAAACGGAATCACAATAAATAGAGTTGAAGACATGGTTTGTACACAATGCTGACTGTAATAGTAATATTTCAGCTTTATTAGTGCATGCACATTCAAATTATATGGCAAACATGTTTTTAAATTGAATTTGTTTACGATAATTATAAAGCTTTCCAACCCACCCGCTTAGATCAATACGTTTGAGCGTCGGTGTCTAAGTTCGATCCTTGGGCGGGCAATGTTCTCCGTGCCGATTTGATAAGACATTTAGTCTGACATCATTAGTCCTCTACCTCTGATTCATGTAGGGAAGTTGGCAGCTACAAATCTTGTTCGTTCCGTTCCGCTTAATATCATTATCCTAGGGGATATTTATACTTTGCGGAACGAAACGGAATCACAATAAATTAGAGTTGAAGACAAGGTTTGTACACAACTCTGACTGTAATAGTGATATTTCAGCTTTATTAGTGCATGTAATTACAAATTATATATATAAAAAAAATTATATATATATATATATATATATATATATATATATATATATATATATATATATATATATACATGTTCTCAAATTTAATTTGTGTATAATAATAAGATAGTTTCCACATTTCTGTATTTGATTTATATGTTGTCATTTCATAAACAAAGTGACGAGTCTTCATTAGCAGGATAGGTAGCCTGCTATTTCGTTTATGCATCATGAATGATTATTTATAAGTGAAGTTTATACAAGCATTATAAAGGAGGAAATTAATCATAAATAACAATTATTAAATCTTGTTCCGTTCCGTTCCGCTAAATATCATTATCCTAGGGGATATTTATACTTTGCGGAACGGAATGGAACAACTGTTTGCAGTCCCGAAGATTTTATATAAATAGTGTCCATTTAGAAGTAGGTATTCAGATGGTTCAGTTCGAAAAAGCCCTAGATCGACTGTTCGCTAGGCAGTTTCAATATTTCATTATTTTTATTTAATATATTTACATATTAGTAAAAAAATTGCTGTGCCCCGTGTGGTGCCTCAATGTTTGTTCCGTTCCGTTTCGTTCCGTTCCGCAAAGTATAAATAGCCCAAGTTTGACCTTGTTATCAAGTCACTGATTATATAAATATAGTTACTTTTTATATTTTGTTATATGTTTTTGTTTTTTGTATTCACTGTCTCAGCTGCCATTACATTACAGTAGCTACTGTTATTTATGTTCAAGTTCCAGATGAGCAGTCAGTTTTGATCTGTTGCTTTTCAAATTGTTATTCTAATAAATATGGTCATGATATAAATGTTACGACGTTTACTTAAAGTTTGCTTTTTTGTTGTGCTGTTGGCATGGCAATACCATGCCCTGAGAATAAATTTTGTTGTCCTCACCCCAAATATGAAATTATGACCAGGTCATTATTAAAGAAGCAGAATTGTTTAATTAGTAATTGAGTAATCTGAGCTTTATTTTGGCTGCAAGTTTTAAGTTAATAGTTGGATTTTTTTAGGATGTATATTGAGTCCTCTTCATATATAAAGTTTTCAGTGTAGTTAGTTATGCAAAAAGAAAATTTGTCATAGCTCTAGTTTTGGTGACTTTCAGTAGATAGTTTAAACATGGCAAAAAGATGCTCTCACAGAAATGGAAGTGTGATTTGCCCTCTCTCTTTCTGGACTTTTCCCCATAAAGATCATAAAGCGAGAAGCAATGATGTTTAAGGTTAAGTCCACTGACTGCAAGTTCTGGTAATAGACAAGACTACAGATCACAGGCTACTTTCTCTTTCTCTCTCAGCTTGATGTAGACATGTCAGAAAGTCAATTAGGCCATTGATTGTTGTCTCACATTGATTGTTGTTAAAAGCATTTGGTTTGCATTTCTTATCAAAGACCATGACAGGCTGCTCATTTGTACTGCTCTTAGTAACAACCTTTTCCATTATGGTAAAACCCTCATGAAAGAGAATTATTAGGTAGTTTTAAGTACATTGTAGTGTGCATGCATAAAATGTACGTTATTTTTAAGTTTTGTAAGGTCATGTTAAAATTTAACAGCCACAGCCATTATTGTTTTGACTTTTTGCTCCAACTGCCAGTATTTTGACTTCAAGAGAAACCACTATATACCTGCCAGAATATCTGTCTCATCCATTTCTGTCTGCAGATAGGAAATATATGTTTGTAATGACGATTGTCGTGTTATGGTTAATTTTTCAGACAGGTGTAAGACATTGATAAGCAGCATTTTGCGAGATCTGTTCAGGCAACTTTGGTTTACTAAGATGTTTAAGATACAATCTTTAAATGGTTAAAGACAATGAAGCACTTTTCTGTGTACATCCACTCACTTTCAGCTGCCAGCTGGAATTTTGTTGTGTTTTTTTGGTTATCTCTTAGACTTGGGGTGACATAAAATCTGTTATTTGGATAAATTGACTTCTAATGACAATTTAGGTTTAAGCCACTCACATGAGGCTGACAGCTGGAAATCTTATTTTGAAGGTTTACTCTAAGGGACATCCAGCTGTTATTGGCACTACTGACATATAACTGGCAGCTAGAATTCTTCTTTGTTAATATTCTTGCTCAAGATTTATGCCAACCTGAAAGATCCATCCGTTTGAGATATAGAAAGACTTTAAAATTATGTAGAATCCCTTGCATTAATGTTACAGCTGAACATTTTTCACATTGGCAGGTTCTGTCCTAGGACACAGAAATGTTTTTTTAATTGTTGTATCTTACAATTTGGACCTTTTTTTTTTTCGCGAACAACCAAATAAATGATTGTTGCCTGAAAAGATCATGTGAAATTCTGTTTGTTGATGTCCCACATCAGTATGACGAGTGAAGCGTAACACTCCACTTGATATAACAAAAGTATTTCTTTTCTGAGCCATTCTGTACTGTGAGTTAGCTGTTTTTTAAACTTAGGAAACCATGTGATCATTTGTTTTTGAGATCACATTATATCATCATTCAGGTTATCCACTCTGACGTCGATGTCTAGCTTTCGCAAAAATCCCCATTGTGTTGTTTTTTTTTATATTTGAAAAAAAAGAACATTTAGAGCAATTTATTTCATAATTATTTTATCGTACAATTGAGGTAGTGTTCAGGGTCATGCTTCCTTAGACTAAAATTTTAGTTTTTGCATAAATTATGCTCCAGTTCCCCCAAGCAAGGGTAAGATATTGTATTTGATACAGGAAGACATTTGGATACCACCTTTCAGGAAGAATCAAAGACATTTAGCAGCATGAAGGCCCGGGGCTCCATAGTAGAATGCAACATTATCCCATGATAACAATTTTATTTATGAAAGTTACATTTTACAATCTAACAACAGTGAGGCGCATATACCTCTTTCTAACGCGTCCACGTCCACTCTCGGTCTCGTCCATATCCACCACTCCTTCTCTCTAGCTTATCTCAGCTTATCTCAATTCCTTCTCCCTCTCCTTTCTGCACTCCTAATATATATAGTCTAAAACTAGTTGCCCATTCGAACTGGGGTCGCATATATTTTTGACGATAGTGTCATTCTTACAGTGCACTACTCACGCTTCCCGCTTGTATTTTGACGTATTCATCAATCACAATCACTCTCCTGAATCATGCCTCTCTATTGCTATTTTACTATTTCCCTGATACACAAAATGTATATTGTATCATTCGTTTTTTTTATTCATGTCATTCATTGTCCTGCTTTGTTTAACTTGCACTTAGTTCAATTAAACGGCACGATGTCTTTAACTATCCAATTATAACTAATTATTATTTAACTGAAAACTAATTAATATGGTAATATTACATTACAGGCCTCCTTATTAGAATATTTTGTCATAGGTACAGTATAGGTGTCCAGTTACAGGTTACAGAAGAACATTTCTTTTTTTTATAACAAACATTAAAATAGAAACATTTTCCTTTTTGACTCAGATACTGTATAAAGTAGAGTAAAGCATTGTTACATAATGGTAATACTATCAAAGTTTTATGACTAAGTATGTGTTGAGAAGTGCAGTTTAATTAGAACAGCTGTATTTCAATTAGAAAAAAATATGGTACTACATTGAATTGTTGCTTTGCTCATTGAAGCCTGCTTTGAAGAGCCTTTGGTACAAGGCAGTCTACAGAGCTTATAATGAGTTGGCCAAAACCATCAACGACCTAAATGTCTTTTTTAACACAGCTGCTTAATTACTTTTTCTAATTCCTTGGGTTATACTGATCATTTCACGGAAAATTACTTTTTTTCTAGGCTGAAAAAACACAACAGCTAATAAATTCCTGTCATGCATTTCATTCAAACTTTAAAAACAAATCTGGGCTCCTACCTAAATAGCTCCAAAGGTTTTCGTTTTTTGTCAATGGCTGATTTTTTTTTCTTTTCTGATGAGAACGATGATGGGGGTAAAAATGATTGCAGGATTTGAAAAAAAAGTTTGGTGCTACGTGATCTAGCTCAGTGCTTATGGGTGTCACTCATCATGAAGGTATCTTCAAGTCTGACCTGTCGAGACACAGGGATGCTGTGAAAGTTAACAGTCTGGAATTGGACCACTGGCTCAGTGAGAGAGATCTGCAGATCAGGGAGAGAAATGGAGAGAGACTGTTGGGCTCAGGAATGGGATGGGACTTAAAGATTTGAGTTGTATAGTGCTTCAGGTGCACTTGGCTAGTGATGTTCAAGTTAAACCCACAGCCAATACTGTAAAATTATTCTGCTACCATACTGACAAGTGGACTGGTACAGTGTCATCATAATCCAATGCTCAATATAAGGGGAAAAATTGATTTATATTAAACTTTGTGGTAACTTCGCTTTTGAGTTGTTGGATATTTTCTTGGATGCATGAAATGTTAATTGGTGCACCTGGATATGATTTTGTCTTTTCATTAAGCCTAAGATGAAAGTTTATGAGAAAATTTGATTTTAAATTTGCTATATTCTTAAATTGTGGGACAACAAATAAGTAAGTTGGTTAGGACTATTTAAGTTATAGAGTACTTCACTAGATTTTTCTTTATAGTTCAAGTGGTGTTTTTTTTAAGATTTTGGTATGCTTTGAACAAAAGTTTTTAAGGACTTTGATATTAAGTTCTTAATTCTGGATTGTGTTAGTGATTGTTCGAATAAATTGGATTGGATATATATTTTGGAATACATGCTATATTGTTTTGGTAAATGTTTCAGAAATACAAGTTTATGAGAGTGAAATTGGGCTTTATATTTTAAGTCACTCGACAATTGCTTAATAAAAACTTACAATTAGTTATTTGTCATTCAGAGCTTCAAAAGTTGCTAAATAGGCAACTTTGATCATTGTTTTACACTTAGTTGGATGCATAGACATGTTTGATGGCATAAGAAGGTTGTGTATTATTCAAATTACTTAATAGACTTTAATATGGTTAACAATGCTTTTAGGATTTTAATTGATGTTGAAGGTTCAAAGGAGATTAAATTATTATGTGATGATTATTGGTTGTGTATAAATAGGTTTGAAAATATATGTATTGATGGAGACATATTATGAGTATCATTTGTAATTGTTAAGTCTAATATTTAAAATATATACATTTGCTTAGGAAAGCATTAGGAAATGTGCATACCTGTCATTAGCTCCTAACAGGTGCAGCTTAGCACAAATTGATAAGACAAAGGCAAATAGCATAGACCCAGATCAGCCAGCATGGATGGAATCTGTCTGGTCAGGATCTTCACTATCTGAGGCTAATTCTACAAATATGTTGCTTACCTATACACTTGTTTGTTAGAAAAAAAAGTCCTGATTTATTAATTACTAAAAAATCTATCAAGATAACTTTTAAATGGCAAATGGCAATCAAATAATACCTTTCTTTAAAAACCATGAAATAAAAAAAAGTAACAGCAATATTCTTTTTGTTTTGTTTTAGACATACATCACACCAACACAGGGATGGTCACCGTAGTGATATTCAGCTATTTTGGTGGAGGAAAATTCCAGACAAATGTCTGGGTAAAACCACTGGCATCCAGCACACACATGGTTGGCCAGAAAACATTACATTAAGTCCTTTGCATTGACCAGGACTTGAACCCACACAGTAGGAAGGCAAGGAGTCCAAGGTGTTTCAAGTCTGTGACTCTCTCCCCATATATAAAACCTGGCTTAAAGGTTTTAACCGACAGTTTGGACCAAATTAATTTTCTCAAATAATCAAATAAGTCACTGTTACCTTAAAAAGGTCCAGCAAAATGCTGTTCATTGATGTCCTAGATCTGTTTGAACAGTCGAGCATAAATCATCACTGGTAATTGCAAACAGGTATTTCCTATCTGAGCCATGCTGAAGATATAGCTATTTTTAAATTTGCAAAACCATGTGACCACTTTCTTTTGAGATCACTTTATATAGTCATCTGGGTACCCCCACTCTGAATACACATTCAGAGCTGATTGTTTTTCTTTATTAGTTCTATCTAACAACTCAGTTTTCAAAATAGTATGGGTTTAAACAAAAGTTATGCTCAAATACCCCAAAGCAGTGGTTTGATACTATTGTTTGTATGTGATATAGGCAAACTGTCGGATACCATCTTTAATGAAGAAATTTTCCATTAATTCTCAAATAAAGCTACAGTTGAGTGGAATCATTAAAATCTTCACCTTCAGACAATTTTACAGTCTCAGCAATAAATGCTAGGTTTGGAGTGATCAGCATGTAAAAATTCTTCTCTTTATGGGGTTTTAATACAATGATACTTCCAATGGCTGAAACTGTTACAAGTAAAAGCTGGCAACTGTATTTTAATACAATACTTGATAAGATTCCAAACACAAGGTCTTAAAAATAATTTGATTATGTTAGTAATAAAAAAAAGAGCTAAGGAACTGTAATGGTTATTACCTTAAGTTGTTTGAAACACATGTGTGATGTGACCTGCAGTATCAACAACAATCTAAACCATAACTTGGGTTGATTACAAAACAACTTGAAATGGAAGTCACCTATTTGATTAAAATCAAAACATCTTATTGTTGCATGGAGTCTTTAGAAATAAGTTTACATGCTCATGGCATAAAAAAATAACAATGAAAAAAAAAGATATTAAAATTAGGATGGCACAATGCTTCCTGACTTATTCAAATTGCCTCTTGCTTAAACAATTTTGGTCACCTTCATGTGACACACTGTATATTACTTAGCTGGCTGTCCATGTTGTAAAATCGCTATTTTTGTTGTTTGTCAGTAGTTGCCAGGTTGTAAACAGTTAGCAGAGTAATACAAATCTGCCTATGATTGATTGAAAAGTTCAAAATATAATAAAACTGTCATAGCTTGATGTGCATTGTTGGATGATATTAAAGATGAAATTTACTGATCTGCCTGGAAATAATATGAAAGAATAAAAACTAAGAACTTGAGGATATTATATAATTTGGACCATTTATTTGTGAATAAGACGGGCCAATCAGGAGTTATGCTTTCATAATCTTCTAGCCCCTGTTATCCGTAATATCATGCACAGCGCCACCAGCATTCTCTTCACCCTTAGTGTGCTACTTCTTTCTTAATTACCCATACTAATTCTTACTTCTATTCTTACATTGACATGCAACACATAGACACATTATTATCTCCTAATGAGCAAGTAGTGCAGATCCTGATCAGAAAATCATCAAGTGGGGTAGCAGGGTGTTGGCTGACCTGGTTCTGCTGCTGTAAATGTCTTAAGTCTTATTATTATGTGCTTAGCAAGCTTGGAGTTAGTATAGTGTTGATGTGTTCTCATGAAGCAACATACAATGTTGTTGTAGATATTTCCACTTACTCGACAGGCAACTATTGGACACTAAGTAAACTTTAGAACTGCATGTTGAAGAAATGGAAAACTTAGTAAAATAATATTATGGAAAACTAAACCCTTCAGACTTAGATGAATGGATAGGAAAGTGAGATTAATATTTTGTATATTGAAGACTTTCAAATGTGTCACTTGAAATACAAAAACAGACCTCCTTAAAACAACAAAAGATTAGATTAAAAACTCCATATGGATTAACAAGAGAAATCATTATACATCTTATCCTACTAAGCTTAACTTCATTACACTCAGGAAGATAGTGTAATTCTAATCAACTGGATGATTATTTACACTGTTTCATGATGTGTCTTCATCAGCACATTTCTTAAATATAACAAAATAACTGTTGCATTAACACAAAGGTGTAAGCCATTTGATATGGAATTGTTAACAAATGTACATATAATCAACAGGGTAAAAGAGAATTGTTAAATATGAGAATTATCAAATGTGTGACCAAAACATTATCTCTGTGGTGGACATTGGTTTCCATGGAACCTATCGTCATGGTAACTCTAATTACCACAACCTATATGCACAGCCAGCAATGATTCCTGGAGTGTAAAACTGACTATATAACCCCTCTATGGAGGACTTGGAGGAAGGCACAATGTTATTTAAACAGCCAAACATGGTAAGATGTTGTCATTTTATTCATATACTATCAAGATTTTCTATGTTTATATACTTTTCTCATAACAATGCCATTTTGACATTTTTTATAATTGTATTCAAATTTATGATACTGTGCAATCAGTAAAGTATTTTCATAATTGTATCAAATTTGTGATACTGTGCAATCAGTAAAGTATTTTGTCAAAAATGTAGTTTGCTGGAGCAGTTTTGTTTGAATTTGTTTTGGTAAAATAAATTAAACAAATGTTTTTAATTCATCAAAATGGGTGAAAAGAGAACAATTGTTTTTGTTTCTGACAGGTTATGGAGCTTCATTATTAACTCTTACACATTGATATTGTCCAGGCTCATAAATATTTGTGGGATATATTAATATTCTGGTTAATGTTTTAGCAAATTTTCCATTATTGTCAATCAAACCTGTTTTCGATCATCTGTACTGGTTTTGTCTTAATTTAGTTGATACTTATTATATGCTATTGTTATTAAGGTGGAAAGGTAAAAACCGAAGTGTTTAAAGTCGATTTGAAATAAATTCTTTCAACATTGTTAATTTCTCTTAATTCTTGACTTTCTTGGTAGAGTAAGCTTTCATTCACTAATTACCTGTGGCCTCATATAGTTAAACGCTTAAGGACTTCCATTATGGATCAACTTTAGGTTTGGGGACCAAACCTTGGATTGCCTTACCTTGACGGCAACCTTTGAACCACTTCACCTAAGAAACTATGTTAAGATGAACTAATTTAATATTGATAGATCACACATTAGCAGTCCAATCAAGTTTAATCTGGAGCCTTGTTTTACCTCTTTGGTTATAACTACACACAACGACACTGATGGATGTGAGAGAAATATAAACCTTTGAAAGCAAAGTAGGGTTATTGGAAGCAATATAAACACTGTTAATTTGCTTGTTAATTGTATTGGGTGGGGGGCATAAACTTACTCTCCCGCTATACCCAGCACAGCACAGACAATCAAAGCGCTGAAAGCGTTGAAAGACTGGCGCGCCGGTTGAAAGCGTAGTTCCAAGGAAGTAATCAAGATGTCTTGAACGGCGAAATGTACATTAAGGAATTGGAAAGATTGCTGTTGATGGTCTTACATTGGCTGCCATAGGGGAGCAATGAATAACAATTAGTAGTTTTCATATAAGAATTTAATATAACAAAACTTTGAAAAACATTTGAAGATGAACAAAAGAGAGGTGGAGAAGAACAAAAGAATCAAACTTTTCCTGCACAGATATCATTACTCGAAACATATGAAACTACGTGTATGTTCTTTTCGTTTGTACGTGACAGTCACCATCAACAACATTAGCAAATAATTCAGTATATTCAGGGATTTTAACAGATCCAGATATTTGCATTTTGATGCAAGGAAAATTGAGGTTTTCCAGTTTTGACCTCACCTAAATCTTAGGTTGGGGGTCATTTTGATGCAGAAGCGCAGAATAAGTGGTCAAATTTTGCAAGAATAACCATAAATGTAGTATGTAAAGCATTTAAAAAATGAAGTAAATACTAATTGGACCCTTGTAAATATATGGAAATGAAGTTAAAGCAATTTTACAATTAGTTAAGTTCGTGAACACATGATTTGACTTGTGTCAATCTGATCATGACCCCTTGAAAATTGTCAAAGAAATTCTCAACAAAAGTGAAAGCTATTGAAATCCCTGAGTATACAGTACCGTGGTGATAACCATTAACCTGGCTGTTGTAATTGGTTCATGCAATAGAAGTACAGTGATTGTCAACAGTAGCACAGCATGAAGGTTACGTGAACGGTTGCGGTCATCAGTATTGTAACATATATGTACATATGTAACATACATTCCACCAATGGATGTCACTGCTACCTTAATATTGCTTAGGAAACTCTCAATCCACAGAAGCTTACAAAAATGGCAACCCACGCTAGATTTTCCCGCAATTTTGGTCACGTGACTGATTTGTTTATAATCGTAGCCTCCTGTATTTAGGTCTAGATTTCAAGACAAAAAATGCCGAAGTCAGTTTCGTAGCCTCCTGTATTTAGGTCTAGATTTCAAGACAAAAAAATGCCGAAGTCAGTTAGCTTATTAAACTAACAACACACCACAAACGTTACGGAAAATGCATTATCTGAAGTTAACGATAAAAAACCTTCTAGTTCTAATGCAGTTATGATCAGCTTCCGCCACAACTGAAGTAGTGTCAACAATGAAATGCCCACGTAACTTAAGAGACTGAAACAGTTACAATCCTAATTTTTACGTCGATCACAACAATGCATTAACATAAATATTTGCCAACTTACTTACGGTCCTTGAAAGCTGAACAGAAACTCGTTCAAAAGCACACCGATCTATCCAAAATGACGACCAACGCTATCTCCCGCTTGTCACGTGACTGATTTGTTTGTAATCGTTCTTTTAATATCCTTTCATATTTGTTCGAAAAACAACATAACATTGTTTCCTTGTTTTTATTTGTCGCATTTCCTTACAAAGGTTCGCATTCCTTCGTAATATTTGTGTTTTCTAAAAACGCACTACTTCTTATGCCGCACAACTACTTGAATACGCTCTCGTGGTCGCAATGATACACCCGATGTTAAAAACCACGCGTCGCTGAGTTCACAGCATCGTTACTTAAGACTGGCGCATGCGCACCAGTCTAAAAAGTGTAGGTCCACACAAGACAATAGTCTGTCTGATGTAGGTCTCCATATTTTGTGGCACAGTCTTATTATTTTTCCATGTAGGTGTTTGAAGAATTTATGATATGTATGGGTTATTAACAAACAGTAGCATGATAGGGGGTTAATTGATGGCATTACCACACTGTTGTTGGACTGTTTTATGACATTGATAAATTACAAGACATACTGTATTAGAGTGATTTATGGCTGTTATTTTTGTTGTATTTCAATACTACCAGAGAGATTGTGTCCACATCAAGGAAATTCAGTTGTACCTTTACTGAGATGTCCTGCTAAGCTTAACAAATACAGGAATGGCCTGTCTGATTCTGTAATAAAACTTTCAGTAAAGGTCTTTAAAGAAAACTACCTTAGATAATTAGAAATATGTCAACAAAAGTAATATGCATTTCTAAACAGAATCTACCTCACTGATGGTAATGCAATTTTAATTAACAAAAAAAAGGCTGTAATTAGAAATATCAAACATTTTAAAGATATTAAACCCAGATAGCAAAACGTGCCAAACAAAAAGCAGGTAGTCATATAAATTTCAGTGAAAAATCATTTTCAAATAAATACATATAAGCAATAATTGTAAAACTTTCAATAACTGTGACAAATATGGTTGTTGTAAATTTATGAACAATTGTATAAAGTCAATAAATGATAGTTTGAACAAAACAGCAACCATTTTATAATCTAATTTCTTTCTATATGTCAAAAAGCTTCATGTGTAACTGTACATAAGAAGGAGTGTTTTTGATTAGCACATTTCCTAGCAGTTCAATTGTTAACTCATTTCTTTTTTTTAATAAATATGTTTTTTTACTTTCTCCCGAAATAGGTTTTATTAAAGTTTAAACTGTCAGGTTAATCTTTACGTGTTATAGTACTGCAACAAAATTTGAAAATATTTGTATACATAACATACATGTAAACTTTTTCGGAGTCCAAAGTGGGAGATTTTTACTTGCAAAGTGTGAGATCTGTCATTTTCACATAAACAAATTAGGAAATTATCTGTTTCCAAGTAGGGAAATTTCTGAAAATGTGTAAAACACCCCACATTTTCAAATCAAGTGGGAGAGTTCAGATACATGACATTAAGATAATGAAAAAACAACAAAAATAGGTCGAATAAATCACCTATTTAAATCAAGAAGGATGGAAAGCTTGGCTAACTTTTAGCCCGAGTAACACAAATTGTTCAGGCTTAAAGGCAAATGGTGTTGATCCAGACTAAGCTGGCAGCTGTTAGATCGAAATCTTCAGAATATTTGCTGCTGATTCTCTAGCTGTGTGTCTTAGTTCCTTTGCAAGTAGATGCAAGACAATGATGAATTATATGAATAAGTGTATGTTAGTTAACAAAATGTAGCATGATAAGGGTTGATAATTGTGGTTATTTTGACCTGTCAATCATTTGGGACAGCTAGCTTGTCTATAAGATACAGGGAGATAACTAACCTATTGCACTCTCAATAGAGCCAGCAGTAATGGAGTCATGATGAATGATGGGATATCATCGGTAGATTAGCAAGATTAGCATTGCCTGGCGTGAGAATATATGACTCTGGCGACTGTCTGGAGGAGTTAAATGCCAGGGGTCAAGCTGATGTAAGTCACTGTGCATAGAATGCATATTACAAAACTGGAAACAAGAAGAATTCTGATTGGAAATTTCCAGGATGAAATGCCTAAAAATGACATCACATTTATGTTAAGCTTTAAGATTGTTGTAAAATATGATAAAAGTAATAACTAAATAACTATTGTGTAAATTTGAATAAAACTTAACATGTGACATCAACCTTGTTAGATAGTTCTATGTTTGATTTTTTTAGAAAGATGGCCGGGGTTTTTTAACATACACAATTTTGGAGCAAAATAATCAGCAGAATTTTGTGAAGATCTCCCAAGAAACCTAATCAGATAACATGAGAATGATGATGAAAGTATGTTGATGGCAAACTAAACAATGATGATTGACATAGACTTGTTTGATGGTTTGTTTGTTGTTGTTTTTTATTATTATTAATCTTCTTAAATCTAGATAAAACAACTTATCTTGACATGTTCATTAAGTGACTCTGCTTATCTTATATCATAGTTCATGATTTAGATGAAATAGAAGTGTTTGAGAAGGTTAGTATTTTGTAAAGGTTTATTTTTGAGAAGGGTTTTTTATTGAGCTGTAGAAGTTTTTGTTAAGTTTTAATTGAGAAGTAAAGGTGTTTTTTATTGTAGAAAATGAATTTTTATTGAGAGTTTGTATTGAGAAGAAAAGGTTTTTTAATTGGAAGTAAAGAATAAAGGTTTTTTTATTGAGAAGTCAAAGGTTTTTTTTATTGAGAAGTAATGTCTTGTTTAGTTAGAAGTGAATTTATTTCTTGTTTTATTATTAGCTTGTGTAAGTATTACATTTGTACTTGTTATATACAGTTGGACTCGCATTCAGATGGCACTCCTGACTCACACCATGCTGTATGTTGTTTGTATAAAAAATATAAACAGTATTGTTTGTGAATATTAACCCCGAACTGATGAATACATTACACGGTAGTTGCTGGTTCAATTTCCCGCGCTAACCATTTTAACAGCACGAAAATCTCGTGAATAACGAAAAAATCATTTATCACGGCGAAATATTTTCGGCAAGCACATGTTCTTAATTTATTTTACAACTGATATTGGAGCGTGTGCAACTACCGTGAAATGTATTCATCAGTTTGGGGTTAATATTCACAAACAATAACAATGAAATGGTTGTCTCAGGTGGCAAAACAGTGTGAATATAATGTTGTGGCTTAAATCAAAATCCTATCATGGAAGTGGACAACAATACAAAACTTGTGCTGTTTTTAAAATCACCCGTCTTCTTAGTTAGATTTTTGTCATTCTTCCTGTTTCTCTGGCTGTGAGAGAGTCTTGAGACTACTAGAAGAATTGATTTTTTATCAATCACAACCATTTTCCTGCCATTCTTTGTTATAAATATTGCTATCAAATGGAGTATGATATATGGCTGGCATGTCTCGTGCAATTAATCCTAACGTTGCGTGATCCTTAATTACAATGTAGTTCGATAACTGCACCAAGCTGTTGGCATATTATTGCTAATGTTTCAATTAGACATAAAATAGCGACTGATAATATCCATTAACATGAAGATTATTCATCTGATTGTGTACATTACTCTTCTAACTGCAGACTATTTAAACTTGCCATTGATGACTGGGGTTTAATTTACTCTCAATTAATTGACATGAATACCTAATTGATGTCTTCCATCATGAACTATGATAGTGAGTCTCTCCCCCACTACTAATATTCTGAATTGATGGAACTTTTTAAATATTTTTCTTTCTTGCAGCCGATAACACTAGAACTTGATATATCAATATATTTTCAGGTTTAATATGTTTTAGTAGCAAAATACCTAGCCTGCTATAAAATATGCATTCTGTTATTTACAACTTACAAGTGACTGGCAAAAAAGAACGCTGTTCTACCCTTTTACGGCTGTACAGTATACATTACTTACCACACAAGCACAGCACCACTATATCACTATCATAGTTATTTTTCTGATCGTGTGTGCTATCCACCATCTGCTTTCGGATTATTACTGTTTGTGACTAATATTGTCATCAGGACTTAAGCTAAGTCTTTTTATTTATAATTTTATTATAACTAATACTTCTACATTCTCTTCCCACTGAATTAAATCAGCAGGGCACCTGTTGTCACAGGAAAGGGAAGTGCGATAGTCATCCCACATATTTTATCATGTTGCCACTGTTGGCTTGAACAGCAGTGCCCCTTCTCTCATCTTGGGTAGGTCAGTGGGAGATCGCCATTCAGCGTAGGACATATCATTCACAATCAGAAGGCAGCTCACGAGAATTCCTGCTCGGCTGAACCTGAAGCTGGCCGTTCTTGCCATAAGGAGCGAAAACTTCACCGGGTATCAATCACTGGCCAAATCTTCTTTTTGGCTGGTCCCGGCAGAATCACAGGCATCAGACTTAGACCTGGGCACCTGGTCAGTCATACCTACCACTCACAGGTAAAAGAGCCTGGCCAGTCCCCTGGCCCTTTGACTTCTTTCTATGGGCACTGGCCTCTGATCAGAGAAAAACGTCTGCTCACTGGTCTTCTCTTTCTCAAACCTGGACAAACAGTGACAGTTCTCCAAGAAGAAGTAAATGGCAGAGGTTCTCCTCTTCATCATCCTCGCACTCCTCTTCCTACTCCTCTTTGCAGTCGGAGCGTGATGTTGATAGGTGTGACTTAAGGGACACACAGATCAGATTCCTCTGTTCCTTGAGGAACAGAATGCTTTCTGCACTTATACTTGTTATCCACTATTATTGAAGTCACAATACTTTCAAGTAGTTTTAATCTTTCAATTAAAATGTATTTGTAAATACATATTGATTTATGGAATTTGGATGAATAAATTATGAAAGCAGAATCCAGAATCCTAGATTTTATTTGTGATTGAAGCAAACACTGATACTGATACCATTATAATACTGTGAAAACACATAGATCTAGGATATTTAAATTTATTCAATTTAAAAGATTTTTTTAACATTTTATTATCATTTACAATAAAAAAGAAAGTAAAATTTTATCTTAGAACTTGGGTAAACCATACAGGAATGATTATTATTACTGCTCTGCTGTCCATCTTTTCATTGTAAACCTGTCCACATTATCAATAGCAAAATAGGCATCCTTAGAGTAAGATTTATGATTTTTTAATCACTTACGTCTGCTTCATTAGTCATTATATCATGTTCAGCTTTACGACGTCCGTTGAAGCCTTTCTTTTGCATGATGCCACTGTGGTTGTTTCAGCGTTTGATATTTTTAATAAGTGTATGCCTGTTGTTTTTTTCAAGCTGACATGCTAACATCATTAGTGGACTGTAAGGTCATAATATATTTATAATTTAAGAGCAAAAGCTAAGTAAAGGTGAGAATCCAAATGTGCCATAGCAGAGCAACAGTAGCAGCAGTAGAAAATGACGCAGGAACACAATTGTGATTCTACTCAAAAAAGTGATTCCATGAAGTATCACTAACATGTGTGTTACTGAAATAATTTATAGAGAAAGTAACAAATAATCCAGACAGGGTTTGTATAGCTGCATGTTTCCATGATGGAACTCTTCTTTTCATATCTTTGTACACTTTGTTTACAATGTTATATTATGATGTAATCACCAGCAACAATTAATTCTTAATTTTGATTGTTAAAAAAAATGTTACATGTTGCTATACACTCAGTGTACATGAACAAAAGGCTGTTTTTCTGTTGACTGTGCCACATGTATGGATTCAAATAATTACGTCATGCGTATCATTTTGCCACATCTGAACTGGTGCCACACATATGGGTTCTCACCTTTACTTATATCTTCAGCCTTAGGTCTGTTAAATGTGTACCAGAAAAGTAAGACAATATACTGCATTGAAACTTTACCCCCAAACTAAATCCCTCCCCAATCCCTGCAAGCAAAACATTCCTACCCATGCATGAATGGGCCTTTTCTTTACAAATAGCTCAATTATGTAACTGCGCACAGAGATGTTTTAGCAGCACATTTCAAGTTATTAAAGAAAGCTATTTTGTATTCTTTTTCTGTAAATATTTACATTTTCACTCAAGTTCTCTCAAATTCTTGTTGGTATAACCCAAATGTTTCTGAAATTATTACCATGGAAACAGCATGGTTTGGCTGAGATTATGTGTGTGATTGGGAAGAAATACACCAATTTGTTGCAGAATGGTAGTCTTTGTTGTTGAACCTTGATTGCCATTGAGTCATACAGGCAATACATTCTTTGCTGGGGTAGAACCACATACAGATGCTGCTGTAAAGTTGTAAAAGCCAATGATCAACCTAACATAAAATGACCTAACAAACATTATCTCTTCAAAGATCCTCTAATGAGCACGAAGACACTAGAATCAGGACTTTCCGTTATCTAATTGTGATTAATTTATCTGTATTGGTCTCCATTTACCTATTTTCGATCGTAGTTTACATTATTTTAACCAGATAGATTTTTGTATTTTTCTATAATTTACTAACATAGTTTAGTTTTTACCTGATTATTCTCTATTCACACTAAACTTCTTTGTATTCAGCGCCGTATGACCTGTTAAGTGTCGATGTGCCGTAAAACCCAAATAAATAAATAAATTGGTCTCCATTTTATTTGATAGTTTCTGCTGCCTGAAAATGCATGTTGGTAGATATATTACGCTAGAGTTATTGTAACTGTAATATGAGGTTTGTTTGTTATACACTTGTTCTCACAGTGAATGCTGCTCTATATCTTTCACAAGCAACACTGTGCAATGGGAAATTATTTGTGTGACATTACACACAACAAAGATATAAATTTTAACCAAAACAACAGCTTTCCAGTGAAATGCACAATAATAAATAATTTCCTATAAATTTAAGTAAATTTCAAGTCTTATGAGATAAAAAAAACTTATCACAATTTATGAAATAGGTTATTTAAAGAAAGTGCATAGGGTGGTAAAAGTAGAGGTGTCAATTTTCACCTGTTAGTGTCAGTAAGTTGTCCTAATTGTTTAGGTATTGGATGACCCTGAGACAATAGAGTGTATGACTCCAATATCCTGTGAAAGTTTTGACTGTGACACAGACCTGGAGAGAAACTTGGTTAAATTTCTGGAGTTATTATAACAATGTGTGCTCAGACTTACAATCTTAGAGTTGTATGTAGAGGGGTATATACTTGATCAGTGAGTCAGTTTTAAATGTGTGATATAAGCTAAAAGAAAAGAATTGTGGGTGGTGTGTTGAAAAGATCATAAAAGGGAAGTTGGAATACACAGTAATATAGGATGTCATTATTATAAGTGCTTTGGGAAGAAGAAAAAAACAAACATTGTACAATCCTTGAAATAATAGAACAAGGATTATTTTTTAAAGGATAAGATAACACTAAGTGTCTCAGTAATTTTGTGGGTATAAAAAGGATAAAAGATGGGGTACATTGTATGAAAGTAAGGTTGTTCCATGGCTAATTATAATGACTTATGTGGAAATCATAACACTTAAAATTTATATATGAAATGAGCCACAAGTGGATTTATACCAATTAGTTTGACATTGTATTGTGACTTTGTAGGAATAAAATGACTGTGATGGGTATGATTAAGAGAAAGTTGTGATAATAGTTTAAGCTGAATTCTATCGTTCCTTGTTTGTTTGCTTTTTACATTATAAGAATATTTGTGTATTATTGTTTGTCATGTGTTTGTTAATCTACAAAAAATCATAAAGTACATAACTATGAGGAAAAAAATGTCTTCGTCTCTTAGTTAAAAGCATATTTTCATAATTTATTTTTGTGTTTTTTTTTTGTAACATCACATGAACACAATTTAGGGAAACATTGGCTGAGGGGTTGCAAGTTGGCACCTCTAACCACTAGACCTTGGGCATCCCCTTTTAGTATCATTTAACTAATGTTACATGTTAACTAATGTTACATGCATATTATTGAATAAATAGCTGTGGTCCAAACAAGGGGAAGAGTTATTATAAATGTTATAAATGTATATAAAACATGATATATATGATTGATAACATGTTGTTTAGGGATATAAGAAGTATTTAAAGTAAAAAATACCTGGAGATACCTGGACAAATTCTTTTTTTTAGAAATTGTCCAGAATGTGAGATTGATATTTCTAGATAAAAATGAATCCTAGATAAAAATGAATCATTTACAAAACTTTATTTGGGTCAGCTATTTTGTTCATTTAATTTGTGTGCTACATTACTAAAATGGGTAATACAATCAGTTTAGTCGAATAAATTAAAGGAAAAAAACAAACAATTAAGGTATCATTTTCAGTAGTTTAGTTACCTTTTTATCTGTTTGTTTGTAATTGTATATTTTTCTTTCATGTATGCAAATACCTTATGCGAAATCATCATGCTGTATATATTTATTACTTCACTTCGATGTGTGTATGTGCATGTCTTTTTAACCTCTTCCTCATTTGTATACTCAATGTTTATAAACTAAACTTATATAAAGGGTGGTGCTTAAAATTTCTCTCTGCAACAAAATTTGAAGAAAAAACATTTTTTATTAATAACAGACCCATCAAAAAACACAAAATATTGAATTGCTATAGTCTGCATTGAGTATTTTCTATGATTTCCAGCTACCTGTTGTGATGCATAAAAAAACCCACAAAATATTGAATTGCTATAGTCTGCATTGAGTATTTTCTATGATTTCCAGCTACCTGTTGTGACCCATCAAAAAAACACAAAATATTTAATTGCTATAGCCTGCATTGAGTATTTTCTATGATTTCCAGCTACCTGTTGTGACCCATCAAAAAAACACAAAATATTGAATTGCTATAGCCTGCATTGAGTATTTTCTATGATTTCCAGCTACCTGTTGTGACCCATCAAAAAACACAAAATATTGAATTGCTATAGTCTGCATTGAGTATTTTCTATGATTTCCAGCTACCTATTGTGACCCATCAAAAAAACACAAAATATTTAATTGCTATAGCCTGCATTGAGTATTTTCTATGATTTCCAGCTGCCTGTTGTGTTCTAGTGGTTGTTCTACCCAGTAAACTTCTTAGAGTCCACACTTCTTACATGAACAATAATCCCAGTAATGGCCCTAGGTTGTGTCGTAATTATATTTTAAAGGTGGTATTCAACAGTTTGCTTTTATTAAATACACGCAAGAATATCTAACCACCGGTTTGAGGAATTTTGTCATAATTTCCCACACTTTAGTCGATATAAAATCGATTTTGAAATCTAACTTTATTGTTAGAGTACTTATGAAGAAAAAATACTTTAAATGTTCAGTCTTTGCAACTCTATAGACAGTGCGATAGTGGTCTCTGCTAAAAAAAGATATCAACGTCAGAGCAGATTACCTGGATGACTATATAAAAGTATGTGGTGACATGGTTTTCTTAGTTTAAAAAAAAAAGCTAGCTCTGCAGCGTGGCTCAGATAGGAAACACCTGTTTGCAATGACAAGTGGGGATTCATCCTGGACTGTTCAAACAGATCATTGGCATCAATGAACAGCATTTTGCCAATGACTTATTTGGTTATTTGAGGAAAAACATTTGAACCAAACTGTCGGATACCACCTTTAAAAGAAATTTTGAAGTCAATTCTGGACAATGGCATGGGGGGTGTCTGTGGCCTTATGGGTAGAGTCACTGTCTTGTAAGTTCTCCAAATCTATGGCCCTTCACTGTTTATGTTTAAGTCTTTATTGGGGGGGAAATTTAACATGGGGAAGTCTTTTTATCATTGATGGTTATTGCTAGACATGGCATTTTGCTCAACCACAAATTGCTGGATAATTCTACAAAAATAATAGTGTCAGTGAAATGTTACTAAAAAAAACTAATGAAATGCTAATATGTACATTAATTTTCTATGATGACTTTTATTGCTTATTTAAACCTCCAGAAACCCATATTTTCTCTTAATTCGATATTGTTGTGAACTTTGTAAAGTAATATAAATGATTGTCTCAATTAAAGGCATTTTATGATGTTGACAGTTCCTGGGATGAAATATGTTCAAATAAATTGGTCATGACTCTTTATTGAGCCTAACTTTCTTCTTTATATAAAAAAAGCTTCAGAGAATATTTTGGATGGATCATTGTAAACCAAGTTATGTAAGGTGGTAACTTTGGCTATGCATATTCTTAGCTCGCTAAGAATAAATTAATCGGACTGAGGAAAATAGTGTAGATCCAGTTCAGCAAGCTGTCCCTGGGATCGGCGCTATTTGCTTTTAAAATATATATATATAAAGTAACTAGGCATCTTTGCAAGTAGGTGTGGTGTAGCGTTAGGAAGATGACTAACAATTAGTATTTCATTATTGTTATCAATTGAATGCAGCATAATAAATGTTAATTAAGGTGAAATAAAATCGAGAGTTAGGTCTACTTGTCTATTAATAAATTAAAATTCAACAATACCTTTAGCCATTACTAGTTTTGTTGAATAATGCTCAATATCAGGAGAAATTCAAGCTTCTGATTGGTCAGATATTATTCACAATTTGATTCAGGCCAAATAGGTACCAGAAAGTACTTGTAAATACTAGCATATTTGTACTATATCATACCATTTATAGTCAGAAGATCTTCCACTTCATTGCCATCATCCTTAAGAAACTGTCACATTTTTGCCTGTAACCAAGTCTTTGCTTATTCTAGGTTCATAAACAAGGTTACCTGTCAGAATTTGTTCATTATGGTCAATACACTCTTGGTATGTCATTGTTGGTCATTGAAAATGGGCGCTGATGCTAATAAGGTTGGCCCTTGGTCATTGATGACGGTGCATCTACTATTCCATGAGAGACACTTGAGTGGTCCATTTCATGCTTCATTGTCTAATATGTCACTGTTCATCTCTTTATAAAATTGTCACCATGGAACAAGTTTACTCGTACATTAAGTGCTATAGGAGAAGTGACCAAGTTTGTGCCATTGTTGAATCTATTTCTGTTTACTTGTACCTTAAATTGTCTGTTTGTGACACTTGACTGAAAACAAGGGTTAGTAAGGATTGAAAAGACTACACAGTTTGGAGGTAGCGGATCTGGAACTGTACTATTTGTAAACAGTCTCTAGCAGTACACCTAGTTTTCATGTAGTTGTAACTAAAAGTTGTTCAATTGTGTTGTGTAACTTATGGTTATCTACAAATGTTACAGATTCAATTATCAGTCATCTCTACATAAACAAATGTGAGAAGAATCACGATTCAATTTTATATTTACATTTCTTGCTTCTATTATATGTAACCCTGGTTATATCAACTCCCAAGTCATCTTAGAAGTTGTGATTCTTAAAAAGGGTAGTATAATATAGCAGCTGGCCATTTTCAGCAGTGATAATAAATACAGACAAAAATTGTTGGTACAAAAAGAATTAAGGGTAACAGCTTGTGAAAATGGGATGAAAAAACAGCAATAATGTGACAGGATTGATACTGTGTTTAGGAAAGGTGATATGAGGTAGTGTGTTCTCATTTAAATGAGGGAAATTCTAGTATTGAGAAAAAAAAGTCAACTGTGAAAAACATTACTAAAATGTTAGAAGAGTGAAACTTTATTATAAAAGAGATAATTCAATAAATGGATGTTAACATGTCAACAATGCAGGAAACTGGACGGAGATTACAGGTGAGCTAAATGACACATCACACCTGGTTTATCCTAAAAGATTGTTACCATTTTGGTAAACTGGTACTGGTTTATATGTTCACTATGGTATTTTTACTGATCATTTCATAACTTGTTTTAGTATTTCTGTTTAAAAAATAATTAATTACCCTTGTTTATTATTTAGATTTTTTTCTGTGCATTTTAGTAAATTTATCAGGTTTTCTTCTTCATCTACTTTATTTCACAAATTTACATAGCTAAAACTAAGAACATTGATTGTTTCTTATGTTGTAACTATACAATTTATATTAATGTTAATTGTGTTTCCATTTACACTGCTTGTATCTGAAGAATTCATTTTGCTCAGCCGAGTCAACATATAATAATTATAGTCTGCCATATCAAGCTCAATATTGTGTGGTGTTGGGTTAGGTTAGCGTGCTGTTCTGAGGTGGTTTCTTTTAGTTATTGCTAGTTTTGTGTTGGGGCTTGTGGGCTAAAACTGATGCTTGTGAGGTTAACATTCCTATATATAACCCTTCAAACACCGAGTAAAACCCTAGCATCTGTCTGTCCATCTGACTTGTTTGTCTGGAGAATAAAATAATAACTACTGCATTGGTTCAAGTAACTATTTTTCTTGTTTAAATAAACAACAACAAAAAACTTGAGAACTTCTGAATCGATTCACTTCAGACTTGTACTACCTGGGATGGGATGGGATAGGATTTGCCGGTGTTTTTGCCGATACTGTGCTGCAACATTTCTATCACTACAGCACAGGGGCACTTATGAGGTGCCCAGGGACTGAACCTGGCTGGTCTATTATACTGACACCGACAAGTCAGGCGTAATGCTGTCCCCTTAGCCACCAGCCTTAGGAGGGAAGCCACTACTACCAACTTTAAAGTCTTTGGTTTGTCTCGGCCGGGGTTTGAAGCTGCGACCTCCCAATCCACAAGCCGATGCTCTACCACTTGAGCTATTGTGGCCAGTGTTTAGTACCTGGTGATAAGTTAAGGTTCAGTGTGTAACAGTTATAGCTCTTCCTTTGTCCTCTTTTTATTTACATTGCTTTCCACCAAACTTACCTGTCCAGAGAAAAGTTTTTTGCATTGCACAAGATCCATTACTTTACTTGCATTTATTAAGTATTTATATCACTTAGTTTTACAACATGCAGGATCAAGGTCTAAAAAGTACTCTTATGTTAACTTAAATTGTGATGCTCCCCGCATGAAAATTCTGGGGAGCATATAGTCACCCCATTGTCCGTCCATTCGTCAGGCATTCGTGTCAGACCCGTAACTTTGTTATTTGAAGTCACAAATTAAAAATTACTCGACAGGAATGAGCATCGTATCGAGATGACATGTTGCACGCAAGATTCGATTCACTATCTTGAAGGTCAAGGTCACCGCATGACCTTGAAACAAAATCATGTCCGGTCCAAATAACTTTGTTATTTATAGTTGGATTTTAAAATTATTTCACAGAAATGATCACCATATCAAGAAGACGTGTTACGTGCAAAATTAGGGTTGCTACCTTGTAGGTCAAGGTCACAGTGTCCAGCCAATACATTTATCAGTCTGTTAGTTTACCTTATTAAATACAATGCACAATGAATTGTATTTCTTTAATTCTTTGCCATTGTTAGTATGACCAGTTCCATTGTTCCCCCATGTAACGCAGTGGTTGAAATAGCCATTCCCTTCAACCTTTATAGGCATAGGTTTGATTTTTTGACTTTATAGCACTACTCCATTTAAAAAATTCACCTTCATAGTTACACAAGGCACCGTTTTTGTGACAAAATACGCATTTGGAGAGCATAACCTGTCTTTGACAATCTCTTGTTAATTCTATTTTTGACTAGCTTTTATGCTTTTGTCAATGTTTACTTTAGAGCTTTTTAACCCATTTTACCAATCTTTTTCCAGATTAATATTTTGTTATTTTGCTGTAAGGTAAATGTTTTATAATTGTTTTCTAAATCAAAATTCATATATGACTTTCAATCTTTTTTCAAATAATTGTTCAAGGAATGTGAGGGAACATAATTATTAGGGATGGCACAATGTACCAATTACAGAATTCCAAGATTTGGAATATCTTTATGGATCAGATAAAACAAAATGGTTTATGCGAAAACATGAAGATCAATCCGATGCACAGATGGTTTTTGTCTATGTTTGCCATTAATGTCATAATGTTTAATTGAAAAGTTCATTGGAAATATTAAAATGTATCTTTCAATGTAATTGTTTGAAGTGAGGGTAGCATGCTTATGCTGTTTAAATCTTGGTGTACACATTGTGTTAAAGTTACAGCGTCTGACATGTATTTTGTATTTAAGCTAGAAAGCAGTCTTATCCTGCAGGCGCTTGTCTTTATTCTTGATAACAAAATCCTCTCTTTGTTTCTTGTAGCAATCATAGGAGACACTCGGCACCACCAAACCCAACCTCTGGTGACACTTGCTTAATTAACTCCCAACCAGAATATTGGATACTTGATAATATAAGGCCTAAAAACAATCTGAAGCAATTCTGGATACTCTGGATACAGATTATAATATTCTAGACAAATGTGTGAATAAAAATAACTCCACTTGCAGCCCTAACGCCTGCTAGCGCTCCGCCCTGCCCTCAGTAATGAGATGCATACATACAAGAATATCATAAGATGCTCAATTAATTTGTTTGCAGTTGATTATTGTTTAGTTTTAATTGAAAATACATATATAACAAATCACATGATATTACTACAAGTGTAGAACCTCATTTTGACAAGACTGATACCATAAGATTACACACTTACTGCATTAATGGATAACCAACCAGTTGCAGCCAAAAATAGCTTGGCAGAATTTTCCAGTTTTGACACTGGCTCATTGCAGAAATGTTTAAGGTTATTCTCTGCAAAAACAATGGAAAAGAAGAGTAAATGTGAGGTTAGCAATGCACTAGCTTGTTTTGGCGGCAATTTAGTTTGAAAATCATCTTCCACATAACCCTGACACTGCTTATTTCCTGACCACCAGCATTAGATACCCCGTTAACTTATAATAGGTCTGGAATTTGATTGTTTAAGATACGAACAATAATGGATAAAGCTGAAACAGAAAGATGACAACTGTTTTTCTTATACTTGAAGACAGTGAGGAGGAGTGTGGGGAAGGAGAGATAGTCACGATTCGAATATTTGAATGCAAAGATAAACAAAAAATGTGAAATAAAAGAAGAAGGGACAAAAGGGGTGTTTGTTCATTTATGTTTGTGGTAACAGTTCTGTACAGTGTCATTTATGACATTGATTATATCATGCTTCATCTGTTTGTTCAGTGTAAAACTGCTGTATTTTTTTTAGCACACCTGAGTTTATGCTCATGGTGAGCAATTGTGATCGTCCACCATCTGGTGCCACATGAACATTCTTTAAATCTTTAAATGCTATCTCTCAAATCGCTGGGCCAAATGGAACCATACCTCCTGAGAAGCCTAAGAAGGCAGGGGGAACAAAACTTTTGCACAGAATTTTGATTTGTCAAGAAAAAAAGTCATAACCACCAGGAACGTGGCATATTTTATGAATATGGCTTTATAGAAAAACTTTTTGTCAGGAACTGCAATATTTAAAGCCATGATATTTAGTATACATGTTTCCTAGGTTATCAATGGTGGTCAAAGAATTTCGATCTGTCAAAAAACATGACCACCATGGGCGTCACCATTTTCCATATATGGCTATGTACAAACAAAATTATAAAACTGATTGTCCAAATGTTACTTGTGTACAGTTATTACAATGATTTTGATCTGTTGCCGAAATTCCTTGCAGTTTTTTTCTAAATGTTTACGACTCGGATGTGATTGATATTTAAGAAAAATATTGTCCGTAGTTGGATGTTTTCTGCTTGACTGGTAACTTACTTACATTAATATCTGCCTTAGCAAATATTGAAGAGACAGGATCCTCAATTGGAATTGCTTCAAGATCTACACTTTTTGCAGACAAGTCTCGAACTACAAACATGTTTTCTAGATAGCTTGCTAGTACAATGAAATCTTTACGATATCACTATCTGAGGAACTGATGTTGTTTTAAACATCTAGAATGCCAGACTGCCTGCTTGGTAAAAGATAATAAATTGATTTTATTTCCAGATTTTTTTTTCTCTATTGACTGCAACCTTGTCTGTAAACATTAGTTTTTGAACAAATGTTCTATCTATTACTAAAGACTGGAAACTGTGAAGTACCTACGATCAGTTTGAGTGCTAAATGGCCAGAAAATAGTCTGGCCCGATCCATAAAACATATTCTTGGTAAACATTAAGATGGCATTGTTCTTGTAAATAAGGGATGGTAGTTGGAGACCTCAAATTGAAGCATTTTCATTTACATTAACAATTGAATATAGTCCTTTATATTTTGATGTTTATTGGCTTTTTGGATCATGATCATAAACCCCTGAAACTGCTTAGCAAAAATTAATCAGGTCTATGCAAAAGGTGATGAAGCAGATCAGTTCTGTTTATTGCTGATGATATGCTCACAAATAGAAAAGAATCATGTTATATGTTTTCAGTCCCCTACCGGTGTTTACACCGGAGGGGACTATAGGTTTACCCTCCGTCCGTCAGTCCGTCTGTCTGTCTGTCTGTCTGTCCGTTAAAAATCTGAATCCTTTGATAACTTAAAAACTATTAAAGCTAGGCACATGAAACTTGGTATGTTAATAGGTAGCAATGTGTACAATATGCACACGCAACATTTGGGTCGCTACCTTAAAGGTCAAGGTCACCGCATGACCTTGAAGCAAAATTGTGTCTGGCCCATAACTTTGTTATTTGAAGTCGGATTTTAAAACTATTTCACAGAAATGATCACCATATTGAGATGACGTGTCGCGAGCAAGATTTGGGTCGCTACCTTGAAGGTCAAGGTCACAGCATGACCTTGCAGCAAAATCATGTCAGCCCTATAACTTTGTTATTTGAAGTCAGATTTTACAACTATTTCACAGAAATGATCACCATACTGAGATGACATGTCGCGAACAAGATTTGGGTCGATACCTTGAAGGTCAAGGTCACAGCATGACCTTGCAGCAAAATCGTGTCCGCCCCAAAACTTCGTTATTTGAAATCAGATTTTACAACTATTTCACAGAAATGATCACCATATTGAGATGACATATCGCGAACAACATTTGGGTCGATACCTTGAAGGTCAAGGTAACAGCATGACCTTGCAGCAAAATGGTGTCCGGCCCATAACTTTTTGAGGGACCGGTAGGCAGGGCTCCCGCTGCCATGCGCCAAATGCACCATTGGCACAAAAACAAAAAAAGTGGCTCATTTTTTTCAAAATTGGCGCATCCTTATGGCTTTCCTTATCCTTATCCTTTTTTGTGAATCGCTAAGCGGCCAAGACTGGTAACCATTTCTGCGCGCACTGTGATACGCTAGCAAGGAGAAACTCGATAGCCAGTCAAACTTGCGTGGCGGCCTTCACCTTGAGGGCATTGTTGTGTTGACATATTGTGTACATAACTGCCGAATAAACATCGCCTCAGGGAAGGATTTGTGAAATTTGCGAGACGATAATAAAGCAGCCAGCCAAATGTTTGTTGCGATCATTAATTGGACAGTACCGGATTGTCGATTAATATATAAAATATATACAAATGTTTATGTAAATAAAACGTAAAAAAGAAAGTTCACATTGTTTTCTTTTCATTCTCAATTCAATGTACAAAGACTACTGTATTGCCCGCAATACTATCAAATGCTTGTTATATTAGTTGTTGTATTGTTGTAATTTTTTTGCTGTGTTGTTATTTTATTGTTTTCATAAGGAGTGGTAGATAGAATAGATTAAATGTGAACTGTAACCCAGAATCTGTGACAAGTTTCATAATAAATGGTGTGCTTTGTGTAAATTTCTTAAAATACATCGCTTCTTAATACTTTAGAATCATTTATGTATACAATTTAGTTTCATCCACATTTCAAATTCCTGTTTGCTTTCTGTGTGGTCACATAAGAATGCTCTTGTTTGCATAGTCATAATTATGATGTTAATGATCACATAAAATTAGTGTTTACATGGTCATGTGTTAAAGTCACAATATGTCCTTATATAAGTTGTGAATAAACATGGTCAATATAAGTCAGCATGGTTACATTCCTTTAGCTTATGACCACATGGCCATGTTCTGTATTTGCATGGTTACATTAAGTCAATTTGGTTAAGTCCATGTAATTATGAACATGTGACTATTTGCTAAATTTAAATGGCTATGTTATGCCCACACCAAAAATGCAAGCTTAAATAAGGTTGCGACAAAATTGCGGTCAAGATTGCAACCAAGCTTGTCGCAATCTTATTTAAGCATGCCGTAAGATTGCGATAAGAAAGCCCGCAATCTTAAAAGTAAGCATGTGCAAGCTTATTACTTGATTAAGCTTACAGAATGGTATTTTTTGCTCGCTTACAACAATCTTATCAATCTTGCAAGGTTGCGATAGGAACTTTTATGATCTTAATTGCTTGCTAGCAAGATCATGCCAAGCTTGCAGAAAGGTACTAAATATATTACCACTTTAAATAAAGACAATGGAAAAAAACAAGGGATTTATTAAAGGAAACAAATAAAAGATGATAATCAATTAATTTATATCCTTAACCCATAGCTTGCTAAGCACTTATTAATAATCTGAGAAAGCATGACAAGACATTTTCGGGGGGGGGGGGGGGGTAGCAAATAGGATTTTAAATGATTAAATCAAATTTAAGTTTCAATTTTTTTATCATTAAGAATAAAATACATACAATGCACTCAAGTAATTGTACAAAAGGTATTGTGGTCGAAACAATTCATAGTCAGTTCTTGTTGATTTCTCAGATGAAGACTCTAGTTCGGCTTGAGAGAATCTTGCATCCTTCCTCTTACCTGCTCAGCAGATGTAAATTTTTCCAATTATATGTCTAAAAAGAAAAAAAATGCATTTTGTAAAAATTATTTTTTAATTATCTGATTTTTTTATTTAGCAATGTAAGAATAATTCAGTATGTGAGGGTCTTGCGTTATTTGCACCACACAGGCACCTTATGATTTTTCAGTCAAATTATGATATAAGTGTTCAAAAGGTTTATTAGATTGGAAATTTTACAAAAAACAAGGAAATAAACAAAAAACCTTATTAGATGCTGACACAAACTTTTTACAGCTCTGGTCATGGTGCAGACTTATCTATTCTTTAAAAACAACAGCAGTTTGAAAACAGCAACAAATAGCGTGAGCTAAAGGCAAGAGTACCCCCATATTTTATATGTTTAAAGCTTGAGCTGAGTAATGCTTTAACTATCGAAAAAGTACAACGAAATACTATCTTGGTTATTATATAAGCATTAATATGCACAAAGGGGTAAAAGTAAAACACCTGACCTTGTAGCTCAATCAGTAGAGTGCTGGCTCCAGGTAATAGAGGCCATGGGTTCAATCTGGGCTGCAAGTTATCATCATGTACAAGTAAACTTGGTTATCCCAATTACCGGTGACCTTTTTTTTTGTTTTTTAAAACATTGTAATCAACAACAAATGTATTGTGTAGCCATTTGAAACTGTTTTATATGCTTTTATTCCAATAATATGGAATGTATCCATGTGAAAACTCATAAATATCCTTGTTAGAACCTTATCAACTCTAACTTAAGCCTAATTTAAATATACATTAGAAAGGAAAGGCGAATTTCTTATCTTTTTCATCACATTTTTTTGCATTTCATTGAAAGTGGCACAGCTAAAAATGTAGACTGCAGATGTGCTATTGTAAAATATTTCGTTGGTGTCCAAGTTTTCGTGTTTTTTGCCCATTATTTCTATTTTGGATTAAATGTTATTAATGCTTAAACAAAATTAGACATTGTATGAAAATTAGAATTCTTGTGAGTGCACCTGTCTATATCATCCTAGTTATTGCTACTAACATACTTTTACTGAAACAACAGTAAAAGGGATTTTCAAATTTTTATTATTAAATGATGTTTATTCACATTCACAATTAAGATAGAGTGGTTTTATCATTATACTCCTCTGTCTGTTCAGTTATTTTGTTGTGATATTAGATATTAGACTGTAGATCTACTTGACCAGGTTTTTGAAAGACAAAAACAAAAAAGTTATTAAAAACTGACTTCTTTGAAATTAGATAAAATAAATAATTTTCCAAATTAAGTGTATAGATTTCTTATGGAATGGGAACTTTTGTTCGATTTGCTTTATGGGTTCACTTAGGTCATAGTTCGGTATTGAGCTATTATTACCAAATGTATTGTAGCTGTCTTTAATTATAACATAGTTAAAAATTGCTTTTGTGGTCAGTCAGGTCAAGGTCACTATTACTCAAGAAAGCAGTTTGCATTCAGTGTCTATTTAGGATTTAGATATTCATATCAAATTTGGTTTTAGCTTGTTATGGGATGTCCAAGTTTGGGTTTGTTTTTGTTGTCAATTAGTTTGAAGGACTGAGTCACTGTTACTAAATACATTTTATTTTGTTTCTGTTCATAATCTTCTTTTTTGAGGATTGATCAAATAATGTAGGTAACTAGCCATCTCATGGGAAAAATATGTTTGTAATTGCTTTAGGACTGTTGTCAAGTTGTAAAATATATTGTTGGATTTTCTATAAATAACTCAAGACAGGAGTAAGGTATTGTTACCATATTACTTTCTAGGAAGAGTAAGTCTGGGACTGTTTTGTATAGGGCTGTGTGTTTTCTGTTTTGTGTGTGTTACAAATTCAGAAAGAAAAACCACTTAAATCCAGTAACAATAAATAATGACAAAATAAAGTTTTAAAAAAATTTGGCAATTAGTGTTTGGAGCTATTTTACGTCACATTCAGGTGAGCTTTTCTCATAACCAACTATCCATCTAGCAGTATCAACAATTTGCTCATGAACACTTTAGAAGCTACAGTTTTGATCCAATCTTAACCAACACTGGTCAGAATGTCATTGAATGTTTGTCAGTATTAAATCTTGGATGAGTTAATAAATAGGTCATATGGTCAAAAAGTAGGTGACTTGGTCAAATTTATAAAAACCTTGAGAACACCCTAAAGGACTTTTTGGGGCCTAATATTCACAGAACTTGACCAGAATCTTTGCAAGAAATCTGGATATGTTACTGTGGACAAAGATTTGCTTAAACATAACTTGTAATTACTAGACTCCAAGGGCACAGTTGTGTACATTTAGTCTTGTGGTTAAATTTTAAAGCAAACTGAAAGCCAGTGTCCTCAGGTGAGCATTACAGGGCCATCATTGCTTTCTTGCTTTATATCTGCAAGTGGAACTGATCATGTTAAGTTCTCTTTCAAATGTTATTTCTTTAAAGAAATACAAAATTAATTTCTTAATGTCTTGGAATAATTTTATGCTTGCAAGACCACAACCTTTCTGCAATCCAAATATTAATATTAAGCTTGCAAAACCGCAAGCTTCTTGCCATCTTCACTGGAATAGAAGATTACAAGCTTGCAAAACTGCAAGCTTCTTGCAATCTTAAAAGGTATTTAAGATTGCGGGAATCATGCGAACAAAACCTAACCACAACCTTAATTTCCATGCAAACAAGCGTGCTCGCATCCGCAACCATAATATCTAAGATTATTAAGATTTGCAGCAAGCTTGCACAAACTTGTGAAGAGCTTGTCTCAAGCTAGTGTTTTGGTGTGGGTGTCCCTGTGGAAGCATTTATATATGACACCATAGTTAAATACAAAAATGGATGCCAATGGTGGTCACATTGTCTTACATTCACATAAGTAAAGTGTCCAAATGGGTCAAGAGATATCAGATGTTGGTGTTCGTTCTTTAAATGGGACCATTCATACCTGTTAAAAGACAAATGTTAACTGAACTGTTTTGCTACAACATTTAGACAACATGCAATTGGAATGGTGCAGCATGTCATATTTGACACTTTTTAATACATATATCACGCTCACTTCAAGTCACAGTACTCCAGTTGAGTTGGTTTTTATTGCTCGGATTTCCTTTCTGCAGCAGATAATACTTATTGTTTAAAACATAAATTGGCATTTAATTAATACTTGTCTTGAAAATCATACCAATTCCACCACTGGTCAGGTTTGGATTTTGATGCTTGACCTTATTGCTAAATTACAAGTACCCAGAAAAGTGGTTTTAGACATAACCTTGTATAGTGATAGAGCATTCAGTGTTGTATTCCTCACCAGATATATTCTTGTATATCCCATCTGTATGACATTGATGGATTCACTTTGCTTACAATGCAGCAAAAAATTTGCAGACTGCAGTTATGCATATTTAACAAATATATAATGCATTTTGTATCTTGGTCCTTTAAATAAGTTGTCTGGAAAAAAAAGTTGACACATTACATTTGTTAGATGTGTCTATCACGTTCGAGTTTTAAGGAAAAGAAATATTAGTACAATTGCAACTTAGGTTTTATAATGGTATTTATACAAGAGTGAAACAAAGTTTTTTATTTTAATTTAAAGGTTTTGAGGAAAAACTTATAATCGTTACACATGAAAACAACTACTATTAAATGAGCAGGATATTGAGGAGAAGTCTCTTTGCATTGATTATCATTAACATTGAAAGTAAGAAAGCTTTCTGCCTGTCTTCTGGTTTGCCAATGGTTCTACTCCTTAACCAGTGATAACTGGCATAAGTATTGAAACCTAAGTGTCTTTTGAAACTTAAAAGCACAAATAGTTAACAAATTAATTAACAGATAACTTAACCCTATACATGTTACAATATCACAATAACTACTGTGTCTCTAAAATCCATGTACAGGCCAGCTGTAAATTATATAGACAACTTTAACCTATACAATATCACAATAACTACTGTGTCTCTATAATCCATGTACAGGCCAGCTGTAGGCTATATAGACAACTTTAACCTATACAATATCACAATAACTACTGTGTCTCTATAATCCATGTACAGGCCAGCTGTAGGTTATATAGACAACTTTAACCTTTACAATATCATAATAACTAATGTAAACGTATAATCCATGAACAGGCCAGCTGTAGGCTATATAGACAACTTTAACCTGTACAATATCACAATAACTACTGTGTCTCTATAATCCATGTACAGGCCAGCTGAAGATTATATAGACAACTTTAACCTTTACAATATCACAATAACAAATGTAAACGTATAATCCATGTACAGGCCAGCTGTAGGTTATATAGACAACTTTAACCTTTACAATATCACAATAACTAATGTAAACGTATAATCCATGTACAGGCCAGCTGTAGGTTATATAGACAACTTTAACCTTTACAATATCACAATAACTAATGTAAACGTATAATCCATGTACAGGCCAGCTGTAGGTTATATAGACAACTTTAACCTTTACAATATCACAATAACTACTGTGTCTCTATAATCCATGTACAGGCCAGCTGTAAATTATATAGACAACTCTATACAATATCACAATAACTACTGTGCCACTATAATCCATATACAGGCCAGCTGTAGGTTATATAGACAACACTATAAAATATCACAATAACTTCTGTGCCCCTATAATCCATGAACAGGCCAGCTGTAGGTTATATAGACAACTTTAATCTATACAATATCACAATAACTAATGTACATGTATAATCCATGTACAGGCCAGCTGTAGATTATATAGACAACTTTAACCTTTACAATATCACAATAACTAATGTAAACGTATAATCCATGTACAGGCCAGCTGTAGATTATATAGACAACTTTAACCTTTACAATATCACAATAACTAATGTAAACGTATAATCCATGTACAGGCCAGCTGTAGATTATATAGACAACTTTAACCTTTACAATATCACAATAACTAATGTAAACGTATAATCCATGTACAGGTCAGCTGTAGATTATATAGACAACTTTAACCTTTACAATATCACAATAACTAATGTAAACGTATAATCCATGTACAGGCCAGCTGTAGATTATATAGACAACTTTAACCTTTACAATATCACAATAACTAATGTAAACGTATAATCCATGTACAGGCCAGCTGTAGATTATAATAGACAACTCTATACAATATCACAATAACTAATGTAAACGTATAATCCATGTACAGGTCAGCTGTAGATTATAATAGACAACTTTAACCTTTACAATATCACAATAACTAATGTAAACGTATAATCCATGTACAGGCCAGCTGTAGATTATAATAGACAACTCTATACAATATCACAATAACTCATGTATGCGTATAATCCATGTACAGGTCAGCTGTAGATTATAATAGACAACTCTATACAATATCACAATAACTCATGTATGCGTATAATCCATGTACAGGTCAGCTGTAGATTATAATAGACAACTCTATACAATATCACAATAACTAATGTATGCGTATAATCCATGTACAGGTCAGCTGTAGATTATAATAGACAACTCTATACAATATCACAATAACTCATGTATGCGTATAATCCATGTACAGGTCAGCTGTAGATTATAATAGACAACTCTATACAATATCACAATAACTCATGTATGCGTATAATCCATGTACAGGTCAGCTGTAGATTATAATAGACAACTCTATACAATATCACAATAACTCATGTATGCGTATAATCCATGTACAGGTCAGCTGTAGATTATATAGACAACTCTATACAATATCACAATAACTCATGTATGCGTATAATCCATGTACAGGTCAGCTGTAGATTATATAGACAACTTAAACCTAATCCATACCACAGTTACTATTGTTAAAAATTGTCTAAAATCTTTGTAAAGGCCAGCTAACTTTTTTATATCAACAAAAAAAAAAGAAAGAACAAAAATCTCCTTGGGAAAACATATATCCTAGAGAAATCTTTATTGTTTGTCTTTATGTGATGAGGTCTTGAACTGATGTGCTTATATTAATCAGGCATTGGCTTTACTGTAGCTCCATATCTGTCGGCTCCAGCATGAAGCTGTCTAATCAGGACATACACTGTTGGCTGCAGGATCTTGGTGGAGATAATAAATGAGGGTTCTAACAAATGTAAGTGATGTTGGATAAGGTGCAATCTGATTACCATCAATCAATCTTAAACTAAAGGGGGGAAGGAAATGTGGTTTTATATGTGGTTAATAGTGACTAGATGCAGGTACAAGTTGAATGGTGGTAAAATGTGGTGATAGTGTTTGTACTAGTGGAAGAAGTAATACAAGATTGCTTATAATTGATGGCTAATTGTTGGTGTTGGCAATATTAGTGGGGATAATTAGTGATTGCAATGTTGCTGGTGATAATTGGTGATGACATTATTGATGATGACAGATGCTACTTGAAGAGTTAAAATAATGATTGTGTCCTATTTTATTATTCTTTATTAGAAGATAGAATTCAACCAATGAAATTGATTGTTATGTAAAAGGGACAGAAATAGCTTAATTGCATTATTTGTTAAGTTGTGAACTTAGTAATCACATAAAATTAACAATCTGTTTAATTGGTAATAAGGTGAGTTAAAGACATAATTATTCAATGTTTCACAGGTAGTTGGCACTTAACGACAAAGCTCTCACCTTTGAAAGGCAGTATATCACTTATTGTATATCACTTCCCATTTACACTATTACTGATGGGAAATAGATCTTCTGAGATATATTGCAGGAAGAAAAACTGCAGAGGTTTACATCGATAGTTGAGTAAACTACAAACTCGAATCAGTATTTAAAGTTGACTCCTTACCATGCTATTAATTTTGCCACAGTATGAAATTCTTTGTTATTTGCTGACAACTTCATAGATCAGTTAACCCATTGATTGACTATACAAACTTGATTTTGCAGGAACTCTAAAAGATAATTGATCTATAATTAATGGTAAGATAATTGATCTATAATTAATGGTGTAATGAGAAATTTTTTACCAAGATTGCCTTCTTAATATTCCAGAAGATTAATAAAGGAATAAATAAAACCAAAAAACACAACAATGTAATTTATCATATATATTTTTATAATATAGCACTGTATTAAAATTTTAACTGACAAATACATACCTATATTACCATTACCTTACAGAAGCAGTTCAACCAACAACAACAAAAAACAACATCTGTAATAACCTGATTCTTTTTTTTAGGTAAAATGTTTTGTGTATGGAAATAAATTTAATCCATATAAATGGTGGAGACAGACCACTCTTAGAAACATTAACTAGTACACTAAGAAGCATGTACAAAATGAATGTATTAATTGTGACTTTATACATGTTTTGATGTAAATAAAGTTAGAAAAATTCAACACTGTTTGAAATGATAATTCCAATGTGTTTTAAAGTCTCATTAAACAGGCAGAAAACATGTTATTTCCTAAAAGTTTTCACCTATTACCTTAGTTCTGCCTAAACTTATATCCTTTTGACATCATCACTCCTCTGACTGCTAGCTGGATGTCTTTGTAATTATCATACTTAATTGCTCTGGTGTATTTGAAAAACAACAATAAAAACAAAAAACAACATCATGATAGGTGTTAATGGCATGCTATTCACAGTGCAGACAGCACTGTATCTGCTTCAAGTGGACACAGTCTCAGAATGACTGAAAGCTTATTGGCCGGATGATAAACCTAAATTAATTGTTGTTTACTCCTTTAATGAATGCAAATGAGTTGTGTAACATACGGAACTAAAAGTGTAAAAAGGAAAAGAGAAAAAGAGCTGTAACAAAAAAGAAAATTTACCAGATTAATTATTACACTAACCAATGAATGTCATTAAGCATGCATGACCAATTTAATTTCTGTCGATGTAACAGCTTGTAATTTTGGTTAACTACCAATCCCTTTCTTTTCACTTTCTTCACCAACAAAAGTGAGTTCGTCTATTCCAGGTTAAGTGTAATTTATATAAATGGATTAATGATTCAGAGGATTATTTTGGTAATGTAAGAAAACATTTGTTCGATACCTGCAGTTCATCTGTCATCATTTTGCACATTTAGCATTATAATGTTTAAAGTATTATTGTGATTAACATCATATTTTGTGGTGTTTTCTCTCTTCTAAACTTTTGATGCCTTAGTTGACTGAAGACAATAGTTGAAGTTAGTCAAACAAGATAATGTATTGCGTCCTGTAGCACAACACTGTTTTTACGATTATAATGTTTATTTTTTAGTTTTTAGACACATTGCTTAGACACAATTATGTTCATGTGTATGATGTCCATTATGCCTGAAGGAGAAATCTCCCCATCATCAGACACCCACAACCGATCCATTCTGTTACTCTCCATCCATCGCCCTTGGGATATTAAGTTCACTTTTCGAATGTAATAAACAGAATAGTCAAGCGTGGGTATCCGGTGATGAAAACTCCCAGGCATTCATATCTAGATAGAACCACCCAGCCTACAGCAGGTCAGTAAGACCTACCCATATAATGGACTGGCTGCACAATAGCTCAATTGGTAGAGTGTCTGCTTGCGGATCGAGAGGTCGCTGGTTCAAACCCCGGCCGGGTCAAACCAAAGACTTTAAAGTTGTTAGTAGTGGCCTTGATGGAAATTCCAAACAAAACAGATTATAACTGTCTTTTTTAAAACATTTGTCTTTTTGAAAGTGTAAACATTATATCATATTGCTTTTTTATTGTCTTGTACAAGCACAACAATAACAGTTCATTTAGTGACTGTCTATTTATTTACCAATATTTACTTACAGAAAGATGGCAAGAATTTACACAACATTATTAAAGCAACATGAGATATATCTTGTATTTCTACAAAACAAATTTTTAGACCAAATTAACAACAGCCAAATGGTTAGAATTTCAGGGTAGTAAGATACACTGTGTGGATTAAACCTCATTAACACCTGCTAGTGTACATGAAATGAAACAGACTCCCAGTCAAGTGTAATGTAGCTTTGATCCCATAGTGGTATTTACCATATACTTTGGAAGTTGATTAAATATACAGCAATTGTAGTTGTACCTTATCCATAGGTAACAGGACATGTTGATGGAAACTTGGCATCAAGTAGTGTAGATCCTGATCCGACAGCTTTCAGCAGAAGTTGGCTGATTTAGATATACCCTGTATTCTCAAGTCATATCAATTCATGTTTAGTAGGCTAAAAGGTAACACTGAGTAAGGTGAATTAGCTCTTTAAGTGTGTTTATGTGGATCATTCAAGTAGTTTATGTGTGATAAAGTATTATAACCTTTAAAGAGCTAGGCCACCCTTGAGTTCTTCATGGCTTCTGGAATTAAAAAAAAGGATTCTGAGATTTTGGACCATAAGGTCTCATATTTATACTCCCTTATAGCTTTCTATTCTCACTTAATGTTTTGCACTTCTTGAAGATAAAAAATGAAAAATGGGCCAGTATATATATTCAGTTCTGACTGGTAAAATGCATGCACACAGGACTTTTCAATATATGAGTGCTCTAACTCCCATTGTGTAATGTGAACAAAATAAAACCCGTTATAAAAAGAAAATTATTTTGCAGGCTGTATAGGATTGTATGTGACTAGCCAAAAGAAAACAATGCTCATTAGTGCCTGTAACCATCTTATTCAAATAAAAGATAAAAATAATAGCATTCTTGTTTTTCTACAAAATCTAATGGACTTAACCTATGCATTTTAATTCTAAAATATCAATTAATTTCCCATTGTTAATATTATTTAACATAAAATTTTACAGATATTTATTTTACTTCTTTAAAACTTCTGCCCAATTGCAGTAGCCTTTTGACATGGGGTGTTTATTAGCAGCAATACTGTAATTTAAGAATGATTATACACTATCACAAAGGCTGTAAGAAGCACTTAAAAAAAGGTGTTGGCAGCGGGTGATGACCTGGTTCATTTTGCTATTAAAGAACTGATAAGCTCAGAAGATATCCATAAGTACAAACACTGTTGAGAATGCAGAATAAAATTGTTAATACAAACCATTGGAATATTTTTGTTATTTTACTAAACAGTTTTTCTCTTTACATAAAGTATTGTTTTTGTGATAAGGATAAAATATTGCTTTCTTGAAAGAATGTAAAAACAAAATAATTGGTATTAACAGTATGTGTTTTTTGTGAGGACAAAACTAGTCATAAAGCTTGTGTTGTTTGTGTTGTTTATATAACTCTCATGCAAGGAATTAAAGGTATTGCTTTGTTAAAAATGAATACAATGAGAATACAAAGCTGGTTTGAATGGTACACTATGAGAATATTACTTTTCATGGACAGACAGTAAAAGAAACACTGCTTTTAAGAAAAGAATAAATTATAACTAGAGCTGAATTTGTTGTCATAGTAAAAGACTTGTGCTGCCTGGAATATCTAGTGTTTATCACTTCAGTTATAAGGTAATTTCTATTGTTTTCTGTGACTGATGCTGATCTGGGGGGGTTTTCCAGGATATTACCATAAATAATTGATATTATTTTATTTATAAGCCAACTTCTTTTCCTGAAATAATCCACATGTCCGCACTAAATAACAATTGGGAGCAAGATGCAAGTTATGAACGGCTTTTCACTTGTTTCTGACATATTTCCCTGTATCTGTCGAGGATTTTGCCCCATTAAAATGATTGAAAGGCAGTTAAGTAGGTGAAAGTAAAAAGTGCAAATAAGTAATATTTATTGTTCTGGCATGTATATTAAGTATTTTGTGCTGGCATATAGAAAAAAACAGCACTTACTGTTGTTTAAGTGAGGAGCTTTAGTTCTTGTTTATAATTGTACAAACAATTATTATATCTGTTGGCAAAATATGTTTGATTTAAGTTTATTTGCAGCTTGAGAGCAGTTACTGTTCTAATATGTACACCTTGCTGTAAAATATGACAATATATTTTTGTTAAATCCATATCTTCTTGTTGTCATGCTTAATACTTGTCTTAGGAATTATCTTTTTTTGATATTGGTGGAGAGACATCAACATTCTGTCACTGTAAACAACATTTTCAATATTAGCAGTATGATTGCAGGCCAAGATAATTATATGTCTTAAAAATAATTTGTCTCATATTGTCAATTATATATGAAAAGTTGAAATTAGGTTGTTTTTGTAATTGTGTAATTAGTGTGCATGTGTTTTATGCAGAGTAATTGAACTGCCTTGATGGAGCAAGAAATGTATGGTGTTTATAATTATCTTGCTGTTTTCTTTCAAAAACCTGTTCTGTACCATCTTGACTACAATTGAGCAAGTAATGTTTATACTAGCTAAACCTGTATTAACATCTGTTTACATGTATGTTGTGTATGTTGCATACTCACCCAATATGAGCCACCTGAAGCATGATCAAATAGATGGAATTATACTATTTTTGTATGGTGAACTTCTCAGTTTGAAGTTGTATGTGTGAGGCAATTTTAAATCACCTACATTATCTTTAATGACTTACCTATGGTAATGATTTATCTTTTTCTTTTCACAAGTTGACAAACCTGTACAGAAAAACTGTTCTTTTTTTGCCTGACATACTTTTGATGTTCATCTTTTCTGAATATTAAATGCATAACCTTAGTGCATTACACCTGAAAATGGGCATATGCATGTTTGTATAAACTTTCTACAATCTTTTAGCTAAGGTTTGCCATTGTAGTTAAGTCAGTTAGTTGTGCTTTTTGCATATAGCAAATGTGTTTCCTAGCAGTTAAATGTTTTGGTACTTGTGCATACATGTGAACATTTTGTGAAGCCAAAAGTGGGAGATTTTCACTTGCAAAGTGGGATATTTGTTATTTTTATATAAGCAAAGAAGCAGGGTTACCTGCTTCTAAGTAGGGAGATTTATGAAAATGTGTAAAACAGTCCTCATTTTTAAATAATTTTCAACCTTAAAAGTGGGAATCTTCGATCTCCAAAAGTAGGAGAGTTTACATTTATGCTTGTGCCTATACCACACTGCATGTTTGTCATTGTCAATGTCAAGAGTGTAATGTCTTTTTATCCATAAAACCATTTCATTTAAAAGTAAAGCTAGCAGAAAAGTTGACATTTCTTATTTTATTACCATGTAATTGTTGTATTGTTGCAGTGCCCTGTGTGGTCAAGCGTGAACAAGAAGGGAGAGGGCAAGATGTACGGCATTCTATTGGAAAGTGCCCAGTTCTACTGTCAGGAAGGATGTGGGTGAGGACATGTGGCAGAAGATACTTGCACATGCAGGTAATGTAGCCTTCACATCTGATTGTTTGTTTATCACAGAAGCTCAGTCAAAGGTTTTAAAACTTGCAGGATGAGTTTTGAGGCCATTTTGAATGGTTTTGGACTGAGATCAAAGTTTTAGAATTTGCCTCCCATTTTTTTAGGTAAACAGTTTACTTTATAGTTTAAATACATATTAAATTTAAAGGTTTTATGAAATAAAATGGTGAAAAATAAAAATGCTGATTAACAACCAGGTTTTTTTTTTTCTGTCAACACACTTTCTGACTGCCAACTGGTAACTGCAGACTGACACAAGTGAACTTTGTTATTGATAGCCTGGTACAGACCTTTTGGAAGTATCTGGTTTAGCGGGTGGGGGGTATATTGGAGCCACCCCTCTTTAGATGATATTTAAATTTTGTTCCACTCTTTCCAATTTGTTGGATATTTATGAAACTTCACAGGATTGATAAGTACAAAGCCTAGTTGCCCATATCATTGGGATTAGTTTGATTTTACTGGGTTTTGGCCCTTGGCCATAGTAATGTAATACAAATGCTGACAAAACTGTGGTAAAGCAGTAGCTGGGGGTATTCATCATCTTCAATACAATTTTCTTGTTTGGACTTTAATTTGTGTGCAAAGAAGTATAATTTTTGCCTTTTCAGGCAAGTGGAAAATGTAACTCAACTTAAAGAAAGCCTAGTAGGTGGGAATGGTGAATATGTTAGTGTTTTATTATTTTTTCCAATGGTGTAGCTGAGTTCAAAACTATAGGCACTTATTTGAAAGGGAGGGCATGCGGCAACTGTGTAGTAACAACTGAACCTGAATGTAAATATTTATCAAAGAAAACTCAAGGACCCAAGACTGACTCACACACAAGGACACAGGACTGACTCAACCCTTCTTCAGATCAACTTGCTTAGTTTATAAATTCTTCATTCCTGGGTTCGATCCCCTGCCACAACATACCAGAGCCATTAAAAATGGTAGTGGTATAGCTCCCTTGCTAATGCAAATATAAGGGTAGTTCCACGACTGGTTGGCCCCGCTGTCAGGATAATGTGACTTAGTGTGGTATCATGCCATGTGTTCACGGCATGCTATACACAGTGAAGGCAGCACTATATCTGCTTCAAGTGAACAGATAACTGAAATACTGTTGGTGGGACGATAAACACCATAAACAAACAAACAATTACCCAACAGTCAAGATCTTACCCTCTTGAACACTTAGTCTTAGAACTCCTTGGGGAGTGGCGGTGTGGAAACGACACTGTTTGCAGAAACATTAAGCTTTCTATGTTGGCACAAAATGTTGTTTTTGGTGGATACTACAATGGCTATTTCAGTGATATCTACACCAATTGGTTACACAGACATTAAATGCATGAAAGTTTCAGGTGATTGTTGAATGATATGACTGAATCTGATGTTTTAATGATGTCACCTTTGTACACTGGCGTGCTCTATTTATGCCTGTCTGTGTGCTCCAATTATGCCTTTCTGTGTCATTGTTATTTGCTGTAGTTTGTTATTTTGTTGTTTACTTTATAATTATACATTGTGGACAAAATATGTTAACCCTAAAATATATTAATGGTTTCTGTATATTTACAGTTTTAGTTTTAGGCAACAGTCTTTGAACTTCCTCATCACCCCTCATATAATTATAGACATTTATCTACCCAAAATCCAGTTTAGCTTAATTATGTTTTGGCTTTCTTAGTAGTTTTTTCCTGAAGAGTTTATTAGTTTTCTCCAAGAAAAAATGTGTAGTCCATGCCTACTTTGCCAAAAACGAAACAAAATGAGCAAAAGGTATTTTATTTGTAGCTGTTTTATGGGAGTAAATATACAAACCAATTTACACTTGTCTATTTGTTTGACATCCTTGAAAGCTATCATTATAGTTAAAACAGTATTGTATGAGTAAGTTTATTGTTTTTCTATTTCAAAGCTTGTTCCTTTGTACATCTATTTCCTTCTATCAATAAACCCATTTCTTTAAAAAAAAAAAAAAAAAAGGCATGTCACATATAAATGCACAAAAATGTGCTGAGTATAGATAAAAAATCACAACGTAATTTTTTAAAAGATAAAGTTTTAAGCACATTGAAAAGAATCTGATAATACTTGTAAGTGGTTCTTTGGGATTTTATTAGGCTTATTCAATACAAATGTGCATGTTCTCTTGTCACATTTAAAAATGTGTAGTTTAAACAAAACCAAAAAAATGGAAATATTTCTGTATTTAAAGTTAAAGTTTGTTAAAAAAAATGTTACATTTATAAGATACATGTAATAGGAACTAGTTCTAAGTATTAAATGCCAATGCTAAAAATAAACTAAGAATTCAGATTGTTAAAGTCGTTGGCTCATTACACCAAATGTATGCAAAAAAAAGCTGCTACATTGATCAATTTTCAGTAAGTATTTCATATCTTCACATTTACTTTGAGCTGATTTTATGAAGACCATGTCTTCCTTAATATTTTTGGACTGTGCCACTCTAGTAACAGATTTTTTATATTTATATCAATCCTAGAAATTATGGTGATGTCCAGCTATAATAGGTGGTAGAAACTCTCAGACAATACTTAAGTTGAAGTCCCTAGAGAGGACCGCCTTTGCAGCAGCTTAACTTAAAACTGGTATAAATTGGTAACACTTACTGCTTGCCCAATTGCAGCCCAGTTATTATTTTGTCCTGTGCAATTCATACCCATGTTGGAGATTGTTTATACTTATTTGAATGTCTCCTTGTTGTTTGTAAGGTCTTATTGTGGCTGTCTTCTTGTTAAAGGTTGTAGGGGGGATTAGGGGGGATTAGCCGGCATTTTTGCCGATACTGCGCAGCGACATTTCTATCATTATAGCACAGGGGCACTTATGAGGTGCCCAGGGACTGAACCCCGGCCGGTCCCATTATACTGACACCGACGAGTCAGGCGTAATTGCCTGTCCCCTTAGCCCCGAGCGTTAGGAGGGAAGGCCACTACTACCAACTTTAAAGTCTTTGGTATGACCCGGCCGGGGTTCGAACCCACGACCTCCCGATCCGCTTGTATAGTCTTATTGTGCCTGTCTCCTTGTTAGAGGATGTATAGTCTTATTGTGGCTGTCTACTTGTTAGAGGTTGTATAGTCTTAGTGCGGCTGTCTCCATGTAAGAGATTGTATAGTCTTATTGTGGCCGTCTCCTTGTTAGAGGTTGTATAGTCTTATTGTGGCTGTCTCCATGTAAGAGATAGTATAGTCTTATTGTGACTGTCTCCTTGTTAGAGGTTGTATAATCTCCTTGTTAGAGATTGTATAGTCTTATTGTGGCTGTCTCCATGTAAGAGATTGTATAGTCTTATTGTGGCTGTCTCCATGTAAGAGATTGTATAGTCTTATTGTGACTGTCTCCTTGTTATGGATTGTATAATCTTATTGTAACTGTCTCCTTGTTAGAGATTGTAGTCTTATTGCGGCTGTCTCCATGTAAGAGAATGTATAGTCTTATTGTGACTGTCTCCTTGTTAGAGGTTGTATAGTCTTATTGTGGCTGTCTCCATGTAAGAGATTGTATAGTCTTATTGTGACTGTCTCCTTGTTAGAGGTTGTATAGTCTTATTGTGGCTGTCTCCATGTAAGAGATTGTATAGTCTTATTGTGACTGTCTCCTTGTTAGAGGTTGTATAGTCTTATTGTGGCTGTCTCCTTGTTAGAGATTGTATAGTCTCATTGTGGCTGTCTCCTTGTAAGAGATTGTATAGTCTTATTGTGACTGTCTCCTTGTTAGAGGTTGTAAAGTCTTATTGCGGCTGTCTCCATGTAAGAGATGTATAGTCTTATTGTGGTTGTCTCCTTGTTAGAGGTTGTATAGTCTTCTTGTGGTTGTCTCCTTGTTAGAGATTGTATAGTCTTATTGTGGCTGTCTCCTTGTTAGAGATTGTATAGTCTTATTGTGACTGTCTCCTTGTTAGAGGTTGTATAGTCTTATTGCGACTGTCTCCATGTAAGAGATTGTATAGTCTTATTGTGACTGCCTCCTTGTTAGAGGCTGTATAGTCTTATTGTGGCTGTCTCCTTGTTAGAGGTTGTATAGTCTTAGTGCGGCTGTCTACTTGTTAAAGGTTGTTTAGTCTTATTGTGACTGTCTCCTTATTAGAGATTGTATAGTCTTATTGTGGCTGTCTCCTTGTTAGAGATTGTAGTCTTATTGTGCCTGTCTCCTTGTTAGAGAATGTATAGTCTTATTGTGGCTGTCTCCTTGTTAGAGGTTGTATAGTCTTATTGTGGCTTTCTCCTTGTTAGAGGTTGTATAGTCTTATTGTGACTGTCTCCTTGTTAGAGATTGTAGTCTTATTGTGCCTGTCTCCTTGTTAGAGAATGTATAGTCTTATTGTGGCTGTCTCCTTGTTAGAGGTTGTATAGTCTTATTGTGGCTGTCTCCTTGTTAGAGGTTGTATAGTCTTATTGTGACTGTCTCTTTGTTAGAGATTGTATAGTCTTATTGTGGCTGTCTCCTTGTTAGAGAATGTATAGTCTTATTGTGGCTGTCTCCTTGTTAGAGAATGTATAGTCTTATTGTGGCAGTCTACTTGTTAAAGGTTGTATAGTCTTATTGCGGCAATCTCCTTGTTAAAGATTGCATAGTCTTATTGCGGCTGTCTCCTCTTTATAGATAATAGATTATATAGTCTTATTGTGACTGTCTCCTTGTTAGAGATGGTATTGTCTTATTGTGTCTGTCTCCTTGTTAGAGATTGGATAGTTTTATTGCGGCTGTCTCCTTGTTAGAAATTGTATACTCTTATTGCGTCTATCTCCTTGTTCTAGATTGCATAGTCTTAATTCGGCTGTCTCCTCGTTATACTAGTAGATTGTATAGTCTTATTGTGAATGTCTCCTTGTTAGAGATTGTTTAGTTTTATTGCGACTGTCTCCTTGTTAGAGGTTGTATAGTCTTATTGTGACTGTCTCCTTGTTAGAGGTTGTATAGTCTTATTGTGGCTGTCTCCTTGTTAGAGAATGTATAGTCTTATTGTGGCTGTCTCCTTGTTAGAGTTTGTATAGTCTTATTGTGACTGTCTCCGTGTTAGAGATTGTAAAGTCTTATTGTGACTGTCTCCTTGTTAGAGAATGTATAGTCTTATTGTGGCTGTCTCCTTGTTAGAGTTTGTATAGTCTTATTGTGACTGTCTCCGTGTTAGAGATTGTATAGTCTTATTGTGACTGTCTCCTTGTTAGAGAATGTATAGTCTCATTGTGGCTGTCTCCTTGTTAGAGTTTGTATAGTCTTATTGTGACTGTCTCCGTGTTAGAGAATGTATAGTCTTATTGTGGCTGTCTCCTTGTTAGAGTTTGTATAGTCTTATTGTGACTGTCTCCGTGTTAGAGATTGTAAAGTCTTATTGTGACTGTCTCCTTGTTAGAGATTGTATAATCTGTTTGCTAGAGAATGTATAGTCTTATTGTGACTGTCTCCTTGTAAGTGATTGTATAGTCAAATGACGGCTGTCTCCTTGTTAGAGATTGTATAGTCTTATTGCGGCTGTCTACTTGTTTGAGATTGTATAGTCTTATTGTGACTGTCTCCTTGTAAGAGATTGTATTGTATTATTGTGACTGTCTCCTTGTTAGAGATTGTATAGTCTTATTGTGACTGTCTCCTTGTAAGAGATTGTATTGTATTATTGTGACTGTCTCCTTGTTAGAGATTGTATAATCTCCTTGTTAGAGATTGTATTGTCTTATTGTGACTGTCTCCTTGTAAGAGAATGTATGGTCTTATTGTGACTGTCTACTTGTTAGCGATTGTATAATCTCCTTGTTAGAGATTGTATAGTCTTACTGTGACTGTCTCCTTGTTATGGATTGTATTGTCTTATTGTGACTGTCTCCTTGTAAGAGAATGTATGGTCTTACTGTGACTGTCTACTTGATAGAGAGTTTATAGTCTTATTATCTCTTCTTAATAGAAAGTGCAAAATCTTTTTGACAATATCTTTTTAATGGCAGATATATAATACTTTTGGCTGTCTTTCTTTCCAAACTTATTCAGAAGCTTTAGCATACAGGGGGATTAAGGGTTCCATTCATGGCAGTGTACTTAAATAAACTAAAACAGATTGTCCTACCCTATACATATATTAAGACCTATACAGGGCCATGATGGCCCTCTTATTTTCATAAGCATGTAGCTTTTCATTTGGTCTAGTTTTTGGACAAGAGGATAAGAAAAATGTGAATTCATCTTTAAGATCTGCATATTTGTAGGGGGTGCTGCATCTATCCTGGTAAACAAGCAAACAGTATTAATGCCTGATCTCTTACAAGATAGCATTTCATTTAGTAGTACTTGAAGAATTGCTGTAAAAGACAGATTTTAAAATTTAGATATCATTTATTTGTTATATTTTCTTTAAATGATTAATTAATATATTTAAAATGTTTAAAAAAAGAACTTGTAAGCATTTCTTTTAGTGTTGTAATAACATGGAAAATGCTGGATTCATGACATTTTATGATGTAATTAATTGCATGGTAATTTAACATAAGTTCTAGCTTTAATACAACAGAGGCAGTAAATTCTGAGCCTCTGGCGATATGCAGCCATGCAGGTTCCTGCAACAAATGTGGAACTTTTTTAAGATAAATGTGTCATTTCTTAATTTTCTGGGTTGCTTACAAAGCAGTTAAACAATTTAGTGTTTGTGCATGAGAAAACCTTTATAAAAACTACATAGTCTAAACTGGTTATGCTAAGGGGTGAATGAGTTGTCTTCAAACATGATGGTGGTGATGTTGGTGATGTTGTTGATGATGATGACAGAGGCAGTGGTGGCTAGTAGACTAATAATAATTAACGATGATCATGATAAATTTGTTGTATTTGAAATGGGAAGTGAAATATTAGGAAATTAAAAGTGATGATGATTTTATTGATGATAGTGATGATAAAACATAAGTATGATTATAATTATTAACAAAATGATTGAACTATAAGAGTTTTCTAAGACTCACATTATATATGGAAAATTTTCGTTTTCTTAATGTCTCACTGATGCAGCAAAACATCTGAGAGCATTATGTACGTATAATTTATCACTTGCTGTTTTCCCTTTTTATGACATAAAACATGCCCTGAGTATGATGTGCCATTTGAAAGGGCAAGTGATATAATGTGGCTATTACGAATTCCTAGTCATGTTCAGTTTTGATCTATGACAGGAAGACGTCTTGGCCTAGACTAGTTCTGAAATCATGCGAGTGTTCAGTGTGGACTGCTCACAGCTGACAGTAGCCAGTGGGAGAAAGCTACAGTGTGTGTTATTGCACACCAATACCTGTATATTTAACAGGTTTGTACTTGCGTAATGCTGCAAGTGCAAAGCCACTAGTGCAACTCAGTTGTTCAAAAGTAAACAAATTTTTGGTGTCTTGATAGTATCCATTTTTGGAGGACAGAATTTTAATGGGAACACTAGTCAAAATTTCAACAGAAATTACCAATTTTATCTAAATATATGTGTTCAAAATAGTTTATTGTTTATAGAAATACAGTGCAGGCACACATGGTTAGCATGGCAACGTCCAGCTATTTTGGTTGAGGAAGACCCCAGTCAAATGTCTGGGTAGAACCACTAGTGTACCGCAGGTCACCTGGAAGGCCTTCTCATATTTAAGGCTAGGACATAGAACCCACAGTGAGAGGCGAGCAGTCAGGGGAGTTACATGTCAATGATTGACACTAATTCAAATAAACTTTCCTTAACAAACAGACCATTAACACTCAGCTTCAGAAGAAATGGTGTGTAGGTAACGACATTGAGTTTTAAACAAAGCTTTCGAAGTTCAAAACCTGTAGCAGGTGTTTCTTTATATTTTCTTTATGTTATCTTTAAATGGCTAGGTAATATCTTTTTGGCTGTTCCTTGTTATTTTGATAGCATTCAAATATCTGGGTTGTTTTTTTTTTTATCAAAATGCATTAGCAATTTTTAGATGCAACTTCATGAAGAACATGAGAGGACACATTGGAACTAAAGGCTGTCAAAAGATTTTAAACAATATTATTATTAATATAGGCATATAATTTTGTATAACTGTCTTGAAGTTGAAGTTCCATATATTTCAGTGATACAAAGCAAAGACTTGGATTTTCATTTGTTTCATTTTCAGCTATCAGAAATGCCATTATTTGTTGAAATAACTTTAACATAATTAGTTATTATGGGTAAAAAGTTATTTACCATTAAGAATATTTCGAATATATAAAATATAAACAATTTAAATAAAAAAGTAACCATTAAAATATCTTCACCATAATGATATAATTTATTTAAAGTAAATAACTGTTTATAATATTTTCATTATTAAATAAATGATAAATAAATAAATGATAAATAATGATAAAATTAAAGTAAAATCATCTACTGAAATCTTATGCATGCTTCACATCTGTAGTTGTCTACCTTTGATAAAACTAAATAGGTTGTGACTTTCCCTATATATAATAAAAGTTAATTTTGATATTGACCTAAATAAGTAATTAATTTTTTACAAGTGCTGTTAATTGATGCATTTTCAGCAAATGATATAAGCTTTTGTAATCACTGCTTAAGCAATGAGTACATTGCTTACATTAAGGGAAATGCAGTCAACCTAAGAAAGTTCAGCTATTCCAAGCATGTCAAGAAATAGTTCCAAGTATTTCCATTATAGGGTGTGAAAGGAAGGGCACAGTTAAAAACCTGTAGCAGTACAAAAACATCAAATGTTCACAATAGTATGTCCAGTCGGTTTAAATAGATGCTTCCCATGATGTCCACTGCATTTAAAGTGGAGTGGTATGCAGTAAAACTTTACTAAAGGACCACCCCGCCAAGTGGGCAACGTTCTACTTGGAACACTTTTTCCAGAAATGTTTTTTTATTTTAGTGTCCCACAACCTCGGAAAGCGGGGCACCCTGCTACCTGGAATCCAGGACAATTATTTTAGAACAAATTAACGAATACACACCTTTTTTAATCCATTGTGACATGGGACAGCCCCAGGTAGTCCAGTTATACATGTATCATTATCAGTTTATCACACATGCAAACACTGTCAGAGTAAACAAGATAGTTTGTACACTTAACGACTTCAAATTACAGTAAAACCACGCTAAGAGGAACACCTGTGGTTCTGTTTAAAACTGTTCCCCTATGCGAGGTGGTCCTTTAGGTGAGTTCAATATCATTATAATCAATTCATTATACTGCTGATATCTAAGTTTTAATATTAAATTGTCCTTATATTGTATGAATATTTAAGTGTACTTATTGTGTGTTACAGTTGTGTTTTTTTTTAATTTCTTTTTTATGTTTTCTATACTATTAGAATTTAGTCATATTTATAAGAATATAACTAAACATAAAAATAAAGTAGAACTTCGGTATTTATTATTTGCTGTAAAGAAATATAACATAAAGGTTAGTCCTGAAAGAACAGTTCACTTAAAAGAAAAGAATGCTTTCTTAAAATTAAATGCACCTTTTATAAATCAAGAAATGAAAAGACGATATCCAAAATTAAACTGTAAGAAAAATTTAACATAAGGCCTAAAAAAAAAGAGGTTTGCTTCCGGTTACCCGAGCAACTGTATATTTTACCTGCCGAGTCGAAAAAGTTTATATGTAAAAAAAACGGCATCCGGATTTTTCATCCGAATTTAGCATGTTCCATCATAATTTTACGATGCGATAGTTCTTACGCACCATGCCAGGAAATCGTCTTCATCATTTGGATGATCGGTTCAATGTCATATTGATTAGATGTATACATCTTAATGATTGGGACCATCAGTGGGACCCGGTGCCGAGTTAAATTGTACCATAAACCATGCTGTCATGATGTAGCAAAATTACAAGCTTGCAGATTGTTTGGAAAAGTGTACTTACCAATACAAAGTATTTTATTTGTAAATGCATGGTCAGTCTCTATCAAACATCTTTCTTGGTGAATAGTAAGTCACTTCTGATACCAACTTCTGGAATGGTGATTGTATCGTATTTTCTCACTTATAAGACGGGGAAATTTCCTTTAAATTTCATGTTCAAAGTGTGGGTCTAGCGACCTGGCAAAAGTTTTCACGTTGTTTTAGGACGAAAACATACCACATAAACTTGTTAGCAGTTATGCAATGACCCGCATGCCGTCATTATCGACCGCCGATAATTTACCTTAATTGAACTTAGAATTCTGTTTTTCAATGATTAACTGTCTCACATACATTTCCCTTTGTTCTGCATGAAACATGGCTGATTTCCCTTTGTTCTGCATGAAACACAGTTTATTATCCGTCTGTAAACACTGAAACAAACTTTCAACTTCAGTCTGCCAAATACACCAAGCTGTAATTTACTTGGCGTTTCTGTGTAGACTTGCCACATTACACAGGTCAAGTGACTGACTCTGAGATAAGCTGTTGTCAAGGTGATATCGATCGGACCAGTTTGACAGTGAGGGTGTGAACGATGTGTTTTTATAAGCAGCTGCCGATTACATTTCTCCATGAAATTATTGATTGGCGGCATGTACACAAGGACAGTGCACTGTTCCCCGAAATATCGTGTACTGTCATACAAGACTTGGTGACGTAGATCAAAGAAATTAATGTCATGCTAAGACTGATACATCCTGCAACGTGTGAAAATTACAGTCACTGTTTACCAATTAACCCTTTTGTTGAGACAGCATGACTGGTCGACGGTACTGTTCATTTTTTCGCCTCGTCTTATAACCAGGGTCGAAGCAGAAACCGGCAATTTCATAGGTGAAATAGGGGGGTGGTCTTATAAGAAAATAGTCTTATAAGTGAGAAAGTACGGTATTAAAGGTTTTTTTAAGTTACATTACTCTAAATATACCAAATAAATAGTAATATATTAAAGCATAAGACAGGAACATACTTATTGGTCATGTCAACTGGTATTAGTGTTGTTTATAAAAAAAAAACCTACCTACTGACCCATATTTTCCTGGGCATGTAACCAGAAACAAACACAAACAAACAACACTACTTGTCTGAAGCATTTAATACCTTAGTCCTTGTAGCACTTTCATTGTTTGTTTATTTGCATTTAATGTATTTTTTCTGTTTTCAGGGCTGAAGAACATCTCCTTCACAACGCACAACACGTACAAGGATGAGTTGATGATTACACTAGCTAAAAGTTGTTGCCAGGTAACAAAAACAAAAGATTTCAACCAGTGGATGACCTTCTTTGGAACATGTTTTGTGGAATTTTGCTCAAGCTACGGGTATGACAAACTGCTGCGAGTGGCAGGACGTTACTATAGAGATTTTCTGCATGGAATTGACAACATTCACGAAGTTATACGATTCAGCTATCCACGATTACAAAGTCCGTCCTTTATAGTGTTGAAAGAAGATGTTGAAGGCTGTGTACTCTTGTATCGGTCAAAGCGACACGGGTTCAAATACTATGTGGTGGGCCAGTTACAGCAGTGTGCAAAGAAGTTTTATGGTGTTAGTGTAAATATAACAATAGTTGAAGAGGAGTCAGTGGACAAAATGTGTTCAGTCATATTCAGACTGGATTTTGATAATTCTGTGTATTCAAAAGAAATAAACAAAGTCCAAACCTCAGGGAAAACACAATTTAAAAGCATAACGGGTGATACTTTCTTTAAAGTAAGTACAAAAATTAAGTATATTGTTTACGTTATAATTTTTTAATAAATATAATATTAGTTGTATTGTAATAAGGCCACTTGCAATGAGCTTCACAATGGTTGTCCAGTGTGTGTGCATGTATGTGTGTGTGTGCTAGCATGTGTCTTCTTTATGCTTTAAAAATAAATTGTAATAGTTAGGCACAGTTGTTTTCCAACATCATACTGACATGTACCCTCATGGTCAAGGTCACACATAGAGGCTAAAGAGAGTTAAATGTTATTGTATGAATTCTATTATTTTATGAACGATTTGCCTGTCCGGTGAAGATTCGTAGTTTCATGACTACACTTTGGAACTAAAAAGAGAAAATGCAAAATGCCTGTGTTTGTCCATTCATCGACACAGTTTTGTCTGTGCTTATTTTTCTATGGTATTTGATCAAAGTTGATGAAACTTTGCAGTTATCTGCAGTACCAGTGGAACATGTGCACCTTCTATTTTAGTTATGATCACATAAAATTTGCAGTTGCTGTTGTCTTTTTAATGAAACAATAACTCAGACATTCAGATTACAGGAAGCAAGCCCTTTGCTTCCAGTTCTAATTTATGCTGTATCAACATAATTTCAGGGTTTTACATTAAGGCCCGAACAAACAACTTTTACTAGTAGATTGGTGTTAATGTTGAACCCTGAATTAAAATGACTGGCATCATCTTGTGTATCTACTGCATGGTATTACAGTGAAGTAATCACCTTATTGCTTTTAAGTAAACTTTGTCTACTTTGTTATTTGTAGAAAGCATTAAACCTGTACAACAACAGAACAAATATGCCATTTACAGCATTTCGAGCAATGCACATTTAAATTCCAAGCCTACTGGTTCAATCTTGTTTCTACTCATGCCTCCTAATCTGCTTAACTTTTAAACCTTAACAAATAGGTTTAAATTTAAATAATCTGCTTAATAAGAATAAATCAGGCCTATGCTAATCATATAGATCCAAATCAGCCAGTTCTGAGTGCTAGTTTCATGTCTCATCTCTAACAAAATGTTGCGTTTTCTTTACATTTTATATGTGTCTGATATCTTTGTATTAGTATCGGCTGTTAACAAATGAAGTAGGATATAGGATAAGAGCATGAAATGGTAGAACTTATCTCTTTTCCCATACCACACTTGATTTCTCTTACAACTGTTACACCCATGCAAAAATAAAAAAAAATGTTGTAAAACTTCCAATCAAATGCTTTGGCCCTGGCTTCAATCCTTTCCAAAATCCCCTGCCATAGTTTTTTTGTATCCTATCATACCCATCATAATATCTTCATGCTATCTGCTAGTACATTCATTTGGGAAATGTGCCATCATTGTAAATCCCCATCCTTCTACAATCCTGTTATCTCTAAAGTCTGGAACATTTATTACTAAGCCATGCAAAATCTTATATATTTGCTACTAAAAGTACATGCTAAAGTAACACAACATATTGCTTGAGACACTTTAGAGAGCAGATCCTGATCGGAAAGCTCCCATCTGGGCTGGTTGATCTGGATCTACACTATCTACCTGATATCTGATCAGTTCATGCTTAAGAGTTAAGGGCCTTTGCTTGGTTACTTTGTAGAATGCTGGCTCTAGTAGAAATCTGGTGCTGGTAGCAAAGTCCATGGTTACTTTGTGGAACACTGGCTTTAATAGCACAGTCCATGGTTTCTTTGTAGAGCACTGGCTCTTGTAGCACAGTTCATTGTTACTTTGTAGACCACTGGCCCTTGTAGCACAGTGCATGGTTACTTTGTAGACCACTGGCTCTTGTAGCACAGTTCATTGTTACTTTGTAGACCACTGGCCCTTGTAGCACAGTGCATGGTTACTTTGTAGACCACTGGCTCTGGTAGCACAGTCCATGGTTACTTTGTAGACCACTGGCTCTGGTAGCACAGTGCATTGTTACTTTGTAGACCACTGGCTCTGGTAGCACAGTCCATAGTTACTTTGTAGACCACTGGCTCTGGTAGCACAGTCCATGGTTACTTTGTAGACCGCTGGCTCTGGTAGCACAGTCCATGGTTACTTTGTAGACCACTGGCTCTGGTAGCACAGTGCATGTTAACTTTGTGGAACACTGGCTCTGGTAGCACAGTGCATTGTTACTTTGTAGACCACTGGCTCTTGTAGCACAGTCATGGTTACTTTGTAGACCACTGGCTCTGATAGCACAGTGCATGGTTACTTTGAAGACCAATGGCTCTGGTAGCACAGTGAATGTTTACTTTGTAGAACACTGGCTCTGGTAGCACAGTGCATGGTTACTTTGTAGACCACTGGCTCTGGTAGCACAGTGCATGGTTACTTTGCAGACCACTGGCTCTGGTAGCACAGTGCATGGTTACTTTGCAGACCACTGGCTCTGGTAGCACAGTGAATGTTTACTTTGTAGACCACTGGCTCTGGTAGCACAGTGAATGTTTACTTTGTAGACCACTGGCTCTGGTAGCACAGTGAATGTTTACTTTGTAGACCACTGGCTCTGGTAGCACAGTGAATGTTTACTTTGTAGACCACTGGCTCTGGTAGCACAGTGAATGTTTACTTTGAAGACCACTGGCTCTAGTAGCACAGTGCATGGTTACTTTGTAGACCACTGGCTCTGGTAGCACAGTCTATGGTTACTTTGAAGACCACTGGCTCTGGTAGCACAGTGCATGGTTACTTTGAAGACCACTGGCTCTGGTAGCACAGTGCATGGTTACTTTGAAGACCACTGGCTCTGGTAGCACAGTGCATGGTTACTTTGTAGAGCACTTGCTGTGGTAGCTCAGTGCATGGTTACTTTGTAGACCACTGGCTCTGGTAGCACAGTCCATGGTTACTTTGTAGACCACTGGCTCTGGTAGCACAGTGCATTGTTACTTTGTAGACCACTGGCTCTGGTAGCACAGTGCATGGTTACTTTGTAGAGCACTAGCTCTGGTAGCACAGAGCATTGTTACTGTGTAGAGCACTAGCTCTGGTAGCACAGTGCATGGTTACTTTGTAGACCACTGGCTCTTGTAGCACAGTCCATGGTTACTTTGTAGACCACTGGCTCTGGTAGCACAGTGCATTGTTACTTTGTAGACCACTGGCTCTGGTAGCACAGTGAATGTTTACTTTGTAGACCACTGGCTCTGGTAGCACAGTGCATGGTTACTTTGTAGACCACTGGCTCTGGTAGCACAGTCCATGGTTACTTTGTAGACCACTGGCTCTGATAGAACAGTCCATTGTTACTTTGTAGACCACTGGCTCTGGTAGCACAGTGCATGGTTATGTTTAAGAACCCTGGCTCTAGTAGCACAGTCGGTATAGCTTTGTGTTCAGGTATCATAGGCTGTAGGTTCAGTCCCAGGATACGACATGCCACATTAACATAACATGGTATTGGTCTTGTGCTCAATTTATCAGGGTTATTATGACACAGTGTGCTTTTAGGCCAATTTTTGTGACATTCTTTCACAGTGAAGGCAGCAGAATGTATGCATAATGAGGAAAAGAAATGTGTTATTTTTCTTTTCTTGAACCTTTAGCTTTTTTAATGACCTTGGCACATACTTTTTTTACGAAATATTCTCAGCTTAACTGCTTATTTATTTTCATCATTATTTTCATTATTTGTTCATGTAATATTATTTAACTCCATACAACAAAATTTAAATAAGGTATAATGTTGTTTCCAAAGCTGAATACTTCCTTCTTTATTAAAATCCATATTTGCATTTTCTGCCGACTGGGTCAAGGTCTTGTCACAGCATTTGCAGAATAAGTTAGTTGTTTTTGATATGCGACCAGTAGCACAGAACAAAAATGTATTTAAAAATACTGGTAGAGGGAACACCCAGACCAGGGCACACTGACACTGTTGACAGTTGGGGTTTTTTGGTGTTTACCAACAGATGATTAGCCGTATATCATGCAGTACAAGATAAATGTATGCAAGCTGCATAATCGCTGGTTGATTATTTTAATAAACACATTAATTTGAGCAATATTTGAAACAGTATTGAGAATAAAAAAAGGCATGAAAAAAATGTTCTAGCCATTATATTGGCTATACAAACCATCACTGAATTGTATTATTTAATTCCTGTTCATCTCATTTCAATAGCTTTCAAAGTAAAACACACAATGAAAATCAATCTGTAGTCTTTCTTTTTTAACTTTAATCACTATAAAACCGTATGGATCATCCTATTTCTGTAAGAGTAAGGAGTAAACTAGATTATAAACTTTATAATAAAAATGTAAGTGCCTGAAAATAATCATAAATGGCAGATAAGGATTAGCAATATACTTTCTCACAGTCGAGTAAGACTTTCGGGCAAATGATTTTTTTAATATCTCAAAGAATGTGTGGACCCTAGATTTTAGAACATAAATTTGTCCAAAAATCTGCACACATTCTTTAGCCTTGTTCTGTATGTTAATTTATGTTCCCAAGGTTAAGATTTTAATATGATGGTAGCCTTTTTTTTTAAAACAAATTTATTAAGTTTCCTATAACTAGATTGTGTAGTTCTTAGTTTTCAGACAACCAAATAACTTAACATGCCATCAAAATAGCATGTGCCAACATTGTCTCACTGTTGTTATATAAAGGAATGCTGCACTTAAACTGTTGAACTTAAATGTTTATTGTATCATACGACTCCAGTCTCTTAGCCAGGAATTTATAATAGGGAGTCTACACGAGATATTTACTATTTACCATACATCTCGCAGATAAATGCAACTACAGTAAAGGTTCAAATAACATCTGTACAACATATAAATTGCTGCTGGAGTTAGTTACTACTAAACCCTTTGTAGAACCTTATTAAATACTTAATTTAAAAATTTACTAAAAGTGAAAAAAAATGCACACATTATATGCATATATAGTATGTATACTGAGATCATCCTTCGATAGCAAAATTCCTTCTGTTCATGTTAGCTAAGGCAGACAAACATACTCTCGTAATTTTTCCAATGTGGATAAATCCACTCCTTACCATTTCAACATTTTGCAATAATGTTTATTTGGTTTGCACTGTTAAGTCTCATAAATACACTGCTAATAATATCATTTTGTGTTGTTTTTTGTAAAATAAAATTCCACCTTCATGATATACTTTACTGTATTGAACATTGGTGGTTTTGTCTGTTTTTGTTAAATTTTAGATTTTGTCCACCTATGATAAAATGAACAAAATGGATTTTTGCTGGGAGGTATTTTGTCCTACAAATGCTAGAACTCCTGCCACTGTTTGTGTTTTCTTTTGTTTTTTTTTGCTTGGATATAACTTAAACTTTTTTTTTAGCTCGTTTCGAAGTCAGAACCCATCTCAAAGCTGTGACCTCAATATGTTTTCACAAAAATCTCCTTTTTATAAAACAACAAAATTCTTGTTTACATCGATTAACCATTTTATCATGACCTGAAAAAGTTGACTTTAAGTACACAGTAAATCTACCGTGTACCTTGAATGAGATGCAAGGTGACAAACAATCAGAACACATTGGCTAATAGTGTCTGCAACACTGCTGAGGAATGCCAATAAGGCTCATTAGTGGGGCAGAATATGCACAGTGGATATTGTACTTTAGCTCAGGTGGCTAAGTATATGACAGTCTAAGGGCCTGAGATATCAGTGATTATCTCTCCACAGTCTACAAAATTTGTCTGATCAGGCCATTTCTCAATAAGAATAGTCAAGAAAAATTATATAACTAGGCAAACTGGGGGGGGGGGGGGGTCGAGAGGCAGGCGCCTTTGGCCCCCCAGTAAATCCAGACCTGTTTCACCTACTATGTATCAATGTGTATTAAATGACACTTCTTCAAGCTTATCAAATATCGTCAATGACATTTCAATTATTTCAACAACTCGTTAATGAATCTTCAATGTATCATTCACTTGTCAATGACACAGAAAGTAAAGCAATGACATATCAATGATACTTCAATCAAATCAATTAGGTGTTGATGACACTTAAAGCAAATCAATGACAATATCAATGACACTTCAAAGATTTATCATAAAACAACAAAATCTTTTTTTACATAAAAAAAATAAATAGGATTAAAAAAATAAATATCATGACAGCTCAGGTCCTGAAGTCGTTTAGGCAAGCCACATTCCTCCCCACCTTTTATTTTAAAGAAATAGTGAAGGATATCAGCATTTGCTGACTTATTAAATGCTTAATCATTGTTGCACGAAGTAGTAATTAAATTGATGTAATAGAGAGGACAAATACACCCAAACCTGTTGCTACAATTATTCTAATCAAATTATTATTTATTAAAGAAGTTTTATTCTATTCCCCTTGCATAGTGCTTTCATTATTCAGGAAGATAGAGATTATTATATTTCCAAGAATGTAAAATAACAGCCAAGAAAGATTTTTTTGTTTGTGTTTTAAGGGTCTAGAAAAAAAAATCAAGCATTTGCTGGAGAAAAAATAATAAAGCCTCCACTGAAAACAACATATTTTAGTTAAGAGAGAGATAATTCTTGTCTAACTTCAATACAAACAAATTATCTTGTAATGTGAACTTGCAATTCAGTAAATAACACTAACCCTTTGTTAATGTTTACTCTTTTAAGTTTCTAGGGGAGGTCACTTTGTTTATCCTTACTTTCTTTTAACTTCTTTGATGTTGAGAATTGGATCCGGGGAAACATACAAAAAGTTTTAAAAATGTACAGAATTAGCTTTCTTTGCTTACATGCAGCTTATTTCCCTTAACTTGTTCGTTTCGTGGCTGGTCAGTCAAATAGGTTAAGGTCTACTAACAAACTGGGTGTCATGTCACATATTCACTGTTTGCTATTGCAGTAAGGGCATGCATTACACAATGTTAATATCATTTATATTCACCCTAACAACAATAATTATACAATTATCTGTAAGATTATGACAATAGCTTATATCAGTAGTTTGTATCAGTTATACCTTGCAGCCTGACATTAAAAAATAATGACCATTCCTTGATTTGTTACTTCTCCCTCTGTTGTTATTTTGAAACTTTCTGCCACAAGAGCTCATAAAAACAGTATCACAAAAGGTACATGTTGCTGTTTTTTTCAAAGTTGGAAAAACTTATTTCGTGTGCTTTACATTGACTGGATATGCCACTTGGTATAAAGCAGAATTGACCGAATTATATCTGGAACCAAACATTATTCATATTAACAGTTGACACTTTAGAAGTAAAACTGATGGGAATGTCACTTAATAATAAAAGAATTTTTAGTAAAATATGATCTACCATTAATTTTAAAAATTAAACAGTCTTTTTCTTTTCCAATGACTCCTCACATACCCAATATGTTTGTTTGTTTATTGGATACTTTACACCAACAGTATTTTAGGTATCTGGAGCTGTGTCCACTTGAAGCAGATATTGTGCTGCCTTCACTGTGTATAGCATGCTATGAACACCTGGTATGATACCAGGCCCAGTCACATTATCCTAACACTGGCCCAATGGGTCAAGGAACTTCCCTTATATTTGCTTTAACATTAGCGAGGAAGCTATACCACTACCATTTTCAACGACTTTGGTATGTCCCAAGATTGAACCATGGGTCTCCCATACCAATGCTTTACCAATTGAGCTACCAGGATTGGTATATTCAATTATTTCTTAATAAGGTTATGATTGCAAATATGACCAATCAGATACTGGGTCAAGATCTCCATCTAAGATCATTTTTTGTAGCATTCTGTTTTGGCGTTATTGCATTTAAAACAATGTTTTATCACCACAGATGGAAGCATATCTGCTACAGCAATAACATTGTGCTTCCTCTTTTATTTATAGCTTGCTTTTAATTTATTGTTTAAATTGCACTAGCAATCCTTAAATAAGTTAGCAAAAAGCCTTATAAATTAATGATTTGTATATTAAGACAAGGTATGAAGACAGAGCCCCAGATAATGGTTGTAAGTTCTAATTTGATGATCTGTTGGTTCTTCTTCATACCCAATGTTACTTTGTGTAAATATTGAAATACATTGTTGAAATCAGTCAGATTGCTAGTCAGTCTTATATCAAAACTTTAATTCATATTCAGTATACTTGCTTACTTTAAGATGAACACAAAAAAGTATACTTCTGTTAATATTTTCTAACTTAGTATAAAAAGTTAGTATAAAAAGCAAAAACCGATATTGCTACACTTTCTTTACAAAACCTATTTACTGGTAAATCATTTGAGGTTTCCACAGACCTCAACAAAGTTCTGTGCTGTTAAAATTATTTGTATTTTTTTTTGTAATCAAAGTTTCAATCAATACTGATAAATAACAGTATTAAGTACAATATATTTTGTGTTTTATGAAACTGCCTGGCTATAATATCTCAGGGCTCCAGAAAGTAGAAGCCTCTTTAAAAAAAATTCTAGACCTCTGTAGTAGGTACTCATATAAAACATCTCAACAAGATTCATCATGAGTACCCACAACATTAGGTTAAAGTGATGCTTATGGGATACATTGATCTTACTGTAGATTTGTCTTATCTGTTGCCCTGCTTTATGAATAAGCCCTTTGATTTATGATGTTTGTGGATATTTAAAATATATGACATTATGAGAAACTCATATCAGTAACAGTTTGTCATTGCTTGAAATACTGGAGGCCCCAGGTTCGATCCCGGGCCGCGACATACCAAAGCCGTTAAAGATGGTATTGGTATAGCTCCATTGCTAACGCTCAAGCAAATATAAGGGTAGTTCCACGACTGGTTGGCTCGGTGTCAAGATAATGTGACTGGGTATGGTATCATGCCAGGTGTTCACGGCATGCTATGCACAGTGAAGGCAGCACTATATCTGCTTCACATGGACACCGTCTCCAAATAACTGAAATACTGTTGGTGGGATGATAAACCCAATAAACAAATAAACAAACATTGCTTGAAAAAGCCATGGCTTTAATATGTATTGAAAATATATTTTGTCACCACTATTTCTCAAGTGCCATGTGTTGGATTTTCTTTTCATGTCACAACAAGTATAAGTACCAAGCTTATTTGTGCATATGACTAGACATTTCATAATTGCTTCATATTTACTGGGTTGTGGTCTTTGTAATTTTTGTGGCTTCGAACAAAGCTCGAGGGTATATAGAGATCATCCTGTTTTTACTTTCTTCACCAACCAACATAGCATCAAGAAGTAGTTCATAGGAGGATCAAAAGGTGTCAAAGCGGCAAGAATATTATTTTTCTATTAAATAAACTTTTCAATATAAATGATGGTGATTGATGCTGTTATTGCAAAGTAATGTGCTAACGAAAAAAGTTAACATTATTTCAATGCTGAAAGAGGACAGTACCATTTGTAAATGGATGGCTTTGATGAAAGAATAGACCTAATATATATAAGGGGTGATAATTTTGCAGCAGACACACTGGAAAATAGTAAGCAATATATCTTCGTTTTGAAAGTTAGACTTTGTATCTGTTTAAATTCTCTAGCATAGAGATATTGGAATTGGTAAAAAATGAAACTGTAAAAACAAAGGTTCAAGCAAGAATGATTAAACCCAACGCGCCTATAATGGAATCATCGACTTTAAAAATATTGCAGAAAAACTCATTGAGGCTGCCTGTAAACAACACAGAAAGTGCGGGAAAAGAGGTAGCCATTTAGACGAATCTGAAGCTGACTGAAAATGAAAAATATTTACTATATTCTATAGCTCACATAAGTGTGTGATATATTGGGGAATCTTTGACACCAAAAATAACTGGACATTGCTTGTGTCATTAGTGACTGCTAGTATTTATGAAAAGAAGAAATGGTAAAATTGTCTGGCCTAGTTGTCAATTTATGATGTTAACATTCCAGAAAATGTAGAAATATTGACACATTTCATGATAACCAATGAAGAGACTAAGAACAGTTTAACCAAACAAACACTTATTTATCCACAAAGTCAGATTAGGCCAACATTTTGACCCTGTGTCATGTGTTAATTGAACTGCAATTTCATACCACATGTTCCCTACTTCTCCATAAAAGTGTAAAAATGCAATTTATCATTTTGAACATTCATTGTATTTGTTCATCAACAGAATCCTTTCTGCACCCAAACTTGATCATTAAATGGTATTGAAATCACAATGTATGTTAAGCTCATCTTAGTTTTGATCTTAAAATTATAATTCAATTATGAATGCCTATGGAATAATGTTAACTTAATGATATGTAAATGTATATGAAAGCAGAAGCCAGAATATTAAATTCTTTTTTATGATTCAAGAAAGCATTTATTTAGTACATAGATTGTGAAAATGTTTGGAAATCACATAGATCTCTGATAATTAAATTTATTCAATTTTCAAGATTTTAAGTACATTTTCTTTTTATTTAAAATAACAAAAAGTATAATTTTATCATTCTCTTGGGTAAGCAAACAAAAATGGTAATTGTTATGATTACTGCTCTGTTGTCTCTCTTTTTTCCATAGACTTGTCTACATTATTGAAAGCAAACAAATTTTTTTAATCGTTTATGTCTGCTTCACTAGTAATTATATCTTCATGTTCAGCCCTCGACACCCACTTAAGTCTCTTGTTATATTATTGTATATATTTTGTCTGTATATTGTGTCTGTGATATTTCTTGCAAACCAATTGCCTGATTAGAATGAAACTTGTATAGGATTCCCAGACTTTCTCTGACATAGTAACAGTGACAGTGGCAAAGCTTTGTCATTAGTCCTTATCTCCAACAATTCTATTACCATGATGTCTCTTACATTTCCATTTCAGGTCTTTCCATTTTGTATTGTCTTTGATAGTCAACTTACCATCAAACATGTGGGCACCAGTCTTTCAGCGCTGTTGAAATCCATTAACATCATTGGGTCCAGTCTACGAGATAGATTTCGCTTACGTCGACCACTTATACCTTGTATTTGGTCTAAGGTGAGACATATTACATAAAGTAGCAGAGTTACTATTTGTCCTCGAGACTGTGTTGGTGAAAAGTTGAATTCTATTCCCACTGTATTGTTGCAGACTGTGTGATGCAAGCGATTTTTGCATTAGACCACTTTTACCTTGTTGCTCTAAAGTAAAATTTGAAGTTTATTTTCTGAATTTAGAGAAATGATTCAGTGAGAAGTAATATTTGTATGAAGCACATAGATTGTTTTTTTCCGCAATAACAAAACTGTATCTTCTTGAAATAGTGTGGGCCAATGTGTATATATATATAGGACACATCCTTAAAAAAATGTTGGAATAATATAATAATAAAAAAATATCAAGATTTTTATTTAAGTTACAAATGGGTATCTGTTATTTTATTATTATTTCTAAAAGAAGGTTTTCATAACTTAAATAGGAAGGGAAGAAAGCTGTGTACTTTTCAAAACACCATTGTAAGTAATACAAACTTAAAATGTATTCAGAACTTAAAATTAACATGAATTGTGTCCTTCATACATTAACAAAATGTGTAATTTGTTCATTGCTTATACTTCCTTGCAATTTGGTAATTTTCCTTGACAATTACTTTGTGACATGTAACTGACTAACAGAAAAAAAGTATAAACCTTCTACTTCACTGAGCATACACAGCATATATAACAATTATTCTACCTGATTTGTTTCCTATAAGCAAATAGCAGTATTCTACAATAGATATGTCCATAAGAGTAGCCATGTTTCAATGCTTTTTTGGCTAGGGACATTATGTCCTGAAATTTGAACCTTGTGTCTTTGTTACCTCACTGTTTTATTAGGTTTTCAAAAATGCTATCTTTTAGCCTGCTGTTCACATATTTTTAAGGCTTGGACAAATTGACTGCTAGGGGCTGTCCTGATCAGGATCTACACTATTTGCTGCTAAGTCATTATTGATTAGATAACTTTCACATGTCAACATATAATTTATAAAGCTGAAGTCACTGAGAGTTTAGCATCAGGGTGTAACAAGATGTAGTTTCCTAATGGTTATGGTATGACTGGGCCTTAAGAGCATTTTTCTCATGTTTTCCCCCATTTTGTCTGACAATAACATTAACAAAACCATATAACAAACTAATGTCTCTTTATACATGGTAATACACATATTCTGGTAGAGTTGTTGATCATTCCAGCCAACTTTATAAATGATTATATTATCAGTGTTCAAACGATAATATTACCGTCTCTAAACAACATCATTTTTTAAAGAACTATTAGAGGTTTTACAATCCTATCTTTACTTGTATTTAAAGATTTGTTAATAACTAGATGTTTGTTTAAAAGCTCTAATGTTGCTTACCTTTGCCATAGTGACAGAACAGGTTGTCTAAAAGTTATGGACATGGCTTTCAATATAAAATAAACCTCTTCTAAAAGTATTTTACGTGACTTGTCCATACCAACTAACAATATAAAAGAGTTGCCTTACTACTAATTTAATGATATTAACTTCATTTTAACATACTCAAGGACAAGTGACTCTACAAGTAAAAGTGCAGTGTTACTGTTAAACTGTTTTTCACTAGGGGGCGCCTGTGGCCAACTGGTTAGGGTCACCGACTTGTAACTCCTTAGCCTCTCAGCCGCAAGATTCCAGTCATGTTCGGGGAAAGAACTTTAAATTGGAAAGGTTTTCCAGCTAATTTGTAGTGTGCCAGTGGTTCTACTCAGGCATAAGTCTGGGGTCTTCCTGCACCAATAATTAGCTGGACGTCGCCAATAGTGACCAAAATAGTGTCTGTGCAATGTAACAAAAAACAAATCATGCTACAAGTAAGCTACAAGTCCACAACAAACCAAAGCAACATGCTAGATTGACATTTATAAACGAAAGCAGAATAATGCATCAGACAGTCATATTTATAAAAAATAAATCCATTGTAGTATGCAAGTCATAGCTGTTGTATGTAGTTTAGGTATTTAAGTCATCAGTGGAATATTATAATAAATCTAGTTATACGCAAACATATGTTCTCTATTTACTGTGTCTTTGACACAAAGATAATGCTAAAAGAAAAAGTCCAAATGTTGTGTTTTAACCAATCTTCATCAAACTTGGTCAGAATATTTGTCTTCATGAAGTCTTGGATTTATTATAGTTCATTATTGGGTACACCTGGGTTCAGAAACTAGGACAGAAGGTCAAATTTTAGGAAAAATTTGTGAACATATTGGAGGCCACATTTGTAGCCCAGTCTTCACAAAACTTGCTCAGAATCTTTGTCTGCATGAAATCTTGTATGAATTCATTATTCATAGGTCATTAGTTCAAATCTTAGAAAAAAGCTTGTGAACACACTAGAGGCCACATTTATTGTCCAGTCTTCACCTACCTTGGTCAAAATGTTTGCCTGCATGAAATCTTAGATGAGTTCATAAGCTGCGTCACGTGAGGTCTAAAAAGTATGTCACGAGGTCAAATCTTAGAAAAAGCTTGTGAACATACTAGAGGCCACATTTATAGCCCAATCATCACCAAACTTAATCATAATGTTTGTCTACATGAAATGTTTGATGTGTTCATTATTGGGTCACAGTGGGGTCAAAAAGAAGGTCACTAGATCAAATCTTACAAAAAGCTTGTGAATACACTAGAGGTCACATTTATAGCCCAATCTTCACCAAACCTTGTCAGAATGTTTGTCTTCATGAAATCTTAGATTACCGGTTCATAACTGAGTCAGGTGAGATCAAAAAGTAGATCACTATGACAAATCTTAGAAAAAGCTTGTGAACACACTAGGGGCCACATTTATAGCCCAATCTTCACCAAACTAAATCAGAATGTTTTTCTGCAAGAAATCTTGGATGAGTTCGTTATTGAGTCACGTGGGGTCGCAAAGTTGGTCATTAGGTCAAATTTTAGGAAAACTTTGTGAAAAGGCTTAAGGGATGATGGCCCAATCTTCGCCCAATATTAGGCCAGAATGTTTGCCAGTATTATATCTTAGATATGTTTTTAAGTAGGTTACAAGGATTCAGTAGGTCAGTAGGTAAAATTCTAGAAATTGTTATCCAACCCAGTGACCACCCTAATGTTCAAATCTTTACCAAGGATTTCTAAAGTAAACCACTCTTAATTACTTGACGCCAGGTATGAGCAGACTAATAACATCAGGTATGAGATTCAGAGGCATCATGGCCCTCTTGTTTTAACTGTTATGTTTATGCTATTTTAGCAGGAAATGACCATATTGTTATATATCTATTATGGTATTTGGTTTCTTTTGTTTCTAAAAATAACAACCACTTAAGCTAAAAACAATAAATGTAAGAACTGTGACAAAAATCACAATTAAAACCTTAATAATATCAATTGTTGATTATTATTTTTGTATTATGTAACTGCACTATTTAGGGGCAGACTGAACTAATTATCACAGACTTATACAGAAACATTTTAGTAGATAGATGTGTAAAATTTCTTTGTCATTCAAGTTTTGTTAGGATTTAAACCATTTTGTTGTTCATATTTATTGTTACAATGTATTTTGTGCCAGTGCACTCAATACAGAAATGGTCTGACAAATTGCGATTGGTATGCCAGGTAATTCCCATGCATATTGTACTGTAGTTGAGCTTTTTCTGTCTGTTTTGAATTTACAGACACTCAAGTGACCTCAGTCATTTGCACTTGGAACTGAGGTCAAACAGTGCTAATGTAAAATGTGCTAAATATGAATTTACAGATAGGTACCTAGTTCAATTGTTTTCCAACTGAAATTGACGTGCTTTTAATAACAGAGATACATTTTATATGGTTTTACATATGTCTACATTTAATGATGAGTATTAACAACTTTCATGTGCCCTGAACTACATACTTGGATCAGTACATACAAAGTAAGTAAGCATATATACAAAACAATATTTTATGATTTGGATGATGATTTATTTCGATTTATTTATGATACTAAATTAGTTGTTCTGTTACTTAATAATGTAAGTGTTGGTCTGAGGTATAAGCTTGTAAGTGCTCATATATGCAACTGTGTTGTGAAAACATTTTCTGTGTTGACTGCTCTGTTTTACATTTTAATATTACATTATTTTCTGGTGACTTTGAAGCTCTGCATCAACTTTATCTTTGCAAACCCTTATATGAACATGATTCTTATGCTGTGATGCATACATGTAAAGTCAACATACGATTATCACAAATACTCTTCTGTATTTCCAAAACTTAAAATTATATCTTTAAACTCAATATAACCGGTATTATCTTAAGGTCAAAAGATTGTGTGAAAGTACAATCAAGCTTTCATCATGATGCCATTTCTATAACCGTTCCCTTTTCTTTTTTCAGACTTTAGTTATCTTTTATTAAAATAAAAAGATAAATATTCATTGTCAAAAAAAGATAAATATTCATTTTTCTTTAGATTTTACAGTTCCAGCGTGTGATCTTTGAGCTTGAGTTCATCAGCCATGACACAAGTGACCTTGACCTTCACTCAGGATTGCAAAGAAGCATGCCAGGAGTGGGCAGCACTACCTCAGGATCAGCTAGAAGCTTGGAGGAAAGGATTCTGTTGAGAGGGCAGATGAAATACATGCAGGAGTGGGATATGATAGCATTCCTCAGTACACCACTGTGAGTCCAGAGTCTTTTTACTTGAGTGAAAGGTTTTGGTTATATTTGTCTGGCCTAATTTTGTACAGTTTATCACTTACAATTTTGTTCTGCATTAAAAATATATATATATATATATATATTTGAAAAATAATGGTTTTAGTCTTAAAGTTCACTCATGCAAGGTAAGAAATTCGCCAACATCAAAATAAAAAACATTTTAAAGCAATTTTGTATGCCCCTACCATTCAAAGTACTAGCGGTAATATGCTAATATTCCTGCTCTTAAATTTATTAGACATTGGGATAAATAATTTTCATGATAACAGACACACATCATGAAAACATCAACAGTTCACACCATACAATTTTATGTTTTGTAAATATTTGTGTAAATCAGGTCAAGTTAGATACTAAAAACAATCAGGATACCAGAAGAATTATGTCCCTTTCTTTTAGTATTCTTATGTTATTTATTTGTTCAGGTAAGTAACATTGATAATTTTTGGAAGGACTGAATGAATTTGAAATAGGTTTGGCATGTTATTTTTTAATATTTAAATATTAAATCAACTACAATTTTTGTTGGTATCTGCTAGATGTCAGTGGAGTTGTGGCCATTTTTTGCCATTTTCTTTTGAATTTTTTTGTTTCCAATCAATGAGTGTATGTAAAGACTTAACTTATCCATTATCGATTATAGAATCAACGATTTGAAGAATCTACAGAAGATAGGCCTCTACATCAACGATCTCAACATGTTTGATATGAGTCGGGATATGGTCTTAGCAGGCTGGCAGCATTCCTCTAAATTAGAGAGGTCTATAGAACAGGTAACTGGGGAAATAATATTAATTTTCTTCTTTTTTTTAAGATCATTTATGATATCTTTCTTAAGTGGCTAAAGAGTTTCTAGACCTATACGAAGTCATATGGTTGAGGCAGCTATTGACACAGATTGGATTTAAAAATCTGATAAGTGTACCAGACATTATTATTTAGAGGTATTTTAAATTAACAGTACCCTCTAACTCTGTCTCTTAACCCTTTTATAATCTTATAATTATTGTCAAAGTTTATAAAAAACGAAAAGTCTGTACAGAAAGTATATATCAAATATAAATTCATTCACCTTTAGACATTCATTATTAAATTGTTATGTCTTTTTTTACAACCATATGTGTTCATAGCAACGAGAGCAGAGTGACAAGATCACCGATACAATGATGAAGGCAGAAGAATGGAAGAACATCAGTGACAATCTTCTCTATTCCATGATCCCCAAATGTATTGCCGAGAGGCTCAAAGAGGGGGCCAACCCCATAGATACATGTGAGGTAAGGTACCTTCACCTGCTAAGCACCATTTGATCACACACCTCAGCAAATCGTGTAGATCAAGATAAGCCTGCTATGCTTGAAACTGTCTCATAACATTTAGCACTTTTTGCTACTGTGTTTCTTTGGGAGCATATCATTTTTGCATGGCCTATCCATCCTACCTTTTGTTTTTCTATCCAATGGCCTTAAATCCACAATTGTGATTTCTCACACAAAGACAACACACCTTGTCCAGAGTTCAAGATTCTACCTTGAAGTTCACTGACACATGATGACCTTCAAGCAAGTCCCATTCCTGCACATAATTAAGTTTGTGCAAGAGTTGAACAGAATTGAGCATCAATCAGTTTAACTGTTGATTAATTACATAGCAGTTTATTGAGTAAATTGTTTCAATTTCACTTATTGTTGTGGTTTGCTCACATTTGAATTGCACAAGTAAAGAGGCAAATCTCCTAGATACATGAGAACATGACACTTAGTAAAGGGGCATATCCCTTAGATACATGGGAACATGACACTTAGTAAAGGGGCATATCCCTTAGATACATGAGAACATGACACTTAGTAAAGGGGCATATCCAATAGATACATGAGAACATGACACTTAGTAAAGGGGCAAATCCCATGGATGTATGGGAAAGTGACACTTAGTAAAGGGGCATATCCCATGGATGTATGGGAAAGTGACACTTAGTAAAGGGGCATATCCCATGGATGTATGGGAAAGTGACACTTAGTAAAGGGGCATATCCCATGGATGTATGGGAAAGTGACACTTAGTAAAGGGGCATATCCCATGGATGTATGGGAAAGTGACACTTAGTAAAGGGGCAGATCCCATTGATACATGAGAATATGACACTTAGTAAAGGGGCAGATCCCATTGATACATGGGAAAATGACACTTAGTAAAGGGACATGTCCCATAGATACATGAGAACATGGCACTTAGTAAAGGGGCATATCCCATAGATACATGGGAACATGACACTTAGTAAAGGGGCCTATCCCTTAGATACATGAGAACATGACACTTAGTAAAGGGGCATATCCCATAGATACATGAGAACATGGCACTTAGTAAAGGGGCATATCCCATAGATACATGAGAACATGACACTTAGTAAAGGGGCATATCCCTTAGATGCATGAGAACATGACACTAAGTAAAGGGGCATATCCCATAGATACATGAGAACATGACACTTAGTAAAGGGGCATATCCCATAGATACATGAGAACATGGCACTTAGTAAAGGGGCATATCCCTTAGATACATGAGAACATGACACTTAGTAAAGGGGCATATCCCTTAGATACATGGGAACATGACACTTAGTAAAGGGGCATATCCCTTAGATACATGAGAACATGACACTTAGTAAAGGGGCATATCCCATAGATACATGAGAACATGACACTTAGTAAAGGGGCATATCCCATAGATACATGAGAACATGGCACTTAGTAAAGGGGCATATCCCATAGATACATGAGAACATGGCACTTAGTAAAGGGGCATATCCCATAGATACATGAGAACATGACACTTAGTAAAGGGGCAGATCCCATAGATACATGGGCACATGACAGTTAAGGGGCAAATCCCATAGATACATGGGAACATGACACTTAGTAAAGGGGCAAATCCCATAGATACATGAGAACATGACACTAAGTAAAGGGGCAGATCCCATAGAACATGGGCACATGACAGTTAAGGGGCAAATCCCATAGATACATGAGAACATGAATCTTAGTAAAGGGGCTAATAACATAGATACATGTGAGGTATGACACTCAGCAACGGGGCAATTCTCATCCAGACATGTAAGATGTGGCACTCAGCAATGGGGGCAAGTTCCATAGATGCATTTGAGACATGGTACTTTTTCTAAAGTGACAAGTTCCATAGATTAATGAGATATGACACCCAGCAAAGGGGCAAATTTCTCAGATTCATGTGAGATATTACACTCAGCAATGGGGTAAATCCCATAGATACACATGAGGTATGACGCTAAGCAATGTGGAAAATCCCATAGATAGATGTGAGGTGTGACACTTTGCAAAGGGGCCTTTCCTTCATGTGAGATTTATCTTCAAACAAACTTAGAACATAGTTTACGTTGTATAAGGTGTGCGCTATTGATGACATTGGATTGTGACTCAGACTGGGACAAACACTATATAGGCATTCTTCAAAGTTTTTTCTTTTTTTAATTCATTCCTTAACATGATAAGAAGACATTGAATATGGTTTAAACAATTCATCTATGTCAGAAATGCTATTGACTCTTGAGAGGTAGAGCACCATTCATATGTTTTCAACACTTATACTATTATATGAACACATCATAAGAGTTGGGCCAAATAAACATTCTGTTGTATATTGCATAAACATCATAACTTGTAGTTAAATGTAAGATAGGGATTTGTGATAGCATTTTTTCGCTTCTTCATTCATTTATCAAAAAGAGATTTGTTGTAGTATCTCAATTAATCCTCTTCACTTCATTTATTTATCAAAAAGAGATTTGTTGTAGCATATCAATTAATCCTCTTCACTTCATTCATTCATCAAAAAGAGATTTGTTGTAGCATCTCAATTAACCCTCTTCACTTCATTCATTCATCAAAAAGAGATTTGTTGTAGCATCTCAATTAATCCTCTTCACTTCATTTATTTATCAAAAAGAGATTTGTTGTAGCATATCAATTAATCCTCTTCACTTCATTCATTCATCAAAAAGAGATTTGTTGTAGCATATCAATTAATCCTCTTCACTTCATTCATTCATCAAAAGGGAATTTGTTGTAGCATCTCAATTAACCCTCTTCCCTTCATTCATTCATCAAAAGGGAATTTGTTGTAGCATCTCAATTAACCCTCTTCACTTCATTCATTCATCAAAAGGGAATTTGTTGTAGCATCTCAATTAACCCTCTTCCCTTCATTCATTCATCAAAAAGAGATTTGTTGTAGCATCTCAATTAACCCTCTTCCCTTCATTCATTTATCAAAAAGAGATTTGTTGTAGCATCTCAATTAATCCTCTTCCCTTCATTCATTCATCTAAAAGAGATTTGTTGTAGCATCTCAATTAATCCTCTTCACTTCATTCATTCATCAAAAAGAGATTTGTTGTAGCATCTCAATTAACCCTCTTCCCTTCATTCATTTATCAAAAAGAGATTTGTTGTAGCATCTCAATTAACCCTCTTCCCTTCATTCATTTATCAAAAAGAGATTTGTTGTAGCATCTCAATTAATCCTCTTCACTTCATTCATTCATCAAAAAGAGATTTGTTGTAGCATCTCAATTAACCCTCTTCCCTTCATTCATTTATCAAAAAGAGATTTGTTGTAGCATCTCAATTAACCCTCTTCACTTCATTCATTCATCAAAAGGGAATTTGTTGTCGCATCTTAATTTACCCTTTTTATTTCTTCATTCATTTATTAAAAGAGGGTTAATTGTAGCATCTTTATATACCATTTCCATTTCTACATAAGTTTATTAAACAGATAAATACAAATATTATGTGGAGATGCTTATAAATAGCAGTAACTGTTGGGTTAGGGTAGCAAATAACTAAGATTTTGTAATGGTTAGTAATAAATGAAGCATGTAAAGCATTGCTATGTAAAACAAACAAGTTGTTTTCACAGTGTATCATTTACCTCTGCAGGTGTTTGACAATGTGACCATCATGTTTAACTACATGGTTGGTTTTGCTGAGATCTGTGCCTCGGCCACTCCAATGGAGATTGTCAGATGTATAAATGGATACTTTATACTGTTTGACAACATTGTCGACAAGTATGATGTATTCAAGGTAAGACAATACTGCAGTAGTGATTTTAATGGATTAATTTTTTCCATGCTAAGTTTTTCCATATAGGCAAAATAGTTGTTGTAATTTAAATGCTAACAATAATCTTGCCCTGTAGGGTTATCTGTTAGCAGATTTATTGAAACTATTTGAATTCCTGCAATTTGAGACAACATGTGGTTAAAGGCTTGAGAACAATGTAGATCATACAGTGAACAATATAGATTTAAAAGTAAATAGTGTAGATCTGACAGGGCTTTGTGTAGATCTTAAAGTAAATAGTATAGATCTTACAGTGAATAGTATAGATCTAACAGTATAATGTGTAGATCTTACAGTAAATATTATAGATCTTACAGTGAATAGTGTAGATCTTACAGTATAATGAGTAGATTTTACTGAAAATAGTATAGCTCTTACAGTTAAATGTATAGATCTTAAAGTAAATAGTATAGAGCTTAAAGTAAATAGTATAGAGCTTATAGTAAATAGTATAGAGCTTACAGTAAATATTAGAGATCTTACAGCAGACTGTCAACTGATTCTTATATTCCTTTATTTCTTCTATATTTTGGATCGAAATCCTATATTCGGAAAAACCTTCTTTATTTTCCATATGTTTCTAAATTTTTAGAAATATTCCTATATTTTTAGCAAATTATCACAGATAAATGAATAGAGTAAATATTGCTTTGATACTGCTTTTGGCTTCTTTCTTTACAGGTAAGAGAATTTCTATGCCTGCAACAGCATCACAATCCTTCAGACAATGCTGCAGTGCTCCTCTTCGTCATCTGTCAGGTTACCTTGCAAGGCAGTGCAATAGGACACAGGTCTTTTAGGTGACCATTCAGATGATGGTGATGTGCTTCGCAGCATCCTTCTGCCTGGATTGTGATGCTGTTGTTCAAAGTTAATGGTTTCCTTAATTTTTATGGTAGAAATTTTAGACATTGATTATTGTAAATACTGTAATATACAGGTAAGAATTATTAGTATAAGTGTCAGAAAATGAATGTAGGTGAAGTTGGAAATTCATATATTTTACATCAAAACTATCCAAAAACTCCTATATTTTTTGCGAAAATATTCCTATATTCCTCCTATATTTTGGAGAAGAATTGGTTGACAGCCTGTCACAGTGAATAGTGCAGCTCTAAAGTTAATAATCTAGATCTTAAAGTCAATAATGTAGAACAAACATTATGTATTGTATACTAAATGGTAAATTCTGTAAATCTAACATAAAATAACACAAAAATGAACAGTACATAATATAGTTCTTATAAGAAATAATGCAGATTTAACAGTAAAAAATACAGATCTAGCTATATGTTATGTTAATAAAATCATAAAATAATATAGATCTAACAGAAAACAATGCAGATCTGACAGTAAATAATATAATACTAGCAGTAAGGTATGCAGATCTGACAGTAAATAATATAATACTAGCAGTAAGCTATGCAGATCTGACAGTAAATAATATAATACTAGCAGTAAGGTATGCAGATCTGACAGTAAATAATATAATACTAGCAGTAAGGTATGCAGATCTGACAGTAAATAATATAATACTAGCAGTAAGCTATGCAGATCTGACAGTAAATAATATAATACTAGCAGTAAGCTATGCAGATCTGACAGTAAATAATACAATACTAGCAGTAAGGTATGCAGATCTGACAGTAAATAATATAATACTAGCAGTAAGCTATGCAGATCTGACAGTCAATAATATAATACTAGCAGTAAGGTATGCAGATCTGACAGTAAATAATATAATACTAGCAGTAAGGTATGCAGATCTGACAGTCAATAATATAATACTAGCAGTAAGGTATGCAGATCTGACAGTAAATAATATAATACTAGCAGTAAGCTATGCAGATCTGACAGTCAATAATATAATACTAGCAGTAAGCTATGCAGATCTGACATTAAATAATATAATACTAGCAGTAAGCTATGCAGATCTGACAGTAAATAATATAATACTAGCAGTAAGCTATGCAGATCTGACAGTAAATAATATAATACTAGCAGTAAGGTATGCAGATCTGACAGTAAATAATATAATACTAGCAGTAAGCTATGCAGATCTGACAGTGAATAATATAATACTTGCAGTAAGGTATGCAGATCTGACAGTAAATAATATAATACTAGCAGTAAGCTATGCAGATCTGACAGTAAATAATACAGAACTATCAGTAACCTATGCAGATCTGACAGTAAATGATACAGAACTAGCAGTAAATAATAAATCTAGCAGAAATATAATATTGGACTAGCCATAAAAATGCAGATCTAACCATAAATAATGTAGATTTAAACATAAATATTTCAGATCTAGCCATAAATAATGCATTTAGATCTAACAGAAAAAATATCTGGCTGAAAAAAATAGGGATTAAACAGTAAATATTGTAGATCTAACAGTAAATAATTAATAGATCAAACAGTAAATAATATAGATCTAACGGTAAATAATATAGATCTAACAATAAATAATGTAGATCGAACAGTAAATAATGTATATATTGAATAGTAAATAATATAGATTTAACAGTAAATAATATATATCAAATAGTAAATAATATAGATCTAACAGTAAATAATGGAGACTTTTTGTAAATCTATGTCATAGTGACCAGTAAACACAAGTTATCTTATTTGATTATTTATTCAAATTACAAATATAATCTACCCAACCAAATGGTAGCAAATACACAAAACCCCAACATAAAACACTACAATATCATACATACAACATGCATACAATTACAAAAATGATAAAGTTGAGAACAAGCTTATTTTTCCTTGTTGATGACATCTACAGTATTTGATGTCCTGCTTGCAGTAGAGATCACATGACTTGCCTAACTGTAAATAATTTAGATCTAGGAGATAATAATTTAGATCCTGGTCATAAAACTTTCCGTAGGGCATGACAGATTTTGATCTTTACTTAGAAAAACTGCTTAAGCAAAGAATCATGTTATTTGATCTAAAAAAGTGAATTATTAAGGCACATGTATGTAGTAAATATTGCACTCTGATTGCTTAAAACATTGTTTACTGTTCCAAAACTTATAACAACTCTTCGTGACTAGGTGCGATTAGGGAAATGATGTATTTGTAAAATAAAGTAAATAAGTAAAATATCTGTGTAGGTTGAGACATTGGGTGACCCAGTCTACATGGTAGCAGGAGGGGTACCAGACAGAAACCCTGATCATGCCATCAACGTAGCTGGCCTTGCTCTAGAACTTCAGGCAGAGGCTAAAACACTGATGGACCCATTTGGCAAGGATCATCTTAAAACCAGAATAGGTAAATGGACCTTACATTGTATCTGTCTGTCATCAGATGTTTATATATGGATTGACAGTGTTCACTTATATGGATTGACAGTATCCACTTATATTGATTGACAGTATCCACTAATATGGATTGACAGTATCCACTTATATTGATTGACAGTTTTTTCACTTATATATCCATATAAGTATTCACTAATATGGACTGACAGTATTCACTTATATTGATTGACAGAATTTACTTATATGGATTGACAGTATTCACTTATATGGATTAACAGTATTCACTTACATGAATTGACAGTATTCACTTACATGGATTGACAGTATCCACTTATATGGATTGACAGTATCCACTTATATGGATTGACAGTATTTTCACTTATATGGATTGACAGTATTTACTTATATGGATTAACAGTATTCACTTACATGGATTGAACAGTATTCACTTATATATGGATTGACAGTATTTTTACTTATATGGATTGACAGTATTCACTTATATGGATTGACAGTATTCACTTACATGGATTGAACAGTATTCACTTATATGTATTGAACAGTATCCACTTATATGGATTGACAGTATCCACTATGGATTGACAGTATCCACCTATATGGTCTGACAGTATTCACTTATATGGATTGACAGTTCTCACTTATATGGATTGACAGTATTCACTAATATGGATTGACAGTATGCACTTAGGTAACATACAAGGCAAAAGTGCACATTTTAGAAGTGCAGAGCCTCTAGTAATAAAATTAGGTAAGGCCAGCACTTTAACCCATCAACATCATCTGAATGTATTACAATTTTATATCAGCATGTTTCAAACCTCTATGAAAATGTACAACAATCATTAAATAATTTATTAGTGACACATGATTACTTTTTTACAGCAGCTAACAGTTATTAAATATCATTCCATCACTTTCTGTCCAAGAAGCCAGACTAGCTCACCTCTTGACCTCTCACAATCAAATGAAGAAAAAAAAATCAAGGATAGGTTACCCTGAAATAAATTTTGCCTGAGTTATGGCCCTTTTTCAACATTGAAACTACTGTGTTTTTGCGGTTTTGTTAAGGTCATTTTTTAAAAAAAAGCCAGGAGATTGACTTCAAACTTCTTAACTGTCAATTTATAGGTCAGGTAACCTTGAAGTTAATTTTGGCACAGTTAGACTGATTTTTTTAACTTTCAGAAGTTTCTATGTGTTTTTGTCAGTAACTGTCTATCGATGGGAAATGTGGAGTGCATTGTATGGACAGCTCTTGTTGTTCCTGTTATTCTGTTTGGAATTATAATGAAAACTGGCAATTATAATAATAATAACTACTTTATTGGAAGAGGCTTCACAGTTGGATAAACCCATTCTTCCATGAAGCACTAAAACTTGTGTTATTGATTTATAGTTTAATTTGAGTAATTACTATGTATACGGCATTGAGCAAAGCTTGGGAGTATAAGGATCATGCTGTGTTTACTTTCTGCACCGAACAGCAACACAACAGCGCCGCATCAACAAGTAGTTCATAGGCTGATTAATTGGTGTTGTAGCTGCAAGAATAATTGTTGTTTTTCTATTCATTACCTTTTCAATATAAATTATGGTGATTTTTCATGCAAAGTAAAATGATGTACAAATACTTACGCTAAAAGTTCACATTATTTCATTTATTTATTTGGAGAAGACAATAGCATTTATGTGAATGGCTTTGATGAAGGAATAGACCTAATATATATTAGGGGTGGTGGGTGTCGCAGCAGACGCAATCTGTGGAAAATATAGTGATATATCTTTGTTATCAAAGTTTGGCTATATGCCTTTTGAAATTCCTTAGCTTACAGATAGTGGAAATAGATAAAATGCAACTGTGAGAAGACAGGTTCAAGCAAGAATAATTAAACTCAATGCACCATAATTGAGTTGTCTGCTTATAAACTGTCATGGGCAACTCATTGACTGTAAAAAAAAAATACAATACGATGCAGCAATTTTGATGCTTCTAAAGCAGGCTGAAAATGTAAAATATCCAGTTTAATTTACAGCCTACATAGGTGTGGAATATTGAGGAATCTTTAACACCAAAAACAACTGAACATTTCCTGTGTCATTAGTGAATGCTTGTGTTTACACACACTAAAATGGTACTGACCTAGTTGTTGATTTATAATGTTGACATTTCCAAATATTACATGTCATCAATATGGAAATTGTTGATGTATTTAACAAAAAAGGAAGAATAGCTTAACTGAACAAACACTTATGCAGCCAAAACTTTTGGTGAGGCCAACATTATCATCCCGTGGCATATATGAAATAAATTGCAATTTTGTACCCACCTGTTTCGTATCACTCTGTGGAAGTGGAAACATGCATTTGATTTGATCAGTTTTGAAATAATAATGATTACTCCTTAGCAGAAACCTTGCTGCACTACAACTTGGTCATTTAATGTTATAGAAGTCCTGTAAGTTTTTCTTAGTTTTAATCTTTCAATTATAACTTGATTGTGGATGCCTATTGATTACTGTTAACATAATGTAATGTGAATGAATATGAAAGCAGAAGCCAAAATCTTCAATTCTGCTTGTGATTTCAGAAAACAGTTATACAGTAACTGTAATGTGATAGTGCTAGGAAACACAAAGGTCTAGGATAATTCATTCAATTTGTAGGATTTTCGAGGCATTTTTTTATTTAAAATAATTAAAAGTATGATATTATCTAGGACTTGGGTAAACATACAAGAAATATAATTATTATTACTTCCCTTCTGTCTGTCCTTTTCTTTGTTAATCTGTCTACATTATCTGGAATATCCATTGCAATAAAAGACTACATCCTTCGAGTTTAGATTACAGGTATAGAATTACAGGCTGTTTTTTAATCACTTATGTCTGCTTCATTAGTCATTATATCGTCATGTTCAGCGTTCAATATTTGTTTTAAGTTGTTTTATTGGGCAATACAACTGTGGCTGTTTTAGCCTTTGATTTACACTTTATAGTGGGGAAAAAGCTCATATAATTATAGTAAAATGCTTGGCTGTCATAAGAAATTATGGAATGTGTGCTGTATAATAATAATCAAACAATATTAGTAAGACTCATTAACAGGGATCTTCCACCGTAAATATTGTTTCTTAAATTTAAGATCTTGATTCTGCTGAATAGACACTTAAGGGCTAAATAATTCTAACTTTGTGAACCAGAAAATAAAATGTTTTTGGTAAGAATTCTAGGCCAAGCATTGAAACCATACATCTGACCCTATGATGAGATTTTTTCCGAACTGTTGAAAATAATATATATAAAAAGGTATTATTTCAACCCAGGATTTAGGAAGCATTAAGATTGTCATTGCCATTGCACTGCTACTGTGTCTTCTTTGCAAACTCTTCAACATTGTCAATGCATCTAAACAAAACACATTATAAAAATACAGTTTAGGGTGTTTTTGTTCATTTGGGCCAGCTTTTTCCAGACAATGTTTCTTCATGTTCAGCTTTCAACAGTCCTTGAAGAAGCTGTATCCAGTAACACCATGTTGCCTTTCTGGAATTTGATTTGTTTTTGTCTAACATTTACCATAGAAGTGCTAGATGACTTACATGGTCCACACAGTAAACTTGTTTACAGATCAGGTTTTTAAAATTTGATATGTTTTTTTCAACTTTTATGGATTTGTTTTAAGTATTGTGTTTCCAAAGTAAGATCACATCCGCTGAAATAAGAGTCTAAAATGATAAAAACTGTTTCCTATTAAAACATATATTGTCAAGTGTCACAAACAATCTGAGCCTATAACTGTGCCCGTGTGTAACCAGCATGCTGAGCCCATAACAGTGTGTAGTGTGTTACCAGCATACTGAGCCTTTAACCATAAGTCATGTGTTACCAGCATACTGAGCCTTAACTGTTTGTCATGTAATACCAGCATCCTGAGCCTTTAACTGTATGGCATGTGTTACCAGCATACTGAGCCTTTAACTGTTTGTCATGTAATACCAGCATACTGAGCCTTTAACTGTTTGTCATGTGTTACTAGCATACTGAGCCTTTAACAGTATGGCATGTGTTACCAGCATACTGAGCCTTTAACCATATGTCATGTAATACCAGCATACTGAGCCTTAACTGTTTGTCATGTAATACCAGCATACTGAGCCTTTAACTGTATGGCATGTAATACCAGCATACTAAGCCCTTAACTGTTTGTCATGTAATACCAGCATACTGAGCCTTTAACTGTTTGTCATGTAATACCAGCATACTGAGCCTTTAACTATATGGCATGTGTTACCAGCATACTGAGCCTTTAACTGTATGGCATGTGTTACCAGCATACTGAGCCTTTAACTGTTTGTCATGTAATACCAGCATACTGAGCCTTTAACTGTATGGCATGTAATACCAGCATACTGAGCCTTTAACTGTTTGTCATGTAATACCAGCATACTGAGCCTTTAACTGTTTGTCATGTGTTACCAGCATACTGAGCCTTTAACAGTATGGCATGTGTTACCAGCATACTGGGCCTTAACTGTTTGTCATGTAATACCAGCATACTGAGCCTTTTACTGTTTGTCATGTGTTACCAGCATACTGAGCCTTTAACTATATGGCATGTGTTACCAGCATACTGAGCCTTTAACTGTTTGCCATGTGTTACCAGCATACTGAGCCTTTAACTATATGGCATGTGTTACCAGCATACTGAGCCTTTAACTGTTTGTCATGTGTTACCAGCATACTGAGCCTTTAACTATATGGCATGTGTTACCAGCATACTGAGCCTTTAACTGTTTGTCATGTGTTACCAGCATACTGAGCCTTTAACTATATGGCATGTGTTACCAGCATACTGAGCCTTTAACTATATGGCATGTGTTACCAGCATACTGAGCCTTTAACCATATGTCATGTGTTACCAGCATACTGAGCCTTTTACTGTTTGTCATGTAATACCAGCATACTGAGCCTTTAACCATATGTCATGTGTTACCAGCATACTGAGCCTTTTACTGTTTGTCATGTAATACCAGCATACTGAGCCTTTAACCATATGTCATGTGTTACCAGCATACTGAGCCTTTTACTGTTTGTCATGTAATACCAGCATACTGAGCCTTTAACTATATGGCATGTGTTACCAGCATACTAAGCCTTTAACTGTTTGTCATGTGTTACCAGCATACTGAGCCTTTAACCATATGTCATGTGTTACCAGCATACTGAGCCTTTAACTATATGGCATGTGTTACCAGCATACTGAGCCTTTAACTATATGGCATGTGTTACCAGCATACTGAGCCTTTAACCATATGGCATGTGTTACCAGCATACTGAGCCTTTAACTATATGGCATGTGTTACCAGCATACTGAGCCTTTAACTGTTTGTCATGTGTTACCAGCATACTGAGCCTTTAACCATATGTCATGTGTTACCAGCATACTGAGCCTTTTACTGTTTGTCATGTAATACCAGCATACTGAGCCTTTAACCATATGTCATGTGTTACCAGCATACTGAGCCTTTTACTGTTTGTCATGTAATACCAGCATACTGAGCCTTTAACTATATGGCATGTGTTAGCAGCATGCAGGCATTTAACTGTATGTTACGTGTTCAAAGCATGCTGAGCCATTAAACATTTTATGTCATGTTAAGCACAACAATCCATTCTCTCTGCTGTATTTATTTTTATTCTTTGGCTTTATTGATCTATTAAAAACCTTATTGACGTTTTACTTTTCCTTCTATCATTATAGGAACATTTAAACAGTAGTTATATTTAAACTTCTGTGTTTCATTGCTCCATATTTATTGAGCAAAAGAAAGGTAATTTCTCTTCTCTTTACATCTCTTGAGTTTATGAAGTTTTATTCCAAGAAATAAAGTTTGCATGAAGATTGATAATTAGATATATAAACTGTGAAACTGTAGCAGCTTAAAATGCTTCTTATTCTCTAGATAAGAATTTAATCTATGTTTTATGTTACTTTCTGTCAGTTTGTTACCAAGTCTACAACATGCAGCATGCAATGTTTGATGTTCAATTTGAGACAACACAATAGCATTTGTGTCCTTAATTGCTATTTTATATAGAAATATATGTTTTAATTCTCCTGTTAAGTGTGTGGAAGGTTTAACTGTAGCATTAAAATATTGTCTGGATAAAAGTACTAAACTTCTCAGAAATGTAATGAGTAATTGTGAACAGAGTTTATTTGCCTTTAATCAAAAGAGTATTTTCTCATTATGAAAAACAGGGACTGTTCACTGTAAACAGTGTTTATTATCATCTTGCACAAAGTTGAATCAACCCTTGAAACCCTGTGCAATTGTCTCCCCATGTACAATATATAAACCTAAAATTGGTACATATTATATATCCCTTATTCTAGGGTTGACCCGTCAGATTGTTTATACTAATATAATAATGTAAAGTGCAGACGGGTTATATTTCCTTGGTCCCAAAGAGGGAGACTTAGGCTCCCAGAGAGGGAGATTGGGCTGCCAGGGAGGGAGATTTCCGTGAATGCGCGTTAAATTGACAATGTGGCTTATTTCTATTTGTAAAATAGTTTTTTTTGTCTTTTTTATTAATGATAATAGTAATTTCAGTGATAAATATGATCTTTACAATATTTTAAAATGAATTATGAAATATATCTAGCATATTTTAGTTCACTTTATAGATATAAATTGTATGCTTTGGTTTTAAGCATGTGGTCTTCAACAGTCAAACATAGCGTAAACAAGTCAAGTGTCAAGAGCACTTACTAATGAATTTTAAAAAGGTTTCCAAAGAAATCATGAGTATGCAAGCATAAAAATAGTTTATTTAATTTGTAAGTTATTGACAAAATAGTTTTGATAATTATAAAATATTAGTGGTAAACACATTGATACCATTACTGTCTAAACAAAGTTAAATGAATTTAGAATACATGAAGACATTTTACTAATCAAGAATAAATAGCAAACAAGTGTTTTTCTATGACAAAGTAGTAAATAGATAACTGTTGAGATTTTTTTTACATATATAAACCACATACTAATGTAAAAAAAGTTTAAATTATTTTACATTAATTAAAGAATTCATCTTTTGGCAATGTATAATATAAACTGCTTTGAACTACCAGTAGTTGAAATGGAAAATATGTTTTAAAAGTGTCTATGGTTGGCAATTTATTAACTGTTCATGCACAAAATGAAATGGTATCAACTGCCATGAAAACCATTTACTTTTATGATAAATGTATGTTTGCAGGAAGAAGACACACTTCCTTTCAAATAGAAACAACACAATTGTAAAGTAAAGAAACGTTTACTCCTTAAAAAGCTAAAGTCAAAGTAAGCTTTACATAATATTTGGAAATGTACACCATTTCTTAGATTTGATCCCTTCCAATGTTACTGTGACCCTTGCAGATTTGTCTCCTAAATCCCACACCCGACATATTTCAGGACAGAAGCTTGCATACATGTCTTACACAATGTGTTGTTTTGTGAGTGCCCATAATGTCCTAAATAATATGCAGTTAGCAAAAGGCCTTACAAAGTATCTAATTAAAATCATTGATTGTTTTAGTAGCACAATGCACAAATATACATGTTGCAAGCTCTGTGTATTCAGCAGTGTTATTGTTTCACACATTCATCTCTTTCATGCTAACTTTAGGGTTAGAATCTAAATTGGTGATTCTTCCAGTCAGTCCATTTGGATTTGGATTTGGGTTTGCTTATTTTGTTAAATTCCTCCTCACTAATTTACTTTTACATTTGGCTTGCTCATGAATACTCTGTCCTGTGCCTTTTCAAATTTGAGTATATGTTGCAATGCTCATTGGACTTTGTCATATATTCTTATTCATGGAATAGAAACTAGATCGCTCGCTTCGTTCGCTCCCTTTGGTTTTTAATTCCAGGATGAGTCGCCCGCCCATTTAGACACTAACCTTAACATGGTAAAACTGTACACAATCATCTTGGTAACAAAAAGAAAATCAATACAAGAGTAAGTTTTATGAGTACATATGAACGCATCAGTTTCAACAAATGTGGTAGTCTGCTGACAAAATGGCGCTATGACGTGATGACGTCACACATAATTAGCACTAGTTTGTTTGTTGTATGTTTGTAAGGCACGTAGGCAGGTCAGTGGGCAAACGTTTTTGAATTATTCTGTCATGTAAGTTGCTTGCATTAAAGTGCATGCATGTCCTTTTTTCTACATATTTACATGATTTACGTTGTGTATTTAGAGTACCGAAGTAAATGGAAATCAGTGTACTTTTTTGCAGTAAGCAGGTTTGTCAATCACAATAATAATGCTGGAAATTATTACCTTGGCTCGATAAGGAAAAAAACTGAAGAGTTTCAGTCTAATTAACCGGGACCTGCATTTGAGTAAATACAAATTAAATCTCATATCACCCTATTAAGCGGTTATTGAACATTTAAAATTTCGAATCTCAGTCCCATGCCTTTGTTCGCACGTGCGTTAAGCATTGCTTCCATTAGTTGTGTAAGAAAACAGAACATGTGACACTGATTTGGCATGATCTCCGCCATTCACTAAATGGGTGTGGTTATATTGTCAATCAAGGGATTACAGTTTGTGGTGTTTGCCTTTTAACACCAGGAGGCAGGGCACGAAATTATTGTCACGACCAATGAACACTTGGTAGGCTCAACTGATCTGTTTCCTTTAGCTGCACACGCAGATGCTGGTCGCTTGCAGTAGGATATATTGCGTAGTCAAATGATCGGCTGGTAGTTACTGTCTGGGGGCAGACTTTAGGAGGAATGAGATTAAGTCTGTCGGGAACAACAAAGCGGGAGAATAAATGTGCTCAGCGTGAGACAGACCCCTGATATCGGGAGTCTCCCGGCGAAATTGGGAAAGATCACATGTCTGAAAGTACACATGAAATATAGAAGTTTAATCTATTAAAGTGGTATCCAATAGCTTGGACCAAAATACATTTTCTCAAAATAACCAAACAAGTCATTGTCACCTGAAAAAATCATGCAAAATGCTACTTATTGATGCCCTAGATCAGTGTGAACAGTAAAACATAAATCCCCATTTCTCATTGCAAACAGGTATTTCCTATCTGAGCCACGTTGCCTAGGAAACAAGGAAAACCACTTGACAACTTGCATTTGAGATTATTTTTTATCATCATCTGGGTAATCCGCTCTGAGGTCTGTATCTATTTTAAGCAGAGATCACTATTGTGCTTATTTATAGACTTAGAATGATTGAACTTTAGAGTGGTTTTATCACGATTTGTACAGTTTAACAGTGTAGGCAGTGTTCATCTTTAAATCCAGGATCAGCTCTACAATTGAGGTCTCCTTAAAAAGGTTCATCCTATATGTCCTACAGAGTTACCATCAAAATATTTCAAAGGAAAATATCTCCACACATGAGCAAGAAATGAGCTGTGGTAATGTAACAGACTGTAGCTTGATGGTCAGATCTGACAAATATAAAAAATAAAGGTGAAAACTGCAATCTTCACTGATAAATATGTTTAATTTCAGTTGTCCTGAAAAATGCTCAAAGTTTATGTTTACCGCCCAGATATTAGCAGTAACTTTATAGAGAACCATGTGTACCTCCCTCTTTAAGTATAAATAACTTCCCTGAAAGACCATGTGACTACCTGCTGGAAACAGTTCTTTTCTACTGGATATATAATATTAAAAATCACAGAGGGCCTTGACATAATGTAGACCCTTGTTTACTGGAAATAACCTGCCCTAAAGGCCATGTTTCTCTCTGTTACAGGGATGCACACTGGCAGCACAGTGGGTGGGGTAGTGGGCAAGAGGATGCCGCAGTACTGTCTGTTTGGTGACACTGTCAACACAGCCTCCAGGATGCAGACATACAGCCAGGTGCATTTCCATAGTATTTTAGATGATAGTGTACATCAATCTTTATATGCCTGAAAAGGGCAGCCACATCATAGTGTCTGAGTCGTCAACCTTTGATTGCTTAGTCTCTTATTGATTTGGTTTGAGTCCCATTCAGGGTAAGGACATATGTAGGTGAATGTCTTTCAGGTGACCTGCAGTGCATAGTTGACTCTACCCACACATTTTTCTGGGGGTCTTCCTCAAACAGATAAGCAAGACGTCACTATAATGGCGATAAGAGTGTTGCTTCGATGCAAAAACAAAAATATGTAGATGGGTTGTCTTATCATATAGCAAAAGTGGGCACATCTGTTTGAATGCATGTGGGGTATCTTCTCATTTATTTATTATTCATTAGAATTTTTTTTAATTGCTTGGATGATTGATAATTCTTTGTAGTTGTGCATAAAAGTGAAATAGTAGAGACTCAGATTGCAATTTGTAATTATTTGTTTATTATTATTTTTTTGTCTGTAAATTATTGTAACTTGCATTTATGATTGATATGGACTTGATGTGTAGCTGTGAAGGTGAGACATCACAGATTGAATTGATTCTTTATTATTTTTGTTGTGTTAAATATTTTTAATGTTATTGCCCTTATGATTGTTGTAGCAAATTCTTTTGCAAATAACATTATTTCTCCATTAATGATATCAATGTGTAGTTACATGTAAATGTTTGCTCCTAAAGTTATTACTCTTTGTTATTTATTTTTTTACCTTAGCAATATTTTGTTCTGAAACCCCCTTCATCTTTTCTTTAGACTTTAAGGGATAATTGATATTGATGTGTAGTTGTGTGTAAAGGTGAGATAACTCCAATCAAAACATTAGGTTTGGAATGTTTGCTCTTTGTTTTCTGCTGCCTGATCAAATTCTTGTGCTGATAACTTTTTCAATTCTCAGCAGAAATTTTCATGGATAGTTGATAATGATGTGTAGTTTGGAAACAAATATTTGGATTAAGTAATTTGAATTTCTTTATTGTGATTAATAATTTATGTATGGAATATCCACCAACTTTTACTGCCATTTTACTTGATGACATGTTTTGCTAAGATAAATCCACTTGAAGCTTTGGTTTACTTCAACCAACAGAAAGTCTTCCTTACTTGAATTCTTTAAGGCCCATGATTGTGCATCTCTAATGTCCATATTGTAAGGTAGTGTTAGGTGATTGACTTATATCTCAAATAACAGACTGCATCAATTAAATTAGCCCAACTTTAAGGACTGAAGCCTATTGTAAAGTGGCTTCTACCATGCCTGTGTTATAACCTCTCTGTTCTTCCAGCCTGGGAGAATCCATCTAAGTGAACCTTGCAACCAATGCCTTAAGAACTCTGGCTTCGTCACCTTGCTCCGAGGGAAAGTCAACATCAAGGTAGGTAAAACTGGGTCTCAGATGTGGCGTGGGTAGAGATAAGTGAGTTGTTTGTTTTGGGTTTGTTTTTATAAATACATCCAGCTGCCACAATTTTATAGTCATAATGGTAACATCCATCTATTATAGGAAACCCTCACAAAAATGTCTGACACAGTCAGTCTTCCAGACAGTTGTATGACCACCTCATGTGATAGGTCTCACATCATCCTGGATTTAAAAATCACAAAGTGAGAGGCAGAGAAGTTATGCTTGAAACTCTCACTGCACACTTGTTCGATTCATTTGTCAGATAAGGTGGATCATGATGAAGTCAGGTGTGGTAATATTGTAGTGCAAATAAGTAAGTTGTCACATGCTTCCTGCTAAGGTTCTTCCTTCCATGGAATGTATGTCCCTTGATGTAAAGGTAAGTGGACATCTAAACCCAGGTGTTGTAGGGGTAGATTGTGGTAGAGCATCTCTGTGTGGTAGCCATTGTCATGTGTTACCCATCAATGGTCCATGGCCCTGGTATTCTGTATTATGTTTGTCTCTGATTTGGTAGGTTGCTGATATATAATTTCTCATTGAAACCCTCTTAAGTTAGTAATCCAAACATTTAAAGCATGTCTCCCTTATAATGTTAGCTCTTAACCCAGCTGGAAGCAGTCTGATCAGGGACTTCACTATTTGCTGCTCAAGTCTATAAAAATACATCTTGTAAACCTCACCATGAAGTTGCTAGTGAATGACTAAGGCTTTACTGCAAGTTCTTAACAAACGAAGAAGAGAAATTATACTTCCACACTAGTAACAGATAAGAACTTGAAAGATCTAACATGTACTGGACGATGAGCATTCATGTACCAGTAATGTAAACAAAAAGTAAGGTGACCTTTAAATGTCTTTAGTTATTTCCAGTGTAAAAGGAAAAAGAAAAAAAGAAACTAGTAGGGTGGGAAAAGGGAATACCTTTCATAGCAAAGTGTTTCTAACTAAGATTAATTTTACTATAAAAAAACATATTTGTGATGTATGATGGCTTATTAATTGAGTTGTCATGGTTTCAATTTACATATGATATTTTAGCCAATCGCAGAGTGTGGAATTGACCAAAAGGGGTTGCTAGTTGACATAGGGGCGAGGTATTATTGTTATGAATCTGCAACTCTCAAGAGTATAACTCATTGTCGCTAAGGAATATATTATAGCATTGGGATAACATAAGAACAGTACTTCTTATACCAGCCAATCAGAAATTGTAAATGGCCAATCCAATCACAATCCATAATAAGTTGAACTTTTTAGCGATTTTTCTATAGTTTAAATCTGCCTGTTGTCTTACAACTGATACCTGCATATCTGCTCTCTGGATCTTTGAACATGCCTTTCTTATTGAGTTTCTTCATGACAAATGTTTCACTTAGTTATCAAAGAAAACAAATCAGAATTTTGTTTAACCTCAAATCATGGAAATATATAAAAACTTTGTCATGCTGAAGACAGGTATTGTCGTAAATTCTTGGGTTGGTTGCTTCTTGTGTTAAGCAGTATCTCTGTATTCATCCTAATACAGCAAATACAAATCCTTGCTCAATTCAAGAAAAACTTAACTGCAGATATATATATATATATATATACATATATTATTACATAGATTATTGTTATAAGTACATATTAGACGAACACACAGAGACTATTTTAATAGAGAATGGGATAAACAGACACACAGAGACTATTTAAATGGAGAATGGGATAGATAGACACACAGAGACTATTTTAATAGAGAATGGGATAGACAGACACACAGAGACTATTTAAATAGAGAATGGGGTAGACAGACACACAGAGACTATGTAAATAGCATATGGGATAGACAGACACACAGAGACTATTTTAATAGAGAATGGGGAAGAAAGACGCACAGAGACTATTTTAATAGAGAATGGGGTAGAAAGACACACAGAGACTATTTAAATAGCGTTTGGGATAGACAGACACACAGAGACTATTTTAATAGAGAATGGGGTAGAAAGACACACAGAGACTATTTTAATAGAGAATGGGGTAGAAAGACACACAGAGACTATTTTAATAGAGAATGGGGTAGAAAGACACACAGAGACTATTTTAATAGAGAATGAGATAGAAAGACACACAAAGACTATTTTAATAGAGAATGGGGTAGAAAGACACACAGAGACTATTTAAATAGCGCAAGGGATAGACAGACACACAGAGACTATTTTAATAGAGAATGGGGTAGAAAGACACACAGAGACTATTTCAATTGAGAATGAGCACAGTCTTCAAGAAATGGTAAAAATATATCAAAATTTAAAAAATGTTAGCCTTTACCAACTTCTTAAAGACATTAAGTGACACAAGGTTTGATGACTTTATTAACCTACATGTTTCTGCATGCTTTCTGCATAGTTATGCGTTTTTGACTGTGTCATATGATGGCTGAAAATCTGAGGAACTTTCTGGTCTTCCACAATAACAAGTGATGCACAACTCTTAAAAAAGAATACATGTATATGTACTGTTATCTCAAAGTGCAGGCATGAGGCATCAGTTGGGCTAGGTTTGCTTTTATATGTTAAGCATGTGTAAATGGATGTTATGGTGAATGTAATGTGAAATACAGATCCACTGAAAGATTTTTTTTATTGATGAACTGATTTGTGCAAGAATTCAGCAGCCCAGTCTGTGCTGTGAAGCGTTTTTGATAAAACAAGTATAGGGAGAACGAAACAAGAAGGACAGTAGAAATGTGGCAGCAAGTCTTTTTTTGAAATCCATACACACACTCAAATATTATTTTAGAAACAAGTTGTGTGGGTTTTTTTATATCCAAACTAAATAATGAGGGCATTACTTTATGATCTTTGAAAACTGTTTATGTTGGTGAGTTTTTTTTTTTAAATTTAAGCAACACCCTGTCGGCACTTTGAGTGCTTTGATTTTTGAAGTGTCTGGAAAGGCTGCAGCTAGTTGCTATGGCTACGTTGATAAGCCAGTTGAAAATTTTGATATGGCACAGACCAGGAACACTTTCTTTGAACAAAAAAAATGATCATTAGTTGAATGAGTGCTTAATAACAAAGTCCTCTGTATGGGAAGAATTTTTATAGTAAAAAATCTCAGTTCAAGACTGCATACAGATGGCATCTGACAATTTGTCGCTATGTCAAATACATGTATTGATAGCACATAATTTTAAATGCAGTGGGAATTTCTGCTGAATATAAACTATAAACCTGGCATAAAACCTCTTTTTGTCAGAAACATTTTTGATAGCTTATAAAATAATACTTAGGATATAAGTGTTATATTATATGATTGTTGAAATGTTGTCAAACTCCTCAAGACTGCCTTAAAAATGATCCATCTGTGATGTGTATACAGAGTTGGGATTCAACCCACTTATGTATGTGATGTTACAAGGCGACATCCATACATGTCTAGGACATCAACTAGCAGCTTTTAGCAAGACCTTCAAAGTAGCCAATATCTTGTTCTAAAATTATGTTTGTACATTACTACTTGGTTGTACTTCAGCAGATATCTGCGACCAGGACCAAGTGGTTAGTGTCTCTGAATCAAACTCCTCATCACCTCACTGCATTGGTTCAAGTCCCAATAAGTGAACAAACTTTTACATGGGGCACTCGTTCAGCTACTCTGTGCTGGTCATTTTTTACCCACACATTTAATTGGGGTCATCCTTCACCAATTATAGCTTGATAATCCTAATTTTGACAGTGCAATGTATAAATAAATATTTGCAGAGTGTCCATACATCTTAAATACATAACTTAACACAAGCAGACTTGAAATGACTTAAGATAAAACTAGAAATAACAAATAACTTAATATCTTATAGACTAAAACTTTATTGATTGTAAATTAATTTTGGAAATGTAATGCCAGTTCATGTCTTCCTCTGTTTTTCAGTGCTTCATCCCTTTCCTATTTTTGAGCCATTGAACTCGGCTTTTCCCAGTACATTCTCAGAAAAGAGTCTTTTACTGAAAGTAAAATACCCAAGCAGTTTCAAGTGATTATGAAGCCTGTTTCAATTCAATATGTCTGCCTCCACCAATTCTTTGTAACAGATTGAGAAAGCAATTAATTTGACCATGCCTTATCTTTGTATGTGGCAGAGATCAATTAGCACGATCAGTCAATCTAAACAACTCATGAAAAAATAGTGCTGTCCAGCATCTAGTACATCGAACAAATGCAGACGTGTGTTGTGGAAGGTGTTGATTTGTTTTGGTAACAGATGTACCAGTAACGTATGTTCAGTTTTGGAAGTAAAGTTTAATTCGTTGATTATTGCCATGTGCATAATATTTATTTTATATATATATATATATATATATATATATATATATATATATATATATATATATATGTTTAATATTGATGATTATTCCAATGTATGTATAATACTATATTTCAGATTACCCAAAAGTGAGTTTTCTTTTTAGCTCACCTGAGCACAACGTGCTCAAGGGGAGCTTTTGTGATACCGCTTCGTACGTCGTACGTCGTCAACATTTACCTTGTGAACACACTAGAGGCCACAATTTTTATCCAATCTTCATCAAACTTGGTCAGAATGTTTGTCTGCATGAAATCTTGGATGAGTTCATTATTGGGTCACCTGGGGTCAAAAAGTAGGTCACGAGGTCACATTTTAGGAAAAACTTGTGAACACACTAGAGACCACATTTATAGCCAAATCTTCACCAAACTTGGTCAGAATGTTTGTCTACATGAAATCTTGGATGAGTTTGTAACTGGGTCACGTGAGGTCAAAAAGTAGGTCACTAGGTCAAATCTTAAAAAGCTTGTGAACACACTAGAGGCCACATTTATAGCCCAATATTCACCAAACTTAGTCAGAATGTTTGTCTACATGAAATCTTGGATGAGTTCGTAACTGGGTCACGTGGGGTCTAAAAGTAGGTCACTAGGTCAAATCTTAGAAAAAGCTTGTGAACACACTAGAGGCCACATTTATAGCCCAATCTTCACCAAACTTGGTCAAAATCTTTGTCTACATAAAATCTTGGATGAGTTCGTAACTGGGTCACGTGGGGTCAAAAAGTAGGTCACTAGGTCAAATGTTAGAAAAAGCTTGTGAACACACTAGAGGCCACATTTATAGCCCAATCTTCACCAAACTTGGTCAGAATGTTTGTTTGCATGAAATCTCGGATGAGTTCGTAACTGGGTCACGTGGGGTCAAAATGTAGGTCACAAGGTCAAATCTTAGAAAAAGCTTGTAAACACACTAGAGGCCCTATTTATAGTCCAATCTTCATCAAACTTGGTCAGAATGTTTGTCTACATGAAATCTTGGATGAGTTCATTATTGGGTCTCGTGGGGTCATAAAGTAGGTCACTAGGTCAAATTTTAGAAAAAGCTTGTGAAAACACTTAAGAGGCTACATTGATGGCCCAATCTTCACCAAACTTGACCATCATGTTTGCCAGTATGAAATCTTACATATGTTTGAAGTGAGTCATGTAGATTCAGTAGGTTACTTGGTAAAATTCTAGAAAATGTTGTCAACCCAGTGGCCACACTAATGGTCCAATCTTCACCAAAGATTTCTTAAGTAAATAACTCTTAATTACTTAATGCCAGATTTGAGCCTACGTAAAGCCTGTGTCATCAGGTGAGCGATTAAGGGCCATCATGGCCCTCTTCTTAGGTAATGACAGTATTTATGCAACAAAGATTTGCATTAGCTTGAATAAACTGAGTAGGTTGTGTATTTGATTCCTGATATTAATCAGAGTTTGTAAAAAATTCTTTTCTTGATAATGCTCACTTACAAAAGAGTTTGATGTCAATTTGCCACAGTGTGAGTATACTAGGACAAGGTGGAATGTCATGGCAGTTGTTCATGGCACTGTATCACAGTGAAGAGAGCACTGCTGCTACTTAAAGTACACACATACCAACCATGTGTGGCTAAATAGACAGATGTTTAAGGTCTCTTGTCTGCCAGCTGGTTCATATGCCAAAATAATACAAGTCCTTATAAAACTGCAGTTTTTAAATAACTTCATGCCAGATGCTTTTATCAACTTCGCAAACATTGGTCGTTTACATCTTCTTCGCGATCAAAATCTAATTGTTAGTAATGGAGTTAAGTTGATTTAACTTCTTGGACAGTCATTTCAACAAAAATAAGGGTAAATTTGATTAATTTTTGTTAAATGAACAAGGGACCCAGAACATCTTTCTGAATTATAGAGTGGTAACATGACATACTGTCATATTAGAGGCAGCAACATGGTTTAAACCTTCATACTTTTATGTTTGATGTGTCTTGATTTTGATTTTGGGTAACAATTAAGTGATTATTGTTACTCGCATTTTGTATTTATTTCATATAATTTACAAAAAATGAGGATTATTTGTTATTTGATAAATTTACTGCAAACTGTTTAAGATGACAACTAACTGAGTGCCAGTTACTTTTAATCCAAAACATATAAGTAAACAAAATGCTGATATTCTTTTTTTTGGTGAAACATGGTATATGACAAGAATCTCCCCATTATCTTTTTTTACATTGATAAATCACTTTCCATTAAAAGAAATGATGTAGAAAATATGCTACAATCCATCTTTTTTTCCATGACAACATTGTTATGATTGCTTTGGATAAAATAATGAAACACAAAAAATGTTTGCTTTTTGCCAGCAAAGAGTGATGTGTGATACAATTTAAATGATAAAATGTTTTTCCCTTCTTGATAAAAATGTATCTGTATGCTTTCAAGTTCCATTAAGTCAAAAATATAATAATTGAGATACTGTTTACAGATAAAAATGCATTAGTTTCATGTCACAACTTCCTCTTCTTTTTTTATTGTTGTTAAGTGAGTTAAATTAACATGGGATTATTACAGTAGAACAACAACTAAAAAGTGTTTTGATTTAGTTTATCACTAGTGTAGTTCATTCTTTTATCAAAATCTATAATGTCCATAATATAGGCACCATCATCCAGTGTGTCCCCAGTCAATGGCATTGTCATAGGAGATTCTCAAGACTGATTGCATCTTGGATACAAGGAAATGCTCTTTATGATATGTTCTGGTTTGTCCTAACTTTAGTACAACTGCTTGGAGGTCATTACAGAACAGTCAGGGTGGGAAACGCATTGTATATAAATGGCAGATGTTTATTCAAAGTTTTTTTTGTGCTTTTGTTTGTTTTAGATAAACATGATAATATGTTTTGCATCTGTCTCAAATCCTGTTCACTTTGCTATCTTGTTTGTAAACTACAATTTGTTTTTATGGTACAAATATTTCTATATGCACAGAAAGTCTCATTTTTAAGTCCATAAATTGGGGTTTAAACATTTTAATTAACAAGATTACTGATTTTATTAATAAAAAAGATTACTGATTTTATTTTTAAGACTTAATTGATTATATTTTGAAAAAATTTGCTACCTTTTTTTACAGAAGTATAATAAAAATCAGGTCAGGTAGTGCATCTAAGTAATATTCTGTGTCTTCAAGCTGACCTGTGGTGCACTGGTGATTTTACCAAGACATGCATGTATGTCTGGGGTCTTCCTCCACCTATAATAAGCTGGATGTCACCAATATGGCCATTATTTTGTCTCTGTGATGTAACAAAAAACAAACAATTTTCAGGTTGTCATGAAAGACATGTTTTATTACAGTGTTTCAGTTGTCATTTTTATTTCTTTAATGCAGAATTTCACTTATCTGAGTCAGCTTCATCTGAGTCGTCAGCTTCATCTGAGTCAGGGTCATAATAATTGTCATACGCAAGATTGGTAGTGGTTGTTTCTTCAGAGGGTGCCTCAGTTGTTGTTGTCGTTGTTGTGGTTGTTGTGCTTATTGTCGCATGGACAGACCCGGATGGTTTGATTTTTATTTCAGTTCTCTTCATGGAGTACCCAAGAATCTTCTTCCAGGGATACCAGGTCATTCCCTTTATGAGCCCATCTGGCGTGATCTCCTGGTGCCCTCCTTCTATGTATAGCCCATTGGGTGAGGCGTGTCCACAGGATTTGAACCACCAACCTGACTGGTCCTTCTTTGCACAGCTTAATGTCCATTTGTCATTATCTCGCTCAATTGTGCTGAATTTCATCCCATCGCTGTGCTTGCTAAGAGCATCTCCGGCTGTACCAGAATATTTTCCAAGCTTCAGTCTGAACTCATCTTTCTCATTGCTTACTTGGAAACCATCGTACAGCGCATAGGCCTTGTTGCCATCCCAGTCCCAGAGGTCAAACCGAAGACTGTAGTTCTTGAAGTCTGTCATCAGGTGCAGGTTCTGATTACCAATCCAGTATTCGGTGTTTGCGTTGCCAAAACCAAACATGTAATCATCCCAGTAGCGGGCAAAGTTTGTGGTGCCATCAATCCTGCGCTGAATTATTGTCCAGCCTCCATGGTCAGTGTCCATGTCACACCAGATGTTGACAATATTTCGGTCAGGCATCCGGATTGCATACACTCCACTCTTTGTGATACCATTGAACAGAAGTTCATCACAGTCTGTAACAGTTGGAAATATAGCAAGTATCAAGCTATTTATGAAGCATATTTTAAACAATTCTAACACAATTACTGAAATATATGCTGTTTTGCTTGATATATTACAGATAATGCACTGAAAATCATATGAAATTGCACCAATATATCTCACTAAAATGCAGATATTTTGCATGATAATGATACCTTAAATGCACTGATATATCTTTGGCTAATGCACTGATATACATGGAGACATGCACTGATACATTGCAGGAAATGCACTGGTATATCACAGGCTAATTCACTGATATAATATCTAATTCACTTATATGTTTCAGGCTAGTGAGCCGATATATCATGGAGATATGCACTGACTCCTTGCAGTACAATGCACTGATATATCACAGTGTCATGTTCTGATGAATCACAGGATAATGCACATTGTTGTCTTTTTAGATAGATCTAAATTCTGTTGGTATACATTGACACACACATATCTATTCAGTTCAGTGCATACTTTTAACTCACTTATTTTTGAAAACTAAAGCATAAGACAAAGTAATCACTTGCAAAGCATGTATAAATATATGTGTTATATATATATATTACACATCTGTTTGTGCTTAGTTTGTCTTATTTCAGAATGAGTTGAAAAAAGTTTATTGTTTGTGCCTGAGCAAAGATTTGACTTATACACTATTAAGTGGACCCATTGTAATTAGAATAGGTCATAGGATGACTGAATTATATTAAAATGGTTTGTACAAAAGTACATTAAAGTTAAGAACAGTTGTTTAAATGTCACTTTTAGGACTGATCATAAATTAAATGGTTTTAGGACTCTGATAACAAGGTATAGATATGAAGTCAGCATACAATGAGAGTTTATTACCTGTAGTTGACACTTTGCAAGCCCCTTTGGGAGGGACAAATTTGTGTGTTTTGCAAGCCATTAAATGGAAAATTTAGGCATTTAGTATAAAACTGTACATGTCGTATATTAATTTTGTGTTATGTTTGATACAGTTACTAATAACATAACTTAATTTTCTATTTGTTTTGCCCCTGTCAGTCAAAGAAATGTGCATTATAGAATTACCCTTTTCCATCAGCCATGTGGATTTTATGTTCTGTTTAATAATTTTGGTTACTTTAAGCTAGATATCATCAGGCTTATGGCACTTTCTTGTCATATTGTTGTGTTCAAATAAAACACAGGTAATTTATGTTTTGGTTACTATGTGTCTTCTGGACTTAACAGACTTAATTCCTATTTGGATTAAGTTACTTTTCACCTTAGATCAGCAGAATTGTTTCCCTTTTTCAACTTGTGTGTTTGTTGTTGTTGCTTTTTCATTATTTTTAGCTGACCTAAGCATAACATGCTCAAGGTGAGCTTTTCTGATACTGCTTCGTCCATAGTCCGTCGTCCGTTGTGCGGCGTCAACACTTTAGCTTGTGAACACACTAGAGGCCACAGTTTTTATCCAATCTTCATCAAACTTGGTCAGAACTTTTTTCTGCATGAAATCTTGGATGAGTTCATTATTGGGTCACCTGAGGTCAAAAAGTAGGTCACTAGGTCAAATTATAGGAAAAACCTTGTGTTCACACTAGAGGCCCCATTTATAGCCCAATCTTCACCAAACTTGGTCAGCATGGTTGACTGCATGAAATGTTGGATGAGTCCGTTATTTGGGTCACGTGGGTCAAAAAAAATAGGTCACTAGTTAAAATTTAAGAAAAAGCTTGTAAACACACTAGAGTCCCAATTTATGGCCCAATCTTTACCAAACTTGATCAGAATGTTTGCCTGCATGAAATCTTGAATGAGTTCATAACTAGATCATGAGGGGTCCAAAAGTAGGTCACTAGGTCAAATCTTAGAAAAAGCTTGTGAACACACTAGAAGTCCCATTTATGACCCAATCTTCACCAAACTTGATCAGGATGTTTGCCTGCATGAAATCTTGGATGAGTTCATAACTGTGGGAACAAATCTTACAAAAAGCTTGTGAACACACTAGAGGCTACATTTACAGGCCAATATTCATCAAACTTGGTCAGAATGTTTGTCTGCATGAAATCTTGGACGAGTTCGTTATTGGGTCAAATGGGGTCAAAAAAAGAGATCACTTGGTTAAAACTAAGAAAAAGCATATGACCACACTAGAGGCTACATTCATAGCTCAATCTTCACCAAACTTGATCAGATTATTTGTCTGCATGAAATCTTGGATGAGTATATTATTGAGTCATGTGGGGTCGAAAAGTAGGTCACTAGGTCAAATTAAAAAAAACACTAGTGAAAACACTCACAGCCCACATCGATGGCCCAATCTTCAACAAACTTGGCCAGAATGTTTGCCAGTATAAAATCTTATATATGTTTTGAAGTCGGCCGTGTGGATTCAGTAGGTTACTTGGTAAAGTTCTAGAAAACTTTATCAACCCAGTGGCCACACTAATGGTCCAATCTTCACCATAGATTTTTAAAGTAAATAATTCTTAATTACTCGATTCCAGATATGAGCCTACTAAAAGCTTGCGTCGTTAGATGAGCGATTTAGGGCCATTATGGCCCTCATGTTTAAAAGACTCAATGCGTTTATCTATGTCACCTGGACACTTTTCTAGTTTGAACCGCATAATTAAGTATTTTAGACCCCAGATTAGCTTAATAAAAAAACCCACTGACATACCATGTACAAGGGGAATATCCTTGAGCAAGGGGACTGTTTTGGCACTGTCCCTGCGGGGTTCTGTACTTGCTTGTAGCTTCTTGTAGATTCCAGAATGTAGTTTATCAACCAGGCTGCAGGACAGTTTGTGTATTTTAAAGCATTTGTGTCAATTGATGTTAGCCATTTAAAATTAAAAAATAGAAAAAAAGGCTGAAAGATTTATGTATTTTGAGGAATTTATTTGATCATCTCTGTCTTAGAGGAATATAAAAGAAGACAATGGTTCTGCCAAGATTGAAACAGGTAAATTAGTTTGGACAGCTAATCTTGGCTTGCTATAATGTGACACTTCCTTGCTCATTAGACAATCCTTCTTATTCTTAGTTCCAACTATGATTTACTTGATTAAAAATATACTTTATAAGATGCCAAAGAATTGATACACTTTATTAGATGTCAAAGAATTGATATTCTTTATCAGAAACAATATATTGGTTGTACAAAAACACTGTGATATTATGTTGGAATTGGACATGTTAAGATAATACTCTATAAATTAATGAGGACAAGAGTGATGGTAAAATGGTAGAGTATGAATTGGTAAAGGTTAGAGTAGAATCATGATGATAAAAAAAGAGTTACAAAAAGACAAGCGCTATTGCAAGATAGGCTGTAGTACTGATTGATGATAATGCTGATGACGATAATGCTGCTGATGATAATTATGGTTAGTATATTTGCTGCTGATACTGAGAATACTACTTATGATTCTGATCTTTATGATGCTTTTGATTTTTCTGCAGCTGATGATGATGATTGTGATGATGATTCTGCTGCTGAAGAGTCTTACACTGCTAAATGATTATGATGATAAAAAACACGTTATGGTTAAGGTCATATTGGAAGATATAAAAAGGAGAGACAATTGTAGTGCATCCAAGGATGATAATGATGATACTGATGATTGTGATGACAATGAGAGTTATGATGATACCTGTAAAGGTCGTCATTTTTTTTCATCAGTTTGTTTGTTTGTGTTGTTAGGTCTCCATGTATCTGTTCAAGGGACATGCACAGGTATTCATTCTGCACCTGAATGGACAGTGACCGGTACTGGTGACTCTGACACAAACTTGATTGACACTTTATTTCCTCCACACACAGGAGAGTAATCACCATAGCAACTAAGGGAGGTAACACCAGCTGCATCTTGGCTGTATGGGAACGAAAATAAAGTACATGTAAAAAAATTAGTATTTCCTAGAGTTTGGGTTGCAAATGAGGATTTTGTATACATTGGTGTTTTAATTCTTTGATTTTATTTACTTATGTAAAATTGCCTTCAAAGATGAAATTCAGTTGTTAAACAATGTATATGTGAGTTACCAACACAATAAGGGGATTATAGTGACTAATTAATAAGGTAGAAGATGAGTTTAGACAAATTCTCATGTAACAAAATACACAAACATGTTTTATTTAAAAAATAACAATGCATTGTTTCTGTATTATTTTTCTAAAGGTAATTCTTAGAACCTTTTTGAATGATAATCAATAAAATGCGTGGAATTTCATAATGTATAAATCAAAATTGTAAACAAAGCAGTGTATAAAAATATTTTGATTGTGTTGTATATTTTAACTATGTAGGAATAATTGTTAATCAGTAAATTGCGTATCAATTTACAAACTTTAAAATTATTGACAATAATTCATACAATTAAATTGAAACATTATCAAAGAGTCCTAAAATACTAACTTATCTTACTAAGTTATCTTAACCAGTAACTATATCAGTTTACTAATGCATCACAAATTGTTGAAAGTAAAAAAAGATACTACCTTTCCTAAAATGCATCAAGATACCACCGTCCTACATCCACTGGTATGAATGTCTGAAGTCTGGCCAGATCGTTCCAGTTTACAACTCAACAAGTGGTGATGTGGCAGTGCTTATCAGTTAATTTGTGCAGAATCATGGCTTGGAGATTGTGGAAATTATAGTTTAAATTTACCTCCCATAACCCTCTCTAATATTTCCCCCTTAATGCCTTACCGTCTACTGCACTTCAAGGTCATTTAAACCAGTGCTGTTCCTTTTCTCTCTTTTTTCACTTGTACAATAAGTGGTAGAAGACGTCAATTATTGAAAAGTTTGCTTTAGGATCACAAAAAAAGTTAGAAACAAAATATTCTCATTACATCTGGGGGAAAAAATTCTCCATACATGTAATTGTTTCTGTATGAGTATTGTTATGTTGGCAGGTTGGAGGTTACAACAGAAGGTTGTCTTATACTTGAACTAGTCTGTTTAATAATGGTTCTTATATTTAGTTGATCCTAAAAATTATGTTTGACCAAAGTCAATTTTACATTGTATTGTAATAAGATTAAGCTCAATAAAATGTTGCTGATGATCCCTTCGGACCTTTTAGCTAGAAGTTCAGAGAGCACTTAGGATGTTGGACTGATAGTGGTTCATCTCAGGCAAGCACTTTGGATGTTAAACTGAAAGGTTGGACTGATAGTGATCCATCTCATGCAAGCACTTGGAATGTTGGACTGATAGTGGTCCATCTCAGACAAGCTCTTGGGATGTTAGACTGATAGTGGTGCCCTCAGGCAAGCACTTTGGATGTTGGACTGATTGGGTCCATCTCTGGCAAGCACTTGGGAAATTGGACTGATGGTCGTCCATCCCAGGCAAGTACTTGGGATGTTGGACTGATTGCAGTTTATCACGTCAGAGCACTTAGTATGGTTGATTGTGGTTTACTGGAGCCAAGGTCTTGGAATGTAAAGTCTACAAATGCTTCCAATGGTAAACAGATGGTGTAACCTTGAAACTACAAAGCAAAAATGTAACAATACCCCCACTTTCAGATTGGTCAAGCTTAGGCACATAGTGTAGATGTAGATTATTCAGCTCCATCAGGTAGCTGTCAGGATCTACATGATTTGCAGCTGTGTTTTATTTTGTTTTGTATAGTAGTAAATGTAGCATGATAAGGTCTAATACCTATTTAACTTTCAAGGCACTATTGTTCCTGTATCTTTTAAACTCATGTACACACGTGTTTTGCCAGATACCTCAGTGGTTCTGGTTTAAATTGATAAACAAATCAAATAAGAACTGTGCTTGAAGTGATGTTGTTGTTGGCTGTTGGCAAATACTTGTAAAATGACAAAGAAGCAATAAAGTTTTATTTTGACAATGCTGTCAAGTCATTTAGAATAAAATATTTCTTGGTAGACATTAATAAAATAGTACTTGACGTTTTAGGCAGCAGTAACATCAACTGTAGTTGCAGATGTTCCAGGGTTAACCAATTTATCTTATTGAAAAATCAAAAAACAACTTTTATTATGTTTTCTACTACTGTTACAGCAACTTTTAAGAAGTTTCTTCATGTTTCCCTGAAATAGCTTAGATAAAACTGAATTGGCCTTATCTTAATTAAAACCTTACCCCCTAAATGGTTCAAATGCACCTCCTTCTCCTGCTAACTTGTTCTGTCTCTTAACACTTTGTATGCCATGGCTCTGAGAAGGTTTTCAGAGGTAGACTTACTTTACATTCATAAATAATGATTTATACATATCTTTTTGGCTATTTTCTATATCTACAAGAACTGCAGTGTAAATCGCTAGTCAATTTTGAAAAAAGACCCTTTAACTTGTTCGTATCTTTCTAAATTGCCCACCTAATGGTTAGAAACAGTACTGGGTAGTTACTTTGTAGTAATGTCAAGTAAATAGTCTTGTCCAAGACTAATATCTATCAGGGTCTATCAGTGGTTTGAACCCTGGAGACTCAGATCAAAGGTCCCAACATGTAACCCACCAGACCAAAACCACTAGACCAAGGATACTACTTCTGGTGTAATTAAAAATTGGTATTTATTATTTAATATACATATTTGAGCAGCTTCGCCTAGGCTTAACTATTCTATATGAACACTATACAGAAGCATGTATCTAGCTTGTAGAGTCTCCTGTATCATTGTAGGGTAAGGGAGAGATGCAAACCTACTGGTTGGCTGGCAAGGAAGGGGAGGAGTCTACTAATCAGATGATAGAAGAGATCAGGAAGGAGCGCAGTGAGGCCTTCTTGAAACTCAGGTATGCTGCATATGTTCAGAACATCTTTAGTATGTTTTCTAACTGACTATAGTAAGTAAATCGTATATTTATATATACTAAAACATACTTTAACTCTTTTTATTCACAAGGACAAATTATTCATCCAGATCATGTGGCACATGTCTGTATTATTAAACAGATGTTGAAGATGGTTGTTCTTTGAAAACTGCTTATCATGATTATTCGATTAAAACAACACTGTCCATACAATGCTGCAAGTGCTTTGATTACAGTTCTAGTCTAGAGCGGTGCCAAACTTTTAAATGTTAAATTTTTGTCATGGTTAATAGAAATTCACTTCAATTATTTGTTTGTAAACACAACTCGTCACCTAAATTCTCATGTAAAAATCCTTACAGTTGTTTTACTTGATTGTAAGATTATTTTTGTGTGTGTTATATTTCAGTTCCCAAGAGAATGTCCTTGACCTTCACAGTATGCACACATGTACCAGTGAGCAGCAGCTGTTTGGTGGCTTGCTACCAGCCCTCAAGCAGGAAGGGTCAATACCACGTATGTCTCGCAGCTCAACTAATTCTCTGGTGGGTTCCCCAAAATCTAACAAGTTCTACAACTATGACTCGGACAATGAAGGAATTGTGTTGACCATTGGGTCAAATGGAGCCAAAAACACGATTGGGGATGATTCTTCTATTGGAGACATCGTGGAAAAATTGGATGATACACTTGAAAATGACAGCAATGTTCCTAAGCAAACTGCCTCTGCTGCTGCTGCTGCTGCTACTACTACTGCTGCTTTGAACACTGACAAAACTGATGTAACTACATCATTAGTTGACCGGGAAGGTCAAACCAATCCTGATAAGGTAGTTTATGCTGCAGAGAGACATATGACTACAGATGATGCAAGTGAAAAAGACCCTCGTGCTGGTTTTCAACTTAAAAGTGAAACTAGTATCTATCTTAATGACAAGGTGCTAGACGAGGAGATGTTACTGGTACATTTACAAGATATCCCAAAAGCACCATCTAGTGAAAACAATCGTAAACTGTCTGTTTACAGAAGTCAGATCAGTGCATTTGCATCTTTTCAAATTGAGGAATTTCTTCTGAATGCCAAAGATGAAGACTTAAAAGAAGATGATGTATTTAATCAACAAATCAATGAGGTTACACTCGAATCACAGTGTCCTCATTTAAATGCAGAACCACTGATCTGTCCACAACAAAATCTAGATGTTCAAAATGAAAAAAGCAATACTTTTGCTGCCACACAAACTTTGACAGAAACAAAAACACAGGAAGATCTGCCTGACCTAGACTGGATGAACAGTATGTGTCCATTTTCTCCATGTCTCTCGGCTTCTAACGATAAAGCATCCCATCAGATGTGTAGGAAAATATCCTGTGATGTTTGGATGGGGGAAACAAGTCACATCCAACCAGGGACATCAACATACACTACTGGTGATAGCCATGGGAATAGTTGTCATCTTAACAAAGGCGTTAACATAGGTGATGGTCATCCTGATGGTAATATTTTTGTAAACAGTGATGTAAGTGGTGTTGGTTACCATGATGGGAAATCTTCACCTGGAATTGGTCTGAATAAGGACATGGAGAATGTACATAAAGATATCAAATCAGGTCCTTTTGCTGCTGATATTGAAAAGGTTTTAAGTAAAACTGATCATGTATTGCAATCTGACACCTTTGCTTTGACAAAACATGCTGGAAAAAGTGATCCACAGTTTAGATCAAACACAGAAATATGTCCGAAGATAGTTGCATCAGATTCAATATTACTTGCTAATGACACCAATAGAGAAGTGTATGTTAGTGGTGATAGTCCAGCAGGCAAATCTGCAGCAGTTGGTTGTCAGCATAAAGCATTAGGCAATAAAAACAAAGCATTAGAAAGTAGAAATGCTATGCAAAAACATACACCTAATCCTCTCAGTAAAGAAACCAATAAAAACACTGAAGAGAAAGAAATTACTGGAAAGACTGCCAAAGCTAAGAAGGAACAGGATATAACTCGCAATTGCAAGGTAGATGGTCCACAGAAAAGTTCAGCAAGGCCATTTATCCGACAGCGACTATGCAGTGTGCCTGAATTAAAAACTTACGAAGAGTTGATTGGTTCCATGAAGGAACATCAGAGTGCTCTGGAAGCTGCCACATCATCGGATCGAAGCATTAAAATGATTCGGACCACAAACATCCCCTTGGCTTGGTGTGATAATCACTTACCTTACCAGACAGTTAGGATGGACAATTTTCAATCTCATTGTCCATTCCAGTCATCAAGTTTCGAGTCAAGGCGGGGATATTTTCAGGGAGTGTACAGACGAGCACACTCTTTCATAAGTGAGTCATTTGCAAGACCATCTGAGTCTGTCAGAGAACTCAAACCAAGCAGTAGTATGTCTAAGCCAACTTCATACAAGCGGACATGCACTGATTTATGTTTGCATAATTCTGAAGATGAAAGCATTCCCTATAACACAGCTAATGGGGAATATAGTGAGTCAGAACCTGAGGAGGTGGTGTTTAGTCTACCTGAAACATGATTTAGAGATTCTGTATACTTTCATATAGGGCAAAAATATCTCATGCATTGGAAAGCATTATGTTTGGGGGAAATTGTACAAAATTTCAGCATGTAGCAAGATGGTAACATATTATCTGATATTCTAACATGACCCATGAAATACATTATATAAACATAGAAGAATTGTACTATGCATTATTTCCTAATTGCACAATAAAACCAGTGACTACTACCAATGTTACCCATTAGGTAAAAAGATTAACCCTGCTCCAATATTGTATTAAATGCACAATACAATTTTGGTAAAATATTTTTATGCTTATACATTTAGACTTAAGCATTTATCTATAATTGCTTTCTTAAAATCATACAGTAGTCATTTAGGTATTTCATGACAAACTATGATAACAAAAACATGACATTATCTATTATCCATGGCCTTCATGATTGGATTTCTACACATCTGAACCCAACACCATGCAATGTTCCTTGTTACGGCTTTCAGCTTATAATCTGCATATGGCATTTTGTACCCTTGACTGTACATAAGGCATAATAAGACACATACTTTTCAATGCCAGTTATATTTGTCTACATCCTTAGAGAAAAGATCCCTTTAGTGTTCTGTAAGCTGATATTATATTTAACTCCTGTCCAATATTAAATGTGATAATGACCCTTTTTATAACCAAATCATTGTGATAATATTGATATTGTTATGTAATTTTATTACATGCCAATTGTTGTTGTTTTCTAGTTACTCATTAGTATGCAAACATTTGAACCAATTAGGCCTTATTATTAATCCTATGTCCAGCCTCTTTCTTTATGGTGTAGTGCCCAGGACCAAACGTAAGAAATACTCAATATATCCCACCTCAGCACGCTATCAAATGGGTTTGGGCCTCACTTGTCATTGTGCAGTGTAACAAAAACAAAACAAAAACAGACTGACACAATTATAGTCATATTGGCAACATCCAGTGAACTCTTGGTGAAGGAAGATCCCAAACTCTTGGTAGAACCACCGATGCACTGCAGAATAGAGTCTGACCTGTGGTGCAGAGGGGATCTAACCTGATATTTGGATCTTCCTCCAGTAACAGATAATTGTTTGTTTTTTAAAAGAAGGAATTTTGTAAAAATTATCATTCATCTTGAAAAACGAATACTAATCTCAACCAACTTATAAGCTTTGTTTACCCAAAAGATGTGTATGTAAGTGGTGTATCTGTTAAGTTAAAATTTCACACTCCAGGTAACATGTAAACATTTTATTGCTGTAATTAGCTACATGCATATTAAATAGTTAATATCTTACTTAGAAACAGGTCCTTAAGAACCAGCAAAATAAGATTCAGAGGATAAGTTTAAGCAAAACTAATACTCTCTCTGCCCTTAATTTTTTCACGCAGATTAATGTGACTGATTTTTATACTGTTTCCTACTCAGTTTGATTGTGTCTAAATCATGTAGTGTCAATTTCTACCTCTATCATTATCATACCCTTAAATATTTAAACCTTTGACCAACAGGTACATCCTTATAAACTCAGTTGTATTTATGTTGCAACCATTGAAAATCTTGTGAATAGGTTGTGCATGATTTCTGCAATTTAAGTTTGAGACATTCTTTGTTAAAAACACTCCCTTCTATTTAGATCTAATAAAGTTATTGATTTCTTAATAAAATCATGTTATGGATCTGTAAACAAATTCTAATGTTGTTACATTTTTATGTCAAAGTCTTTTCTGAAGAGAAGCATTATGAAAATGAAACCTGGTATGCTGTGTTTTTAATAGTCAGAGGACTGTGACATTTACCTTATTGCTAACCTAAACATTAAGAATTAAGCCTATATTGTGAAGTGAAAAAAGGAACATGTCTTTGAATGAGTTGCTATGTTATATAAAACTGTTATAAATGCTTTAATTTAAGGTCTTATTTTGTTGTTGAGTCACAATTGTCCAAATAAATGAGACTGTGCCCCTAACAGAAATCAGGAAATATTGAGAACCTCATTTTTAAATTGACCATTAACCCTTTAGCATTCACATTACCCCTTGGTAGATAACCCTTATCTGTTCACATTTCTTCACCTAAATTAGGAGTTATTGTGGGTACCTTATGTTTTACTTCATAACTTTTTTATCTAAACAGATATTTGCCTGAAATTTTCAACATATATGTATGAATGTATGTTTTTTACATTTATGTCTTTTGTTTTGATATTTTTTATTATTTAATGGTTTTTATTTTATGTAAAAGTTAATTTACAGGTAAATTTTGTAGTATTTTTTAAAACCTTCATATATTTAAATATATCTATGTAAGTCATTTTCATTTTTCATGATAAATTTTATTATAATGATTTAAGAAGACAAAACTAAAGTTTTCAAGTTGTTATGAGTACTTATAAAAGTAGGGATGTCAATGAAACACAGGTGTACAACAGTACAATTTTTATTGAATTTTCAGTATCAATAAAACATGTTACATAATACGTGAAAATATATATATAACATTGAAATTCAGTGGTAAAATATATCTAGTGTTCAACTTAATTTACTTATAAAGGACCTGAAATTCATTCAATTAAAAAAAACAGTTTGTTGATTGAAAACCGCATCCCGTACAGTTCTAGGTATCTCTCGTCCATTCACATGAAGTTAAAAGTTCATTGTCACTTTTAGTGTCGGAAGTTTCATCCTCGTCCGATGAAAACTCCGAAACGTCAATGTCAGATTCACTTGATGACAATTCCCCCATTAATTCCTGCTTTTCTTCTGCTTTTACTGCATCCCGGGGCAAAATAACCTTCAAAATCAGTGTCGCTATCGTCCGACTCCATTGTTGCGTAACTTGTATTCACTTAACTAACTTCAAAATAGATTTAAACAATGAGCGCGCTGTTTTCTTCTATGTTTAAATTCATAAAATGGCAGGACAAATGTGTTTTCTTGGCGTTTCTCGCAACCTGCGAGATTTTGATGATGCAACAGTTATTTTTAGAACTAGAACAAAAGGATTGGAAAATCGGCCGGATTGAACGCAAATGACCGGAAATTTCACGGCCGTCTACGGCTGGTTTGAATGCTAAAGGGTTAAACAGCATGATATAGATTTTTTTTTCTGTGATAATGTATTGTTGTTTACAATGCTTACATATTATATAATTATAATATACCAACTTCACAGCATTGTGTCTTTTACTTTGTAAAAGAGTTGTATTGATTTAATTTTGTTGTTGATTTTTCATGTTTTTGTTATTTTTCAATATACATGCAATTGCCTAGTTTTGTTTATAAGGGGACATTACTCTCTTCAAATTGCATAGTTCACATTCTTGGTATGTTTTTGTTATGTAGAGTTACTCATTGTTTAATATTATTTCAATTCTTCTTCAAAATATTAGAAATACTGCCTTAAAAAAAACACATCTTTATTGTAAAAATGTTGTATTTTTGTAGCTTATAAGACAATATGGACAGGTGCACAACTGCACACCACAATATACAATGTAAGGGTAGTTTCCATAATGCAGTTTTAAATGCATAATTCTAGTCAAACTTAGGTGATTCATATATGAAAAGAAACCAAGTTTATCTATCTTACAAAACAAAACAGTTTTTTATTGTAGCCCAGCATTGTTAAGATGTAGTTTTTAAAAGGGTGTTGTGGTAGTAGCAGTGACCAAATGTTCCAATTTTGATTGTCTTTTATTTACCTTAGCAACTCGCTTGGCTTAATGTTCAAATTATAAAATATTCTAAACAATTTTCATTCACTATTCTAATATTTACTTCCTTTCTCCAGACTTTAAAAGGGAAGTTGATATCTTTAAACCTGTATTAGTTATGTAATGTACTAAGATGACACATTCTTACCCTCTAAGTCTCCCCCCAAGCTTGAACACACATTCATACAGAACAATAGTATGTATTCTTTCATTCACTCTATCTTAAAATCTGTCCCAATTAACTTGCATACATAATTTAAAACAATGCAATACTAATAACAAATGCAATTAAATTGACTCATTACATCAAATATTGTGCCATGCTTTCAAGCAAATTGATCAAAATTATAAATGCAGTTTTCTGAACAAAATATTGCAATTTATCATTATCATGTTATTTCAAAGATCATCATAAAATCTGCTTGTCATTTTTGCAAAGTTATTTCATAGTCCTCAATCACTTAACATAAATTGACATTAATTTGTCAGCTTGAACATATAAATTTGTCATACATTGTATTATATAAAACAAATATTAAACTAAATATATCAATGCATTTTTAACACATATATTGACATCTTAGCCATATCAATGTTTTCTGTTATCTGTTTATCAACAGATGAAATATATAGGGCCTTCCATGAATACAGCCTTATAAAATACACTTCAAATACAGCATGAAATATTATGCAAATAATTGAATGGAAATTAAATATAAATTCATATTTACACAACAGTAAAATATCAAGCCACTATGCAGTCCACACAGACGCACAATAGAGTAGTCTGTTCTGCATTGATCACTTTAAATACCATGTAAAACATAAAATGTATGTTGTCATATTGTATGAAATCATGACTTACACATCTTGTGTCAACACAGTGACATTGTTCATCTTGTCACTATGAACCTTTTGCATCATTGCACTGTTCATACTTATCCATGTTATCACTGCTAAGATCCAGACCATAGTAAAACAAATGCACGGTTCATACTTATCCATGTTATCACTGCTAAGATCCAGATCATAGTAAAACAAATGCACGGTTCATACTAATGAACAATGTCATCTTTCCAAATGCTTACTATATCTGATAAGAATGTCTATAAATAATTTCTCTAACAGAGCCTTTCTCCGCTACCTCCCAAAACTCACCCCAGTTCGCTCATAATTTTGTCCCCTCATTAACCTCAAGGATAATTCTACAACTTTGGGAATAAAGCATACCACTTGACAATATGCAGGTCACCTCATTGTGACAATATATCCTTTCCCTTAAACGATTAAATTTATTATCATTCACCATATCAGCAACTTCACATGTTGCAATCTCATTAATTCCTTATAAAATCTCCTGGGCCTCACATGATGCAAGTATAATGATGCTAAAGTTAAAAATCTGATGCAGTAAAAAACAGAACTTATGAATCTGCACGAACCTAACATATATTGGTAGCTACCGTATAAATTGGAATTGCTCCATTCATACAGCTTTATTAATTACCACAAATTAAACCATTTAGCGCCATAGTTTCATATATTGAAGTGATTAAAACTGTCACTTAACATTGTTTGATGTAATATTATAAATAGGCTTCCTTACCTTAATGTTACTTGCAGTTTCTGGTAACACAATAAACTCTTAATAAACTCTTTATATTGGTTGTTTAGTAACTTTACCCGAAAAAAGTGTTTTTAATATAGAAACCCTTTTATCATCAGCCACACTGTCACATGGAACCCATTCTGTCTTTTATTCTGATTTTCTATTCCCATACTGCACTATGTATACAATTGTCCCATTGTAGAAAGCGGCCAGGCATGATTTTGTCTATTTCCCACTTGCAGTTGTTGTCCATATTTTCATCCTCATTTCAGTTCTCCTCACTATTCACTTGTTCCCTTTCCTCCTCCTCCTCCTCCTCTTCCTCATGAAGTATATCTGTTACTTGCTGACTTCTCAGCTCTAGAGGCACATTGGTAGGTGTCATCTCCGGATTGTAAAATGGTTTGAGGCTGTTTGAATGCACCACTGACCTAACTGCTTTATGTGGGCTCAGATCTTCTTAAATTTACTGTGCCCAGCATCTCGGTAATGTTGAATGGTCTGTGCCATTTGCTCATCAGTTTCAGAGGTTTGCATACCTGTGGCTTTGGTTTACACAGCCATACATTGTCTCTGACGTCACTTGGTACTCTGGATACTTGGCCTTTTTTTGTCAAATTAATGTTGTTGTTTTTTCTGTCTGCCTTATGTAGGTTTTCCCCATACCAGTTCGCTACATTTCTAAAATCTGCCTCAGATGATGCACCTGGTTGGTTCCTGCAGTGCATTTGGGGATTTTAACTTGCCGTTTTTTTCTGAAAAGTAGTTTTTACTTTAAATATGTTTGTACCTTAGATGTTGACTTAAATTATATCCTACAGAAAGAGATCATAACAATCAATTATTTTTAGAAATCTGATGGTAGGTGACCTTGATAATAATTATGTCAATAAAGTGCAGATAAGACATCAGTAAATTTTATAACTGGAGATAACATCTGTAACAAAATACTCACCATTGAACAAATGTAAGAATCATAACTGATCACTGATGCCAACACTTTAATGGTATCTCAGATGGCTGTGATCGCGGATTGCAGCCACAGCTCTTTTTTCGAGTCGCCTCGAATGTAGGGGACCCATTTCCTAATGGACAATAGCTCACTGTGTGTGCCAAGTCCCTGGTCACTCCACACAACAGGCAGATGTAGCGTCGTAACACAGGGCATGTAACTTTCCCATAGCTGATATAGGTGGTGTGCCTATAAAATATAATTAAGTTCACCATTTTTTTGAGCAAAATATGCAAATTATGGATATACCTGAGTTTAATGACTTCATCGTTTGTAGCACCATCTCACAAAGCTTCTGCAGATTTGCCTGAAAATGGTCAGAACTAAACAAAATATTTTGTCTGAGCTAACCAATATGATGTTACATTTGTCTATAGGACTAATTCTTTTTTTCTCTTTTTTTCCTTTCAACTGCGACTCGGAAATCCATTTATCCATCCAACATATACATACATATATATGATAATGATATATAGATGCACTATGCATATAATAACATCCAAAAATAATAAATTAACTATCTTACAAAACAAAAACAAAACATATGAGGTAGCTAAGTATGCAATATAAGTAGGTGTAAAACCTTGCCACACAGTTTCCAATGCAATGTCCATTTCTAAAATTTTTTTTTTTTTTTACATAATTCTAAACCTATGCAGGAGGTTCATATAAAATTTAACTATCTTACAAAACAAGTAGCTTCCTTTCTGACACCTGTAACTGTGTTTGAATGTGAGCACCGGTGGTTCTACCCAGACCTAAGTCTGGAGTCTTCCTCCACCAATAAGCTGGACGTCACCAATATGACCATAATTATGTCGGTGTGATGTAACCACAAAAGAAACCTTGAACCAGATCAAGGACCTTCATGTTAGACTAAATTATATTTTTGCGAGGACATAACGACCAAATAATGTCTCAATTAGGACTTAACCATCTTCTTGTCTTTTTAGAACAAGTTCTTAATTAAATATGTATATTTCAGTAAAGTGTTGAAACGATTTCAGTAAATTTTATAACTGGAGAGAACATCTGAACAATGTCTGTTACAAAACACTCACCATTGAACAATAATGTAAGAATCATATCTGATCATTGTTGCTGACACTTTAATGGTATCTTAGATGGCTACCATCACGATCTCAACCTCAGCTCATTTTTTGAGTCACCTCAAATGTAGGGGATTCATTTCCAAATGGGCAATAACTCACTGTGTCTGCGAAGTCTCCTGTTGTTCCACAAATCAGGCAGATGTAACTGCTACAACACCAGGCATGCAACTTTACCCTAAGCTGATATAGGTGGTGTGCCTATAAAAAATAATTAAGTTCACCATTTTTTTTTAGCAAAATAAAGAAATTTCCTATCATTAATGTACACATCTTTATATTAAACTTGATATTATTCCTTTTAAAATACAAAATATGAAATGATTTTCATTCCAGTTCTATTAATATTGCATTTCTACCATGCTTGCTTAGAAAAAAACAATAATACAAAAAAATAACTGCAATAAACTGGTAAAACAGGAAATAAAAAACAACAAAAAAAACAATTTATGAGACAGTATATAAATGTTGTATTTTTATATTGAACTTTTCTTTACAATGTTTATGCAAAAGAGAAAAACATGTGTTTGCTGGTTTAAAAAGAACATACAAAGAAGCAATTAGTAGTTATAAAAATTTTTTATACTGTTTATGTGAAAGCAAAAGTTTTGTAAATTATAAAAGAAAAGGTCATAAAGATTGTCAATGTTTCACATACAAGTATACTCTGTAAATTTTTTTTACCAAAAATATAAAAAATAAATAGTTACAATAAAGTATGTTTTAAAGGCAGTATTTATAATATTTTGGAGAAAAATCCTCATAATTGTAGGTCAATAGTTAGAAAAATACATTTTAATGCACCATTAAAAATATGATGTCCATGTCATGATTGCATAAAAATTTAAACATTTATCCTTTCTCTGCCATAGTTATGTTACTTTCCTAAACACTGGGGAATATAAACTGACAGCCTTATTGCTGTGGTAACTGACTTTTTTTTTTCCCACATCTCGTAGAAATAGATAAGCTAAATTTTCCAAGGGGTCTTTATAATACTGATACATGCACTAATGTATCCGGAAGGTTTTATGTGAATAATGTTTGACAGTTGTAACAGTCTGTAGTTGATATTGTCTTCTAGAGCATTTCTTTCCCACTCTCTCTTTCGCTGTCTGAACACAAATATATCTATTGTCATTTTAGGTCATTTAGAAACTCTGCAGACATATATATTAATAATAAATTCAAACTGCATTTCTGCAGTCTGTTGCACTTTTTGTTGTATTGAAGAATAAAATAATACACAAATCAATTGTCTACCAATTAATACAAAGTGATTTGTTCTTTCTCCACATAACAGAAATGTGAAATTCCATATCATATTGAATTGAAAATATTGCAAGAGTTACCTTTCTTATTTAATAAAAGAACTATGCAGTAAACCCAAAGAGCGTGGTATGGTCATACAGGAAGTATTTTCTACTCCTCTCTTGACAGATCAGTGAACAGTTTATAGTAACTGTCTAAAGTTTCATTAAGGTGAACATGGACCTCAAGCCGATAGATCCCGATCAGGCAGATTGCAGGACACTGTCTGGTTAATATCTTAGATTGTACAAGTATACGCTCATAAAAGTAAAGTTCATTTGTTGCAATGCATTGAGATGAAAAGCAATCATCTTTGTACTTAGTTCTTTTCTTTCAATATCAACATCGATACTCATTCAGAGAACTTTTATTTGGCGTCTAATGTGATTTGTCAACTATTATTGTGAAATATTTCTTACTAAAACATTGTTTTAATTAATTTGCAGCATATTTTGTTGTTTGTTGACTTTTTAAATCTGTCTTTTGTTAACATTTACTTATTTACTTTTCTTAAATCTGTTCATTATTTAGAATAAAAACTTATTTGATACTGATGCTGTCTATTTTGTTGTTTATGGACTTTTTAAATCTGTTTAATCAACATTTACTGTTCTTAAATTCATTGTTTTTATTCACTTGTTATCTGACAAAAACACCTTTTCTGTCATTTTCTGAAAACTTATTTGATACTGCAGTGAGATCATATTTATTTTATAGTTTTAGTTTATAACATGTGATATAAGTAATTATAGTAAAAGTGTCTACAGTACTACTTTTTGTTATTAATTATCCAATATAACAAAACATTTTGAGAAGCCATGGACACAGTTGTTTTACAAGATCATGAATAATACACTGTGCATGGTTATTGGGAGATCCCGAGTGCGATACAACGTTACCACATGGGGTTAACAGATTATTCTAATCTATCAACTGTTAAAAAAATTGCATACTCTTTTAGCAAAACCTGCAGAAATTTTACATTTTTATCATGCCGTGTCCTCATTCCAAGAGCTTGGGTTATATAGATATATTAATAACTGTAAAATGATTGTCCCATTGATGTAGTAGCAATTTAAAAATAAACCTGCAGTGCACATCAAATACCCTTTAATTGTCATGAGCATGCACCATAATAGGTTAAGGTTGCTGTAATATTAATTTTTCAAATTAAAAATCATTAACATAAACAATGAAAATGAGCGTAACATCAAACTGGCATTGACTTCTTATTTCTCATTGTGTGTTGATCACAATTACTAGATTGGCATCACATGGGTTTATTTACCCTCACCTATTACTAGATTGGCATCACATGGGTTTATTTACCCTCACTTATTACTAGATTGGCATCACATGGGTTTATTTACCCTCACTTATTACTAGATTGGCATCACATGGGTTTATTTACCCTCACTTATTACTTGATTGGCATCACATGGGTTTATTTACCCTCACTTATTACTAGATTGGCATCACATGGGTTTATTTACCCTCACCTATTACTAGATTGGCATCACATGGGTTTATTTACCCTCACCTATTACTAGATTGGCATCACATGGGTTTATTTACCCTCACCTATTACTAGATTGGCATCACATGGGTTTATTTACCCTCACCTATTACTAGATTGGTATCACATGGGTTTATTTACCCTCACCTATTACTAGATTGACCTTTATGTTGAGAAATGTACATATTTTCTGACTAAGAATGTTAGGCAATCTTTATCATTTCTCAGTTTCTCCCAGTTGTAAGATTCTCCTGGCCTGCTATGTGTGAACAATAACTTGTTGAATTGTGAATTATCTGCTAACAACATACCATACTGGTAGACCTAGCACCAGTCTAGGCACACATCAGACTGATCCTAACAAGGGACCTGATCTGGGTCTACATTGGCCCTAGCTTCATCAAACAGTGGAAAGCAGGCCAAAAAAGCTCAAGTCCATAATGTTCAGATAAAGCTTGATAACCACTGCTCTCACTGGTAAAGATCCTAAGTTGTGCATTGGAGGGCAAATATCAAACAAAGACGAGATGTTATAAGCATTTTGAATTTATTATAAAAGACAAAAGTACATGATCAAATAAATTACACATAAATGAGTTGATGCATATGTCAAGGAGATGTAACTGGCATAAAAAAAAATGATAAGTTCAATTCTGCAGACAAAATTCTACTCAACAGCACCCAAATACTGCAATTACACAAAATTTCTGTATTTCGATAAATATGTTCATAGAGACTTTATTAACCAAAAAAAATATGATTCAAGCAACAATGTTTACAGACAGCACAATGGATACACATAAGACAGCCAGCATTATGTTGGCACTATTAACTACCGTAGATAATAAATAATTACAAAATTGGCAATTACTTTACTACTCATAGAAATCATGAGTTTAAATACATTTGTGTTGGTGGTGATAAAAGTACATTGCACTAAAAAGAAATGCTTGCTTTTTTACCTTTTATCATTTAAAACATCACTAAGATGTTGTGCTGTATGAATGTAATTTTTTTCTTTACCATTCTTTGTCGTATATTGAAGTATTAAACACAAAATGATTCCAAACAAGCTACAGTTATGTGGTACAGAACCTCTACTTAATAATTACTGCAGTTGTATCAGCTTATGAAAAGGTGTACTTAACAATTCACTGATGTTCCAACTTTCAAACATTATCCTCATGACCCAGCAAATAGGTGTCACATTTCTTCTACTCATGATTTTCTCTGTGCTTACATCATACGCAACAAAGGATCACATTCTCCTCCTGTAAGTATCAATTGAAATTACATAAAATATGCATTATTCTTTCAGTAACTACAAGTTGTAAATATATTCTTTCAGTAACTACAAGTTGTAAATAAAAAAAAATCACTCTTATTCTCTTTTTGTGCACATCTAGTCTGTAAAAATAGCATTCACAGGCATTTATGTCACTAAAGAACAAGAGAAAAAAAATCATAACCCGTCTATTCATAAGTGTTAATTATTGGACCAAAAGGTGTTTCTTACTTCATTATCACTCAAATTTAAATATAGTCACTCCACATAAAGTCCATACATTTTAACAAGATTGTAGATGTATCTTTAAAAGCTACTTTAAAAACAATCTAACTCACACTAACGCACACTGTTACTTAAAATCTATTAACACCCATATCATCATTTTTGTTGATCCCATGACACTTCTACATTATTTACCATCACGGCATCACGTTTACCATCACATCATTGTTGTAAATTATAAAAAAAAAAACAGTGCAGCCCAGGATCACCAAACCTTGTCCACCAGTGTTTATACAGTGCAACCTTATGTCTCCCTACTATAAGGTGTAAATGTAAATTGACCAAACTAAAATAAAATTATTGCAGATGAAGAGTTTTCAGTACCAGAAGTTAATTATCTTACTGGTATATTTCTTTTTTCTGCAAAACTCGGTAAAATGTGCAAAATGGTTATATGACTGGTAGTAAACAAGTCACTTGAAGTTAATACAAAAGAAAGCAAAATTTTAAGACAAGACAATTACAGAAAAAGTGACAGAATTAGGTAAGTGGAGCAGTTTTGGCACTCAAAATCTCCCAATGGCAAATTAGTGCCAGAGTGATACATTTTAACTGTAATTGCTTTTCACTAAGAAAAAATTTATTTTAAGATGCTTCTATTTAACATCTAAATAAATGACCCCATAGAATCTTTATACAGGTGTTTCTGTGTTGCTATGATAACTGTGTGTTGATATGATGACATCAATGGTTGCTATGATGCTGCTAGGACCAGAAAAGGATGCTGACAGCCATGGCGACACAACAAACTGCTACATAGGGACTTTTTCTTTCACCTGTAAAAGACAATATACTGCCACTGGTTTTACCATAATAATTATCAGATTTTTTTCCCATCTTATTGCAATTTTTCTTCATCTTAAACAAGATGCTTGGGAAACAATAAAAAAATATATTCATTTAAACAAAGAACTATAAAGAAAGACAAAGGGACAATAATGTTGATAAATGTAGGTGACCTGAGTATATTTTATAATGTTTTTCAGCCTTTACTTTAATAAAATATAAGTATTGTTCAAGTACAGTTACAAACCATGACAATGATTACAGTATTTACCCTTACCTGTCAGTTATAAATATTGTAAAGATTACAATTGTCATTTATTAGAACAAAAAGATTAGCAGTAAGTGGCAACTTATAAAAACATACCAATTCTTGCACATTTCCAAAAGATTCCAAGCAACCTGTAAAATAATATTCTCCAATATAAATTTGTATAATATAAAAGGTTTTAAACCAATTGCAACAATCTTAACGTACCCTTATGTTATAATTATACCAACATAACAAAAGATGATCTGAAAACTGACTAGTTTGAATGTTAATCTTGACAAATTATTGTAAGATAGTTAGCTCAAAACTTCCCTAGTAGAAGTATTGTACTCATTACAACATTTCTCTCTCAACAATACCACATGTAATGCTTATGTTGTTGTTTTATAGCTGCATTATTTTGAGTTATGGTTAATTGGGGTTCTTCTAGCTAACATTGGAGACAACAGGTGCCAGACAAATATGTGTGTAGACCCATTGAAGCACCACAGGTTAGCTGGAAGAAAGTCTCCGCCTCAGTCATTTTTCATGGGTTTAAAGACCACAGACAGTGTTCACTTGAAGCAAATGTAGTGTGCTGCATTTCTGAAGCATGCCATAAACACCTTCTATTTCATCCTGATACTACACCATGGGACATTATCCTGATACTGGGCTGCCTAGTTCTGGTACTACCATTAATATGGCTGGAGCTTTTAGGAGTCATACTTCTATCATTTTCATCAATTCTGGTATGACATGACCTTGGTTTGTACATGTAGCCTTTAAATCCTAGAGCCAACGCTATACCAATTGGCATTAAAACAATAAGGTAATGTTGTCTCTCACTTTGACTTGCTTGACCATGGATATCCCCAGACAGTGCAGCAAGTTAAATCAAGGATATATCTACCACTCTAGAATCAAACACATGGTTTCTCTGCTAGAGAGGTAAACAATCAGTTAACATTATGTATGAACTTGTCTAATTGCTCCTACATACCCTTCCTTATTTCTGTCCAACAGTGTAGGTGCTATAGATCTGATGTAGGCACATGTACAGATTAGAAGTAACACAACAGTCAGGAGACTCTGGAAGTTGAAGATGGCCGACTGTAACGAGACCAAGGTTGGCATTCAGTTGTTTGCATTAATACAATTTACCCCCAAATTAAAGACTGTTGTCAAAGAAAATAAATTACCTTCATCGCAAAATGTGTTGCTGTATTTTTATTAAAAAAAATACTTTTGTCTATATGTCAACAGTATAACAAAACACACACCTGATTTAGACATGTACATATAATTATATCTGTCACCAACAAAACAGTTTTCATATACTTTTTAATGATAAGCCTACATAAAGTAAGCCATGCCTGTCAAACTTCCTTTGTGTCACCTATAGCTGGTAGTCAAATAAAGCTCACACAGAGCCCCCTTTACTGAGATAAAATGCCTTCAACACCTTGTATGGTGCCATACTAAGAAAACAGACCTTGTCAACTAATTGCATGGCGCCATACTAAGCGAGCAGACCTTGTTAACACCTTGCATGGCACCATACTAAGAGAGCAGACCTTGTTAACCTCTTGCATGGCGCCATGCTAAGAGAACAGACCTTGTTAACATCTTGCATGGAGCCATGCTAAGAGAGCAGACTTTGTCAACACCTTGCATGGTGCCATACTAAGAAAGCAGACCATGTTAACATCTTGCATGGTGCCATACTAAGAGAGCAGACCTTGTCAACTGCTTGCATGGAACCATACTAAGAGAGCAGACCTTGTTAACATCTTGCATGGCACCATACTAAGTGAGCAGACCTTGTCAACACCTTGCATGGAACCATACTAAGTGAGCAGACCTTGTTAACATCTTGCATGGAACCATACTAGGAGAGCGGACCTTGTCATTACCTTGAATGGCACCATACTAAGAGAGCAGACCTTGTCAACTGCTTGCATGGAACTATACTAAGAGAGCAGACCTTGTTAACATCTTGCATGGTGCCATACTAAGAGAGCAGACCTTGTCAACACCTTGCATGGTGCCATACTGAGAGAGCAGACCTTGTCAACACCTTGCATGGTGCCATACTGAGAGAGCAGACCTTGTCAACTGCTTGCATGGAACTATACTAAGAGAGCAGACCTTGTTAACATCTTGCATGGTGCCATACTGAGAGAGCAGACCTTGTTAATATCTTGCATGGTGCCATACTAAGAGAGCAGACCTTGTCAACTGCTTGCATGGAACTATACTAAGAGAGCAGACCTTGTTAACATCTTGCATGGTGCCATACTGAGAGAGCAGACCATGTCAACACCTTGCATGGAACCATACTAAGAGAGCAGACCTTGTTAACATCTTGCATGGTGCCATACTAAGAGAGCAGACCTTGTCAACTGCTTGCATGGAACTATACTAAGAGAGCAGACCTTGTTAACATCTTGCATGGTGCCATACTGAGAGAGCAGACCATGTCAACACCTTGCATGGAACCATACTAAGTGAGCAGACCTTGTTAACATCTTGCATGGAACCATACTAGGAGAGCGGACCATGTCAACACCTTGCACGGAACCATACTAAGTGAGCAGACCTTGTTAACATCTTGCATGGAACCATACTAAGTGAGCAGACCATGTCAACACCTTGCACGGAACCATACTAAGTGAGCAGACCTTGTTAACATCTTGCATGGAACCATATTAAGTGAGCAGACCTTGTTAACATCTTGCATGGAACCTAACTAGGAGAGCAGACCATGTCAACATCTTGCATGGTGCCATACTAAGTGAGCAGACCTTGTCAACACCTTGCATGGAACCATACTAAGTAAGCAGACTTTGTTAACATCTTGCATGGAACCATACTAGGAGAGCGGACCATGTCAACACCTTGCACGGAACCATACTAAGAGAGCAGACCATGTCAACACCTTGCATGGAACCATACTAAGTGAGCAGACCTTGTCAACACCTTGCATGGAGCCATGCTAAGAGAGCAGACCTTGTTAACATCTTGCAAGGTGCCATACTAAGAGAGCAGACCTTGTCAACTGCTTGCATGGAACCATACTAAGAGAGCAGACCTTGTTAACATCTTGCATGGCGCCATACTAAGTGCGCAGACCTTGTCAACACCTTGCATGGAACCATACTAAGTGAGCAGACCTTGTTAACATCTTGCATGGAACCATACTAGGAGAGCGGACCTTGTCATTACCTTGAATGGAACCATACTAAGAGAGCAGACCTTGTTAACATCTTGCATGGTGCCATACTAAGAGAGCAGACCTTGTCAACTGCTTGCATGTAACTATGCTAAGAGAGCAGACCTTGTTAACATCTTGCATGGTGCCATACTAAGAGAGCAGACCTTGTCAACTGCTTGCATGGAACCATACCAGGAGAGCAGACCTTGTTAACATCTTGCATGGCCATACTGAGAGAGCAGACCATGTCAACACCTTGCATGGAACCATACTAAACGAGCAGACCTTGTTAATTCTTCCACTGGTGCAGACACCTTCGGACACCATCCATAACGAAGACCTTGTTAACATCTTGCATGGAACCATACTAGGAGAGCGGACCATGTCAACACCTTGCACGGATCCATACTAAGTGAGCAGACCTTGTTAACATCTTGCATGGAACCATACTAGGAGAGCGGACCATGTCAACACCTTGCACGGAACCATACTAAGAGAGAAGACCATGTCAACACCTTGCATGGAACCATACTAAGTGAGCAGACCTTGTCAACACCTTGCATGGAACCATACTAAGTAAGCAGACCTTGTTAACATCTTGCATGGAACCTAACTAGGAGAGCAGACCATGTCAACACCTTGCATGGAACCATACTAAGAGAGCAGACCATGTCAACACCTTGCATGGAACCATACTAAGAGAGCAGACCATGTCAACACCTTGCACGGAACCATACTGAGAGAGCAGACCATGTCAACACCTTGCATGGAACCATACTAAGACTAAAAAGAGCAGACCATGTCAACACCTTGCATGGAACCATATTAAGAGAACAGACCTTGTTAACATCTTGCATGGTGCCATACTGAGAGAGCAGACCATGTCAACACCTTGCATGGAACCATACTAAGAGAAACAGACCTTGTTAACACCTTGCATGGAACCATACTAGGAGAACAGGCCCATGTCAACACCTTGCACGGAACCATACTAAGTGAGCAGAACTTGTTAACATCTTGCATAGAAATCATACTAAGAGAGCAGACCTTGTCAACATCTTGCATAGAATCATACTAAGAGAGCAGACCTTGTCATTACCTTGAATGGCACCATACTAAGAGAGCAGACCTTGTTAACACCTTGCATGGCATCATACTAAGGGAGCAGACCTTTTTAACACCTTGCATGGCACCATACTAAGAGAGCAGACCTTGTCAACACCTTGCATGGCGCCATACTAAGAAAGCAGACTTATTAACATCTTGCATGGTGCCATACTAAGAGAGCAGACCTTGTTAACATCTTGCATGGAATCATACTAAGAGAGCAAACCTTGTTAACATCTTGCATGGAGCCATACTAAGAGAGCAGACCTTGTCAACATCTTGCATAGAATCATACTAAGAGAGCAGACCTTGTCAACGTCCTGCATGGCACCATACTAAGAGAGCAGACCTTTTCAACGTCCTGCATGGCACCATACTTAGAGAGCAGACCTTGTTTACATCTTGCATTGAGCCATACTAAGTGAGCAGACCTGGTCAACACCTTGCATGGAACCATACTAAGTAAGCAGACCTTGTTAACATCTTGCATGGCGCCATACTAAGTGCGCAGACCTTGTCAACACCTTGCATGGAACCATACTAAGTGAGCAGACCTTGTTAACATCTTGCATGGAACCATACTAGGAGAGCGGACCTTGTCATTACCTTGAATGGAACCATACTAAGAGAGCAGACCTTGTTAACATCTTGCATGGTGCCATACTAAGAGAGCAGACCTTGTCAACTGCTTGCATGTAACTATGCTAAGAGAGCAGACCTTGTTAACATCTTGCATGGTGCCATACTAAGAGAGCAGACCTTGTCAACTGCTTGCATGGAACCATACCAGGAGAGCAGACCTTGTTAACATCTTGCATGGTGCCATACTGAGAGAGCAGACCATGTCAACACCTTGCATGGAACCATACTAAACGAGCAGACCTTGTTAACATCTTGCATGGAACCATACTAGGAGAGCGGACCATGTCAACACCTTGCACGGATCCATACTAAGTGAGCAGACCTTGTTAACATCTTGCATGGAACCATACTAGGAGAGCGGACCATGTCAACACCTTGCACGGAACCATACTAAGAGAGAAGACCATGTCAACACCTTGCATGGAACCATACTAAGTGAGCAGACCTTGTCAACACCTTGCATGGAACCATACTAAGTAAGCAGACCTTGTTAACATCTTGCATGGAACCTAACTAGGAGAGCAGACCATGTCAACACCTTGCATGGAACCATACTAAGAGAGCAGACCATGTCAACACCTTGCATGGAACCATACTAAGAGAGCAGACCATGTCAACACCTTGCACGGAACCATACTGAGAGAGCAGACCATGTCAACACCTTGCATGGAACCATACTAAGACTAAAAAGAGCAGACCATGTCAACACCTTGCATGGAACCATATTAAGAGAACAGACCTTGTTAACATCTTGCATGGTGCCATACTGAGAGAGCAGACCATGTCAACACCTTGCATGGAACCATACTAAGAGAACAGACCTTGTTAACACCTTGCATGGAACCATACTAGGAGAACAGGCCATGTCAACACCTTGCACGGAACCATACTAAGTGAGCAGAACTTGTTAACATCTTGCATAGAATCATACTAAGAGAGCAGACCTTGTCAACATCCTGCATAGAACCATACTAAGAGACGGACCTTGTCATTACCTTGAATGGCACCATACTAAGAGAGCAGACCTTGTTAACACCTTGCATGGCATCATACTAAGGGAGCAGACCTTTTTAACACCTTGCATGGCACCATACTAAGAGAGCAGACCTTGTCAACACCTTGCATGGCGCCATACTAAGAAAGCAGACTTATTAACATCTTGCATGGTGCCATACTAAGAGAGCAGACCTTGTTAACATCTTGCATGGAATCATACTAAGAGAGCAAACCTTGTTAACATCTTGCATGGAGCCATACTAAGAGAGCAGACCTTGTCAACATCTTGCATAGAATCATACTAAGAGAGCAGACCTTGTCAACGTCCTGCATGGCACCATACTAAGAGAGCAGACCTTTTCAACGTCCTGCATGGCACCATACTTAGAGAGCAGACCTTGTTTACATCTTGCATTGAGCCATACTAAGTGAGCAGACCTGGTCAACACCTTGCATGAAACCATACTAAGAGAGCAGACCTTGTTAATACCTTGCATGCAGCCATACTAAGAGAGCAAACCTTGTCAACACCTTGCATGGAACCATACTAAGAGAGCAGACCTTGTTAATACCTTGCATGGAACCATACTAAGAGAGCAGACCTTGTTAATACCTTGTATGGAGGTATACTAAGAGAGCAAACCTTGTCAACACCTAGCATGGAACCATACTAAGAGAACAGACCTTGTTACTTCCTGCATGGAACCATACTAGGAGAGAGCAAACCTTGTTAACATCCTGCATGGAACCATACTAAGAGAGCTGACCTTGTTAACATCCTGAATGGCACCTTACTAAGAGAGCAGACCTTGTTAATACCTTCCATGGAACCATACTAAGAGAGCCGACCGTGTTAACATCCTGCATGGCACATACTAAGAGAGCAGACCTTGTTAACATCCTGAATGGCACCATACTAAGAGAGCAAACCTAGTTACCACCTTGCATGGAACCATACTAACAGAGCAAACCTTGTTAACATCTTGCATGGCACCATACTAAAAAAGCAGACCCTGTTTACACCTTGCATGGAGGCATACTAAGACAGCAGACCTTGTTAACACCTTGCATGGCACCATACTAAGAGAGCAGACCCTGTTAACATCCTGCATGGCACCATACTAAGAGAGCAGACCCTATTAACATCCTGCATTGCACCATACTAAGAGAGCAGACCCTGTTAACACCTTGCATGGAGGCATACTAAGACAGCAGACCTTGTTAACACCTTGCATGGAATCATACTAAGAGAGCAGACCTTGTTAACATCCTGCATGGCACCATACTAAGAGAGCAGACCTTGTTAATATCTTGCATGGAATTATACTAAGAGAGCAAACCTTGTTTATACCTTGCATGGAGCCATACTAAGAAAGCGGACCTTGTTAATACCTTGCATGGAGGCATACTAAGAGAGCAAACCTTGTAAATATCTTGCATGGACCCATACTTAGAAAGCAAACCTTGGTAATACATTGCATGGGGCCATACTAAAAGAGCAGACCTTGTTTCATCTTGCATGGTGCCATACTAAGACAGCATACCTAGTTAACACCTTGCATGACACCATACTAAGAGAGCAGACCTTGTTAACACCTTGCAAGGAGCCACAAAAGAGAGCAGACCTTGTTAACATCTCACATGGCATCATACTAAGAGAGCAGACTTTGTTAACACCTTGCATGGAGCCATACTAAGAGAGCAAACCTTCATTTTTTTTGCTAAATATGTATTCTGATCCACTGACTGCACCAGCCCCCCTGTGATCTGGTAGAACATCACCAATCAGTTATAACTGACAATCTTGAAGAGTTGTCAGATTTAGTGACTTGAGCATGTTGGTTACACAGCCTTCTTCTGTTTTCTAGTCATTAAGTATAAACCTGGCACCTTGTCTTTGGATTCTTTCAAGTTTTTCAATATCCTTACTTAAAGAAGGGTCCCAAATCATAGACGCATATTCCAACTTAGATCTAACAAGAGCGATATATGGGGTTTCAGTACATTCAAGAGGAGAGTGTTTCAAATTTCTTCTCAGGAACCCAAGCCTTAAGCTAGCACTTTGCAGATGTTTGCTATGTGGTTAGACCATGTGAGATCATGTGATATATGGGCCTAAGAACGCCCTTTCACAAATATCCCAATGGACTATTAATAAGAAGTAATAACAAGAGGTCTTCTACTATATTTCTGAAAAGTGAAATGTATGACAGCTTAAACTTAGCTCAATTTTCATCTTCAAATATGTCTAAATACACATTGTCAATCAATCCGACGGTTTTAGAATTTAAGTTAAAACATTGTTTTATGTCACAAATATCTTAAAGTAGCTTAATATTGCGTTTAACTAATAAAGTCATCAATATTATAGTTATGGTGAAGATATTTCCTACCATCTTGTCAACGTGTCCTAACTCCCCTGTGAAAGAAAAGCTTCAATTGGTTTACGATTTTAGCCAGACCAATCAGAGCCTTCGACACAGAGGTCTCTTTGACGGGCGGTGTTAGCGTAGATAGTTCACCAGAAAATTTGGTATTTGGTCCTGTCCAGTTTAACCAAAGGTTCTGGAAAAAATGCAATCATTTTAGAAGAAACGAAAAACGTTCCAATGCGGACGGTAAGTTTGTTAACACTGTGAGTGCAATAAAGTTAGGATTTCTTTGCTAAAACTAATCTTTTGTATTTTTTTTCCCTCGAATACGGTGCTTATGCAGAAATCTGATCGGCTAATATTTTTTACGCAATTATTTTTTGTTTAATTGAACACTTCTGCAATTTATTAGAGGCATTTAAAGTGACATTGTCCATATTTATTTTACGAATATTTAATGCATGTCATATCAAAAATACATTCATCAATATATTCCATCAAACTTATATTCTTTTACCAAAACAGATGGATTTTAATGCAAATTTCAGGTGCCATTGAATTCCAAGATGTTGAATGACTGTGAGTTTGTGCGCGTCGTGACGAAGGATGATGAAGAATGCTTCATACTGACCAAGCTAAAGGACAATGGCCAAGAAGGATTTGAACTCACACTTTGTCATGATGGCACCGTCTGGACTGGAGAAGGTTGGTTTCCTACATGAAGTTACTTAAAGTTGAGGCCTTAAGATTTGCTTTCACAATAATGACCTCACACTTTGGGATCTCTTGTTGATTTCAGATGTTTGTTTTAAATTGGTAGTAGATTTTTGTGTGCATCATGAAGGTTTGAGCATCCTATCACACCAGTTTAGTTTCTTAAGCTGAGCTTTTAAAAAAAACCTGATGTTGCTAATAAAATTTCAGAGCTTATACTGTTCTGTTTTTTTATAGATCAGTGAAATCGAAAAAATTTGCTACATTTATAAGTTCTAAACTTCAAGTGATGACCTGATACATTTCTAAATTTTGATTATCATTAACAGCCATTTAATGCTTCATTTTAATGTTGTACAAATATGTTCAACAAATTTTGTATTACAAATCACATCTCTTTTTTTATAATTGCTTTTTTAAATTTGTATCAGATATGTAAATTCTAATGGCTTCCCAGCTGTTCCATGTAGCAAAACACAAATCTACAATCTACATAGCTGACACAAAATCTACCATATGCTAAGCCGTTCTCAAATTGCTCTCATCCACAGCATAAATTGCTGGTAGAGTTAGGTAAGAGTATTTCACTAAACATTAATCTGAACCAGCAACTGCATAAATTGCAGAGGATATCTTCTAAAACTATTTGAAATGCTTTGCTTTATTATAATCAAACCTACCTGTTTATTGTAATGTTATTAAGTTGTGTTGGCTGTCTTAACACAGCAATCAGTGTTCTCATGTTTATTCAGGTATCACCCACTGGCAGTTTGAAATTAAATACAAATATGTGGGAGCAACTTCTTAGTGCACTGCAGAACACCTAGGAGACCCAGGCCGCTTTCTTAGCATAGAGTTGTGGACTCACCACACACAGAAATAGTCTCAGGCCTTTGGCAGCTCATGACCATGCTTTGCAGTAACCTTATAATTATTATTTAGGGTCATGTTTTTAGGGACCAAAGATAATGTATGACAAAAAGAATCCAGATTAATTAATTTGTCATAGTGAGAGATATATAGGAGATTTGAAATGTTAACTGAATACTGAATATATTAAACACACTGAATGAAACATTGTCATCAGACATTTGGGATTCAATTACATACATGTGGGTTATCCAAAATATTTAATGGGTTTATGCGTTAAGAATACACCTCAAGCTATGTCCAGGACTCTTCTGATTGTTAACCTGTATTAAAACAATTGTGAAGGTGTAGATAACTTGACATAGAAAGTATGTTATGTCTCTCTTTCCAGTCTCTGGATCTGAGTTGGATAAGCTTCGTAGCCGTCTGAAGATGGATTTCGATACTTATGTCCGTCAGACAGTGCAGGCCTTGACATCGATAGGTGACTGCAAGGATACATTCCAGTACCAGCTGAAGAAACGTGGTGACATGGCTGAGTTCATTTGGAAGAAACATGTTCCTGCAGAAGATATCACTGTATGTAGATTTAGAGGTGGCATTCCCTGCTTTGTCAACATTTGAATATCACTAATGGAATCTTGAAATCTTAGACTAGTCAAAAGATAAAACTGCTAACAGCAAGTGTGTAAGCTGTTGTAGCCCAGCTATTATATTTAGTGGAAATCCATATACAAGTGTCAAGTTAGAGCCACTGGCGCTTGTAGTGGAGGAAAAAAGTTATGCATGATCTATATTGTCTTTATAAACAAAATCCACTAAATGATCGTACAGGTTAATGCACATAATTGGATCATAAGGTGATTGTATCCCTAAGCCAACATATGACTTAATGAAAGTGTTATTAATGATAGTGTTGTCCTCTTGTAGTTTTTAATAATAGTTTTATTCTCATACTGTTTTTATAATGCTAGGGTTATTCTGACACTGTTTTTGCAACGCAAGTGTTTTTCTCACATAGTTTCACCTTGGGGAAGCCTCATTGAAGCCCCGGCCAGACTCTAGTGTCCTTATCACAAAGATCTTCAACCACTGTATTGAGAGCATGCAGGATCTGAAAGAACGTATCCGCACCCTCGAGACCGACAATGAGCGCCTCTCTCAGGAAAGAATCAATGCACTCAAGGTAGCATCTTCTAATAGAACAAAATAATGTTGCTTCATTTATTTATATTTTAAACATGATAAAAGTAACAGAGTGTCAAAATTCAGGCCTATTTTAAAGGTGGCATCTAACAGTTTGTCTATATCAAATACATGTAACAATATCTGGCCCCATGTTAGAGGTCTTTGTGTATAATTTCTGCAGAAAATTACACTTCAGTCTAAGCAAAGACAGTTTTAAACACTATCTCATTTTTAAGACAGCGAAACACTCAAACTGTTTCATTTTTTTCAATTCTGTTAATAAAAATAATTGGGATTTCTCATAGAGCTCGACCTCAGTGCTGCTGACCTGGATGATGATACAACATGATCTCTGGTTTTCTTTTTTTTTTAAATAGCTAATTATGCAGTGTAGCTCGGATAGAAAATACATGTTAGTATTGTGGTGTTATGCTTCACTTTTCGCTCAGGTAAATGACATCAATAAACAGCATTTCATGAGATCTGGTCAGGTAACAATAATTTATTTGATTGTCTAAAGGAAAAATCCATGCTGTTAGATACCACCTTTAGGAAAACTGATAAACAAGTAAGGAAAGCACATTGAATAGTTAGGTTTAAAACATTCATTGTTTTCCTAGTTTACAGCATTACTAAAAATATTTGGTAGCAGATATCTTGCTATGTCATTTCTTTTAAGAATTGTGACTTGGTCGGCCCTTTTAAGGATTTTGCATTCTATAAAGTAATGTTGTAAACTAAGAAAACAATGAATGTTTAAAATATTTGGTAGCAGATATCTTGCTATCTCATTTCTTTTAGAATTGCGACTTGGTAGGCCCTTTTAAGGATTTTGCATTTTATAAAGATATACTCTTCCTGATGACTGATCTGATCAACATTGGAAAAGAAACCATTCCATATTCATTTATAAAGTGTCTAAATGCATTTAAGACAAAGGGTTCTCTGCTGTACAGTTTTCTGTGTACATGTTAACATACCATAATAATGTGCTGGAAAATAGTTGAACTTAATAATGCATTCCTCTTAATTGTTGTTTGTCATAAAGTTTATTTACTATTAAGTTAGACAAAGTACCTTGATGATTTCTAATCTTCCACACAATTTATCCTATAATATAGTATGTCTCTTATATGATTGTTGAATATGAATATGTGGGAAAAAATTCCATCATGGAAGGTTTCCAGAAAAGGATAAAAGTACTTAAATTGAAAACTGAGATAATTTTCTAACCAAACTCTTGTTACAGCTCTGATTGTTCTTCATTTCAGCGGCTTGAGAAGTGTGTTGTAGCTAAAGAGGAGCTAGAAAATGAAATGTACTCTAAGGTGAGAAACTCCTACCTTCAAAGAGTAATACTCTCTTGTTAATTTTAAAAATAAAATGTAGTTAATTTTTTTGTCAAAAATCAATGTTTTAAGATAAATGTTCAATATGAAATAAAGATTTAGATTAGTAAATCGAGTGCTCCAGACACACATCGTTTTATTGTTTTTACGAATTGATTTTGATGTAAAACAAATTGAAATTAAAATCTTATCAGACTAAAACGAATTGGGGAAATGGAAAACATTTTACAATCGCTTTCCTCATCTTTTTGTTGGCAGTAAAAATAATCATGGCAAAAATGTATATACACTCTGGTTGGGTAAAAATTGCAAAGTAAAATATACGGGTGCATGGTTTAATCGATTATTTATGAATTTAGCAGTCAAGTCAGAGGATATGCCACATAATGTGCTTGGTTAAAAATCACCCTTTATGATGAGTGCAATGGCTGCTTGTAGGAAACTGGTTGGATGTTTTAAAAAAAATTGTTTGTCAAACAAATCTTGTAGTAAAAACTAATTGACCCAAAAAATTATTTGGAGCACAGTAAATCATTCATGTAAATTTTCTCCTTACAATACCTGAGGTCAGAACATGGATTCAAATATTTATTTACATGATGAGTGAGGCTGTTATGCAAAACAATTGATGGTGTCTGATAAAATAAGACACAGAATGTTTTATATATAAATAAAGTTCATAAAACCCATTTACATATGTCATTATATATCACATCCTGTGTATGTAATAACTATTTAGCTTAAAGCATAACTATAAACATGTTTCTACTTACGCAATAGTAAATTTAATAAAAACTGTGTTAATTAATCAACCTTTTTCCTCAGTTAAACCAGGAAGCAGTGATTTTTTTTATTAAATGAGCATGCAATAATGATGGCCTCATTGCTATTTCCAACAAAAGTCATTTTTTCCCAGTTTCAATTAAAATAATATCTAAATTTTAAGAATTAAAACTACAAGAAAAGAGGCCCAAGCTTGGTTCAGTTTGTTATGACTGTACATTTTAATGCCATTATGTTACAGTGTCTCTGATTGGCCAGGTCACCAATAATCAAGTTTGTACCTATACCAGTAAAAGAGTGGTATAATTCCTTATGGTATCATGCTTAACTAACTCAACATTTAAAGCCAAAGTTGAGGGAAGTGAAACACATACAGCTGACAATAATAATGTGCAATCAGAAAGTTGTGGCCAAATTGTCAATCCACAGTTTTAATACCCATAGTGCTAACTAGTGCATAAGCAGTGAAAAAAGTCAATACTCTTGTATTTTGGCTTAATACAACACACAGAAATTAAATATTTCAGTGTTCATAAATATTTGCTGATTGTATCAACTCACTTTATAAAATTGTTAAATAGTGTCTCTGTATAACTTTGCTTACAGAACGTGGATAATATGTTGCTGCATTTTTTGCCGGTATGACTGGAAAACAAATATAAAGTCTTGCTAGTTTTTCTGCAATAGTCACAGTATCAAAAATGATATAGCATTGGTTAGTTAGTCTACTAACCAACTAAAATGGGAAAGCAAAAGTTGTAGCCTTGAAATATGTGGTAATCAAAACCAGACCTTTTTGAAAAATAAGATATAAAAAATGTTGCTAGTTTTGCCACAAGGTAAGAATGCTACAACCATCTATGACATCAGCAATATCATTTAATACATTTTGTTAACTTAAGTATTCTTTAGTCTTTAGAGTAAAAATTAAAACAAAAACAACAAAAAATCTTCGCAGTAAATGAAAGTTTAACAAACAGTGGTCAAAAGTTATGAACAAATTGAGGTGTATATTCATTTGTATTGCATTTGAATTAATGTTGGCCACTGGAAACAAATGAACTTAGCAGCCTCACAATATCGTAGATATTTAAATAAAAAAACAAATTATTTTTGATTAGAATAAATCATAATAAAGCACACCTTACGAGACTGAGACATGTAAGAATTGTCCTTTAGAGCCATACATATCAAAAACCTGTCTTCGCATTTACAGTTTTCCCTGGTTTTGAACAGCAAGAAGGAGAAGATTAGGCAGCTGCAAGAACAAGGTAAATAAGACATCAATTTACACTTTCCAAATGTTGATCAATGATACTCTTAACTATTTGTGATAAGCTGCTGTTAGCATGTAAAGTATTAAAAGAGTAACAGATTCCGGATATAAGGTTAAAGCAACTGGACCTGGTAGTGCAATCCATAGAGCGTCGACTCTAGACATCGTCTCCAGATAACTGAAATACCATTGGTGGGCCGATAAACCCAATAAACAAACAAACTGGTAGCACAGTTGGTAGAGCATCGGCTCCAGGTACGGGATGTCATAGGTTCGATCGTGGGCCATGACATACCAAAGCCATTAAAAATGGTAGTGGTATAGTTCCCTTGATAAGGCTCAAGCAAATATAAGGGTAGTTCCACGACTGGTTGGCCCGGTGTCCGGATAATGTGACTAGGTGTGTTATTATGCCAGGTGTTCACAGCATGCTTTGCACAGTGAAGGCAGCACTATATCTGCTTCAAGTGGGCACCGTCTCCAGATAACTAATATACTGTTGGTGGGATGATAAACCCAATTAACATACACTTTTTTTTAGTGTTTAGCATATATAACCTGCATAAAACATGTGACTGGGCATAAAAATGTGCAGATCCTGACTAAGAAAGCTTCCAGTATTTAAAGTTGTATTTTTACTCTAATTTCAGTTCAGGAAGGTGTCAACATTGGACACGCAAACCAATTATCTGGAGGTAACTGTATAACAGTGTACAATGGGTGATCATGCATCAGCTTGCTACAGTAACAAACAGATTATTAAGTGTTTGCTTGGGAAAAGAAAACTGTTTTGATTATTAAGTAATATCTGAGCAATTGTTTCTAAAATTTCAATACATGATATAAAGCTATAAACAAAATTCATTGCCAGTACTGTCAGTTCTGGATCAAGTCACCTATTTATCTCAACCTGGATGCTATCTAGTTTGCATTTAGGTAATTGACTGTCAGAAGCCGATTTTCAACTCCCATCACTGTGATAAACAAGTTTGAAAATGAAAATCTCCCGGTTGTATGATAAACTGAATGCATTGTTTCCTTTAATATGACTTTCATCTGCAATTCTTGTCAACACACACATTAAAGTTAAATGTTGTCAAATTAACAAAGTTATAGCTGCCTGAAAAAAAACCAGACATTTGCATAAATATCCCCAACCAAAAGCAGACAGATTTTGGTATTGTCCATTAGTTCCCCTTAAATGCCTAAAATTTAACATATAATAGAGCTCTTTGGATGGGGCGGTGGGGAAGGGGGACTCTTTTTTCTTTTTTTCTGTATCCATAACTGGGAAGGTGTTTGTTTATAACTCTCACGAATAATAGAAATGATAAAAATATAAATGATAATATGAAAATGATGCACAATTGAATGGTTTTGATGCTTACTAAACAATGCATATTCTTGTCACTTGCAGATGTTCCTGCAGGCAGCAATAGTGTTAAAAGGTCAAGTCCAACAGTGAAAAGTCAAAGGTAATAAGGTCAAAGGTCATTCTGTCTGAACTTTGTTCTTATTTGGACAAGTGATGTTTCAAATTATTAACTTATGTTATTGATCTTTAAGTTTGTAATTGTGTCTAGCGACGTGTGCTATTAACTTTCAGACTAATCGCACCGTTTTAAAGTCTATATCAGTTGGTTTGTGCAGTCGTTTTATTTCAGTTATTCAGATGATAATTTCTTCATCAGCAATATTTGTTTTAATATTGCCTGTATACGTTCATGTCAATCTGTTCTTTCAGTGATCCTGAAAACAACACTGATGATGAAGGCAATGTAAGTTGACTGTACAATTCTAACTCACTAAACATACAATTAAATGACTCAGGCAAATAGTGTCCAGATCACTGTGCTCAGGATCAACATTATTTGCTGCATTGTCCTCTAGCAATAATTTGTATGTATCTTATGTATGTAAGTTTTCTTGTAACTTTTTATTGATGCAGCAAGCAAAGGGTTAGTTTAATTGCAAAACATAGTTTGCAACTTATTTTATTACAGTGTAATGTCTAAAGTTCATACAAACAGCCATTGGAACATTTTTCTTCTTATGGAATGCACTATAAAAACAGCTTCTTCGGCTCTTTACCTATCTAAAAGTAGCCACTAAAACACCTTAAACCTTTTTTATTAGGATGAATTATCTTACCAAGGTCTGCTGAATGAGACCTTTAAAAAAGCCATGTTGTTTTTTATATTAAGCAAATGATACACGTGTTAATATCCCATTCAGAAATCAAAGCGCCAGAGATGTATGCGTGCACAGCCAAACCAGATGGATGCTGACCTCTCCCTGGACCTTGGGGTCGAGGATGACACACCTGCTGTATCTAGCAGCTCCAGGTGAGTCAGAATAGTTACTTTTAAAGTAGAATTCCTATCAGTGGATGTTTGTAGACCTGGTACTGTAAAACGTCATTGGACTTTTGGTTCTAAGTAAGCATTTTGTGATCATCATTGGCTTCCAAATAAATATAAAATAGAATTAACATTACTTACATATGTTTATAAATGCTTTAGTATTAGCCAATTCATTGGGAACGACCCAAGCTATTTAACTGATCTCTTGTCTCTGAAAACCACTAAACAACACACTTAAGATTTGCCACAAATTCATAGAATTGTTTCTGTATCCCATTTTATAAGAGGACATTAAGTGACAGAAATATCAGCATAGCAGGGCCAAGACTATGTGATGTGTTGCCCAAATATATTAAGCTTGCAAAAGATGTGAAGAAATTCAAAGGATTGCTTAAGATTTATTTTTTTGCAAAAATTAGACATTTTAGGTCTAGGTTTAAAATAATACAGACATCTTTGTTTTGACATACTTTATTTTTGTACAATATCATGTTTAGTACCGTAAAGTTTTATTGAAAAGATACAGTTTTTTGCCCCAAATTATGATAAAAAGTAAAGTTTTCCCCTTTCTTCCACGACCAAAATTGACCGTTAGACTAAACCGACCACCGAGACTATCGCCAATAGTATTGGCCATAGACAACTGTGGTATTTTAAGGGAAAATTTACGTAAAATGTGACCTTAATGTTAAAAGGGACATTTCAATTAGTTTCTTTACAAAGTAAAAAACAATTTTTTTTACATATATACCACTTTATTTTAACAAAATCAGCAAAGTTTAAAATCCGGAAATGGCTATTGATTTTAAGTGAAACGGGCATATTTATTAACGACGCTGTTATTATCATCGTCTAAGTAATATGGTATTATTCAGTTGATCAATTTTAATTAAAAATTTGTTTTATTTTGAATGTTAACTGTGAATAATTTTAAATTGAAATGTACAACCCACTTAACAACAACAATAAAATGTGTGTTGGCAATTTGTGCAGACACAGTTCTCACACCAATTACACAGGTGCGTAGAAATAGTTATTTGTAAGCAGTCACTTCAATACCCTGGTGTGAAAATAAAATAATATAAAGCCTTTAGTTGTTATTTTAATTGTCATTTGTGTGTTTGTCTCATGTGTCGAGAACTTAATGATAGGCCAAGAACTTAATTGGGTTTTTTTTGACACGCTGCTGCATGAAATGTGATGTTCTCTCATCTCTCAATTGTGTAGGGCTGGGATAGCCGCAAGAACATCCTGTCTGACGTGTAAACAATATACTGGGACATAGTGACATAACGTAATACAATACACTATGGTCTTATTAGGCAAACAGTCGCAAAGTATTATTCAAGCCACTTAGAGAATAATATAGCACCCATTTAGTGGAACAATTGGAACATGTTCCTTGTAGTCAAATCGAGTGAGTCAGCAATGTGGGAATTACTTCAGTGGCGGACTTGCTGGATTAGTGAATAGTTTGTGCGTCTTATCTTACAAGAATTTACTTTTTTTGCTTGACTCTAGATCTTGAAGAGGGGGTGCATCTTATCTTTGTGTGCGTCATATCAATAAGACATTACAGACACTTTTGTATTATTTTTAGATCCCAGTGATTAACTATTACATGTGCAGTACATATCTTATTGTTTTATTATCTTATGAGTGTTTTTTTTTATATTTATTTTGAAGTAAGCCATTAATTATATGAAAACTATGCATAGAAATAGGCGTTTAATCAGTTTTATAGTTAAGCTTGTATGAGCTGACCATCTTAATAGGGCCATACCCACTTCTGTTTGTCTTCATTCAGCAGGGGTGTCCATAAATCTGTCAATACTAACTCTGTTTTAACAGTTCATTTATAACATGATTTACATTAAAGCTGTGTAGTAAGTGCTGCTTTGCACTGTATTAAAAAAAGATAAACAATAACCAGTATTCGTTAAACGGCATTTATGAATTCATAATTTGCCATTTTGTCAACATAATAATTACCAATTTTAGGATTTGTATAGACCATCCGGAAGGACTGTTACAAACACTTCACCTCAAGACATCTTAATATTTTTTCTAAAACTCATCTACAAACATTTTATACATCCATGTAAATTATAATTATGCTATTTAGATTGACCTCATAGTAAGTATGATGTCTTGGCTTGACAAACTGCGTTGATCCAAATAACCCCAGGTCATAGGTTGACAGGTTGATAATTAAGCACTCATGTGATTGTTGTACAAACCGTTAGCTTGTGACAAACATTGTTATTTTTCTTTTTCTGCTAATATGTACCTGTGTCATGCAGTCGGAGTGGGTTCACTGGTAAATTTGCCAATTGTACCATTGTGAAAACAAAACAACATAAAGCAGATTAGCTTATATATCTTATTACAAGAAAGGTTATGTCCCTGACTGTGGTTTTAACTAACACATTTAGTGCTTGAGGAAATAAAAGTCTACTGATGCCAATTAATTAGCAATGTTGCCTAATAGTCTAAGACTGACACTGCTGGATGAGTGAGTTTTGGTTATATCTTATTCCTCAGATCAGGGCGTCAGAGAGGGAGAGCCCAGAAGAAGCAGACACCTTCCAAGCCGGTTCTCCCCAGGGTCGGTACCTCTGAGTCTAGCATGGCTGAAACGCCTGGGTAAGTTTTCCAGACGTGTTTATTTTTCAACTCTCTATTAGCTTGCAATTGAACAGTTAGTAAATTAGTGAATTAAAAACTTACATTACCACATTCAAGCAAACTTTTATATGAGAAAGTCTATCAGCCAATGAGTGCTGTTGTGGATTTCTATCCTGATATTGTTTGTGGCACTTCAAATCAACACAAGAACTCTCAATGATCCTTATTGTGTTGATGCAACCTGTGTTAAACACCCTTTGAGTCAAATTAATTGCATATGAAAGTAAATAACATTAATAAATTGTTAATAAAACATGTTGCATGCATGTTCCTTTTTTTCACTCAGTGACTGGTGATTTTTTTTTCTTTCCTGAACATGTAAGCTTTGCTTAAGATCGTATAACTGGGTGTTGTATCTACTCTTATGTTTATTGCATGATACCTGGAAGAAAGCTTTTCGTCTAATTTAAATTAAAATCGATGAAGGTTGCTGGAGGGATGTTTAAACTGACAAAACAATCTGAAATACAGTTTTTTTTTAGTGTATTTGGTTATCTATCTGTGCAGCTCCAAACTACAGCACATTTCATCTCTGATACTGAATATTGATACTTGTTTATCACAATTATTTCTCTTTCCATCAGGATTGACAGAAAGTCCAGGCTCCGTAAAGGAGGGTCCGTCTCCAGCAGCAAGTCAAATGAGAATATTGATGCAGATGATCTTATGGATCAGCTGTAAATCTGAGGTCTTCACTAACAGACAGATGGGTCTCATTGTACATTGGGGGTCTACACACACAGTCCCATGGGCCTTATTGTAAATCTGGGATCTACACACTTGGACCCATTGGTCTCATTGTTAATTTTGTGTCTAAACATTCAAAGCCATGGGCCTCATTGTGAATCTGGGGTCTACACACACAGGCCAATGGGCCTCATTGTAATCAGTAGTCAGCATATACTGTCCCAGGGCTTTTTTAAATATTTTTAAATGTCTACACACATTTGCCCAAGGCTTTATTGTTACACTTAAATTGATTAAGTGAAGGGAGGATATTTGAGTTTTTTAAAATCATACAGTTTTAAAACAAGGGAAGATATATAATTAAAACAGTAAAAGTAGGTTGTGTGTTGAAATGGTTGAAACAAAAAGTAGAAAGTGTTCTTTAAGTGGACTGTACACAGAGCAGCTCCCATTGCGGAATATGTTTACTGTTATTTATAATTTTTAAAGTGTAGTTTGAATGCATCCTTAATTATTATGGAAGTGTTACTGATTTGTTAAAATGACAATTTACATTAGTATTTAAATTTGTTCAGAATTACTGCGAATGTTGTTGATTACCGGTATTACATCTGTAAAAGCTTAGCCATAAATAATTATTTTAAATACTTTTACAGTTGAGAAGGCAGCCATATGTTTTGTGTTCTACAACATTTTACACTGTTTTAAATCATACAAAGCCAATTAAGAAGCTCCTTAATTTGATTAAGTTGCTGTTGTGATGTGGATTAATTGGTTTGTGCTGTCAACACACATTCATGGTGTAATATAATCATAAGCTCGTATCCTAATAAAATAAAAACTGATCTTGCAAATAGTATGGATCAATATCAGACTGGTCATGCTAGGAGATTTCTGATCAAGATCTGCATTTTTTCTGCCAACCCTTGAGCCATCTATGTGTCTACTATTACTTTGCATACAACTTGAGCTAATAACTAAGAATTAAAAGAACTAGCATCTGTAAGTTTTGCAAATATGATCTTAGCATGATATGAATAGTTACAGGCTTACCACAATGCTGGTATTATGATTATGAAAAAAAATGATTATGGCTCATACCTCAGATTATTAGAATCTCACTGTAAAAATGACTTAAAATCTTGTCGGTTTATGTCAGCATTGTTGCATTTCAGTATTTGAGGTTGAAGAAGAGGTGGGGCAAGGAAAATAATTGTTGAAGTTGTTTGGGTTTTTCTTTTTTTTTCTTTAAAAATTATATAACTTTATATAACAGCAATTTATAAACAAAACAAGAAAGTGAAACAATGAAGGGGGAAAATAGCAGTCGAGTAGTATTTTGCATGACAATTATATTTGTAGATATAAAAAAGTCAATGTCACCGTGTAAAATGTTTGAGTGGTTTTAATCTAATGGTTATACTAGCTAAAAACCTGTGAACTCCTTCCCTTGTTTAAGCTTTTGTTCCATATTCGAGATTTTGTCTGGGGGCTTTCTTGGCATGTACAAATGTATGGCAATGTTTATAGTTAAAATGTTTGATTACAAAGAATGTCAAACTAGCTTATCTGAATGATGCTAAGAAGTCTTTGTGGAACTTCAGTTTGTTTTAATGAGAATGACATGGACTGAATGAATACTTAGTTACAAATGTGCTTATTATCTAAATACTAGGGCAATATATGCAGAATAAAGCCAGTCCATTTTGTTGTGATCTAAATATGATTCAAAGTATTTACTGATTTGAGTCAATTTTTTTTTCTCTTGTAAACCTAAAAGTGAAACCTTTCTGTTTTTGTCTAGGGTTACAAACCTCTGTAATTTTCTTTCTGAAATAAAACATGTACAATATGTAGCTTCTGCTATTTCCTCTGTCAAATTTAGAGGTTTTGCAACAGGTAATTTCCGTTATTTTTTATAACATACATAACCTTTTTTCTTTCATGTTAATAAGGAGATAACACCTGTAAAGAAACATTTATAAATTGTATATTAAATGGCCATGTGACACAGCTGAACAAACTTGTAGAAATACATTTTTATCTCATTCCTCATTACACCATTCTAATTAAGGCAGCTTGGTGGTATCAATTATAGTGTAGTGAATAAATAAATGTCCATAGGCTTTGTACTTCCACTTGTTACTGTCACAATGTAATCATGCACCTTTTCCCTCTTTTAATATAGATATTTAGATGTCCTAATTAGGAGTTTTTGTAGTTAACATACCTATGTAGTCATACAAATGTAGTTTTATGTGCAAGTAAGAATAAAGTTCACTTTATAGGAGCATTTTAAATGCCAGTTTTATTATCATAGCAATACTACATAGCAACTTTGCTGCACTCGTCATATGTATCTGTTGTACGGAGTGATTTTTTGTTTTACCTTTCTAGCAGTTGATACCCCATGTCTTAAGTTGTGGTTTTTTGTCTCATTTGACTAAACTTTACTTCTCACATTGATGATGATTTTCTTTCCTGAAACAACACTGATTTAGATGTTTCAGCAATTCAAACAGAAAAAGTTAATGTGGTTTTGATTAAATGTAAAATTTTATTGGACCCTGATAAAATTTATTTTCCGGTACAAAATCCTGTTTAAAGCAGCGTGAACACATTTGGTATTGTTTTGTATTTATATACCTATTTCTGAACAACTTTGGTGTGAAATAATTTCTGTTGAATGACACTGCTGCTTTCAGATTTAGCCAATCAACTGTGTTAATGGTGGCTCTTGTACACAATCAAACTACATGCCATAAGTGTATATGTGTATACATTGGTCCACAACAGTTTTTCAAAGTGTAATGGAATATTTGACAGAAAATGTGTCCTGTACATTGCCCAGATTTGATTTCAGACTGCTTTAAAGCTACATCCTTACAGGTACATAAAACCACAATCTGCACTTTATACGTAAAACACCATTCTATTTGATCAGCAAATTGTTTATGACTAATGTATACACATGGCATATATTACTGCATGCGCAGATCAGAGACATGCAAGGTTGTTCAGCTAAAACAAAAAGCTACAAAAAAAAGATGAAAATAATTTCAAGACTTCTGATACCCCCAACAAACAACATGATCATTTGAAGAACAGCATTTTCACATTTAGTTTAATTATCAGCTGCATTTTTTATTACCTGTTTCAAAATAGTCCATTAACATTTAGCCTTTCTAATAATTTAAAAAAACAACATCTTCCAATGTGACCAAGCTGCTTTAATGCAAGATTGCTTTACTTATAAAACATTGTTAACTTCCATGTGGTTTGTTCTTTTGACCCAGAAAACCTGGTTCCTGTTGGATTGGACTCATTCTTCCCCTTTCAGCATACCTTGTACCATAGAGTTGATGTTTTACTGTTAAGTTTGGAAGACTCTTTTTTGATCTTGAGATGTTTAGTTTTTTCTAGCAAAACAACTATTAAGTGATTTTCAATAAACTGATCTGTTTTATTTTGTGTAGTTGATTTATCCTTACCATTTTAAAGTTCAATATTGGCTGATAATGCAACGGCAAAAATGAAATTATTAATATTTAAATGCAGCAAAAGTTGCATACTTGTTGACCTAATATAGTTCTACATCTTGTATTTTATAAAAATGTATCTTGATTTATAAAAAAGTATATCTTTTTAGTATAATGGATAAGATTTATAAACACAACTTCGTACTAAAGACGTAAAAAATGGTAGTGGTATAGCTCCTTTGCTAATGCTCAAGCAAATATAAGGGTAGTTCCATGACTGGTTAGCCTGGAGTCAGGATCATATAACTGGGTGTGTTATCATGCCAGATGTTCACGGCATGCTATACACAGTGAAGGCAGCACTATATCTGCTTCAAGGGGACACTGTCACCAGGTAACTGAAATACTGTTGTTGGGATGATAAATCCAATAAACAAATACCCTGATACACAGTCTGAAGACACAACACACCTTCAAAGCAAGACATAGAAACAAATTAAAAAGAAAAATGGGAGAATTGCTAAGTAAGAGAGAGGTGGGGGTGGAGAGAGAGCAAGATAGTTATGTAACATAAAGTCAAGACTGATGATAGATAAACACAGTATATATGATACAAATTAATATATCTACACATATGTATAGGTACTGATACACATTAAATGAGTCCTAAGATACCGGGCTATTCTAGAGACCAGGCATGCACTAGAAATTGTGTATTGAAACCCCCGATTTGAACTGAAAAGTAACACTTTACTGCAGAGTACTATGTACATTCCAAACATTGTTCCAAAGAGTTGATTATTTGGCCACATTTTTTATAACTGACAGCCTAACTTTCTGCAAATGTGCAGGAAGTAATTAAGGTTGTTGGAAGGCTGAAGCACTGAGAATCCAGATGTATTAATATAATACAATAACCTTAGAGGTTCTTTTCTGATTGTGTACAGAAATGGATGAAGATGATGTAAAGGTAAAAATATTTTATTCTTAATATTTCATCTACCTCTAGATTGACTTTATAATTTTTCAACATTTATAAGCAGTAAGCTTAGTTCAGCATATCATTGACACAACATAACCTGCTAAGTTTTAAATGAGTAATGGCCCTTTTCTTATGTTTATTAAATTTATATAATAGCTCTCATTGGTTGTATTACAACAATAATAAGAATCACAGCTACTTTTGCATTTTGTAAGAATATACTGGTATAGCTTGCCATAAATTTCACTTAGTTATGGTACTCCTTCATTTTTCTTGATCATATTTTGTCTGTTCTATTTACTAAGGTAAATTTGTTGATTTCAAGCCCCCTAACCTAGATAGATCCACACCTGAAAATGACATGGTTCCAGGCCTGTCAGTAGACATATGAACAATGTAAACCAACGACAAAAGAAATAGTTATGAAATGATTTGACCAACTTTTAAGATACCTAGTAAAAACTCTTTGCTAAATTGTACATCTAAAAGATTACAACTATAAAATTGGTGAACAACTTAGATTATGCACAATAAAAACTTACTTCAAATGACGCAACACAGTTGGATAAATCCAATCTTCCATGTTGGCATTTTTGTGTGTATGTGTATATTTCAATGTAATTGTTTACAGAAAATATAAAAGAACACCATAATCAAAAATCTTGTATACAATGTTATTATGTTATACAACATTACACAATGAAAACAGTGAAGCTCACTTTTAGAATACTCACATCAGTCATACAACATGTCATTTGTAATCCTTACATTTTATTGCAAAGAATTAGGAGCAGATATTGAAAAATTGTTCAATATTAAGTAATCATGTCATTGCTTAATACCATGTCAATAAATTATAATTTTGATATTCAAATTAAGCAATTTTAATATCAATATTTTAAGTAAAGAGACCAAAAATCAATAGAATTGTTGCATAATCCTTGTCGATAAATTGTTGTATTGGTGTCAATATGTAAGCATTGATGTTTTATGAACAATCGACACACTGTAGTGTGATGCATATACATATATGTGAACTCATACTTTTGCAGGGAGACTCCCACTTTTAAGATTCAAAATTAATGAGGGTTGTTTTACACATTTTCAGAAATCTCCCTACTTGGAAACTGATAACTTCCTTCTTTGTTTATATAAAGATAACAAATCTCCCACTTCTCAAGAGATAATCTCCCACTTTGGCTTCAAAGAAAGATCACATGTATGCATATATGTAGGCATTTTCTATAATCATTTCTACATCTATACTCAATCTTTCTACGCATCAATTATCTTGCTGTGTAGGAGCTGTCACCAGAAACCTTCTTTTCATGATCAAACTTATTTTACTAAGGTTTAAAGTTAACATTTCAAAGCTTGAACTAGCATACTCTTCACTGATGGAGATACATGGTTGGCAGAGCAAGATGGTGCATCAAGTTGCTATCCATCCTGGCGACAGTTGCCAAGGTGAAATGGTTGACTGGGGGAGGAGGGTGGTGTGTAACAATCAGCTCTCCTCTCTTTGCAAGACTATCACACGTAAAATTAACTTCAAACATTTCACTCCTATGATCAAGAGAGCCTCGTAGTACCCATCCTCTCTTTCCATCACATGTTGTAACTTCTGAATCACACTCTTCAAAAAGTCCATTTGCATACTGTTCCTTTGATGAATATTTTTCTAGACAGGAGAGTTGCAACTCAGGCCCATTCTTCTTGGTGTCGTAACACATCACCATCTGCAAGCCACTGTCTATAAAGACCACCAAGCCATCATCAAAAAGTGGCATGATATCTGGCACAAATGATGGGAAATTGTATAAACACAAGTTGGCCATGTCAATGTGCCTGGAGTCCATGTGGATCATACATGCATGGTTCATTGAATAAACTGTTTTACCAGTTACACTGTCTAATCCATCTGCCTTATAACAAACAAGGAGTAGTTGCTCACCATCTTCAGTAAACAATGAGGTCTTAAACATCTCTTCTTGACAAAACATTGGAACAACTTCATCCAGGTTCATCATTTCAGTAACCTCCTGATTAAAGGTCAGCCATTGTGTCCCTTTGCAAGGTCACATAATGTGTTGGTGATTGCAGAACCATTTCCCATTTTTCATTATTTTCTTCAAACTGAAAGATTTTATGAAGAACTTCTAAATGCTGCTCTTTAGTGCAACTTCCTCGTGCAGAGAAGTATAGCTTTGGCTCAAGGTCAAGGTCAACAAGTCTGACAACTGCATACAAGGTCTGATTGAAGACAATCAAACTGATGCCATCTGCCTTCTCCATGTGATGTCTCCTAATGGCTGTACTCACAACATTAAAGCTGGTCTTTCTCCAGATTTTAGACACAATGTCATAACCAAACACCATCTCACAAAACTTATCATGACAAAAATACAGCTTATGCCTCAAATAGACACACTTCCATTTTTCATCTGAAATCAATGATGGAGTGGTATCCATCTTTGTTCTTCTATGCAATCTATGCATCCTTTCTCTACCTGAGCGATTTCGGTAATGCTCCATGTACAATCGTTGCAATATTCGCTCTTGCTTTGTTACAGGCCGACAGTCCATGTCCATATTACACATAATTTCTCTAATTTCTGGTGTAAAAGAACCTCTCATTATCATCTTTATTATTGTCTCTCTTTCAGACCATGTCATGGTACTTACTACTTGGTCTATTGTCCAATCATCCAGCTCTGTACTGGTCATTAGGTTGGTAGACAGATATGATATTTTGTCCAGGTTTTCACTATTACCATCATTTAAATTACAGCCACTCTGACCATACAATTCAGAATGTAAGTTTTGTTTAGGTTTGTGACAACTTGTTAAATAGTTGCTTTCTTGAGAAGGACGGGCACTCATAGAGCCTAAATTAAACCAAGCCTTTCGCTGAGGAATGTATGTCAAGATGTTGATTTCATCCTCATTGTTCACACCTAGCCTTCCTGAGAGTAAGATAACCGCATCTTGCATTGGCAAGACTTTACAAGCTTCTAAAACTGGTTTTCCATGTGTGTCCATGGTTTCACTAAACTCTGACAAGAAACTATCTTTAGTGTCTGTTTGGATTGTTCCTTTCTCTTGTGGCAGATCGTTAACATCGTGTGGCAATCTTTCTTTTATGTGATTTTCTTTACGGGATGTCTTTATTTTTATTATTTCTGCTTTCCTTTTGATGTGCTTTGGAACTTCTGAGTTTAGAAGTAGTTTTTCTTGCTCATTTTCTTTGCCTATTTTTTTCACTATACCATAGTGGACTGCACAAACATCTGAATGCAATCCTTTGAGACTTTTCTTTAGATCTCCAGCAGTTTCTGCCTTAATGTCTGAGTTCGCATCAGCAAGATGTTCTGTGATTAAATTAACATTGCCCTCAATGCCTTTATATGTATCTTCATCAACTACTATGGTTTTCACTTTGTCCAAAATGCTGATGAAGGCTTTGGCTCTTGTGTCACTTTCACACAACATAAACCATTGGAAAACTATGTTCAAGAATTCTGACTTACGAGAAATGTTTCCCAAATCAACCATGTTGAATACATGCATGAAATTGTCAATACTATAACTAAGAATTTCATCTTGAAATATTAAATAATCATGGAATCTTGCAGATATGATTGGAGTGATCTTGTCCCTTAGTCTATCCAAATTAAAATCCAGTGCCAGTTTCATGTAGTCTACAACATTGTGAAGTGAAACTAATCTGACCATGACATTACAACAGAGCTCTTTAAGTGCATCAATCATCAGCAATGATGCCAAGTTAAGAACTTCGCCAACGTTGCCTGAGTTGACTTCAAATTTCAGTCCATAGAAAGAGTCAATTACTTGTTCCAATATATCAGAATTCTCTGTAAGGGAGCTTAAGTCTACTGAATCACTGGTGGCTTCTTTAAAAGAGCTTGTAAACATGCCCATGAAGTAAGGACTAGCAGCTACAAGTACTGACTTGTGTGCTGAGACAGTTTTTATAGATGACAACTTGATCTGAACGTCACAAAAGTCACCACTTTTTCTCTGTTGATTGAGAGCGTGTAAAATTGTTTTACTAAAGTCTTCCGAAGGGTAAAATGTTTTATCATGTGCAGTTCTGGAGAATGTTGTGCCAGATGAACCCGCTGTATGACCGTCATCACATGGTCGTTGGTTTGATAAGCTCCCTTGCTGGGTCGGTCTGATGGACATTCTTGTGGTAAACCTGTGGTTAAAAAAACACACAGTTGTTAATAAGTTTAACTTTTCAATGTTTATTTACTATTATTTAAACAGATAAATGGATTTGGTACTAAAATATAAATGAGAAAATAGTTACAAAAAAATAAGTTAAGACGATTAGCTTGAATTTGTAAAATAAAACATCTAAAATTAAGCCAATACTTTATTGCATGTGCAATTCATGAATAAACATTCATTAGACACTTCAGTTCTATGCTCTGGCCCAATACTGAAAAGAAAATGCTACGAAACTGATAATTTATGTACAAGGATGAAGTATAACACTTGATCCAATGAAAGACACAAGGTACTAGTATTATATAACAGAGTGAATCTATGAGGTCTGTTTACCATCTAAAACTTCTCAACATTATTTTATATTGTTGTTTTAACTTTTAAAAGTATGGTTGATATTATACTTACGAACAGTTATCATGGTTTAGCAAAGCTGGGCTTTAGTGCAAAATGTGAACAAATGATAAGCTGTTTTTACATTTCATTCCAAAATGACCGTCCATACACCTAGCAATTTGCGTATTTTTTAAACGACACAAAACACGATCTTAAAAATTTCGATTTTTTTTTTAAGAAAACAACAACAAACAAACTTACCTCAATTATTTGGGTCTTACATTTTTCTGTCATAACGAAGTAAGATGGAAATTCCCAACCGATCTAAATATAGATTGGCGCGGACGCGGGAACCAACTACAGGTCTCTCTCCACTATAAAAGAGCTCAGCATAAACTTACACCAAATTCGTCGCGCACACTTAACTTTGAAATTTCTAATAAATTCAATGCTCGTCAGGTTGAGCACTCAGTCTTTCATAAAGCGATTGATATACATGTTTTGTTGTTGTTTCTTTCGATTTTTGATTTAATACTTTTATCAAAAGCCTTAGATAAACTGTAGGTTCAGTTGCCAGTAGGCTAATGAGAGTTTCCGCACTGTATTAGTAACTCCTATCCCGTTTTATGGGGATATGTTTGAGACCTCATTCAGAGAACATACAAGAAAGAACTTGGATGGGAAACATCCATAGCGCCGTAGGGAGCATACGTTTTAAACAAGAAGACCAGCCAGTTTTTGTTTGTTTGTTGGTTTTGTTGTTGTTTTTTGTTTTGTTTTTTGTTGTTGTTTTTTGTTTTGTTTTTTGTTGTTGTTGTTTTTAAGAATTGCAAGTTACACATTATTGTTGCAAGCTATCATGTTAAAAGACGGAGTCCGCAGAATAGACTTTCCCCATGTGCAAATTTCAGCGATCATTTATGGAACGCCGTGTCTGTCTTATGTAATCGAATTGCATGTTATTATGTTTATATATTATGCTGTCTTGCGCACAGTATATGCTGTCTTGTCTCGTGACTGTGTTATCTTGTTAAGCATAATGCTATCATACTCAACCAGCCTGCTGTCCTGTAGAATCATAATGGTAGCCTGTCAACCTAGCATGTTATATTGTCAAATAAGTAGGCGATGTCAAAATACCACTTATCGTGTACCTAGCATACACCTTCCTGGTCCGAAAATGTGATTTCATGTCAAAGGATGGTGATATTATACCGACTCCAATGATACTTTCTGTCTTTTCAAAAAAAAAACATGTTGACTTATCACAACGGCATCAAATCTTGTCAAAACGGCATGTTATCTTGTCAACACGTGATGATATCTTATCCAAATGACATGCAGTCTTGTCAGGACCATGATATCTTGTCAAAAAACAACCCACTTTCTCATAACTGCATGTCGTCTGGGCACACAGATCATATCCTCACATTAGCCAGCTGTCCTCTCAAAATCTCATGTTGTCATGTCAACAGGCCATGATATCGTGTCAAAATATCAACCGTTCTCTCATTACGGCATGAACTTGTCGAAATAGCTTGCCGCCCCCTCAGAACGGCATGTTGTCTTGTCAATATGTCATGATATTTGTCAAAATCTTATGTTGTCATTAAACGGCATGTTGTCTTGTGTTGTAGTTTTAGCAAGTCAATATGTCGTTTTGACACTGCATTATGTCGTTTTGAAGATTCACCATGTTGTTTTGACAAGTCAACACGTCGCTTTGACAAGACAACAATATGTTTGAACAAGACGACTTTTCGCTTTGCCAAGTCCACATGCCGTTTGATAAGTCAGCATGTCGTTTTGACAAGTCCACAAGTCGTTTTGACAAGTCAGCATGTCGCTTTGACAAGATAACACAATGATTCGCCAGGACTGCGAGCCGAATCGGCAGGATAGCATTGTCTATTGACCATGACAAGTCAGCATGACGCTTTGACAAAATCACACAATGGTTCGGCAGGACTGCGAGCTAAATCGGCAAGATAATATTGTCTTTTAACATTGACAAGTAAGCATGTCGCTTTGACAAAACCACACAAGATGGCCTGTCTCATGCACAAGACTACATAGTATATGAACAAAAATCATTCAATTTGATTACATCAGACAGCCATCGCGTTCCGTACTTTCCATATATTGGCAACGATATAGGCATTGCGCTCAAGCGCGTCGCCAATGACTATCCTGGGGGAAAAAAAGACTCTTAAACTGTCGATTAATTACATGAAAACGTTGACAGTAACGAACCATAACTCTAGTGGGAAGTAGAAAATTTGCTACTTTGTTTGTTTTCCTTGTTCTCTGCTACTTCGCTTACCATAGCTATGCCACTCACACTCCATCAGTTGTATCTCGAATTCCTAGCGTTCGAGGAGTGTCCTTAGAAGGTAACCGACGCTACAAATTTCCAAATTCTAAACATTTTCAAAGCTTGTCATAACTTATCATGGAATTACACCGGTTACTTTTAAACATGCAGTTTTTCGGTTACTCGAGATTTATATTCCTGAATTTTTGTGGACTGTATTAAAAAATACAATTAATTTATCAATGATCGTACAAAGAAGTTGTTTCTTCACGCAAAACTTGCTCCTGAAAATCGGTAGATAATCCGTCTGATCTTGAATTAACCATGGTTATATAATTATAAGCAGGCTGATGAGACTTATTCGTCAGAAGCATACGTGCGGTCAAAAAAACGATGCGCCAACGGCAATTTAATTATCTGCAAGTTATCTGATCGCTCCTCTAGCTAGACGCCGCATCCGTGGATCTGGTGTATTGCGTAAGATTGGAATGGTAAAATTGATTGAAAACACAAATTTATCTCACACACGTGTAATTGGTAACAAACATCATATCAATAACAAATGGCTAATTATTTTAACTTTTGTTAAAATGGTCCGTTGGTTTGCAAAACAAACATAAGGATTCTCAATATGTTTTATCTAATTAATCTTGTATCGAATAAGATATATATATATATATATATATAAACTGAGCATATATATTTATTAACTGAGTCTTGCATGTAACTAAAGCATATCATTTTTGGTATTTTTATTGATTCAATGTAGAATCTTATGGCAGTGCTATTGTACGTGAAGCAAATTGATTAAGTCCATGTACTCGTTTCATAGTTTTAATCTTTTTTAGACACCTCGGAGATTTTTCTAAGTTAGATTTCAAATCCGATGGGAAACTACGTGTTGTGTTTTTCTTTCAATGACGAGTTTGCGAACGAATTAGTTTTTTTCAATGCTATTTACTACTAGAAACCCCACGATAATACTGTTATTTTACCCATATGTTTGTGGCCAGGAGGTTTAAAACTCCCGGTTCTTTGTTCTAAAAATATTTAACTATGCTACGTTTGCAGAGATTATGTCCTTTCGTTGGATAAAACGGCCTTAAAGCGGTATATCACGTGTATATCTTATCAGAGACTGTGTTCTTGTTTCATCTCGTGTTAAGATTCACCTATAGATGGTTATCGTATGACGTCACACATTTCCCAGCATGCAATGCGGTCCGCCATATTTGTGGTAAAGCCATTGTTTACTAATGTCTGCTTAGGTCCCTACAATTCGACGATTGAACCGATTCTTTCGCGAAAGATGTCGTGTGTAATGGTTACAAAGTGCAATAGGACTATATTAATACACTGGAGCTATTGTGCGTGAAAAGGACTTGAAGAAGACTAATTTGATTGCTTTTGATCCGTACTCGTCTTCGACGACAGCCTGATGACTTGCAGTCGGACATTGCATATCCAGACAGAGTGAACTATCTAGTGTTTCAGCAAAGTGCGACATCTAATTAAATATTGGTGGAGCTAGATCCTAGACTTGTGCCAGGGTAGAACCACTGCGCATTGCAGGTTAGCTGGTAAACCTCCACGACCAGGAACCGAACTCATGCACTGAGAGGCTGAGGAGTTACAAGTCAACAACTGCTTGGACAAGGGCACTGCTAAACTTTGGTTTTAAAACAGGGTTATTTATTATGTGTACTGTTTTCAATTCTTTACATCATGTTATACTATTTTTTCATTGCTTTAAGTTCCTTAAAACCCATGTTATGGTTGTCATATTTATTATATGTAATCTAATACCATTACATGCTCCAATTTCCTAAGCAGTCTGCTTTTGTTTTTTCTGTTTATTGATCGATGAATTTACTGTCATTAAATATTTTTTACCGTAAAATGTGTTGTTTTTAATTCAGAAATGGTGTGGTTCTAAAAGAAGTACTGAAACTTGAATTCAATTTTCTGTGAAATTATTATTCTAACATAATGTAAGTTTGTTAAATTTGCTGAAAGATAGGACAATGATAAAAATAAAAACACTATGTGCTATTATTTATTGACAAATGTCAATGTGAAAGCAAAACCATTTTAAATAGCTAGCTGCAACAGCTAGTTTCGGCTCGTTCTGAAAACAGTTTGTTTCTTACACTTTATTAGAGCTGGTATCTGGCAGTTTGGACGAAACAATTTTCTCTCATGCATTCAAATAAATGATTTTTGCTTGTAAAGTTCCCGCAAAATGCTGTTTTACATTCCGGACTGGATCCTTTGGCTTTATGGTGAATAGTATCTTGGTAATGGTGTGGAGTGAAGTCATAGAAGTGGTGATGACAAGAGAAATTAAAAACGTTACTCAGGAATGAAGCCATACAGTTGACACTCTAGCTCATACCATACTCAATACACAACCATTTAATTGTACCAATACAAACTGTCTAGGTTATGTATGACATTTTATTTTTGCCCATGTTGCCCCTGGCTATTTACAGCCCCTTGTCTGAAACCTGTTGTTTTAATAGTCTAGACCATATGGCTTTGCTTCCTGAGTGTCAAAGGCCAGGTGCAGGTGGATTAGCATTACTTTCTCACGTGTATTTTAGGTTAAAAAAGAATTTTAATTAAAATATACGAGTAATTTAATTATCAATATGATTATACATTATTTCAAGTTAACTAAATTAAGATTTCTGCAGTATTTTAAGTAAAAATAGTAGTATTTGCCACGTTGGGGAGTATTTTCCAGCAGGTAAATGCCAGTAAATACCACTGGTAAATACCGGGGGTTGAATTTACCGCCCAACCTTGTTCTTACAGCCATGTAAAAAGTAAAGCATAACACATTGCCTGTCATTACATAAAGGGTTTTTCCTATCTGAGATAACTTGAAATCATCAACGTGCCTATTTAAAAATAATGGACATTTAATGCGATATTTTTAAGATTCACACTGTCGAACAATAAGTAAGTGTAATAACAGTCTTTACTTTAACTAAAGTTTATTCGAGCATTATGTATAAATTTCCAAGAATATTAGTAACATGTGTTGTTACATGGGTACAATATTAACAAATTGTCGGATACCACATTACAACCAATACAGGGCGTTCTATAGACGCTGAACGTCAATGGTCATTGACTCCTCAGTCAAAATTTTCAAGGGTCAAATTCAAATATCTGGGGGTACATTTTGTGCTTATAGCATCTTGAGGGGCACATACATATTTTTATGTCACTGATGACAACATTTTGTCTAAAATTGGCCTTGATGGAAATTATCGATACTGTTGGTTGCTTTTTAGTTTATTTAGGACCAGTAAATAAGGCCATGCCAAATTGGAATTTTGTTAAGCGTCAACTCAAGTTTGACAAACCTAGTTACCTATTCACAAAAAAACACAAACCGAAAACGAAAAAACAAATATTTTACGACAAAAAAACCCCAATGCATTATATATATATTTATTGGAAAAACATCATCATAATATGAAACAATGGTCTGAATTACTTAAGAAATGACTAGTGTAAGCACAGACATAAAATATATGGTTTAATATAAAATGACTAGTGTTTTTAACATAAAATTTATATTGTAATTATGGCATAACTATGGAAATATTGTCACAACATATTTGTAAGTAAGAAGGAATGTGGAGTAATGTGTCATGTACTATGAACCAATGCATGAACTATATTATACTGGTAATAATGTCATAATAGAATTAAACAATATATAAATGGCAATCTGAGACAAAATACTTTGGAGATCTATGTTGCAAAATTTTATAAATTTAAGGGTTCCAGCATTCCTGGGGACTTCCAAACAAAGAAAAGGTCCTCATTCGGACCACCACTACAATAGTGGTAGAATGTAATGTCAAAGCTCAACTGAATGTTTTGAACATAGTAGTACCCTTTCTTCCTATCAAATGGATAAACATCAGAAAGTGAAACTGCTTCATAGTTGTCTTTTTCTGAAAGAAGACTTTCAAGACTGGCATACTTTTCTGCGACTACAGCAGATCGAGCTTGACCAGGGATATGCTTAATTCTTGTATGTATGCCATCATCGGGGGACCTAGCTAGGTGGGTAGGTTGTTAATATCAATAATCCTTTTTTGTTGATCACACATAAAATCAGAATACTTTGAAAAAGAGCTTGCTAGGCAAAATACAGCTTCTTTTAATGGCTTCATTCTCTTACTGTCAATTACAAGGGTAGGTAAGAATACGAAAGAGCGATTGGGAATGCTCACTCAACTTTACTTGCTCTATGGCCTTAACTATGTGCTTATACTTTGATGGATCGTTATAGTGTTGTTCAAATGTTTGACCATTGAAAAAATGAATGGAGGGGGTGCTAATAAAAAAGATTAGCTTACCAGGCATAGTTTTTATGTTTTCTTTTGATTGTCATCTTGAGGCCTCTTACTGCTGGTCTATGGGAAAATATACTTGGCACTTTAAACCATTTTTTCCTTGACTTGGGGGTGGGGGGAAGGGGGTGGCCTTCAAAATGGCATAATTTGGAAGATAATTTCAATTTTGATTGGAACTAAAGGCTAAATGACAACGTATCCATTTCTCCAATTACTCAGCCACGCAGGTCTGAGCTTTTTTATCGTTAGGAATCTTGTAAAAATTGCATGTGGCACCTCGAGATCTCTCGTGGTTACAACCTTCAGCACAGCAGAAATCGTTCTGTCCCATAGCAAAATAAAATTATCTCAGCAAGTAAATTCATTTAAAACATATAAATACATGTTCTGATGATTTGGTTTATCATTTTATTCACTTTGTCCCTCTTTTCGTGTGTGAAGAAGAAACGAAAGTAAGTCAGCTGTTCTATGTTTACACGCGAGCACATAAACGGAACCCCCCTGACCTCAAATCTCGCGGAGCGTGATTGCGCGAGATTTCGTAATTTCGAAAAGGTCTATAACTTTTCTTGCCATGAGGACTGTTACTCACCAATACATGTTATTCACGAGCGAACTGTTAAATTCGAATTTATTTAAGACAGAAACCAAAAGAAAAAAGAAAAGAAAAAAACCCATCGTGGTTCCAACGAACAGTTTGACTGGATCAGTATCTCTGAACGCTTGGATTTCGCGTTATTCTCTTATTATCAAGCGTCTACATGATTACGGTTATGATAAATTGCATACGAGTAATATACGTCGTTACCGAACACATTTTCCCCGAACGAAATTGTCGTTATCGATTCACGGAACATTGGAATTATTTAAGAAAATTTCACTAACAAAATTGTTGTTTTTTTTTGGATTGGGGACTCCAAAACCTACGCGCACGCGGACGCTTAACAGAATTCCGATTTGGCATGGCCTAAGCAATATATTTCTTAATTGTTTGTTAATTATTTGTATCTAAATAAAAACAATAAAATAAACAACAACATAGCAATTAACATTATAGTATACATATTTTCTTTCGACTTTTAATGCAATCCAAAACACTTAAAAACGCTTAGCTACAATGAATGCTCCGTTCAAGCGCGAAAGTATGACGTCCGAAAGTTCTCTCGTCCTTTTCCCTTAGTTTGTACTGACGGCTGGTAATGATAAATAAATATTTCTGATCCGGATTATATATTTTGTGACATTTCACAACACTACAAGAATTAATCATCGTCTTCATTGCCTTTAATGGTCAATTTAAAAAAAACTGCGCTTTCACGGTACTGATATGTTGATTCACCTTACCACAAAGATGGCGGACAAACAGGTGCGCGCGCACCTTGGTGAAAAATCGATAACCATCTATAGCCCTTATCAGTCTGCATTTACAACCAATACATATATACAGGTAGTTTATTTGTCAACGACAGTCACATCCACATGTTACTAAACAGACCGCAAATAGTGCAGATGTATCCTGATCAGGCAGTTAGTTCCCTGCCTTTATCTGAGCCTGCCGAAGTCGAGCTTAATAGGCATAGAGCGAAGACATCCCGGACGCGTCTATTTCACTTTGTCATATCTATCTCAAGTCAGTTACTGTTTGATAACAGTCTCACCTCTTTAATGTAACTACTTCAGTATTTGAAGGATCTAGACATGTGTGTTTTAACGGTCTCGTGAATTGTAAATTGGTAGAAACGTATTGGAACTCAGAACAAAAATAAATTGTGCCCTTGCTATTGTGAAAATGCAGACAGATCAAGGTATTGTTTCATTTCCTTAGTATATGTTACACATGTAGCGTTGCTTGCATTTGATATTTTTAAAAAATACAGGACTATAACTGACACATGTGTCAGGTAGTTTTGCGTATCAACATAGACTTTTAAGGGCATAATGGTATTAAATATATTTTTTAAATTATTATTATTATATATAAATGACTTGTTTGTTTCATTTTTATCAGATTGTTTTTCGTAAATGTTCCCCATGTCTTATTCTGTATTTGTCACCGCATCTACTAATTTGTGCCCTTGCCAATAGCCGAATGTTGGTGCATGTCAATTAAAGTTTCACTTATTGTATGTAATGTGTAAGATATACGGACATGGGGCTTGTGACGTTGAGCTAAGGTCGACAAAATTGTTTGGTTGCTATGAAGTATGTATAACTTTGTAAAGCTGCCATTACAAGCTTATTTTTGTGTTTATAACGATCAACATCAGAGTGAAATGTTTGTTCTTACACAAATGTTGAATTATTTTCCAGCGAATCTATTCGGATAACTATGTATAGTAATGTAGTGTAGCGTAGTAATAATAATATACAGCAGGTCTTGGATGAAAACTCTCCCATCAACGCGTGTGCGTATGTCACGAAGATTCTAGACTTCTGTATTCGGCGGTGCACTCATAAATCCGTATTTCAGATATGTTTAGCTAAATATTTTTGGCTCTTCACTTACATTTTTGAAACTGAAAAGACCATAAATTATTCAAATAATTGGATTTTTCTAGAGTACATAACGCCTAGATCCAGAACTTTTCAGCTGGGGGTGTGGTTCGAAGACCGAATTTGACATACGTCCACCTATGCCAAAATAAACAGAAGGGATTTTGTCGCGGATGGATTTTGGCATACTTAATGCGAACATCCACAGTTAGAGTTTTCATATTGTTTGGATAAATCTTTTAATTGCATTTTTTCTCCACTCTCTGTCATAATCATTCTCAAGACGGTGACCTCAGTATATTTTCGTAATGTAACAAAAAGCTTATTATAAAAGCAACCAAATTCTTGTTCGCATCTTTTATAACCATTTTGTCGGTACTGGTCCAAAAAGGCCGCAAACCAGAAAGGCCGTACCAAAAAGGCCGCAAGCCTTAAAGGCCTTAAATATAACCGGAGATGGTGAATCTAATATGTTATAAATCTTAATACAGTAAATGTTATATGACTATATGTGATTATAATAGTCACTAAAAAGGAGACCTGTTTTGAAATAATATTAATTTATGCAGTTAAACTTTGAACACTTATAGATCTGCTTAAATTGAAGTAATTTATAGCATAATTGTGTTATAACATTAACTTTAAGCTGTTAATTGTTAAATTATTACATTCCTACTTCATATTGTCTATTTTAAATTGGAAAGTTTGTTTTAACAGTTTGTCTCGTTTTTTTATGAAATATGTTTCGCACTTTGATTAAAGACCTCAGTCCCTTTAATGTTAAGTAAAGATAATTATTGGTTTGTTCACATGTAAAATTATGCAGGTCATAGCTGAAAGAGTGATAATCGAGTAAATGCACAATGGTAGGTATAGTATAAATGGAATGTTTGACAACCATATCCCCCACTTGCTATGGCTTCCTTCCCCTGCTTAGGTTGTGGCAACGATGTGCGGCCCCGCCAGCACGCAGTTGAGTGTGACTGGTGTCACAGGTTGTAACATCGGAAATGCGGGACAGGTAAACTTTTATAATATTGATTTCACATAAATATATTTCTTACGAAATTTGTCCGGTTTTATAACAATGTGTGTCTCATTTCTTAAAAATTATAATGACGTCTGACGGAACGAAATGGTAGATCAAATTGAATTACAGAACGATACTTGTTGTTTGTTTTTTTTATTAAAGAAATAATAAAATGATATTTGTCTCCAATGTTTAGTTTCATAATTTTTATTCTAATTATATATTATACAGTACTTGATTTGAAAAAATAATTACTTAGCTCAAAAATAAAATGAATTTAACAATTTGTCTGGCTTTGTTATTTTATCATTAAACTATCTAGCATTAAACGCATATTCAAAATCCTATACTGCATGAAACTTGCGGCCTTTTAGGTTTGCGGCCTTTTTGGTAAGGCCTTTTTGGTCTACGGCTTTTCTGGTTTGCGGCCTTTCTGGTACCCAATCCATTTTGACATGACCTGAAAAACTTTGGTTTATTTTACACAAAAACAAACATAGAAAAAGAAACACCACAATACTCAAAATTAAATCTCTTGATAAAAGATCGAGCGCTATATTTCGGACCTCACAAAGAAAGAAAACATTTCACCACGCGCGCGTTTTCATAAAAATTATCAATCTCCAACGCAGTGATCTCCCCCTTTCAAGTAAGGAGAATCTCTGCTACCACACAGAAATCCTTCCAGATCTGGAAGGATTTGATTTTTTTACTTTTAATTTTTGTTCAGTAAAATAACAATCGGAATGAATGTGTATGAAAACGACTAATAATGGATGAAAAAACATATTCTAACGATAATGAAAAAAAAAATGTATTTATCACTACAATCGTAACAACACGGCCATTTCCGTCCTTTCGCCGAGGGCGAAATTTCAGTGTTACACCGTTGCGTCAACACACGGTCAAAATGACTTGAACGTAGTGACGTCACGCTATGTATAGAATGCACAAATCTCAAATTTTGGGTGAGTTACGAGTCGTAGTATAGAGATGACTTGAACGTAGTGACGTCACGCTATGTATAGAATGGTGTTACACCGGTTCAATGTAAACAGTCAATGGATACTGTTGAAGAAATTCACAAAGTATTAACGGAGTTTGACTCCATAAAAGCGAAACCCAAACAGATCGAGTTTCTGCAGTCTCTGTTGGCAGGCAAAGACGTCATAGCTAATCTGCCTGTTGGTTACGGTATGGATCTGACTATCGTCACGTGATTTTGTATGATGGCAGTGGTTTTAAGCGAACGTAGCGATGTCGTAAACCCTGTGCGGAGTTTGAAAAATTATAGTATATCTTAACAATTGGTGCAGTGTGCTCTTTCTACAAACGAAACCAAAATGGCAGCCCAAAAAGTATTTGTGAGGATAGTTTTTTGTTTTCCTAGTCTAACTTATTTATACGAGGATGTTTCTCTTGCGGCTTTAAACAAAATCACATTAAAAGCAGTTGTTGCATTGTGTTGCTATTTTACTTCATTAGGCATTCAAAAACTATTTTTTCTGTTAAAGGGATCTTTAGCGCGTAGTTAATTAACCTTGAAGATCACTTCCATTAATCAAATGCGACTGTTATAACACACCTTCATGATTTTTGTTTGTGACCCTTTAACTTGTAAACATTGAAAACACAAGTTTAAATGCAATTTTCGGTCGGAAATTTAAAAGATTAGCAATGTATATATTTTTGTTATAAGTTATGTAATTATGCAATTAAAATCAAATAATATATAGTAATAATACTACTAATATTTTATCATTGCCCAATATTAGTTATCGAGAAGACTTGTAAAAAGATCAAAATAATTATTAAATATCATTGGAAAACAAAAATGTCAGCATCATGCCATGCTAACTTGTTTAAAGTATGTGGACATGGCCTTTTAGATGTATTTATAGCATTTAAAATGGCCTGGTCTTAGTTTAGCATTTACATTAACAACATAGATCAAGAATAGGTGACTGGAAAAAGTATTTGACATGGTGAAGTTAGACTAAATCAGAGTTATTTTATTTGATAGGGATATGACTTAACCTTCTTGATTAGTCACTTTCAATCATGATCTTCCAACTATAAAAATTAGTCGCCAACACTTCTGCTTATCACTTAGTCTTTTTCTGACCAATAGAGTCGGTCAAAATCTTCATAAGAGATCTTCCAACTGACCTGCAATGCACAAGTGGTTCTACCACTTATAATAGCTAGTCATGACTATAATCACGTTATTATTTCCATAAGGTACAAAGCAAACAAAAATCCTTAAATTAATTTGTGTAAAATTTCTTTATTTTCAGTGCGTTGCGCAATTGGTCAAGAAGCATGCATTTCCAACCTTTCAGTTGAGGAACTATGCTTCCAGCAGTTCGGTTGCTTCTTTTAAGGTAAATGAGCTGATAGCTGTAAATATAGGCCTCCTTGTAGCTGTGTACCTGGGATGCTCAGTCACTGAGGGCTTACCTTCCTCAAATGTGCCCCCAATATGGATGTTTTAAATGACTTCCTTTATTGTCATGTATATTGATAAATATTTCTATAAGAAGTTGTTATACCTTTTTATTTGAAAGGGTCAAAACATTTTACATGAAGTCAGTTATGTGCATACAAGTACTGGTATTTGTCTTGATACATGAATTGGTTTAATTACTTATCACTTAAACTTGACATGTTAGCACTCAGAGATATGACAATGGCAGCCATGTTATCAGTCAAGTTCTGCTTTATCTTCAAGAGGATTGGACTGAGATTAACACCTGTATACGATGGATGGACTGTTAAGTGAAGCCTTCTTGTTGGCATTGGCTAACCTTTTATTTAGGACGTTTTCTTAAAAACCATTAAAAAATTCACTTTAAACATGGAATACATGTTCACTATAATAAATAGAACCCACTTCAATGATACATGTAATATTATATTACTAATTACTAATATTGGTACCACTATACTCCTTTCTCGACTTAGAATTTTCTTTGTTAAGTTATTGTAAAAAAATGTCCATCTCTCGAAACCTGTTAAACATATTGACTTCAAATTTCAATGATTTGTTCATGTATAGAATATCCTTTCCAGTACTATGAAAAGTATAGGTCACTGTCTATGAACAGCTCTTGTATTTATTAAGTTATGTGTCTGTCCAATCTCTGTCAATTTTCTTTTTTACACACATGATAGTGTATGTGCAACTAGCTCATTGATAGACTTGATAGTCTAGCTAACGTGTTATTTCTAATGGCTAAACAGGCTGGAAAGCATAGAACATTTGTAACCTGTTTGATTCTTGAAAGTCAAGGAAACACATACTTTTTAAAAGAAAAAAACCCGTACATCTGTCAAGTAATTAGAATTAGTAATAATTTATTCAGTTTTAATTTTTTAAACCTTTTGTGAAAATTTAATAAAACACATACAAAACAAGATCGCAATGTCTAGGCTGCTGTAGAGTCATATATGTTTTGTACTGTGCCATTTTTATGAAAAGGCTACTTACAGTCTTTTTGAAAGATTGAAGAAAATAAAAGTACCAAAACATCTCAAAATAAATGTTAGCTTATAACAGCAATTGAATTTATTTTATTAAAGCTATAGTAAAAAAAAACAGTTTAAAAGTGTATGCATTTTTCAAAACCACTCTTGTATTGATTTAACACATATTTACTCAAGAAATGTGTTTTAAAAACTTAATGACCTCTTTATAACTGAGGTGAACATTATATTATGTAGTCAAACAAAATATAATTGCATTTCATTTGATTGATGGTTAATGGAAATCTCTACCTTAGTGTTAACTTATTATCATGAAACATTGTTAGAACAATGCAGAAAATACAAAAGTAAAAATAAAAAATGTTATCATGTAGGGAGGTTTTCCAGCTTACCTGTGATGTGCAGTGGTACTATCTAGACATGTGTGTGGTATGTTCCTCTACCAATATTTAGCATGATGTCTACACTGTGACCATAACTTTGTGTTGGTGAAATACCATAAAGTTTTATAGATAAGACGCAGTTTTTTGCCCCAAGTTATGATAAAAAAGTGGGGGATGCGTCTTATCCATGCAAATTGAAGTTTTCCCCTTTTTTCCCAGACCAAAATTGACCCTTAGACTAATCCGACCGCAGAGAATCTCGCCGATAGTATCAGCCGTAGACAACTGTATTGTGCTATATTAAGGGAAAAGTTACATTGTTTTTATCTAAAATTTGACATTTAACATAAAAAGAGACATTCGAATTTGTTTCTGTATAAATAAAAACAACAATATGCAATAAATATTTGCATAAATATCAATATATTCTAACAAAATCGGCGAAGTTTCATAATCCGGAAACGGTTATTGAGTTTTAGTGGAACTACGAATAAATTTTAAGTTGAAATTAAAAACCCACTTAACAACAATAAAATGTGCAGACAAGTTTTCACACCTCTTTTGATGTTAATAGATCGTCCATCATCCGTAAGTAATTACAAAGGTGCATAGAACTAATTTGTTGGTAAGCGGTCACTTGAATAACATAGTGTGAAAATGAACATTTAAAAGCCTTTAGTTGTTGTTTTAAATGTCATTTGTGTGTTTGTCCCATGTGTCGAGAACTTAATTACAGGCCGGGAACTTAATTGTTTTCATGACATGCTGCCGCGTGAAACAGGATGTTCTCTCATGTGTATGGCTGGGATAGCCGTGAGAATATCCTGTCTGGTGTGTAAACGATATACTGGGGTAGAGTGTCATAACATAACACAATACACACGGTCTCACTAGGCAAACAGTCGCGATGTATTATTCAAGACACTTAGAGAATAATAAGCACTCTGCGCAAACACTGATTTACGGAACAATTTGAACATGTTCCGTCAAGTCAAATCGAGCAATGCGGGGACGCGGGAATTTCGTAATGGCGGCCAGATGGATAAGTGAATCGGGGATGCGTCTTGTCTTCGAGAATTTGCTTTTTTCCTTGACTCCAGACCCCGAAGCGGGGGTGCGCCTTATCTATGTGTGCGTCTTATCTATAAAACTTTACGGTAGTACAAAAAATGGTTGTATCTATCTTTTTTATCCAAGATATGTATGTCCAAAGATGTAAAAAACAGATTTTTTCTGCTTTAGTTCTAGGCCATAATTAAATGTACATAATATTGATTATTAAAATGCAAAAATGGTCAATATTGTGATTCCCTTAAAGTTAAGCAAACAGTATTTTAAAAAATTAGGTGTTAAAGTATTGGAATAAACAAGGAAAACTATTCTTTTTATAGTTTTAGTCCTGTCTAACCCTGGAATTGGTTTTAGATGGCGTATTTTTCTGCTGTAATTTTCTAGGCCAAAGATGTTGAGATTACTCGTGCAACTACCATGGCCACCAAACCCGATGTGAAGAGTCTCAAGTTTGGCCATACATTCTCAGATCATATGTTGGAGGTAGACTATGTGGTAGGGAAAGGATGGGGAAAACCCCACATCAGTCCATTACATCACTTCTCCTTGCATCCTGGTGCCAAAGTTCTCCATTATGCATCAGAGGTAAGCAATGGTTCGTTGGGATAGAACCCACTCACTTCTGTGTAAACCAAAATAGAGGAGTACTTTTTAAACATTTCTAAGACTATATATCTGTTTTAATTTGACTATATTGCCTACATTATGAACAAATTCAATATAATGGGGAAAAAAGTGCATGTTTATTTGTAAGTAGGAAAGGAAAAAGTATTTTTTGTGTGAATGAATGTTTTTTGTCCAGCTATTAAGAAATAAGTTCATATCTACATGTTTATTATGTCAGTTGGGAATATAAGTTAACTACTTCCTGGTAAAGAGACAAAATGACCCTTTTGGCTCCTCTTTGCAACAAAAAAGTGGAGCTAATGATATGATCCTCTCATCAGCATATTAAACTTTTTGCTTTTCAATTTTTATCAACTAAACTTTTTCTTAATTTTATCCAGCACTGGGTAAAATGCAGTGTAATATCTATAGACAGCCCTTGTTTTTGCATATTTACAGTCAAGTTTTCACAGATTTATAATCATTCGGCAAAAGGATAAAATCATTCACCTTAAATTACTGCTTAAGAAATGGTGCCATTGGTCAAATAGTTAGAGTCTCAGAGATTTGTAACTTTATGACTGGGTCGCCAGATTGAAAAAACTTCATGTAAGAAGGTGTTCCAGCTGACCTGTTGTGGTTTCTGTCTATTTGTCTGAGGTCCTCCTTCACCAATCATAGCTGGAAATCACAAATAATTATTGTGCTGGCGCGATGTCTTGAAAAGGAACAAACGGGTAGGGAGTTTACTTCATTAAAATGATTAGAACAAATCCAACTACACAACATTACAATGAAACCTGCAAAATAGACGTACATCATGGATTAAAAAGTGAAATTTCACAAACCCCTTTGAAAAATAAATAATCCACACAAAAAGGTAACTTGGGACCTTACTAGACACAGTTTCATTTTATTAAATATTAATTTCCTTTTTCTCATGCTTAATTGTGAAAAAGGTATAGTATTAGTAAAAATTACATCATTAAAAAGTTTGAGGTGTTACTTATGCAGCGAAAATTTAAAAAAAAAATCTTTCCAGCATCATATTTTGACTTCAGACAGCAGAGAAGTGGTTTTTACTACTTTGGTGTGTTATTGTTATGTATTTTTTGATGGTTCAATACCAAATGATTTGTTGGTAATACCTTATATTTGTTTCCTGTTAAAATATTGGCAAATGTTATTGCAATGAATGTATAAACTTTGGAACTACTTTGTTTATGGGTATAGTCATTTCATTGAATTATTTTGTTTGGGTACCTAGTGGGGACACCTAGTTGGGACAAACAATGCAGGGGGCTACATGGGGGAAATGTATTTGTTCAAAACCAATAATAAAAATTAAAATAAGCATGAAAGAAACAGGAGGAGTTTGTTGATTTCGGTGTAAGATCACATTTTATTTATCTTTCAGGCTAGAAAATAAATAGTATTTTTTAGACTCACTCAAAGAAATAAATTGCAATCTTGCACCACAATCAACAAATGCCTTCTATTTATTCTGTTTTGGAAGAAGCAATCTCTTGGACCTTCATCAAGAAACAAAACAATTTGACTTTAATTAGTTTGTAATATTTTAATATAAACATTCAGTCATTGCACCCAACTTAATGCAAAGCGAGATAAACCAAGCCTAGACAATTGGTCAGAGTTGATTGCTGATGGTTTAGCTGTGCCCTGTGCAGCCACAAGCCTCAAGGTGCAGCATAACTTAATTAACTTAATAACACACATTTATGTGACCTTATTCATTATGTAAACAGCAGTAGTTATGACAATGAGCGGATGCATTTTGTCAATATCTCCAAAAAACAAACTTCAAATGCTTTGTTTCTCTTCCAGCTGTTTGAGGGAATGAAAGCATTTCGTGGTGATGATGACAAGATCCGATTGTTCCGACCCATGGAGAACATGAAGAGAATGCTGTCAACAGCAGAAAGAGCATGTCTTCCTGTAAATCAACCATTGTCTTATCCTAGATTTTTATGCTCCCCGAAAGCTTTCGGGGGAGCATATAGTCGCCGCCTTGTCCGTCCGTCCGTCCGTCAGTCCGTCCGTACGTCCCATTCGTGTCCGGCCCATAACTTCTTTATTTGAAGTCGAATTTAGAAACTATTTCACAGAAATGACCACCATGTTGAGACGACGTGTCACGCGCAACATTTGGGTCCCTACCTTGAAGGTCAAGGTCACGTGTCCGGCCCATAACTTCGTTATTTGAAGTCGGATTCTTTTATTGTATTTACTCCTTATGTTCTTGTTGAACTCTGTAGTCTTAGCATAATATGTGTAAAATATATATGTCCCATGGGTAAACTGCAGCTTTTTAATATTTGCTTAATATTCAGCCATATATTTTCCCTCAAATTGCAGGCTTTATGTCTTAATTAACACATAAAAACAAATATTAGTAATTACTTATGAATCTTTATATGTTAAGAGTGTAACAGAGTCTAGATAAATGAGAACAATTAGTCTTAATTATGTTGAGCCGATTTATTGATACAAAAATGTGTGTATATTTTCTTTTACTTAAGAGTTTTGATGGCCGTGAGTTGGTGGAGCTGATCAAGGTGCTGATCTCTATAGACAAAGATTGGGTCCCGAAGGCTACTAGAGCCCAGCCAGCATCCCTGTATATCCGACCTACCATGATAGGCACAGAGGTGGGAACCAGTCTACTTATGCCAGTTGTCCATTTATTAACATGATTAGTGTTATAATGTAGTAATTAACAATTGAAGGGTTTAGTTAATTTAGTCTCACTTTAGTATTTTGGTAATTTAATTAGAACATGCAATTTTCAAACAGATGTTATGGCATTTATGGAAGTAGAACTTTGGTGTTTATTGTGAAACATGAAAATAAGTTGGGGTGTTTTTTTTTTACCCTTTAAGATTATTATTATTATGGTTGTTTTATAGCATTACTTTAAAAGTGGCATTTATAGGGATGTGTATCAGCAGAGATTTCATATCACGATATATTATGATATGCTTGGGATGTATTACAATACGCATCACAATATATTATTGACTGTGTTGTTTTATTTTTCAACCTTATTAATTTTATAAAGTGAAGTTTGGAAGATTTTCAAGATTATATTAAAAGCAGTCTGTAGTTAATAACAAAATCTTTATGCAGTTATGAAAACAGTTAACAGAAAATAGAAATTATAACTTGTTTTAACAAAGAACAAAAATAACTTTCAAATAAAAAAAGCTGGTAGCTATTGCAATAAGTCAATAAAATGCTACAACTATTGAGGGCCTAAATAGTTACTTCCACAGATATAACAACTTGAACAAGCCACTATCAAACATCTGACTGCTGCAGATGGGAGCAGTACTGCTGCAGTACCGTCTAAAATGCTAACAGCTATCAATGTTGTATATTTTGCAGTTATTACATAAAACTGTAAAACTGAATTCATAAGTTATGAAGTATTACCTTTATATTGTGATTCCTACATACCATTTATCACAGTGCTTCATTTACTTCTGTACATTATTATGTTAAAATTATTTAGCAAGTTTTTAATTTGCTTGAAATAAATGCAGCATGTTACCATGGTTACATATCTTACTACTTTAGCCTACACTTGGGGTACAAACATCAGCTACAGTAAAGCTCTTTGTGCTAGTAGGACCGGTAGGACCCTATTATGCAACTGGCATGGCCCCGGTTAAGCTGTTGGCAGACCCCAGGTTTGTACGAGCATGGCCAGGAGGCTCCGGTGGCTTTAAAATGGGATGGTGAGTTGTGCTAGCATATTATGAGTTATTGTTGTTGTGAAATATATCATTGTTTCCTTCTAGTTCGAGAGTAAAGATACAAGAACATGCAATACATAAAAAAGATGGGAAACATGAGTCAAAAAGGGTCAAATAATTAAGCTCGTAATCATAAACAATAATCATAGATATGCAAGCTATATACCAACAGAAAATGGTTACTTGCAGAGACCGTAAAGAAATATATAGCATTTGTAATGCATGTTATAACATGTTGATCTGCAGTGCACCTGCGTTGTTATCAAGACATCTGGTTGGCTTCTTCCTGCTACAAATATGACTGTAACTATGTACCATATTCTCTATCTACAAAATAATCCATACCCTTATATTGTGCTTTATTTTGTTACCACATAATTTTCAACCAAACTCTACATTGAAAGTATTCATTTAAATTAAGACATGGAGATAATTCTAACAAAGCAACAAAGTCTTGTGCTTTACATACCTATAAAAATATAAGAAATTTTCCCTTTTTGAGCAGCAGATAAACTTCAATTGTTCTCTGCTGTTTCAACAGTAATTATGCACCGACCTTGGCCGTCCAGAAGATTGCCGAGCAACATGAGTGTCAGCAGGTGCTCTGGTTGTTCGGAGACAACCACCAGCTGACTGAGGTAGGAGCCATGAATCTCTTCACTTTCTGGGTCAACGAAAAAGGAGGTATGTCTCTTTGATGAAGATGTGTCAAATATTACTGACATTATCTTTTTTTGTCATAAAAAACATTTCTTTCTAGAAATAAAAAATCAATTAATTTTGTTCTTAAAAGCCATACCAATACCACATATCTTTTTTTAAAGATACTTTTTGTTAACTCTCATTGATTTTTCTCTACTGCTTATATCCATGTTTGAATCATTTCTCAGGAAGTGTTAAGAAAGTAGTCCTTTCCACAAGAAGAAAACATGTAACCCTCAGAGTCAAATAATGAAGCCACTTAATTGGGAGCTGCTTCTGCCAGCTATGACAAATTTATCAGATAACTCAGTTACCCACCTGGCCTTTGGTGTACCGCTGGGTTTTTTTCCCATTTGTCTGAGGTCATTTTTTCTAAAAGAAGCATTAAAAGCACGAATGTGACCATAATTGTGTCCTGCAATTTATCTTAAAAACGAACCCTATTTATTCATCAATTTTTGCTGTGTTCACATTTCAGAAAAGGAGCTTGTTACAGCACCATTGAATGGCCTTGTGTTACCCGGCATCACAAGGAAAAGTTTGCTGGAACTTGGACAGAAATGGGTGAGATTACTTTTTGTCATTGTGCCAGTTTTAGTCAGAAATAAATGTCATAATTTAGGTAGAAACTGAGGAGTGCCGCTGTGTCTTGTCTTTTTAGGCTTTAAAATGTTCGCCAAGATTCTTACAGAAATAGTAGTAAAGAGATGAGTTACTTTTAAGAATTTGAAGATTTCTTGTAAGATTTGGTGGTGGCATTTAGACAACAGAAAAGAAGTGTGGAAAAAGTGCCTTATGATGTCTGTTGCTAACTTTTAAACATCAGAAATGTGTAGAGACAAATTAATTGAGATTCTATCTATATTGTTGTCTGTGTGTCAGATATACAAAAGAAAAGAACTATGTGATTATCTTGTTGTGTAGTCATTTTTAAATAAAATTAAGTTTAAATAAGAGTTCAATTTAAGAGTATGGAATTACATATTTTTTGCTTAAATTGCTTCATGATTTTGTCTAAGCGTCTAATTTTTTGTTGATTGTTGTTTATTGTGTTCCCAAGGAGGCTAAATACCATTCAATGATTTTGTAGTTCTTTTTAATCCAAGTTGACAATGTTATATCAGTTGTAAATAGATGTGTGTACTCACATATAATAAGTTTCTGATGTTGTGCTTTCAGGGTGAATTTAAGGTGACAGAGCGAGAATACACAATGGCTGAGGTGACTAAAGCATTAAATGAAAATAGAGTAAGTTTTTTAGTAACATCTCAACATATTGGCGATATTATAAGAGACTATCTTTCTTTGGTTGTCTTTTGTTGTCTTTGTTTTTTTATGTTATTTTTTGACACATTGCACTGACACAGTTGACATGATGCAAAATCCTGGAATGCTCTGCTCTCTTTGTCACTTGACAAAGAGCTTACTGACTGCCAACATTGACAGCAAACATGCAAGTTGATAGGCAAGTCTGACCATTCTCAGCTTCTCCTAGCATGGGTGCGAATCATGTTCGGGTCAAAGGACATAATGTGGGAAGGACAGACATGTGGTGCGACAGTGGTTCTACCCAGATATTTGTAATCTTTCTGCTTATTAGTCACTGGCTTATCTGTTAACATGGCCCATTTGATGTTTATTACAATCATTACAGTTGTTGTTGGTAGAGGAAGAACTCAGACAAATGTCTTCATAGAACCTCCAGCATTTCAACAGCTGAAAGATCGCCACACGTCATGCTGACTGTGACACAGACAGACTGTAATGGGCCCTGGAGTCAGAGTAGCTACAAAATGTCAAGTAGCAATATTATATATACATTCACATTGTAAGTCAATGTAAGCTTCAAAAATACTAAATTTATTTGATTTCCATTTCAGCTCATGGAGATGTTTGGGGCAGGTACAGCATGTGTGGTTAGTCCAGTGGAGGGAATATTATACCAGGGCGAGATGCTAAAGATACCAACCATGAAAAATCCCCACGTGACCAATCGGTGTATGAAGGAACTGCTAGATATACAGGTAAGGGGATGCCTGTTGTGATGAAGGGTATAGGTAAAAGTATAGGTATTATTTTTATATGTACACTTTAATGGTGATTTTTGGATCCCAATACAATAGCTAATATACAGGCTATTATGATGAGACGGCTGATCCTGTCATTCTTTCTATATATTCTTAAATAAAATTTTAATTATATTGCGATGCATCGCATTATGACATTTACTTTGATGACAGTCACAGTCCTGTGACCCAGTTAATTAATTTGGTTGCATTTTTATGAATACAGGTGCATTTCAGTGTGTTTACTCACCTTGGTGTGTGATTTTGTTTGAGCTGATATAGACAAACTATGACCTATGCCAAAGCATGCACTGATTCACATGAGGTTGCCTGATATTGAGTTAATTTGTACAGTCAGTAGAATCTTGCTGCAGACTTAAATCTCTTCAAAACTTAGCCATAATAGAAAACATGAAAATATATTAAATCACGTTAATACCTGTTTAGTTCCATTCTGACTGAAAACTAATAGTAAGAACAATGAAAGAACCATTTATGGGAGAACAATAACTGACATATTTATAAGGCATAATACCTATCAGGTTTCTATAACAGAACAATAACTGATATATGCATAAGGCATAATACCTATCAGGTTTCTATAACAGAACAATAACTGATATATGTATAAGGCATAATACCTATCAGGTTTCTAAAACAGAACAATAACTGATATATGTATAAGGCATAATACCTATCAGGTTTCTATAACAGAACAATAACTGATATATGTATAAGGCATAATACCTATCTTGTTTCTATAACAGAACAATAACTGATATATATATAAGGCATAATACATGTGTTAATTACATTTTGACCATTTCTTTGATTTTATGATTGATTTGACAAGTCTGTTGGAGATTTATGTCATAACTTGACTGTATATATATAATAAGTAATTAAAAATAAAGTATAAGCTGTTTACCATGATAAATCAACATGCATATAACCTATATACTAAGTACTATAAATCACAGATGTCGGAAGATGGTGGTATTTACGTAGGAGATAATATGTCAAAAAGGCTATAAGTGAACAAATTTGCTATAAAACTACATATTAAAGATTTATTTACTTATTCATAAAATCTATTGACTTTATTACATGTACATGTTGTTTTCTTTCCAGTATGGGAGCACTCCGAGTGATTGGGTGGAGTTTGTAGAGTAATCATGTTTAGATGATTGTGATCACCATGGCAACAGAACACTTGACTGGCCATGGAAAAGCATGGGTAATTTTTAAACATCGATTTGGCATGTTTATGCTTGTTTTTATCATGAACAAAGTATATGTCTAGATTGGTTTCTTCTTGTTGTATACTCTGTGTGTTTGATACATACACTATTTCTTGCAGCTGTCATGTAATCTCCCATGAAAGTGATACATAATACAGCAGCAGGTGGTACTAGTATTGTATCTTCATTGTACACCTCCTTATTCTAAATACTCTATCCATACAAATGAACAAAGTTGTTTTGAAGGATATTTCTTTTCAGATTTAATTTTTATTGTTGTTATAACTAGAATCTCATTTTTCATGTTATTAAAAGAACAAAGATCCCCCAATGTTTGTAAAAAGATCTTTTAACTTTAAGACACAGTCTTTTTTGGTGATGAATCTCAAGTATTTGTTAATTTCTAACATAATTTTTAGAATCTTCAGAATCTCTAGTAAATGTTTATTCTCTAACCTACTCTTACTCATGTGATATGAATTAAATATACTGTGATGCCGAAATAGATTGCTATGTTTAATCAAGACACTATTACCAACTGTTTTTTATTATTTTGTGTAATAATGTTTTAATGGCATTTACTTGTTTTTCTTCCTTATATCCTTGTAAATAAATTATAGAAAATTATGATTTCCGATGAATTAGATTGCTGTGTTGTGTTAGAGAGCTTTATATAATTGAAAACTTCTGAGATGCAGTCCTTAAACCTTTTTTATGTAAGTGGTCATTTTAAACCACTGCAAATCAGCAGTTACAAGCCACATATCGCTCAATTCTTTTTATGTTTTTATTTCAAACATCTGTGTTACTATTTTCTATCCATAAAAGTTTTGATAAATTTAATGTTAAAGTATTGTTGCACTTATTTGATGTTATGTGAATGAGAATAAGAGAATGCAGGCAATGTGCAAAACAAGATTAACTTTGAATTGAACTCGGCATTGAATCATTGTTTTGTACCAAGTTTATATGGGATCAATAAAATGGCAAAGTATTCAGTTAATTGTTGACTATGTTCTTTTTTGTAATTGACTGATAGTGTTTATTTATAAACTGGTGAAATCCATTGTTTTTGTGTATGGATTTCTCAAGAATCCCTGGTATTTTAAATGGCAATTCAGTTGATAATATAAAATTGTTATTCTTGTATTATTGCTGAACTATTTGCATATTTTCCCAAATGGCACTTTATACAATACACATTTCCCTATAACACTCATATACCACTGGCCGCAGTAGCTCAAGTGGTAGAGCGTCAGCTTGCGGATCAGGAGGTCACGGGTTCAAACCCCGGCCGGATCAAACCAAAGACTTTATAGTGTGTAGTAGAGGCTTCCCTCCTAAGGGAACAGCGTTACACCTGACTCGTCAGTGTCAGTATAATAATAATGGACTGGCCGATTATCAGTCTGCACCTCATAAGTGCCCCTGTGCTATAATGATACAAATGTCGCTGCACAGTATCGGCAAAAATGCCAGCAATACCATCCCTCTTTTATATACCTTAGTGCATACGGGTCAGTGTGATTTAACTGGTTGTGAGTAATGGGGAAAAAAATGAATGCTTAAATATTGTTGACCATAGAATTAATTGGTTAGATTAGTCTTTGTAGTAATTTTGATTTACTAAGGAAAATAGTTTTCATTTCTCTAACGAAACTCTTTTAATGGCATGATTTTGAAGTTTCTTGTAGATTTTGGAAGGTATTCAAATGCTTTCTTTTTAATTATTGTTTGTAGAATTATATCATATGCCAATTTATAAAAAAATGTTGTTTTTAAATGATGAAATGTTTGAAATATGTTTGATTGTATTTATATTGTATGTCTTTTCTGAAATAAGATTTGAGGTATGTTACCCACCATCAACCCAATTTTGGTATATACACATTAGTGAAAATGTAAGCCTAAAAACCACCATCAGTCAGTCATTGAAAATGCTGTCCTATTTGATAAACTTGGTTTTTAACTAAAAAATATGTTGCATGTGTCAAAGGACAAGCAACCCCTCTTTCTAACTGCTTCTTGTTTAAAACTTGTTATCTTTGATTTTGTTAAAAAGGGAACATGGCATTATTTTTTATAATCTTTTTATCAATCAATTATTTTCATGTTTTTATAAATGTGTGTCTTTGATTTATTTCTACTAAGCTACACATGTATATGTTTGTTTTGTTTTTATTTAACAGGAACTGCCTGTTAGTTTTATATAATTGTAAAAAAATAAATTTCACAATCAAAAATACAAATTTTGTCCCTTTAGTTAGTTTTCCAAGGTTACAAAATTTCACAAATCCCAAATGTTTAAATAAAATACAATTACATTACTTTCAGGTTGCTTTATGTTTAATATAAGTAGGTGTGTGCTTTTTAAATTTGCTTTTTTGAACAAATAGTTTTATATTGTAGTCTTTTTAATATCTTGTTTCATGTTTTATTGAGGTGTTTTGCATTATTTACCTAGAATCTTGGTTGATTTTTGCTCATGATTTGCTTTGTAAATGACTATATATGTTAATTGTCTTACTACATCTATATTTATTAAAATTTCAATAAATATGACAATATGACGCTTAGTCTCCGTTCTTTACAAATATCATCTGTTTCTTTGCACTGTCCAATGTATTTTTCCCACTTTGGATGAAACAACAAAACAATACTATGTTTAAATCTTAACAGGCTCAACAATGGCTGTCTTAATGCTATTTTGTTATTAATATTATTGTACCAATATGTCTGCACTATTATTATGTACATGCATAGGAATCCTTGACTGCACATTTACATTGTACTATAACAAAGTTGAACTGCTGTATAAAATACATTTTTTATAAAACCATTCCAAAAGTTCAAATTTCAGACCAACTTCAAAAGTTTGGATTTTTTAGTCTGTTTGTAATTGCATTCTTATTTTTCCTTTTAAATATCAAATGATTAATACTTTTATCTCAATCTGACCATTATTATTACAGATTATTTGTTTTTTTGCATCAACTTGCATCAACAAATGTTTGGTCCAAGTTTCAAAATTGTGTATTTTTCAGCTTTTTGCTGTTGAAGTTGGACCATCTAAGACAAAAGATTAACTTTTAGCCTGCTGATGCATGAATCTATCATGGTTATGCAACAGTGTAGCTACAGATCTTGCTGTCTGATCAGGATCTACACTATTATTAAGTTATTGGCAATTACCTGTAGCTAAGATTTTAGAATACAATGTTAACACAAGCATGGCAAGGGTAAAATTTCATTATTTGTTACATATAACTTGTTAATAAGATAAGCCATCAGTAAACGAGGATGGTTTTTGTACTTGATATTTTTTAACAATAATGTAATGACAGCTTATGTTGGCCACAAAATTAACCTTGTTCTGGATTAACTTCAAGAATACACCGTGCATGCTATGCATAGATTATGGACTACAAATTTGTACTTTGTATTAAATCAGTAATGTTCACATTGTGCATACGACTTACACATCATTAGCTGCAATATGGATTGTTGACATATATTAGAAATGCGTTCCTAGTCAAGGGGTTGAGTCGTGGGTTTTAACTCCTCTGACCCCCTCTCAACACATAGGTTCCAGTGCCAGGCAGGATGAAGGACCTAATGTGACAAGGTCTTCAAGCAGACTTGTGGTGTGCTGGTAGTTATACCTAGACAATGTTCTGGGGTCTTCCTCCACCAAAATTGCTAGATGTTGCAATGAGAACCAAAGTTCTCTTGCAGCGATGGATTTCTTAAACCAAAACTTAAGATAAAGACAGGCCAAGCTTATATTAGGGCATTACAGTATGGATCTGTGATCATGATTATTGAATTTACGTGTATTTATATATTCGTTTTTTTATTATTTTTGTTACCTGGTATAGCAAGAGAGTGATAGTGACACTTGTTCAGCCTTATTTTGTATGAACTCGTAATGTGATGTCTAAAGCTGCAAGTAAAGTTATTGTTCTTGCTAATCTACGTGTGAGCTAGTGTCAAACCTTTTGATTATTTAGTTTTGCTGATACTCGTTAGATAGAATTGGAACAATGTTATGAGTATAAAGAGTTCTGACATTTTAGATTTAAGTTGAATTTATAGATTCATGTATACTACAACTTAAACCTATGTTTAGTTTCATTTCTGAAGTTCTGGTTTCAAAAATGACAGCTGGTATTAAGATGTTATTGACAGTGTGTTTAGCCAGACATGTACAAATTACACTGAGAAATTTTGGTTTAACTTAAATTTAAATCTGAATGATATGAATCATCTAAAGTTTAAGTTTGATGTTTTTATTTAAGAGCAGTTACCAGCTCTTTTGATTATACAAATAATATGTTATATAATGTTTCATATAAGTCTGAGACCGTTTCTAGACTTCTTATTGGTTAGATATGATTTAAAATCCAACTAATCAGAAGCTTAGAAATGTTCTTGGTTGACAAATTATAATAAATGATAAAGTTCATATTTAGATTAGTTTGTATGTAAAGAATGCTAAATTATAGTGTGTGTTGTAGAATGTTTTGGTGTGTACAGGTTAAGGTGTATATCGATGGCACAATGAAGTTGAAAATAAAAATAAGAATCGGCATTTTGTTTTCGTTTTCTCTGATTTTCATTCATTGAAATGGGAGGAATCATAGTTGAAACATAATAAATTCCGGTGGAAAACCTCTATGTTTTGGTTATTTTCAATACATATTTTGTTATAAAATTGGAGCTGTCCCAGTATAAGGATTGAATGGTTGAACATGTTAGAAACCTGAAGTTCTTTCGAAACCATGCGCACATTCACAGCATACTTTAAGTTTTCTAAGTACACTATTTGGACATTATGACCTTGACCTTAGAGACAGGTGCTTTTCTTCTCAGTCTGGATTACTTATTGGCAAAGTTATTAAAATGTATATTCTATACAGAGATGTACCACAAATAGGTTCCTTTTACAAAATGCAGAGAAGCTGACCACGTGACCGCCATGTTGAGACAGATTTGGACCAAATGGGCGATATTGTGTCCGTGGATGTAACAAACAACAATGTATTACTGTGCCACATGCAGCTCTATGTTTTACCTGCAGGAGCGACATCATAGGGATTTGCAACTTGCTGCATTAATACATCGGTAACCATTGCCTCAAATTGTATTTAAAATAAAAATATCATACAGTTTTATGTCCTATCGGAATTAGAAATAGATAAACAATTTAAAAGGACTTTGTCAAGTAGTTCATACACCTTTTGTTTCAGAATGTCCATCGAAATTTGTATTTATGAAGACTTAATCGGAGACTCGGCAAAAACGCCCAGAAGAATCTGTGTATTTTCCAGTCGTTATTAAAATCCGAAAAAAAAAATCTTCAATATAGTCATATTTATGCTGTGTATACAATTTAAGTGAATTATTATCTTATAAATATTAATACTTAGATAAAACCAAAGTAGTTTCAACACACCATCATCATTATCTTCATCTTCCCTTAATTCATTTTCTTCTTTCTCCTCTTCATCCATTAAACGAGATAATAATAGTTTTTTTCTATTTAATGGAGATATATTTCCGGATATAAAATAAGGTCACATTCACTTAAAAACTGTTGCGATAGTATTGCAATTAATACAAATGAAGTTAACTACTTACATTTCTCATGTTACTCATTATGTTCCAATTAATTAGCACGAGAAACGATTAATACAAACTATAATTGGACATCATAGAGTAATTATTTTCTCGTGTCTTAATTGCGTACCCTATATATACCGCCAGAAACCCTTAGATGTCAACACCATATCTGGGTAACTCAACATCTTGAAAACGAAGTCCTATTTTGAAAATCCGAGACAGCATTTAATTGAAAATGGCTAGCGTCAGGTACTCCATATATGGGATTTCCTCGAGAGATAGAAACGTAAATTATTATTTAATATTTCGTTATTACTTTATATGTGTATTGTATTACAAGTACGTATCTGATGCGAAAGATACAAATGCGACGTTCTATAAGGATTTAATGGACCCTATTCACAGAAAAGACGTTTTGTAATTCGTGTATTTTTAATAACACACGACCCGTACGTCATATTTATTGAAATAATTGCCTCAATATCGCCAATCAGTTTATCATTACTTACCTATACATGTAACGGACATTCCTATGTTGCGCATGTTCAAATAGTTTAAGGTAATAAGATATATTGAAAAGCGTCGCGACGATTATAATTCTTCCAATCCAAAGAAAACACTTTTTTGAAGTACAGCATGTTCAATTTATTCTAATGAACAAAGTTAATATTTTAACTATTCCTCATTGTGGTATAACAAAGCATTGGTGTATTTAGCAAAGAGCAAACAAACACAAAATCGGACCAACGGTGACATTGTCACTTTAAGCCATCGATGTAGGTTTTAAAAACCATTTACATACATGAAGAATACATGTCTTATCAATGGTGGACGTAAGCCGGTTATAGCGAAAATACAAAGAGAGCGAATGAATACCAGCATATCACAGCTGAAGGATCTAATATCTGGCACTATCAATGCGTAAGTAAGATATGTTTGCTCACTGTATCTAACAATTTTGTTAATGTTAATTCTAAAAGGAATTTTAAATCAACAACAACAACAACAAAAGGCAGACCTTTCCCCGCCCATCAATGTACGTCACGTCGGATATTGTTTCAACTGCAGACGTCTCCCATGACCCGAGTGGACAAGGCAGAAATCCTGGAGTACACTGTTAGACATATGCAGCAACATCAACAACAACAACATGTTCACACTTCCAGCTCCCCTTGTCACAAGTTTCCAGAGTTATGACAACGGCTTCAAATATTGTGCCAGAGAAACAGTGACTTTCCTTTCAAATAACCGATTGGTTGGCGTCAACGCCATCAATAACGTCTGCGACCATCTGCGTACCGTCTACGTCACAAGGCGGGGTAGCACGACGGGGAACCTAATACCAATTATGTCCGCCCCTGTCTGTCCACGCTAGTCAGAAGTTTCAAGACAGTGCATGAACCACGTTTGTCAGTTGGACTTGTCCCCCGATCCAGCGCTGTGTTGAGACAACCAGTCCAGTAGAGATGCCATCATTCAGGATACCGGAAGTAGACACCAGTCTGCGTGACTTATCATTTAATACGGTGCTGAGCGTTCTGCATTCTACAGACCCGAGCAGCACTTACGTCAGCATGAAGAGTAAAGCCACCTGTGCACCGGAGAATAGCGCAAATTCCAGTGAATTGGCGGACAGTTCTGTATCGAAAGCAACGTTTTACCTCAGTTGTCTTGCAGAAGGAAAATTTAGACATACTTCAAATAATGTGATTTTTTCAAGTGCCAGTGACAGATCTGATGTTGTTGACTCGAGTGATGTGTGGCGTCCTTGGTAATCGTAAATATGTCTGATTTCTTTATTGGTTATCAGAAAGAAATACTATGATTGCATCGCATAATATTGATTATAACTACCTTGTTATTCTACCTTGTTGTTGATTTTCTGTTGTAAATATATACACATTCTTAGAAACATGTGCTTGCATATACACAAATAAAGAAATAAAAACAAGTATGAGCTAGTGTTCTTTTATATGTTTTCACCATTTGCTTAACATATCCGATAGAACGAGATATCAAGTCGTATCAAGTAGGTATTTCTTTTTGACCAAAAGCTTCACAATACACAGTTTGCGAAACTGAGTCAACATTAAAGCGGTTCGGTCAGAGTTAGTAAAATTTCACCCTTTAAAAAAAAAACTTGTTTAAAAATAAACTTTGTTATTATGCACAGTAACACATTGAATTAACTATCGCCTCTGATTACCAGCTCTTATGTGAACATGTTGTACTCGTTGTTTGAAAGGACGTGTTTTCTTCACAAGTGCTTTATAACCATTTTAACCATTTTCTTAAAGTCTTTATAAACCTATTTTGAAACCTATTTTATCTCCGAACTGAGAATGCGGTTTGGGTGTCATGCGAATACGTCAGAAATAAACAATAACTGTTTAAAAGACATAGCAAGGTAATGTATTTCAAACACGAAACTCATTATCGGAATAATTAAAAATACAACCTGGATATTTTTAATAATGCTAAAATTTGGTTTTGCTTAAGATTTTAGGTAAGCACATAACAACAATACGGGATTAAAGTAAATATTGCATTTATAAAGTAAACACTAAAGTTTAACTCTATAATAAGGGAGAAAATTAATACTTAGTACGATTGTTTGTTGTCTATTTACTGGCATATTTGATTTGGATATGGACATATGTATATATTCTGTTCTTGTCGTCTCACTTATGTTTACCTCTTTAACTTATCGACAAGTCTTGATCCAAAAATAAAATGCTTTGCTAAAACTCATGATGATGAAATGTACAGGTCTAAATTTGCTTTCCGTTTGTTGTATTTTTCCACAAAACATGTTAAATAAGTATGATCTTAAACTTGTACTCGGTGTAAATTGAAGTATATTGGTTAATGAACTTTTAACACCTTTATTATGGTCAGAGTGGGTCGAGAATGCTTCATGTCTCTACAGCTTTTCTAACGAGGTATTACTTTATGGAAGTTTTACATTCGGAACAAGTCGGCTATTTACCTTTTAGAATTAGACTTCAGATGTAACATCAGGAACACAAGATAGCAGCCAACACCACATACCTTGAGACACAGTCGGATGACACAATACGTTGTTAAATGTCCCATATATAGCACGAGAGAAAGAAGGCGACAAGACTATTTTCATAATTGAGCTTTTAAATTTCTTTGCTCTATGTACAATAATAAAAACTATATGAAAATCAGAAATACTGCAACTTTTATTTAAAATGTAACTATTTATTTTACTGCGTAAGATTATAAAACTGTAAACTTATAGCTCTTTTTTAACTTTTATAGAAACCGCGCGGACCATGAAGTACCGATTCGTGAAATGTGGCCCTGATTGGAACTTAAAATACGTGCTTTATTGTAGGATCTCGTGTGTATAGGCTTCACAAAGCTCTGTTCAAAACAAACAATTTTATTTATCTAACTACATTATTTTTATTGAAAACCTGATCTTCTGCAGATGTGCAGGAGTAACTTAACGATATCGAAAGAGGTCGTTTCGAAAGGCTCGTCCCGAGAATCCCGGTGTATTCATACATTCGAGGTTCTTTTCCGAACATGTACGGAGAGGACCGAAGATGATTTTATTGTGTATGACGTCATCGCTTTTCGTGAAATCGTCAGTTCATGTGTACACGTAATTGTTCGAAAGCAGATACTGTCATCTGTCAACGGTGAAATGTGTTATTTGTTATTGTTTTAATTATTCAGTGCAAAATGACATCGTTCAGGTAAATGATAATTACTTTGCTAAACTGAAAAATTGTTTGTGCAGAATTAATCTCCATATTTAAGCCAGTGAGTTATTAAAAAAAAATATGGCGTATTTCTGCCCGCGAATTCGGGCAGTCTGGTAAGCGTTCTTTCTTCTGGGGAATGATGACTTTTTCCGCTAGATGGCCTAACTAAATAGGGGTTAGTTCATATAATAATTTAACCCCATTCCGTGTTCGTTTGTTCTGTGATAGTTATTTTAGTGATATCATTAGTAAATATATGATTTTATATTTTGATGTGACATGAGAATGTGCGTTATAGATTATCGAGCATTATTTGTAATATATACAACGAATTTAACAGTACATTTTTATTAAGATTACAAATATACCTATTGAAAACGTTAATTATTTATACTACTGCTTGCTCAAGATTATTTATTGTCTTTTATTTAAACAAATCGCGCTATTTATAGATCAAATCATCACGTTGCCAAGTCAATATTTATATCCCGGCGATAGATCTAGTAAATAAACCCTGTTACATTTTTGCATGGTCGCAACAAAAATATTCTGAGGTAGCTGCACTTACTCGTGTTTGGTCTATTTTGAGTATTAAAAAGCGAAAGAGGGCAGTCGCTTTATTCGTGTGCGATCATTTTTGATATACATAAGCTTTCGGTGACACTTTGCATTTACTCAGATTTGAACTAGTTTAGTATTAATAGACTTTCGAAAGCAGTCGAATGTACTAGTACATATCTGATGTATTCAGTATTTATGTTTATCTTAGTTGTTTTGTCGGTAAAGCGTTAGATTAGATAAATGTAATCACCAATCATTACATTGCGATACGATTGCGGTAGTATGTATTTATGTTTATAAAACTTTAGTCTAATTTATGTGCGACTACATTGTTCATCATCATCATGATACTTAAAGCTTCTGGTATCGATATAATACAGTTTTGGAGCACGAAGGTTTTTCTGGAGTATTGAAGTACTTGTGCATGTATATTAAAGTGTCGAGATTAAAGGTATTCCTTGCAACACACATATGTTCATTTGTATTATGTTATATTGATAAGTAAGACAAGTATTCAAGCAAAACACATTCGGCCTGTCTTCTCAAGGAAAAAGTCGAGACACATACGGAAACTGCCGACAATTTAAGGAGGAGACCTGCAGAAACATCCGATTATCGACGAGAGTTATCCCTCGGTGCCAGTATGGATGTCGTCCCATTAATCGGCTATGGCCTTTTTGGATTTACTCTTTTTTTCTGGATTCTGTTCATCTGTTTCCGGATTCTGTTCAACTTACATTGCTGTCGGAAGTACCAGGGTAAGAAGGAAACTATTTATATACTAATGTAAAATGTTAACAAAATTAAGCCTTCAGCTCTACTGTGTACATAGAGGATTTCATCGTAAAAGTGATGTTAAATGTATGCGACGACCAATATTGAAGGCGTTAACAAGTGCGCCAAACTTAAAGTTCAGTGTTCATTCATTGTCAATTTTGATCCGCTCAGAAATGGAAATTTTGAAGAAAAACACTTTATATGTGATGCCTTACATATATTGTGTAGTACAAAGCGATTTACAGCTGGTATTTTTGCCTTTTGAATGCAACATTTTGTTGAACAAGAAAAAAAAAAAGAAAAGAAAAAACAATACTAGCTGAATAAAATATTACCTCTGATCACTGTTATGTGTATAATGCGATCTCAAAAGTAAGTGGCCACTTGGTTTCTTCGTTTTAAAAAAAGCTAACAGTGCAGCGTGAAGCATATAGAAAAAAATGACGACGGTGTCATAGTTCACTTTTCACATAGATGCAGTACATCAATAAACAGCAATAAACAGGACATGTACAATAAGCAATTATTTAATTGTCGCTTGAGCAACAAAACTTTAGTCCAACCTGTCGGGTATCACCATTTAGTGCGCCTTAAACATATGTAAAGATAACGACAGTCCGGCTGAGCGGTGAGGGTCAATGATTTATAATACTCAGTCCCACTGCTTGGGTTCGAGTCCATGTTGGGGCGAGAACTTTCATGAAGAAAGTTCAACCAGCTCAGCTTCGATGCTCAGGAGGTTCTACCCAGACATTTTTCTACGATCTTCCTCGACCCTTTTCTTGAATGGGCGTAATTGTGTTGTTGCAATGTACCAAAAACAAAACTATTCTAGCAAATGCCACTCTGTCTGTTTATAGGTTCCAACACCACGGATAGGTCTAACCAAGATTCCGGGTAAGCATTCAATTTTTTAGATAAAGTGCATCTCACAGACGAAACCACGGTAAACGTCTGTTACAACTTTAAGCACATTGAAGTTTAGCGGTATGGGTGTACACGAGTAGCGAGTATATTTAAGTCCATTTAACATATGCCAGAACTAGAACTTCAGGGAGTTTGTGCGTAACCGCCATACACCAGCCGCTTGTTACTTTATATTCTTGTTGAAATGTTTTGAAGGGTACATACTTTGGTCAAAGGCAACAACTGTTGTCGATTTTGCCAAAACACTTAAGTTTATTGATTCATATAGGTTAATCACATTTTTCAAATAATGACAATTTAAAGGTTATATTAAAAATAAATATTGACTCAAATATTTCAGAAACAGTCCCTCGGGAGGGCATGTACACGGCAGAACATATACAGGTATACATGTCTGTATTTACGTTTATTGGCTTATTGATGCATGTTTGTCTATAAGACATAAGGTAGGCGGAAGAAGACTACAGAAGTCAATGTTGTATTACCAGTGCTAGGAAGAGACCGGCCTGGCATGAATCATTTGCGGCCAACTATAACCATCTGTTTTCATGCCATAAACGTGTGTTTAAAATCAAAACATCTAACAAAGTTTGAGTACACAAAAAAGTAAAGTTCAAGGTCGTGTTGGATTTTATAGGGTTTTTTTATAGTAAGTACATGCGAAGGAACGTATAGTTCAGTATTTGTTTCATGGCAACTGTCATCCTTATTAATGCTGGCTAATTTTTCATTTTCAGATTTAGAAATGTCGATGAGGTCAACTGGATCCAGGTAAACTATTGTGTAAAATTTCCAAAACCCACAATTGGCACAGCCATACACGTATAAGTAAATTAAATATATTGACAATGAGGCATTGAATTGCCTTAGTCAATTCACTGGTTAAGCAGCGAAAATTTATAGATTACAACTGTTAAACTGGCTTAATTTTATGTCTTGAGTAAATTTGAGTGAAAAATTGTAGCAAAGTTTTAACTGTGTCTTCACTATAAATAGCAAGTTTGTTTTTAAACACTTCGTTATATAAGTGTTGAAATCCCATAGAAACTAAAACGTTAACACTATAAAAAGGGATAAATCTCAAGGTATGTAAATAAAATCAATGTGTCCTTTTGACAAACTCCTATAGCATGTACACACATCTCTTGACAGACAATATGACAGCATCCAGGATAATGCTGGCTTCGAAGATGTGGACAAGGACGTCATGCACGAGACTTTTGATGGTTCAAGAATGCCCCCATACCCAGCGCCGTCTCCTCCTTCTGATAACTCGTATCTCAAACCATCAGCTTTACCTTCTCTACCAAAAGCTCCGCCTCGTAAAACAAGATCCCCTCAAAATCATGTCCAGTTGCCAACACCGAAATCGGCCCTAAACATCATAGCCTTTGCCAAGAGTAAACTGTTTGGTCAGAGAAATGACGTTCAAGAAACAACAGAATCACATAAAGAGGCGACTGATAGTGACAAACACGTCTACGTTGAGATAGTTGAGAGTGTAACTGATTCGCTTGAAGATACAAACAAAGAGAGCAGTACAGATGAAATTTCAAAGAAACAGGAAGATGCAAAGAAATCCCCATCGGCTGAACCTAGCGCAAAGCCAAATATGAAAGCGGTAACGGCTAGTCACAAACGTTGCCATGGGGGCGTGGCACTGAACAGCCAAGCTATAGAACGGGATTCCAATAGGATTACGGTCTATCAAAAACAGCGAGAAGACGATTACGAAGTTTATGATATGCCAGGTAACTTATTGTTATTTAACGAAAAACATAAAGTGAAACAAAGAACAATGGGCTTCAAATCATTACACATAACGTCTAAGAAAACTATTTTAATAATATCTTGAGAATCGTTTTGTTGTTTTTTCTTGCTTCAATCATAAAATAAAGATGTGTGTTGTGCTTGCGTTCGCTCGCTCGATTAAAAGACTACTTGTTTTACGTTGTTTTGTTGTTGTTGTTTTTTATTTAAAATAGTAACGGTATTATGTTTTCTTTCAGAGAAAAATACTAAATGAAAAATAATTGGTGTAATAAGACGAGTGGTGCAGCATTTTAGTGTAACGACATTCATAACCAACGATCGCATGTGAGTGACGATGTCGCAAAAAGATTCCATGCGAAGTACAGAGCCCCTCATAGACCAGAAGGTTAAAGGTGAAGATCAAACAAAATCCACACTGTTGATGATGATCAGTAATTGTATCGCTTGTGAAGGTGATAATTTTAAGGGTATTGTAGAAACGTTCAAGATTATCGTAGAAATGTTAATTAAACTACTACTAATGGTGATGGTATCACACTGTATCCTTGTGACCCGTCATGCTCAACGGACGACGCTCTTACACTTTGTTTTTGTCTTATCATGATAAACAGAGTCTGTAAAGATTCCAAAGAGCACCTTATTTGTTTTTTTTTTTCATTTTGTTGCTTCGGTAAAAAGTTTGCATGTACGTTAAAGGTGGTATCCGACAGTTTGCCTACATTTAATATATATAACAACAACTGGAAAAACGATGGATTGGAATTTCTGCTAAAAATAGACATCGACGTCACAGCGGATGACGTGGATGATCTTAAACATTAGTGGCCGCGTGGTTTTCTTGGTTTAAAAATAGGTAACTGTACAGTGTGGCGAAGATAGGAAATACATGTTTGTAATGACGATTGTGGCGTTATGGTTCACTTTTCCGACGGGTGTAGGACACCAATAAACAACATTTTACGAGATCTGTTCAGATAACACTGCTTTACTAAGATGTATAATGAAAATAGTGTTGGTCCAAAATGTTGGATACCACCTTTAAAACATATTTTTCACTGACATTTAAATTCGTGGAACATTACGATGTGATAGATCTAGATAATTTAAGTAAGTTATTACTACATTTGATTTACGAAAAATATTAATATGTGGTGACACTTTCATTGTAATGTCAGGTTCGAACATGTCTTTGTGACAAACAGTAACATATATGTACATGAATACATAAGTATCTTTTCTTGGGGCTTTTTCTAGTAAGGATAATTTATTTGGCTAATTGAGAAATAGAACTTTGGTCCAAACTGTAGGATACCACGGTTAATATTTTGACATCATGACTGTAAATGGCAATGTAGTTTGAAATTTATATTATGTTTATGTTATGTTTTATTTGAATGGATAAGTATCAGGTAACTTTGTTTTTATATGGGCCTTTTGTTGAGTTCATTTATAAAAACGAGGTATTGTTGCAAAATTATCTATGTATGTGTGGACTTACTGTCTGTAGTTGTATATCTGTAAATCAAATGGTAAATCAATATTAAATTCATGTTTATAAATTGTTTTCATTTGTTTATTTGTGTCTATAAGCAAAAGGAAGTGATTAATATTTGGTTTCCAGTCGTCCTCCTCCACAAAGTGACGTAGTATGCAAGTGCTTGCTGACGTCATTGATGGAGTTGACATCAACAATTTTCCGTTTAAGGCGTCAATGATATGGTGGCATATTCTTGCCAACACTTCAGTTTTCATGAAAACCATTTTTCTGTACATTAATTATCAATTAACGTGAATACAACAATTATATTACCTGATAATGGTATACCGGGTGTTCGGCTTGTTAGTACTTTAATTCGCCACCACATACACGTTGTCTCAATTTCACGATAGAAGTCATTAACCAAATTTTCGAGAAAATTAAGGTCTTCACGATACGACTTATCTTAAATAAGTTTATCTAGATACATTCGGTCATTTCCTTTTGAAGCAGGTAAAGTGTTGCCTTCATTGTATGAGCATGTCATGCCACAAGACATGATACCACACTCATTCACATTTTCTTGACACCGGCTGATTAGTTGTAGAACTTTCTTAATTAATTTCAAGATATTTTATTGCGTAATAAGTTAAGATATTTGGTCATGAAAAAAGTCATTCGCGTTAAACAAGTGTTCATTGTATTGTTTTGTGAGTTTTAACACCATGCCGACGTTTGTAAGATTTGAACATTACATGAAGCTTTGATTGCAAAATTTGCCGAGCACATGACATAGTCTTATTGCGAAATGTTCCTAATTAAACGGAAAAGGTTCTTTTTCCTGCTCTTAATGTAGAGCAAATGTTATGTTGCACCTCCAAATTGAAGAGTATCAAAATTAGGGTTAAAATGCTTCAAAACTGGAGGTTGAGGGTTCGAATCCCGGTATGGACACGAATAGTCAACATTTTTTTTTTTCTACTTTTTCATTTTTACAATCATTTCTGCATCGCTCTACCAGATTTAGAAGGAACCATGTATAATTTTTAATTTGATTTTTTTGTAAATGAATTTTATTTATTGATTTTAGTTTGTGCTAAATTTGATTAGAAATTCGTTACCTGGTATGTTCTATGTCTAATGAATTAAAACCATGTGGTTACTTTGGGAAGGTGAAAATATAAAAAAAAGAGTTGTTAAAAATACATTTATTTGTGTAAAACCGCTAACAAAATAATAAATAATCCGAAGCTTAACGCTCCTTATATACAAAAACAAATATCAATATGCACATCAGTAAGAGGAACAAATCTTCAGTCACGACATCCGTAAATCATTGTGACTACCAAGGTCGCCAAACACATTCAGATGTCTCGTTTGTCGAGCTTTCATCATTCCTCTGTTTTGTTTCTGAAGTATCATCAACAGACTCGTGACAACTTGTGTTGTCGTCTGTTAGGTCACTGCAACTGGAGGCATTCTTCAATGAAGAGGAGTCTTTACTCGTCATACTGACGTCAGTGCTGCTCGAGTCTGTAGAATGCAGAACGCTCAGCACCGTATTAAAGGACAGGTCACACAGACTGGTGTCTACTTCTGGTATCCTGAATGATGGCCTATCCACTGGACTGTTTGTCTCTACACAGCGCTGGATCGGTGAGCATTCCGGAGCAAGTCGTTCTGACAGATGTGGTTCATGCGCCATTTTGAAACTTCTGACTGGCGTGGACAGACAAGGGACGGAAGTTTGTGGTATTCGGTTCCCAACTACCCTCTTCCGCCTTGTCACGTAGACGGTATGCAGATGGTCGCTGACGTTATTGATGGCGTTGACGCCAACCAATCCGTTATTTGTAAGGAACGTCACTGTTTCTCTGGCACTGTCTTTGAAGCCGTTGTCATAACTCTGAGATTCTATGACAGCAGTGGAATCGAAAGTGTAATGTTGTTTTTGCTGTTTTTGTAGTTCCTGTATATGTATGACAGCGTACTCCAGGATGTCTGCCTTGTCCACTCGCGTCATAGGAGCCGTCTGAAAAAAGAAAGTATATAAAAGTCAACATACATATACAATTAGAGTCAGTCTTCTATGAAAATCCTTTCCAGAAAGTAATCCACACGACTTCTAAATACATACAGAGAAATAACCTCACTTGTCCTCTTCAGCTGAAAACTATGGAACAAGTTGAAAGTACGGTATTGCTGGTCACACCTCATTAAATGATTTCCATCTGTTTGCTGTCATCTCATCAAGACAGATTTTCAGTCGGTTGTTTTTAGAAACTGTTTTAAATCATATTTAAAAGATAAACACAGTCAGTTCATTTTATAAACGTCTTATATGTATACTTAAAAATACGTTTCATTGGTCTGTGTGTTTGTTTCAATTTAAAACAACATAATTGTATGATTTTGTTAAAACGTACGTGTTTCCTGATGGTGTCCGATATTAGATCTCTCAACTGTGTGATGCTATTATTCATCCGCTCTCTCCGCATCTTCTCTATGACCGGCTTTCGCTCCTGAAAGTAATTCCAATCAATAGTATACATATTTCATACATTGTCGGATCTCGCTAAAACGCAGTAATGATTTGAATAAGAATATATGACAAAGCCATATAAAAAACATATTCAAGAAAACTTTATCTTTAGTCGAAAGCATCACCATACTTATTTTGCCGAGTTTTTTTTTTGTGTGTAAAATACAGACTATAGATGTATACAATGTAAAAGTTATGTCTAGTTCATACATTCCATACAATTCTCTTCTACCTTACCTTTCTATCCCTAGAAACAGTCTGGTATGGAGAAAACCTTACACCGACCATTGCTATAGATGCGTGCTGTCTCTGGTTTAGAAAAAATGTTTATTTCAACTTAAGATGTTATCTCGATATTTAACCATAAAGGTTTTTGATGATTCAAGTGTTTCACCTCCTATATATATAGGGCACGTGCCAATTAAGGACAGCGGCGAGAGCATATAATTACTGGAGGATGTCCAATTACACAGTTTGTCTAAATTGTTTCTCTTGCTAATTAATTGAGAGATGATGATTGACACGAGAAAAGTAAGACTTTAATTAATTGTATTAACTAATTACGGGAGTCATTACTTCAATTAATTAAGGCTAATTTATAGTGTACGGAAATACTCATTAAAAAGATTTTTATTCAAAATTGTTTGTGCATTTCTTACATTAAACTTTGCAAGACCTGTGTCTGTTGAGGGGACACTAAAAAGCTTATTGTACGCAATTATAGTTTCAAAAGTTCCAATTTGTTTTGAGAACATTCATGACTGTATAAATACATGTTAATTTTAATAAATAAAAAAAACACGAAAAAGGAGGAAAGATTACAAACAACCAGAACATAAATAAACAACCTTAAAAATTGAAATTAAGATAAATGAAAAAACTTAAGCAAAAAAGTACAAAGAATGAACTTGACATACAAATATTGACGTTTGATCAAATGTTCTTATTAGTCTACATGTATATTAAAGGTATTGAATTAAAACAGCGTGTTTTTAGCTTTTACCTTTCAACCATGACGCTTGTTTATATTGTTTGTTACATGTGATATTTTGAAATTCTGTGACCACGTGACATACATGTAGTCTTATTGCGAAAGGTTCCCTATTTGATTTAACGAAATCGGTTCTTTTCTGCACATAAATGATGAGTGACTGTACAACATTACAACATTCATTAAAATTTTTAACTGCACTTGGCAAAGACAACTTTAATAAAGTCGTTTTAACATTTATATCAAACTATCTTCATAAAATATCGGCCGATTGGTAATTCAATGAGACCGTGTCGCTTGGTCAAAGCATCATGTAATTAGCGTTTTATACGAAACGGAATCTTCAAAAGAAACATGCAGTTTACCATCCAGTGTCAAATACATATTTGGAATTGGAAAAAGATAGACGCATCGAGATAGATTGTTCCTTATAACAAAACAAACAGAAACTTACGGAAATAAATTATTTCAGTTACATTAAGAATATATAAATACTAATTAGTATTGTATCCAAAATATAAAGCGTTTCCCACTGTTCTTCAGAAAAACACAAGTAATTGTTAGGAAACATGATTAAAACAAGTATAAAAGAAATAACAAGTGCGCCATTTATTTGATTCAAGATCTTTAATATTCGTGTACAGTGTACACTATTGACAACAGTGGCGCAAACGTAGTGATGTGTTATGTCAAGTTCATTCAGGATTTTGTTGTTGTTTTTGTTTTTGTGGGGGTTTTTTTTATCCTTTTTTTTTCTTCTTTGTGATTTTTGGTGATGTTTTTTTTATTGATATCCATTTTAAATTTAAAAATTGTTTGCTAATGTATGTTCTGATTGTTTGTAATTGTTAGTATTACTGCATGTTTTTCATTTATTAAATTATCCGCGCATCATTGCCTTCATTAACGTTCGAAAAAGAAAGTTCCAACTTTTCAATCTTTACGTAAGTAAAATGAGGTTTTAGTGCCTCTAACTCAAAACACAAGAATTGCAAAGAATAATGTACGAGATGTTCAGTCTTTGTAGAATAAGGATCGTTTAATGAGTATTTCCGTATATTATAAATTATCCTTAATCAATTGAAGTAATGACTCCCGTAATTAGTTAAAACAGTTAATTAAAGTCTTACTTTTCTCATGTCATTCATCATCTCTCAATTAACTAGCAAGAGAAACAATTTAGACCAACTGTGTAATTGGACATCCTCGAGTAATTATATGCTCGCGTCGCTGTCCTTAATTGGCACGTGCCCTATATATAGGGGCTAAAACACTTCATTCATAAAAAAAACCTTTGTGGTAAAGAATCGAGATAACATCTCGAGTTGGAATACACATTTTTCTAAACCAGAGGCGACACTCATTAATAGCAATGGTCGGTGTAAGGTTTTCTCCATACCAGACTGTTTCTAGGGATAGAAAGGTAAGTTAGAAGAGAATTGTATGAAATGTATGAACTAGACATAACTTTTATATTGTATACATCTATAGTCTGAATTTTGACCAAAAAAAAAAAAAAATAACTCGGCAAAAATAAGAATGGTAATGTTTTCGACTAAAGATAAAGTTTTCTTGAATATGTTTTCAAATCATAACTGCGTTTTAACGAGACCCGCCCATACATGAAATATGTTTACTATTGATTGGAAATACTTTCAGGAGAGAAAGCCGGCCATAGAAAAGATGCGGAGAGAGCGGATGAATAATAGCATCTCACAGTTGAGGGATCTGATATCGGACACCATCAGGAAACACGTAAGCAGACAATCATGTTGTTTTAATCGGAAACAAGCACACAGACCAACGAAACGTATTTTTAACTATACATATAACACGTTTATAAAATGGAACATACTGTCAACTTATTAATATAAGTTTATCTTCAAAATAAGATTTAAAATACTTTTAAAAACAACCGAATGAAAATCTGTCTTGGTGAGATGAGAGCAACCAGATGGAAATCATTTAATGAGGTATGGCCAGCAATACCGTATTTTGAAATTGTTCCATAGTTTCCAACTGGAGAAGACAAGTGAGGTTATTTCTCTGTATGTATTTAGAAGTCGTATAAATTACTTTCTTGGAAGGATTTTTTTTTATAGGACACTGATTCTAATTGTACATGTATGTTGACAGTTATATGAACGTTCTTTTTTTTTTCAGACGGCTCGCATGACGCGAGTGGACAAGGCAGACATCCTGGAGTACGCTGTCATACATATACAGGAACTACAAAAACAGCAAAAACAACATTACACTTTCGATTCCACTGCTGTTACAGAATCTCAGAGTTATGACCACGGCTTCAAAGACTGTGCCAGAGAAACAGTGACGTTCCTTACAAATAACGGATTGGTTGGCGTCAACGCCATCAATAACGTCAGCGACCATCTGCATACCGTCTACGTGACAAGGCGGAGGAGGACAATTGGAAAACGAATACTACAGTCTCCGTCCCTTGTCTGTCCACGCCAGTCAGAAGTTTCAAGATGGCGCATGAACCACAGTCTGTCAGAACGACTTGCTCCGGAATGCTCACCGATCCAGCGCTGTGTTGAGACAACCAGCCCAGTGGATATGCCATCATTCAGGATACCGGAAGTAGACACCAGTCTGTGTGACCTGTCCTTCAATACGTTCCTGAGCGTTCTGCATTCTACAGACTCGAACAGCACTGACGTCAGTATGAAGAGTAAAGACTCCTCTTCATTGAAGAATGCCTCTAGTTGCAGTGACCTAACAGACGACAACACAAGTTGTCACGAGTCTGTTGATGATACTCCAGAAACAAAACAGAGGAATGATGAAAGCTCGACAAACGAGACATCTGAATGTGTTTGGCGACCTTGGTAGTCATCAATGATTTACGGATGTCGTGACTGAAGGTTTGTTCCTCTTACTGATGTGCATGTTCTTTTTTTGTTTTTGTCTTTTGTATATAAAAAGCGTTAAGCTTCGGATTATTTATTATTTTGTTAGCGACTTCACAAAAATAAATGTATTTTTCAATAACTCTTTTTTTAATTTTTACCTTCCCCACGTTACCACATGGTTTAGATTTTTTAGACGTTAAATATACCAGGTGGCGAATTTTTAATTAAATTTAGCACAAATGAAAATAAATCAATAAAATTCATTTACAAAAATCAAATTAAAAATTATACATGTTTCCTTCTTTATCTGGTAGAGTGCTGCAGAAGTTATTGTAAAAGTGAAAAAGTAGAATGACAAATTGGTGACTTTTCGTGCCCATAACGGGATTCGAACCCTCAACCCCCAGTTTTGAAGCATTTAAACCCTAATTTTGATACTCTTCAAATGGCGGTGCAGCATTACATTCGCTCTACCGTAAGAGCATGAAAGGAACCGTTTCCGTTTAAAAAGGAACATTTTGCAAAGAGACTATGTCACTTGCTCAGCAAATTATTCAATCAAAGCTTCATGTGTAATGTTCAAATATTACAAACGTCGGCTTGGTATTAAAATGGTCTAAATGCCTTTTCGGAGTTTGGTATATTTTGCAATGCTCATATGACTTTGTCATATATTCTCATTAAAGCTCACAAAACAATACAATGAACACTCATGTTTAACGCGAATGACTTTTTACATGTTTAAATATCTTAACATATCACGCAATAAAATATCTTGAAATTAATTAAGTTCTACAACTAATCAGCCCGGTGTCAAGAAAATGTGACTGAGAGTGGTATCATGTCTTTCGTCCATGACATGCTATCACCACGAAGGCAACACTATACCTGCTTCAATGTGGAAATGACCGAATGTATCTAGATAGATAATCTTATTTAAGATAAGTGGTATCGTGAAGACCTTAATTTTCTCGAAAAGTTGGATAATAACTGTTATCGTTAAATTAGGATAACATGTAAATGTGGTGGCGAATTAAGGCACTAACAAGCCAAACATCCAGTAAACTTTTACCAGATATTATAATTTATTATGTACGTTCACGTTTATAGATAATTAATGTACAATAAAATGATTTTCATGAAATTTGAAGGGTTGGCGAGAATATGCTACAATATCATCGACGTTTTAAACGCAAAATTATTTTGCCTCACTTGACTATTTCAACTTACTTTTACACTTTTCGTTGTCTTGAAATGGATAAGGACGAAAATTTACATTGGACATTTCATCGTTAACACTGTGTGACTAATAGTACAAAAATAAAAATTAAAATGATATTAAAACTATTAATGAGAGTCTCAATAACTTTAAAGATCTTCGATTAATAACTTCGTGTAGATACAATTCTTGAATTGTATTGTTTGAAAATGATGAAATATCTGTATGTGTACCTGTTGCAATATCCATCATGTAAACATGCTATTTTTGTTCGAACTTATATACATTATAAGATGTCGAGAATATATTAGTTATTGTGGTTCTGTTGGGAAACAAAAAATATAAAACATTGTTAAGAATACATTTATTTGTACAAATATAAAATCTCTAACAAAATAGTAAACAATCCGATGCTTAACGCTTCTTATATACAAAAACAAATATCAACATGTACATCAGTAAGAGGAACAAATCTTCAATCACATCACCCGCCCATCACCGTGACTACCAAGGTCGCCAAACAAATTCAGATGTCTCATTTGTCGAGCTTTCGTCATTCTTCTGTTTTGTTTCTAGAGAATCATCAACAGACTCTTGACAACTTGTGTTGTCGTCTGTTAGGTCACTGCAACTAGATGTGTTCTTCAATGAAGATGAGTCCTTACTCGTCATGCTGACGTCAGAGCTGCTCGAGTCTGCAGAATGCAGAACGCTCAGCACCGTATTAAAGGAAAGGTCACACAGATTGGGGTCTACTTCTGGTATCCTGAATGATGACATCTCCGATGGACTTGTTGTCTCAAAATAGCGCTGGATCGGGGAGCATTCCGGAGCAAGTCGTTCTGACAGATGTGGTTCGTGTGCTGTCTTGAAACTTCTGACTGGCGTGGACAGACAAGGAACGGAAGTGTTTGGTGTTTGGTTCCCAGTCATCCTTCTCCGCCTTCTGGCGTAGATGGTATGTAGGTAGGTCACTGACTGTCATTGATGGCGTTGACTTCAACCAATCGGTTATTTGTAAGGAACGTCACTGTTTCTCTGGCACAGTCTTTAAAGCCGTTGTCATAACTCTGAGACTCTGTGACAGCAGGAGAATCGAAAGCGTGGCATTGTTTTTGTAGTTCCTGCAGATGTATGACAGCAGTACTCCAGGATGTCTGCCTTGTCCACTCGCGTCATAGGAGCTGCCTGGAAATACAATGTTGACAATCAACGTAGATATTCAGCGTAAACTTTAAGTCGGTTATTGAATTTTTAACTTTTTCAGTTTTGTTTGAAATCACATAATATTTCGATTAACAAACTAAAAGTAAGTCTCGTTTTGTAAACGTGTCATAGGCATACTTCAAATATTACATTCCGTTGGTTTGTTTGTTTTGATTAAATCAACGCCATTATTATATTTGTTAGAACTTACATTTTTCCTGATAGTGTCCGATATCAGATCCCTCAGCTGTGAGATGCTATTATTCATCCGGTCTCTCCGCATCTTCTCTATGACCGGCTTTCGTTCCTGAAAATAGTTCTAATCAGTTAGTATTTACATTTCATACATGGGCGGGTCTCATTAAATGCAGTTATGATCTGAAAAACATATTCAAGAACACTTTATCTTTAGTCGGAAATATGAAAAAATACTTATTTTGCCGATGTTTTTGTCAAAATACAGACTATAGATACATACAATGTAAAGTTATGTCTAGTTCACACTTTTCATACAATTCTCTTCTACCTTACCTTTCTATCACTAGAAACAGTCTCGTATGGAGAAAACCTTACACCGACCATTGCATTGATAAGTGTCGCCTCTGGTTTAAGAAAAATGTGTATTCCAACTCGAGATGTTATCTCGATGCTTTACCACAAAGGTTTTTTTTTTATGAATGAAGTGTTTTAGGCCCCTATATATAGGGCACGTGCCAATTAAGGACAGTGACGCGAGCATATAATTACTCGAGGATATCCAATTACACAGTTGGTCTAAATTGTTTCTCTTGCTAGTTAATTGAGAGATGATGAGTGACATGAGAAAAGTAAGACTTTAATTAATTGTATTAACTAATTAAAGGAGTCATTACTTCAATTAATTAAGGCTAATTTATAACGTAGGGAAATACTTATTAAAAAGATTTTTATTAAAAAATGTTTGTGCATTACTTACATTAAGCTTTGCAAAACCGGTGCTTTACTGTGGGGACACTAAAGAATTATAATACGCAATCAAAGTTTTAAAAGTTCGAATTTGTTTGCGAACATTCATGACTGTTAAAAATACATGTAAATTTTAATAAATGAAAAACACGAACAAGTAGGAATGATAACAAACAACCAAAACATAAATAAGCAACCTTAAAACATCGAAATTAAGGTAAATAAGAAACATTAGCAAAAAAAGTACAAATGAACTGACATACATATTGACGTTTGCTCAGATGTTCTCATTAGTCTACATGTATATTAAAGGTATTTAATTTAAACAGCGTGTTTTTACCTTTTACCTTTCAACCATGACGCTGTTTATATTGTTTGTTGCATGTTAAATTTTGAAATTCTCTGACCACGTGACATACATATAGCCTTATTGCAAAAAGTTCCCTATTTGATTAAACGGAATCGGTTCTTTTTCTGCACATAACTGATAAATGACTGTACAACATTAAAACATTCATTAAAATTTTAATTGCACTAGGCAAAGACAACTTTAATAAAGTCAAGTCGTTTTAACATTTATAGCAAACTATTTTCATAAATATCGGCCGATCGTTAATGCAATGAGACCGTGTCGCTTGGGCAAAGCATCATAGTAATTAGCGTTTCATACGAAACGGATCTTCAGCAGTTTACCATTCAGTGTCAAATAGATATTTGTAATAGGAAAAAAGATAGACGTATCGAGAAAGATTGTTCCTTATTACAAAACAAATTGAAACTAATGGAAATAAAATATTTCAGTTACATTAAGAACATATAAATACTAATTAGTATTATATCCAAAATATAAACCGTTTCCCACTGTTCATCAGATAACACAGTTCATTGTTACGAAAAATAATTAAAACAAATATAAAAGAAATAGCAAGTGCGGCATTTTTTAATCAAGATCTTTAATATTCGTGTACAGTTGTACATAATTGACGACAGTGAGCAAACGTAATGATGTGTATTTTAAGTTCATTCATGATTTTTGTTGTTGTATTGTGTGTTACTTTGTTTTAATTTTGTTTTGGCGATGTTGTTTTTATTGACCTTTATTTTAAATTGTTTCCTAATCGATATTCTGGTTGTTTGTAATAGTCAGCATTACTGCATGTTTTTCAACTATTAAATTATTCGCGTATTATTGCAGTCATTAATGTTCGAAAAAACAAATTCGAACTTTGAGTTCGTAAAAAGAGGCTTTAGTGCCTCTATCTCAAATCAAAAGACTTGTAGACTTTGTAGAATAAAAATCGTTTTAATGAGTATTTCCGTATATTGTAAATTAGCCTTAATTAATTGAAGTAATGACCCCTTTAATTAGTTAATACAATTAATTAAAGTCTTATTTTTCTCACATCACTCATCATCTCTCCATTAGTTAGCAAGAAAAGCAATTGAGACAAACTGTGTAATTGGACATCCTCGTGTAATTATATGCTCGCGTCGCTGTCCTTAATTGGCACGTGCCCTATATATAGGGACTGAAACACTTCATTCATAAAAAACCTTTGTGGTAAAGCATCGAGATAACATCTCGAGTTGGAATACACATTTTTCTAAACCAGAGGCGACACTCATCAATAGCAATGGTCGGTGTAAGGTTTTCTCCATACGAGACTGTTTCTAGGGATAGAAAGGTAAGGTAGAAGAGAATTGTATGAAATGTGTGAACTAGACATAACTAGACATGGTATATATCTATAGTCTGTATTTTGACAAAAACCCAGCAAAATAAGTATTTTTTCATGTTTCCGACTAAAGATAAAGTGTTCTTGAATATGTTTTTTAGATCATAACTGCATTTAATGAGACCCGCCCATGTATGAAATGTGTATATCAATGATTGGAACTATTTTCAGGAACGAAAGCCGATCATAGAGAAGATGCGGAGAGAGCGGATGAATAGTAGCATCTCACAGTTGAGGGGTCTGATAACGGACACTATCAGGAAAAATGTAAGTTTTAACAATTATATATAATGGCGTTGTTTTAATCAAAACAAACAAACCAACGGAATGTAATATTTGAAGTATGCCTATGACACGTTTTCAAAACGAAACTTACTTTTAGCTTGTTAATCGAAATATTATGTGATTAAAAACAAAACTGAAAAATGTAAAAATTCAATAACCCACTCAAAGTATACGCTGAATATCTATGTTGATTGTCAGCATTTTTTTCCAGACAGCTCCTATGACGCGAGTGGACAAGGCAGACATCCTGGAGTACGCTGTCATACATTTGCAGGAACTACAAAAACAATGCCACGCTTTCGATTCCCCTGCTGTCACAGAGTCTCAGAGTTATGACAACGGCTTTAAAGACTGTGCCAGAGAAACAGTGACGTTCCTTACAAATAACCGATTGGTTGAAGTCAACGACATCAATGACGTCAGTGCCCACCTACATACCATCTACGCCACAAGCCGGAGGAGGATGACTGGGAACCAAACACCAAACACTTCCGTTCCTTGTCTGTCCACGCCAGTCAGAAGTTTCAAGGCAGCACACGAACCACATCTGTCAGAACGACTTGCTCCGGAATGCTCCCCGATCCAGCGCTATTTTGAGACAACAAGTCCATCGGAGATGTCATCATTCAGGATACCAGAAATAGACCCCAATCTGTGTGACCTTTCCTTTAATACGGTGCTGAGCGTTCTGCATTCTGCAGACTCGAGCAGCTCTGACGTCAGCATGACGAGTAAGGACTCATATTCATTGAAGAACACTTCTAGTTGCAGTGACCTAACAGACGACAACACAAGTTATCAAGATTCTGTTGATGATTCTCTAGAAACAAAACAGAAGAATGACGAAAGCTCGACAAATGAGACATCTGAATTTGTTTGGCGACCTTGGTAGTCACGGTGATAGAACGGGTGATGTGCCTGAAGATTTGTTCCTCTTACTGATGTACATGTTGATATTTGTTTTTGTATATAAGAAGCGTTAAGCTTCGGATTGTTTATTATTTTGTTAGAGATTTTATATTTGTACAAATAAATGTATTCTTAACAATGTTTTATATATTTTTTTGTTTCCCAACAGAACCACAATAACTAATATATTCTCGACATCTTATTATGTATATTAAGTTCGAACAAAAATAGCATGTTTACATGATGGATATTGCAACAGGTACACATACAGATATTTCATCATTTTCAAACAATACAATTCAAGAATTGTAGCTACACGAAGTTATTTATCGAAGATCTTTTTTAAAAAAGTTATTGCGACTCTCATTTATAGTTTTAATATCATTTTAATTTTTTTATTAATGTACTATTTATCACACAGTGTTAACCTTTAATGTCCGATGTAAATTTTTGTCCTTATCCATTTCAAGACAAAGAAAAGTGTAAAAGTAAGTTGAAATAGTCAAGTGAGGCAAAATAATTTTGCGTTTAAAACGTCGATGATATAGTACATGTAGCATATTCTCGCCAACCCTTCAGTTTTTTTTATGAAAATCATTTTTTATGTACATTATTTATCTATTTACGTGAACGTACATAAGCAATTTTAATACCTGATAAAATTTTACTGGATGTTCGGCTTGTTAGTGCTTTAATTCGCCACCACATATACATGTTATCCCAATTTAACGATGACAGTTATTATCCAAGTTTTCGAGAAAATTAAGGTCTTCACGATACCACTTATCTTAAATAGGATTATCTATCTAGATACATTTGGTCATTTCCACTTGAAGCAGGTATAGTATTGCCTTCGTGGTGATAGCATGTCATGGACAAAAGGCATGATACCACTCTCAGTCACATTTTCTTGACACCGGGCTGATTAGTTGTAGAACTTTCTTAATTAATTTCAAGATATTTTATTGCGTGATATGTTAAGATATGTGATCATGAAAAAACAAGTCATTCGCGTTAAAAAGGAGTGTTCATTGTATTGTTTTGTGAGTTTTAACACCATTTTAAAACCATGCCGACGTTTGTAATATTTGAACATTACACATCAAGCTTTGATTGTACAATTTGCTGAGCAAGTGACATAGTCTCATTGCAAAATGTTCCCTATTTAAACGGAAACGGTTCTTTTCATGATCTTAAGGTAGAGCAAATGTAATGCTGTACCTCCAATTGAAGAGTATCAAAATTAGGGTTAAAATGCTTCAAAACTGGGGGTTGAGGGTTCGAATCCCCTTATCTGCACGAATAGTCAACATCTTTTCTTTCTATTTTTTCACTTTTACAATAACTTCTGCAGCACTCAACCAGATAAAGAAGGAAACATGTATAATTTTTATATTGATTTTTGTAAATGAATTTTATTTATTTATTTCCATTTGTGCTAAATTTAATTAAAAAGTCGTCACCTGGTATATTTAATGTCTAAAAAATCTAAACCATGTGGTAACGTGGGGAAGGTAAAAATAAAAAAGAGTTATTGAAAAATACATTTATTTTTGTGAAGTCGCTAACAAAATAATAAATAATATAAAAGCTTAACGCTTTTTATATACAAAACAACAACAACAACAAAAAACAACAACATGCACACCAGTAAGAGAAACAAATCTTCAGGTACGATATCCGTAAATCATGATGACTACCAAGGTCGCCAAACACATTCAGATGTCTCGTTTGTCCTGTGTTTTGTTTCTGGAGTATCATCAACAGTCTCGTGACAACTTGTGTTGTCATCTGTAAGGTCACTGCAACTAGAAGCATTCTTCAATGAAGAGGAGTCTTTACTCTTCATGCTGACGTCAGTGCTGCTCGAGTCTGTAGAATGAAGAACGCTCAACACTGTATTAAAGGACAGGTCACACAAACTGGTGTCTACTTCCGGTATCCTGAATGATGGCATATCCACTGGACTGGTTGTCTCAACACAGCGCTGGATCGGGGAGCATTCCGGAGCATGTCGTTCTGACAGATGAGGTTCATGCGCCATCTTGAAACTTCTGACTGGCGTGGACAGACAAGGGACGGGAGTTTGTGGTATTCGTTTCCCAATTGCCCTCCTCCGCCTTGTCACGTAGACGGTATGCAGATGGTCGCTGACGTTATTGATGGCGTTGACGCCAACCAATCCGTTATTTGTAAGGAACGTCACTGTTTCTCTGGCACAGTCTTTGAAGCCGTTGTCATAACTCTGAGATTCTGTGACAGCAGTGGAATCGAAAGTGTAATGTTGTTTTTGCTGTTTTTGTAGTTCCTGTAGATGTATGACAGCGTACTCCAGGATGTCTGCCTTGTCCACTCGCGTCATAGGAGCTGTCTGAAAAAAGAACATTTATATAACAGTCAACATACATGTAAAATTGGAATCAGTCTTCTATGAAAATCCTTTCCAAAAAGTAATCTACACTACTTCTAAATAATACAGAGAAATAACCTCACTTGTCTTCTTCAGTTGAAAACTATGAAACAATTTCAAAATACGGTATTGCCGGTCACACCTCATTAAATGATTTCCATCTGTTTGATCTCATCTCACGCAGACAGATTTTCATTCGGGTGTTTTTAAAACTGTTTTATTGACAGTATGTTCCTATTTTATAAACGTGTTATAGGTATAGTTAAAAATATGTTTCGTTGGTCTGTGTGTTTGTTTCCGATTAAAACAACATGATTGTCTGGTTTTGTTAATACGTACGTATTTCCTGATGCTGTCCGATATCAGATCCCTCAACTGTGAGATGCTATTATTCATCCGCTCTCTCCGCATCTTCTCTATGACCGGCTTTCTCTCCTGAAAGTAATTCCATTCAATAGTATACATATTTCATATATAGGCGGGTCTCGATAAAACGCAGCTATGATTTGAAAACATATTTAAGAAAACTTTATCTTTAGTCGAAAACATTACCATTCTTATTTTTGCCGAGTATTTTTTTTTGTCAAAATGCAGACTATAGATGTATACAATGTTAAAGTTATGTCAAGTTCATACATTTCATACAATTCTCTTCAACCTTACCTTTCTATCCCTAGAAACAGTCTCGTATGGAGAAAACCTTACACCAACCATTGCTATTGAGGCTGCTGTCTCTGGTTTAAACAATGTGTATTTCAACTTAAGATGTTATCTCGATGTTTAACCATAAAGGTTTTTGATGATTCAAGTGTTTCAGCCCCTATATATATAGGGCACGTGCCAATTAAGGACAGCGGCGAGAGCATATAATTACTCGAGGATGTCCAATTACACAGTTTGTCTAAATTGTTTCTCTTGCTAGTTAATTGAGAGATGATGAGTGACACGAGAAAAGTAAGACTTTAATTAATTGTATTAACTAATTACGGGAGTCATTACACCAATTAATTAAGGCTAATTTATAACGTACGGAAATACTCATTAAAAAGATTTTTATTCAAAAATGTTTGTGCATTACTTACATAAAGCTTTGCAAAACCGGTGCTTTACTGTGGGGACACTAAAAAGCTTATTATACGCAATCAAAGTTTTATAAGTTCGAATTTGTTTGCGAACATTCATGACTGTTAAAATACATGTAAATTTTAATAAATGAAAAACACGAACAAGTAGGAAAGATTACAAACAACCAAAACATAAATAAGCAACCTTAAAAAATCGAAATTAAGGTAAATAAGAAACATTAGCAAAAAAGTACAATGAATGAACTTGACATTCACATATTGAAGTTTGCTCAGATGTTCTCATTAGTCTACATGTATATTAAAGGTATTGAATTTTGCGTGTTTTAACCTTTTACCTTTCAACCATGACGCTGTTTATAGTGTTTGTTGCATGTTAAATTTTGAAATTCTCTGACCATGTGACATACATATAGCCTTATTGCAAAAAGTTCCCTATTTGATTAAACGGAATCGGTTCTTTTTTCTGCGCATAACTGATAAATGACTGTACAACATTACAACATTCATTAAAACTTTTAATTGAACTAGGCAAAGACAACTTAAATAAAGTCAAGTCGTTTTAACATCTATAGCAAACTAATTTCATAAATATCGACCGATCGTTAATGCAACGAGACCGTGTCGCTTGGGCAAAGCATTATATAATTAGCGTTTCATACGAAACGGATCTCCAGCAGTTTACCATTCAGTGTCAAATAGATATTTGTAATAGGAAAAAAGATAGACGTCTCGAGAAAGATTGTTCCTTATTACAAATTGAAACTTATGGAAATAAAATATTTCAGTTACATTAAGAATATATAAATACTAATTAGTATTATATCCAAAATATAAACCGTTTCCCACTGTTCATCAGATAACACAGTTCATTGTTACGAAAAATGATTAAAATAAATAAAAAAGAAATAGCAAGCGCGCCATTTTTTAATCAAGATCTTTAATATTCGTGTACAGTGTACACTTTTGACAACAGTGAGCAAACGTAATGATGTGTATGTCAAGTTAATTCAGGATTTTTGTTGTTGTTTTGTGTTTTACTTTGCTTTAGTTTTGTTCTGGTGATGTTGTTTTATTGACCTTTATTTTAAATTGTTTCCTAATGTATGTTTTGGTTGTTTGTAATAGTTAGCATTACTGCATGTTTTTCATCTATTAAATTATCCGCGTATTATTACAGTCATTAATGTTCGATAAACCAATTTGAACTTTAAGTTCGTAAAATAAGCCTTTTGTGCATCTATCTCAAAACAAAAGACTTGTATAGAGAAATATACTAGATGCTAACCCTTTGTAGATTAAAAATCGTTTTAATGAGTATTTCCGTATATTATAAATTAGCCTTAATGAATTAAAGTAATGACTCCTTTATTTAGTTAATACAATTAATTTAAGTCTTATTTTCTCACATCACTCATCATCTCTCCATTAGTTAGCAAGAAAAGCAATTGAGACAAACTGTGTAATTGGACATCCTCGAGTAATTATATGCTCGCGTCGCTGTCCTTTAACAAACCTCCGGCGCCTAAATAGATTTACCTACATAGCATTTCACTTTCCTTAATCATACACTGGTTGATAATGCACTATTTGATAAAGGAAGCACTGTTGCTGCAAACAAATATGAAACGACACTATAACGTTATCTCACTAACTAAAAAAAAACACAAAACACACACACACACACAAAACTTCTATATCATCAAAAGCAGGCTATTTAGCGTCGCAAGTGATCAACTTCTGTCTACTGTAAATCCCTTTACCTTCTAATGACCACGATTCGTGACCTTAAATCTTTTAATTCTTTTTTTTTATTTATTGTTTTTGCTGTTGCTGTTTGAATTATGTGTTTTGTTATTAGTATTATTACTTAATATTATTTACAGAGCACGATGACAGTATCTGTTTACTGACATGTTTATAACATAGCATTTAAACAGAACTGCACCGTTCCTGTTATTTAATTAAAATAATGTAGTCAAAACACTGAACTCGTGGAAGGTGTAACTGTATATTATGTTTATTGTACATATATGAGTGTATAAAACGAGGAAGTTATGTTAATCATAATTATTTGGTCACATATATATTGACCCAATGCCTTATGCAGTATATCCTACCCTTTTTGAACCACCATCCAAATATAGCAATGTAGTCATAGTTTGCTCATGTACAGCTATACACATAATTTGTAAATGTAGCTTATATGTGTTTAGCTAAGGTCTTATAAAGTTTTATGTATACTAACCTTATTTCCTTTCCGAAGCCTACACTTCTTGAGATTATTAAATTAACTTATCTTATTACTTAACCTATTTTTTCTTCGGAAATCTATCTAGGGCCCGTAACGTCATTCTAAGATTTGGTTGGTCTGGTTATATAGTTTGCTTTTTAAAACATCGTTCTGTAAATATTTCATCGTTTCCAACTGTTGTCTTATTTACACTTATCTACTCTATCTATCTTATAATTATTTTCCTTTAGCTGTTCCGGAAAACACTTGTTGAAATTCTGACACGCATTCTTATAGCCTATGTATACATGTATTTTTGACTCAATTATTAACACACTATTTATGTCTGATCTTAGCTCCCCCTCCATTCTCTCTTTATATACATCTCTCATCCTTCTCTCTATCCTCTATCCCTTTCATTCTTTCTATTGACCGGAACTGTTTTATGTGTTATATTTATTGTATTTCAATTCCCCATGCTGTATTGCTTTGTAATACCTGGGACGAAATAAAGATATGTTCTGTTCTGTTCTTAATTGGCACGTGCCCTATATATAGGGACTAAAACACTTCATTCATAAAAAAAACCTTTGTGGTAAAGCATCGAGATAACATCGCGAGTTGGAATACACATTTTTCTAAACTAGAGGCGACACTCATCAATAGCAATGGTCGGTGTAAGGTTTTCTCCATACGAGACTGTTTCTAGGGATAGAAAGGTAAGGTAGAAGAGAATTGTATGAAATGTGTGAACTAGACATAACTTTGACATGGTATATATCTATAGTGAGTATTTTGACAAAAACTCGGCAAAATAAAGTTTTTTTTTCATGTTTTCGACTAAAGATAAAGTGTTCTTGAATATGTTTCAAGACAACTCCTATGACGCGAGTGGACAAGGCAGACATCCTGGAGTACGCTGTCATACATTTACAGGAACTACAAAAACAATGCCACGCTTTCGATTCCCCTGCTGTCACAGAGTCTCAGAGTTATGACAATGGCTTTAAAGACTGTGCCAGAGAAACCGTGACGTTCCTTACAAATAACCGATTGATTGAAGTCAACGACATCAATGACGTCAGTGCCCACCTACATACCATCTACGCCACAAGCCGGAGGAGGACGACTGGGAACCAAACACCAAACACTTCCGTTCCTTGTCTGTCCACGCCAGTCAGAAGTTTCAAGGCAGCACACGAACCACATCTGTCAGAACGACTTGCTCCGGCATGCTCCCCGATCCAGCGCTATTTTGAGACAACAAGTCCATCGGAGATGTCATCATTCAGGATACCAGAAATAGACCCCAATCTGTATGACCTTTCCTTTAATACGGTGCTGAGCGTTCTGCATTCTGCAGACTCGAGCAGCTCTGACGTCAGCATGACGAGTAAGGACTCAATTTCATTGAAGAACACTTCTAGTTGCAGTGACCTAACAGACGACAACACAAGTTATCAAGAGTCTGTTGATGGTTCTCTAGAAACAAAACAGAAGAATGACGAAAGCTCGACAAATGAGACATCTGAATTTGTTTGGCGACCTTGGTAGTCACGGTGATAGAACGGGTGATGTGTCTGAAGATTTGTTCCTCTTACTGATGTACATGTTGGTATTTGTTTATGTATATAAGAAGCGTTAAGCTTCGGATTGTTTATTATTTTGTTAGAGATTTTATATTTGTACAAATAAATGTATTCTTTACAATGTTTTATATATTTTTTGTTTCCCAACAGAACCACAATAACTAATATATTCTCGACATCTTATTATGTATATTAAGTTCGAACAAAAAATCATGTTTACATGATGGATATTGCAAACAGGTACACATACAGATATTTCATCATTTTCAAACAATACAATTCAAGAATTATATCTACACGAAGTTATTAATCGAAGATCTTTTTTTTTTAAAAGTTATTGAGACTCTCATTTATAGTTTTAATATCATTTTAATTTTTTATTATTGTACTATTAGTCACACAGTGTTAACCTTTAATGTCCGATGTAATTGTTGTCCTTATCCATTTCAAGACAAAGAAAAGTGTAAAAGTAAGTTGAAATAGTCAAGTGAGGCAAAATAATTTTGCGTTTAAAACGTCGATGATATTGTAGCATATTCTTGCCAACCCTTCAGTTTTTTTTATGAAAATCAGTTTTTATTTATCTATTTACGTGAACGTACATAAGCAATTTTAATACCTGATATAAGTTTACTGGATGTTCGGCTTGTAAGTGCTTTAATTCGCCACAACATATACATGTTATCCTAATTTAACGATAACAGTTATTATCCAAGTCTTCGAGAAAATTAAGGTCTTCACGATACCACTTATCTTAAATAGGATTATCTATCTAGATGCATTTGGTCATTTCCACTTGAAGCAGGTATAGTATTGCCTTCGTGGTGATAGCATGTCATGGACAAAAGGCACGATACCACTCTCAGTCACATTTTCTTGACACCGAGCTGATAAGTTGTAGAATTTTCCTAATTAATTTCAAGATATTTTATTGCGCGATATGTTTAGATATGTGATCATGAAAAAACAAGTCATTCGCGTTAAACAGGAGTGTTCAATGTATTGTTTTGTGAGTTTTAACACCATTTTAAAACCATGCCGACGTTTGTAATATTTGAACATTACACATCAAGCTTTGATTGTACAATTTGCTGAGCAAGTGACATAGTCTCATTGCAAAATGTTCCTATTTAAACGGAAACGGTTCTTTTCAAATGTAATGCTGTACCTCCAATTGAAGAGTATCAAAATTAGGGTTAAAATGCTTCAAAACTGGGTGTTGAGGGTTCGAATCTCCTTATCTGCACGAATAGTCAACATCTTTTCTTTCTATTTTTTCACTTTTACAATAACTTCTGCAGCACTCTACCAGATAAAGAAGGAAACATGTATAATTTTTAATTTGATTTTTGTAAATGAATTTTATTTATTTATTTCCATTTGTGCTAAATTTAATTGAAAAGTCGTCACCTGGTATATTTAATGTCTAAAAAATCTAAACCATGTGGTAACGTGGGGAAGGTAAAAATAAAAAAGGGTTATTGAAAAATACATTTATTTTTGTGAAGTCGCTAATAAAATAATAAGTAATCCAAAGCTTAACGCTTTTTATATACAAAATCAACAACAAAGAAAAAAACAACAACATGCACACCAGTAAGAGAAACAAATCTTCAGGTACGATATCCGTATATCATGATGACTACCAAGGTCGCCAAACACATTCAGATGTCTCGTTTGTCCTGTGTTTTGTTTCTGGAGTATCATCAACAGTCTCGTGACAACTTGTGTTGTCGTCTGTTAGGTCACTGCAACTAGAAGCATTCTTCAATGAAGAGGAGTCTTTACTCTTCATGCTGACGTCAGTGCTGCTCGAGTCTGTAGAATGCAGAACGCTCAGCACCGTATTAAAGGACAGGTCACACAGACTGGTGTCTACTTCTGGTATCCTGAATGATGGCATATCAACTGGACTTCTTGTCTCAACACAGCGCTGGATCGGTGAGCATTCCGGAGCAAGTCGTTCTGACAGATGTGGTTCATGCGCCATCTTGAAACTTCTGACTGGCGTGGACAGACAAGGGACGGGAGTTTGTGGTATTCGTTTCCCAATTGCCCTCCTCCGTCTTGTCATGTAGACGGTATGCAGATGGTCGCTGACGTTATTGATGGCGTTGACGCCAACCAATCCGTTATTTGTAAGGAACGTCACTGTTTCTCTGGCACAGTCTTTGAAGCCGTTGCCATAACTCTCAGATTCTGTGACAGAAGTGGAATCGAAAGTGTAATGTTGTTTTTTCTGTTTTTGTAGTTCCTGTAGATGTATGACAGCGTACTCCAGGATGTCTGCCTTGTCCAATCGCGTCATAGGAGCTGTCTGAAAAAAGAACATTTATATAACAGTCAACATACATGTATAATTGGAATCAGTCTTCTATGAAAATCCTTTCCAAAAAGTAATCTACACGACTTCTAAATAATACAGAGAAATAACCTCACTTGTCTTCTTCAGTTGAAAACTATGAAACAATTTCAAAATACGGTATTGCCGGTCACACCTCATTAAATGATTTCCATCTGTTTGATCTCATCTCACGCAGACAGATTTTCATTCGGGTGTTTTTAAAACTGTTTTATTGACAGTATGTTCCATTTTATAAACGTGTTATAGGTATAGTTAAAAATATGTTTCGTTGGTCTGTGTGTTTGTTTCCGATTAAAACAACATGATTGTCTGGTTTTGTTAATACGTACGTATTTCCTGATGCTGTCCGATATCAGATCCCTCAACTGTGAGATGCTATTATTCATCCGCTCTCTCCGCATCTTCTCTATGACCGGCTTTCTCTCCTGAAAGTAATTCCAATCAATAGTATACATATTTCATATATAGGCGGGTCTCGATAAAACGCAGCTTTGATTTGAAAACATATTTAAGAAAACTTTATCTTTAGTCGAAAACATTACCATTCTTATTTTTGCCGAGTTTTTTTGTCAAAATGCAGACTATAGATGTATACAATGTTAAAGTTATGTCAAGTTCATACATTTCATACAATTCTCTTCAACCTTACCTTTCTATCTCTAGAAACTGTCTCGTATGGAGAAAACCTTACACCAACCATTGCTATTGAGGCTGCTATCTCTGGTTTAAACAATGTGTATTTCAACTTAAGATGTTATGTCGATGTTTAACCATAAAGGTTTTTGATGATTCAAGTGTTTCAGCCCCTATATATATAGGACACGTGCCAATTAAGGACAGCGGCGAGAGCATATAATTACTCGAGGATGCCCAATTACACAGTTTGTCTAAATTGTTTCTCTTGCTAGGTAATTGAGAGATGATGAGTGACACGAGAAAAGTAAGACTTTAATTAATTGTATTAACTAATTACGGGAGTCATTACACCAATTAATTAAGGCTAATTTATAACGTACGGAAATACTCATTAAAAAGATTTTTATTCAAAAATGTTTGTGCATTACTTACATAAAGCTTTGCAAAACCGGTGCTTTACTGTGGGGACACTAAAAAGCTTATTATACGCAATCAAAGTTTTATAAGTTCGAATTTGTTTGCGAACATTCATGACTGTTAAAATACATATGTAAATTTTAATAAATGAAAAACACGAACAAGTAGGAAAGATTACAAACAACCAAAACATAAATAAGCAACCTTAAAAAATCGAAATTAAGGTAAATAAGAAACATAAGCAAAAAAAATACAATGAATGAACTTGACATACACATATTGAAGTTTGCTCACATGTTCTCATTAGTCTACATGTATATTAAAGGTATTGAATTTTGCGTGTTTTAACCTTTTACCTTTCAACCATGACGCTGTTTATAGTGTTTGTTGCATGTTAAATTTTGAAATTCTATGACCATGTGACATACATATAGCCTTATTGCAAAAAGTTCCCTATTTGATTAAACGGAATCGGTTCTTTTTTCTGCACATAACTGATAAATGACTGTACAACATTAAAACATTCATTAAAATTTTAATTGCACTAGGCAAAGACAACTTAAATAAAGTCAAGTCGTTTTAACATCTATAGCAAACTAATTTCATAAATATCGACCGATCGTTGCAACGAGACCGTGTCGCTTGAGCAAAGCATTATATAATTAGCGTTGCATACGAAACGGATCTCCAGCAGTTTACCATTCAGTGTCAAATATATATTTGTAATAGGAAAAAAGATAGACGCATCGAGAAAGATTGTTCCTTATTACAAATTGAAACTAATGGAAATAAAATATTTCAGTTACATTAAGAATATATAAATACTAATTAGTATTATATCCAAAATATAAACCGTTTCCCACTGTTCATCAGATAACACAGTTCATTGTTACGAAAAATGATTAAAATAAATAAAAAAGAAATAGCAAGCGCGCCATTTTTTAATCAAGATCTTTAATATTCGTGTACAGTGTACACTTTTGACAACAGTGAGCAAACGTAATGATGTGTATGTCAAGTTCATTCAGGATTTTTGTTGTTGTTTTGTGTTTTACTTTGCTTTAGTTTTGTTCTGGTGATGTTGTTTTATTGACCTTAATTTTAAATTGTTCTAATGTATGTTTTGGTTGTTTGTAATAGTTAGCATTACTGCATGTTTTTCATTTATTAATTTGTCCGCGTATTATTACAGTCATTAATGTTCGATAAACCAATTTGAACTTTAAGTTCGTAAAATGAGGCTTTTGTGCCTCTATCTCAAAACAAAAGACTTGTATAGAGAAATATACTAGATGCCCACCCTTTGTAGAATAAAAATCGTTTTAATGAGTATTTCCGTATATTATAAATTAGCCTTAATTAATTGAAGTAATGACTCCTTTATTTAGTTAATACAATTAATTAAAGTCTTATTTTTCTCACATCACTCATCATCTCTCCATTAGTTAGCAAGAAAAGCAATTGAGACAAACTGTGTAATTGGACATCCTCGAGTAATTATATGCTCGCGTCGCTGTCCTTTAACAAACCTCCGGCGCCTAAATAGATTTACCTACATAGCATTTCACTTTCCTTAATCATACACTGGTTGATAATGCACTATTTGATAAAGGAAGCACTGTTGCTGCAAACAAATTTGAAACGACACTATAACGTTATCTCACTAACTAAAAAAAAAAAAAAAGAAAGAAAAAACTTCATATCATCAAAAGCAGGCTATTTAGCGTCGCAAGGGATCAACTTCTGTCTACTTTAAATCACTTTACCTTCTAATGACCACGATTCGTGACCTTAAATCTTTTTATTTTTTTTATTTATTGTTTTTGCTGTTGCTGTTTATATTATGTGTTTGGTTATTAGTATTATTATTTAATATTATTTACAGAGCACGATGCCAGTATCTGTTTACTGACATGTTTATAACATAGCATTTAAACAGAACTGCACCGTTCCTGTTATTTAATTAAAATTATGTAGTCAAAACACTGAACTCGTGGAAGGTGTAACTGTATATTATGTATATTGTACATATATCAGTGTATAAAACGAGGAAGTTATGTTAATCATAATTATTTGGTCACATATATATTGACCCAATGCATTATGCAGTATATCCTACCCTTTTTGAACCACCAACCAAATATAGCAATGTAGTCATAGTTTGCTCATGTACAGCTATACACATAATTTGTAAATGTAGCTTATATGTGTTTAGCTAAGGTCTTATAAAGTTTTATGTATACTAACCTTATTTCCTTTCCGAAGCCTACACTTCTTGAGATTATTAAATTAACTTATCTTATTACTTAACCTATTTTTTCTTCGGAAATCTATCTAGGGCCCGTAACGTCATTCTAAGATTTGGTTGGTCTGGTTATATAGTTTGCTTTTAAAACATCGTTCTGTAAATATTTCATCGTTTCCAACTGTTGTCTTATTTACACTTATCTACTCTATCTATCTTATAATTATTTTCCTTTAGCTGTTCCGGAAAACACTTGTTGAAATTCTGACACTCATTCTTATAGCCTATGTTACATGTATTTTTGACTCAACTATTAACACACTATTTATGTCTGATCTAAGCTCCCCACTCCATTCTCTCTTTATATACATCTCTCATCCTTCTCTCTATCCTCTATCCCTTTCACTCTTTCTATTGACCGGAACTGTTTTATGTGTTATATTTATTGTATTTCAATTCCCATGCTGTATTGCTTTGTAATACCTGGGACGAAATAAAGATATGTTCTGTTCTGTTCTTAATTGGCACGTGCCCTATATATAGGGACTAAAACACTTCATTCATAAAAAAACCTTTGTGGTAAAGCATCGAGATAACATCTCAAGTTGGAATACACATTTTTCTAAACCAGAGGCGACACTCATCAATAGCAATGGTCGGTGTAAGGTTTTCTCCATACGAGACTGTTTCTAGGGATAGAAAGGTAAGGTAGAAGAGAATTGTATGAAATGTGTGAACTAGACATAACTTTGACATGGTATATATCTATAGCCTGTATTTTGACAAAAACTCGGCAAAATAAGTATTTTTTTTCATGTTTTCGACTAAAGATAAAGTGTTCTTAAATATGTTTTAAGATCATAACTGCATTTAATGACACCGCCCATGTATGAAATGTGTATATCAATGATTGGAACTATTTTCAGGAACGAAAGCCGGTCATAGAGAAGATGCGGAGAGAGCGGATGAATAGCAGCATCTTACAGTTGAGGGGTCTGATATCAGACACTATCAGGAAAAATGTAAGTTTTAACAATTATATATAATGGCGTTGTTTTAATCAAAACAAACAAACCAACGGAATGTAATATTTGAAGTATGCCTATGACACGTTTTCAATACGAAACTTACTTTTAGCTTGTTAATCGAAATATTATGTGATTAAAAACAAATCTGAAAAATTTAAAAATTCAATAACCCACTAAAAGTATACGCTGAATATCTACGCTGATTGTCAGCATTTTTTACCAGACAGCTCCTATGACGCGAGTGGACAAGGCAGACCTCCTGGAGTACGCTGTCATACATTTGCAGGAACTACAAAACAATGCCACGCTTTCGATTCCCCTGCTGTCACAGAGTCTCATAGTTATGACAACGGCTTTAAAGACTGTGCCAGAGAAACAGTGACGTTCCTTACAAATAACCGATTGGTTGAAGTCAACGACATCAATGACGTCAGTGCCCACCTACATACCATCTACGCCACAAGCCGGAGGAGGATGACTGTGAACCAAACACCAAACACTTCCGTTCCTTGTCTGTCCACGCCAGTCAGAAGTTTCAAGGCAGCACACGAACCACATCTGTCAGAACGACTTGCTCCGGAATGCTCCCCGATCCAGCGCTATTTTGAGACAACAAGTCCATCGGAGATGTCATCATTCAGGATACCAGAAATAGACCCCAATCTGTATGACCTTTCCTTTAATACGGTGCTGAGCGTTCTGCATTCTGCAGACTCGAGCAGCTCTGACGTCAGCATGACGAGTAAGGACTCATATTCATTGAAGAACACTTCTAGTTGCAGTGACCTAACAGACGACAACACAAGTTATCAAGAGTCTGTTGATGGTTCTCTAGAAACAAAACAGAAGAATGGCGAAAGCTCGACAAATGAGCCATCTGAATTTATTTGGCGACCTTGGTAGTTACGGTGATGAACGGGTGATGTGCCTGAAGATTTGTTCCTTTTTCTGATGTACATGTTGATATTTGTTTTTGTATATAAGAAGCGTTAAGCTTCGGATTGTTTATTATTTTGTTAGAGATTTTATATTTGTACAAATAAATGTATTCTTAACAATGTTTTATATATTTTTTGTTTCCCAACAGAACCACAATAATATATTGAATATATTCTCAACATCTTATTATGTATATTAAGTTCGAACAAAAAATCATGTTTACATGATGGATAGTGCAAACAGGTACACATACAGATATTTCATCATTTTCAAACAATACAATTCAAGAATTGTAACTACACGAAGTTATTAATCGAAGATCTTTTTTTAAAGTTATTGAGACTCTCATTTATAGTTTTAATATCATTTTATTTTTTATTATTGTACTATTAGTCACACAGTGTTAACCTTTAATGTCCGATGTAAATTTTTGTCCTTATCCATTTCAAGACAAAGAAAAGTGTAAAAGTAAGTTGAAATAGTCAAGTGAGGCAAAATAATTTTGCGTTTAAAACGTCGATGATATTGTAGCATATTCTTGCCAACCCTTCAGTTTTTTTTATGAAAATCATTTCTATGTACATTAATTATCTTTTTACGTGAACGTACATAAGCAATTGTATTACCTGATAAAAGTTTACTGGATGTTCGGCTTGTAAGTGCTTTAATTCGCCACCACATATACATGTTATCCTAACTTAACGATAACAGTTATTAACCAAGTCTTCGAGAAAATTAAGGTCTTCACGATACCACTTATCTTAAATAGGATTATCTATCTAGATACATTTGGTCGTTTCCACTTGAAGCAGGTATAGTATTGCCTTCGTGGTGATAGCATGTCATGGACAAAAGACATGATACCACTCTTAGTCACATTTTCTTGACACCGGGCTGATTAGTTGTAGAACTTTCTTAATTAATTTCAAGATATTTTATTGCGTGATATGTTAAAATATGTTATAATGAAAAAAAACAAGTCGTTCGCGTTAAACAGGAGTGTTCGTGGTATTGTTTTGTGAGTTTTAACACCATTTTAAAACCATGCCGACGTTTGTAATATTTGAACATTACACATCAAGCTTTGATTGTACAATTTGCTGAGCAAGTGACATAGTCTCATTGCAAAATGTTCCTATTTAAACGGAAACGGTTCTTTTCATGATCTTAAGGTAGAGCAAATGTAATGCTGTACCTCCAATTGAAGAGTATCAAAATTAGGCTTAAAATGCTTCAAAACTGGGTGTTGAGGGTTCGAATCCCCTTATCTGCACGAATAGTCAACATCTTTTCTTTCTATTTTTTCACTTTTACAATAACTTCTGCAGCATTCAACCAGATAAAGAAGGAAACATGTATAATTTTTAATTTGATTTTTGTAAATGAATTTTATTTATTTATTTCCATTTGTGCTAAATTTAATTAAAAAGTCGTCACCTGGTATATTAAATGTCTGAAAAATCTAAACCATGTGGTAACGTGGGGAAGGTAAAAATTAAAAAGAGTTATTGAAAAATACATTTATTTTTGTGAAGTCGCTAACAAAATAATAAATAATCCGAAGCTTAACGCTTTTTATATACAAAAAAAAAACAACAACAATAACAAAAAACAACAACATGCACACCAGTAAGAGAAACAAATCTTCAGGTACGGTATCCGTAGATCATGATGACTTCCAAGGTCGCCAAGCACATTCAGATGTCTCGTTTGTCCTGTGTTTTGTTTCTGGAGTATCATCAACAGACTCGTGACAACTTGGTTTGTCGTCTGTTAGGTCACTGCAACTAGAAGCATTCTTCAATGAAGAGGAGTCTTTACTCTTCATGCTGACGTTAGTGCTGCTCGAGTCTGTAGAATGCAGAACGCTCAGCACCGTATTAAAGGACAGGTCACACAGACTGGTGTCTACTTCCGGTATCCTGAATGATGGCATATCCACTGGACTGGTTGTCTCAACACAGCGCTGGATCGGGGAGCATTCCGGAGCAAGTCGTTCTGACAGATGAGGTTCATGCGCCATCTTGAAACTTCTGACCGGCGTGGACAGACAAGGGACGGGAGTTTGTGGTATTCGTTTCCCAATTGCCCTCCTCCGTCTTGTCAGGTAGACGGTATGCAGATGGTCGCTGACGTTATTGATGGCGTTGACGCCAACCAATCCGTTATTTGTAAGGAACGTCACTGTTTCTCTGGCACAGTCTTTGAAGCCGTTGTCATAACTCTGAGATTCTGTGACAGCAGTGGAATCGAAAGTGTAATGTTTTTGCTGTTTTTGTAGTTCCTGTAGATGTATGACAGCGTACTCCAGGATGTCTGCCTTGTCCACTCGCGTCATAGGAGCCGTCTGAAAAAGAAGAACATTTATATAACAGTCAACATACATGTATAATTGGAATCAGTCTTCTATGAAAATCCTTTCCAAAAAGTAATCCACACGACTTCTAAATACGTACAGAGAAATAACCTCACTTGTCTTCTTCAGTTGAAAACTATGAAACAATTTCAAAATACGGTATTGCCGGTCACACCTCATTAAATGATTTCCATCTGTTTGATCTCATCTCACGCAGACAGATTTTCATTCGGTTGTTTTTAAAACATAAAATCATATTTTGAAGATAAAGTTACATGAATAAGTTGACAGTATGTTCCATTTTATAAACGTGTTATAGGTATAGTTAAAAATATGTTTCGTTGGTATGTGCGTTTGTTTCCGATTAAAACAACATGACTGGTTTTGTTAATACGTACGTGTTTCCTGATGGTGTCCGATATCAGATCCCTCAACTGTGAGATGCTATTATTCATCCGCTCTCTCCGCATCTTCTCTATGACCGGCCTTCGCTCCTGAAAGTAATTCCAATCAATAGAAAACATATATCATATATGGGCGGGTCTCGTTAAAACGCAGTTATGATTTGAAAAGATATTCAAGAAAACTTTATCTTTAGTCGAAAATTTTATCATTCTTTTTTTTGCCGACTTTTTTTTGTCAAAATGCAGACTATAGATGTTTACAATGTTAAAGTTATGTCTAGTTCATACATTTCATAGAATTCTCTTCTACCTTACCTTTCTATCCCTAGAAACAGTCTCGTATGGAGAAAACCTTACACCGACCATTGCTATTGAGGCTGCTGTCTCTGGGTTAAACAATGTGTATTTCAACTCGAGATGTTATCTCGATATTTAACCATAAAGGTTTTTGATGATTCAAGTGTTTCAGCCCCTTTATATAGGGCACGTGCCAATTAAGGACAGCGGTGTGAGCATATAATTACTCGAGGATGTCCAATTACACAGTTTGTTTAAATTGTTTCTCTTGCTAGCTAATTGACAGATGATAAGTGACACGAGAAAAGTAAGACTTTAATTAATTGCATTAACTAATTACGGGAGCCATTACTTCAATTGATTAAGGCTAATTTATGACGTACGGAAATACTCATTAAAAGATTTTTATTCAAAAATGTTTGTTCATTACTTACATTAAGCTTTGCAAAACCTGTGCTTTACTGTCGGGACACTAAAAAGCTTATTATACTCAATCAAAGTTTTAAAAGTTCGAATTTGTTTGCGAACATTTATGACTGTAAAAATACATGTATATTTTAATAAATGAAAAACACGAACAAGTAGGAAAGATTACAAACAACCATAACATAAATAAGCAACCTTTAAAAATTCAAATTAAGGTAAATAAGAAACATTAGCAAAAAAAGTACAATGAATGAACTTGACATACACATATTACCGTTTGCTCAGGTGTTCTCATAAGTGTACATGTATATGAAGGGATTAAATTTAAACAGCGTGTTTTTACCTTTTTACCTTTCAACCATGACGCTGTTTATATTGTCGTTAAATTTTGAAATTCTCTTACCACGTGACATACATATAGTCTTATTGCAAAAGGTTCCCTATTTGATTTAACGGATTCGGTTCTTTTTTCTGCACATAATTGATATATGACTGTACCAACATTAAACATTCAGTAAATTTTTTAATTGCACTAGGCAAAAATATATATAAGCAAGTAAAGAAACTGACAAAATAGTTAGACGTGACATAAAATTTCACGAAGAATAAAACTGACAAACATCGACATGGTTAAAATGTAAAAGGCATAAAAACATAAAAATAATGTAAAAAATGTTTAACAGATTACGCGAACGAGGACTATTTTTCATGAATATATATAAGATCTTATTACGTAAAAAATGAACGTAATCTTTTCATGTCATACAAAGGTCAAGATTCGACAAGGTTACGATAGATTAGCTGAGAAAAAACACACCTTCAGAGGGGCAACTTTAATAATGTCAGATCGTTTTAACATTTCTAGGAAACCATTTTCAGAAAATATCGGCCGATTGGTAATGCAATGAGACCGGGTCGCTTGGTCAAAGCATCATGTAATTAGGGTTTTATACGAAACGGACCTCCAACAGAAACATACAGTTTACCATCCAGTGTCAAATGGATATTTGGAATAGGAAAAAATAGACACACGAGAAAGATTGTTCCTTATTACAAAACAAATTGAAACTTACGAAGTAAAATATTTCAGTTACATTAATAATATATAAATACTAATTAGTATTATATCCCAAAAATAAACCGTTTCCCGCTGTTCATCAGATAACACAGGTAATTGTTACGAAACATGATTAAAACAAATATAAAAGAAACAACAAATGCGCCATTTTTATTCAACATTAATTTACGTGTACAGTATTGACCACAGTGGAGCAAACGTAAAGATGTGTATGTCAAACTTTTGCACGTGTTTGCTTTGTTTTTGTTGTTGTTTTTGGTGATGTTTTCATTGATCTTAATTTTAAATTTAAAAAATTGTTTGGTAATGTTATGTGACGGTTGTTTGTATTACTTCTTGTTTGTCACCTATTAAATTTTACGCGTATTCTTGATGTCACATTTGAATTATTTAAACATTTAGTTCGTTAAATGAAGTTTAAGTGTCTCTACCACAAAACACAAGACTTGCAAAGAGTAATGTATGAGATGTTTAACTTTTTTAGAATAAAAAAATCGTTTTAATGGGTATTTCCGTAGATCTATAATAAATTAACCTTAATTAATTGAAGTAATGATTTAATTAGTTATTACTAATAATTTAAGACTTACTTTTCTAATGTCACTCATCATATATCAATTAATAAGCCAGAGGAACAATTAAGGAAAACTGTGTAATTGGACATCCTCGAGTAATTATATGCTCTCGCCGCTGTCCTTAATTGGCACGTGCCCTATATATAGGGACTGAAATATTTGATTCAACAAAAATCTTTGTGGATAAACATCGAGATAACATCTCGAGTTGAAATACACATTGTTTAACCTAGAGACAGCAGCCTCAGTAGCAATGGTCGGTGTAAGGTTTTCTCCATACCAGACTGTTTCTAGGGATAGAAAGGTAAGGAAAAGAGAATTGTGTGAACAAGACATAATTTTTAACATTATATATATCAAGAATCTGTATTTTGACAAGATCTTGGAAGAATAATAATTTGTCATCTTTTTGACAAAATATTAAGTTTTCTTGAATATGTTTTTCAAATCATAACTGCATTTTAATGAGACCCGCCCATGTATGAAATATGTGTGTAAATGGTTGTAACTACTTTCAGGAGCGAAAGCCGGTCATAGAGAAGATGCGGAGAGAGCGGATGAATAATAGCATCTCACAGTTGAGGGATCTGATATCGGACACCATCAGGAAACACGTACGTATTAACAAATGCAATCTATACAATCGTGATGTTGTAATCGAAAGAAATAAACAAACAAACAGAACTTAATATTTGACATATGCATATGACACGTTTATAAAAAGAAACTTACTTTTAGCATGTTAATTTCAGTGAATCGAAAAACTTTGATTAAAAACCAAAATTGATAAACTTAAAAAAAAAAAAAATGAACAACTAACTGAAAGTCTACGTTGATTGTTCTTTAAACATTTTTTTTTCAGACGGCTCCCATGACGCGTGTGGACAAGGCAGACATCCTGGAGTACGCTGTCATACATCTGCAGGAACTACAAAATCAACACTACCACACGCTCGATTCTTCTGCAGTCACAGAGTCTCAGAGTTATGACAACGGCTTTAAAGACTGTGCCAGAGAAACAGTGACGTTTCTAACAAAGAACCGATTGGTTGGCGTCAACGCCATCAATGACGTCAGTGACCACTTACATACCGTCTACGCCACAAGGCGGACGACTGGAAACCAAACACAAACGACTTCCTTTCCTTGTCTTTCCACGCCAGTCAGAAGTTTCAAGACAGTGCATGAACCACGGCTGTCAGATGGACTTGCTCATGAATGTTCCCCAATCCAGCGCTGTGTTGAGACAACCAGTCCAGTGGATATGCCATCATTCAGGATACCGGAAGTAGACACCAGTCTGTGTGACCTGTCCTTTAACACGGTGCTGAGCGTTCTGCATTCTACAGACTCGAGCAGCTCTGACGTCAGCATGAAGAGTAAAGACTCTTCTTCATCGGAGAGTGGTGCTAGCTTCGGTGAGTTGACGGACAGTTCGTCGCTTTGTTCAATGTCTGAATCTCACAAGTCCAATTGTAAGCCCCAGAATGTTGGATATAGTGGTAAATGGAAGAAAATCAAGCCACCAGCCGTTATATGGCGGCCATGGTAAAAGAACGCAAACACATGAAATGTCGACATTAAACAAAGACATTATCTTTGCAGATTTTAAAATAGTAATTATTTGCATCTGAGCTTGTTATTGTATTGTATTGTTGTTGTAACATATTGTTGTTTTTGTTAATGATTTTCATATAAACACTGGTATATGTATACGTGTATTTAATTCTCTATTATACCCCATTAGTAATTTGTTCTGTGTGACGTCACTTAACAAACTTATGACAATGAAGACGGAGATAGTGTTCGTTTCATTTTGCCAGTCAGTTTTCCATGATAATTGGTAACCTTGGTAACACTAATAAGCACATACTAATAATTTTAATATCACTAGTTATAAACCACATTAGAATTAGCCAAAATAGAATTATTTAATCCGTAAGCATTTAAAAGATGCATTGTAATAGGAAGTTATACAAATATACCGCCCACATCCACCCACCCACCCATGAAACACTAATTTTACAATGCCACATAGCTGTATCTTAATATGTTTGCAATTACTGTCGATGTAGGACAACCCAGTGGTTTATATATGACTATATCTTTATATTTAAAATTGAATTCACATGAATTCACATTTTCATTTATATCTACATGTGTACCTGTTGTTCGGGTAATTGATCTAAACCGAACTCAAGAACATAACTTGAATGAGATGCTTTAATAATTAAACACGTTTTCCCTGTTATGATTTGAAATAATAGACCCATACTGCATATATTTCTGCTGCTGCTGCTGCTGCTGCTGCTGCTGCTGCTGACTGTGTTGCAAATAACACGTTTATTTCAATAATTATTGTGGTGGCGATGATGAAGAGAAAAAGTTGTGGTAATGATGCTTATGATAAAGTGATGGTGATGGGGGTGGTTATGATTATGATGATGGTAAAGAAGGGGATAACAACGTCATTACAACGATAACACATCTTTGACAACCCTATTCATCCCGGGTTTCCCCCATTAAGTTCAGTACATGTATAGATGTATTCATAGACTATTTTATACACAAGTTTATAATCCCTGGCAGCATAACACGGTAGCTGTTATACTGAATACTTGAACTTGTAATAAACTGCCTACTGGTTAAACAATCACGATTGACTTTTATACCACGTGATACATTTGTTTACGTCGTCAATAGTGATCCGAGACAGGATCTACCCGACTGTGGGGAAGAGTGTACACTGTATTGGTGCACCGAGAGTTTAGATTCTGTGGGGATTAATACCTGTCGAACACAGCAAGTCTGAAAACGTAATCAAAAACATTAATTAAACTTAAAGGCGTTAAGTTGGAAGTTGTAGATTGAAGATTTGTGAAGATTTCAAATGCCCCCTTTTTAATTGAAAATTGACTTTTTCGTTTCATGTTGCTATTTTGAATGTTAATATGAACACAATGTTTGAAATAGTTTAAACTATGTTTATACTAAAATAGTCATCAGGTTAACTACGTCATTACACCTACAAAAATATAGCAATATGGTCGTATAACATAATCTAATGCACGTATTAGTAATTATATTGTTTTGAATTTATGCTATTAGGTGCATTTAAACAAATCTTTATAATTATATCCCATTGTCGGTGTCAACGTTTACATTTTCAGACCTGTCCAAGTGTGCATTCTCCTGACCTGTGGTAAATCTCGCAGCCCAATACCCTCAGTATGGTATCGGAATTACGTTAACCTTTAACCTCGTTGAATCAGTTATCGGTAGATTTCATATATGCCCCCTCTATACAAGGTAACACAGGACACTTACATGCAATATTAATCAATAGACCGTTTCCTTTGCGGGTCTATAGCATAGAATATCCCGCGTTATGCGCACTAGGTAACTGTAAGCCGTGTATGTTCGGTTGGGGATATAGACGTCTTAACCCTACAATCAATGTGTCGGTAACAAAAGGATTAAACAAAGTGCATAGAAAACAACCCATTTTGTAATCACTATATGGATTGTTGACACACACGGTAGGTAGCTTTTTTGTTCTATGTTTACGTAGGACAAATATTTGAGTTTTCTAAAAAAAAAGTCTTAGATATGACAAAAAGAGTTTCCGTTAGATACCTGTAAGTACCTGTACAATTTTTAAAAAAATGTTAAACAAAGTAAGTAAAACGTAGTTTAAAACGAACAGTTTTCAAAATTGTAACGGCGATCAAACAATATTGGCAATATAAAGAGCTACTCCTTGTTAATGTTATTATGCTAAATTTGCTTTTTGGCACATTTTGATTTCGAAGAGTGAATATGCTTGTGTTTGAGTTGTCATCATCCTCTCGTTCTACTACTACTACTACTACTACGTCTACTACTAGTAGTAGTACTACTACTACTACTACTACTACTACTACTACTACTACTACTACTACTACTACTACTACTACTACTACTGCTACTACTACTACTACTACTACTACTACTACTACTACTACGACTACTACTACTACTACTACTACTACTGCTACTACTACTACTACTACTACTACTACTACTACTACTACTACTACTACTACTACTACTACTACTACTTTTACTTCGAGTACTTCTACTACTACTGTTACTACTACTACTACAGCAGCAACAACAACAACAACTTCTACCACTACCAATACTACTACTTCTGCTACTACTACTATTATTACTACTACTACTATTACTACTACTACTTCCACTACTACTACTACCTTTTCTACTACTACTACTACTACTACTACTACTCCTACTAGTACTACTAACAACAACTACTACTACAACTACTTTTTCTTCTTCTTCTCCAACTACTACTATTACTACGAATACAACTAATACTACTACATCTACTCATTCTACTACTACTCCTATTTCTACTGATGCTACTACTACTGCTTCTAGCACTACTACAACAACAACTACTACATCTATTTATTCTACTACTTCTACTACTTCTACCACTACTACTACTACTATTACTACTACTACCACTACTACTACTACTACTAAAACTTTTTCTACTACTACCCTTACTACTACTTCTTTTACTACTTTTACTACTACTATTTCTACTGACACTACTTCTAATATTGCTATTTCTTCTACTACTACTACAACTGAAACTATTACTACTAATGTTACTGGGAAGATAAAACGCCAATATGCATAAAGCATACGGTAAGTTTAAACTTGAGCCACCAATAAACTCCAACTTAACACAACCTGGCAAGTTCGATCCTTGACCACAACTAAGCTTCAGAAAACTAAAACTTACGTAGCAAGTCCAATCTTCGGCCACTTTTGAAATCAAATAATCGCTGTCTACCACGTTTAAACTTGGGCCACCACTGAATTTCAATATTCTTTAAGCATCCTACCAATTTTATTCGTTTCCCACCTCTGAACTCTAATATACATAATGCATCCAAGTTTAACCTTCTGTTACCACTGAACTCCAACATACATAAAGCATCCGCCCAAGGAAACTGAACTCAAATAAAGTAAAGTATTCTGCCTAGTTTTATCTTTTTTCCCCACTGAACTCCAGCATGCTAAAACATCCACCCAAGTTTAATCTTTTGTCAGCACTGTACTCAAATATACATTAAACATCCACCCAAGTTTAATCTTTTGTCAGCACTGTACTCAAATATACATAAAGCATCCGCCCAAATTTAATCTTTTGTCATCACTGTACTCAAATATACATAAAACATCCACCCAAGTTTAATCTTTTGTCAGCACTGCACTCAAATATACATTAAACATCCACCCAAGTTTAATCTTTAGTCAGCACTGTACTCAAATATACATAAAACATCCACTCAAGTTTAATCTTTTGTCAGCACTGTACTCAAATATACATAAAACATCCACTCAAGTTTAATCTTTTGTCAGCACTGTACTCAAATATACATAAGGCATCCACCCAAGTTTAATCATTTGTCAGCACTGTACTCAAATATACATTAAGCATCCACTCAAGTTTAATCTTTTGTCAGCACTGTACTCAAATATACATAAAACATCCACCCAAGTTTAATCTTTAGTCAGCACTGTACTCACACATACATAAAGCATCCACCCAAGTTTAATCTTTTGTCAGCACTGTACTCAAATATATATAAAGCATCCACACAAGTTTAATCTTTTGTCAGCACTGTACTCAAATATACATAAAGCATCCACCCAAGTTTAATCTTTTGTCAGCACTGTACTCAAATATACATAAAGCATCCACCTAAGTTTAATCTTTTGTCAGCACTGTACTCAAATATACATAAAGCATCCACCCAAGTTTAATCATTTGTCAGCACTGTACTCACACATACATAAAGCATCCACCCAAGTTTAATCTTTTGTCAGCACTGTACTCAAATATACATAAAACATCCACTCAAGTTTAATCTTTTGTCAGCACTGTACTCAAATATACATAAAACATCCACTCAAGTTTAATTTTTTGTCAGCACTGTACTCAAATATACATAAAGCATCCACCCAAGTTTAATCTTTCGTCAGCACTGTAGCCAAATATATATAAAACATCACACAAGTTTAATCTTTTGTCAGCACTGTAGCCAAATATATATATAAAACATCACACAAGTTTAATCTTTTGTCAGCATTGTACTCAAATATACATAAAGCATCCGCCCAAGTTTAATCTTTCGTCAGCACTGTAGCCAAATATATATAAAACATCACACAAGTTTAATCTTTCGTCAGCATTGTACTCAAATATACATAAAACATCCACCCAAGTTTAATCTTTCGTCAGCACTGTAGCCAAATATATATAAAACATCACACAAGTTTAATCTTTTGTCAGCACTGTAGCCAAATATATATAAAACATCACACAAGTTTAATCTTTTGTCAGCACTGTAGCCAAATATATATAAAACATCACACAAGTTTAATCTTTCGTCAGCACTGTAGCCAAATATATATAAAACATCACACAAGTTTAATCTTTTGTCAGCACTGTAGCCAAATATACATAAAACATCCACACAAGTTTAATCTTTTGTCAGCATTGTACTCAAATATACATAAAGCATCCACCCAAGTTTAATCTTTTGTCAGCACTGCACTCAAATATACATAAAGCATCCATCCAAGTTTAATCTTTTGTCAGCACTGTACTCAAATATACATAAAGCATCCACCCAAGTTTAATCATTTGTCAGCACTGTACTCACACATACATAAAGCATCCACCCAAGTTTAATCTTTTGTCAGCATTGTACTCAAATATACATAAAGCATCCACCCAAGTTTAATCATTTGTCAGCACTGTACTCACACATACATAAAGCATCCACTCAAGTTTAATCTTTTGTCAGCACTGTACTCAAATATACATAAAACATCCACTCAAGTTTAATTTTTTGTCAGCACTGTACTCAAATATATATAAAGCATCCACCCAAGTTTAATCTTTCGTCAGCACTGTAGCCAAATATATATAAAACATCACACAAGTTTAATCTTTTGTCAGCACTGTAGCCAAATATATATAAAACATCACACAAGTTTAATCTTTCGTCAGCATTGTACTCAAATATACATAAAACATCCACCCAAGTTTAATCTTTCGTCAGCACTGTAGCCAAATATATATAAAACATCACACAAGTTTAGTCTTTTGTCAGCACTGTAGCCAAATATATATAAAACATCACACAAGTTTAATCTTTTGTCAGCACTGTACTCAAATATACATAAAGCATCCGCCCAAGTTTAATCTTTCGTCAGCACTGTAGCCAAATATATATAAAACATCACACAAGTTTAATCTTTTGTCAGCATTGTACTCAAATATACATAAAGCATCCGCCCAAGTTTAATCTTTCGTCAGCACTGTAGCCAAATATATATAAAACATCACACAAGTTTAATCTTTAGTCAGCACTGTACTCAAATATACATAAAACATCCACTCAAGTTTAATCTTTTGTCAGCACTGTACTCAAATATACATAAAACATCCACTCAAGTTTAATCTTTTGTCAGCACTGTACTCAAATATACATAAGGCATCCACCCAAGTTTAATCATTTGTCAGCACTGTACTCAAATATACATTAAGCATCCACCCAAGTTTAATCTTTTGTCAGCACTGTACTCAAATATACATAAAACATCCACCCAAGTTTAATCTTTAGTCAGCACTGTACTCACACATACATAAAGCATCCACCCAAGTTTAATCTTTTGTCAGCACTGTACTCAAATATATATAAAGCATCCACACAAGTTTAATCTTTTGTCAGCACTGTACTCAAATATACATAAAGCATCCACCCAAGTTTAATCTTTTGTCAGCACTGTACTCAAATATACATAAAGCATCCACCCAAGTTTAATCTTTTGTCAGCACTGTACTCAAATATACATAAAGCATCCACCCAAGTTTAATCATTTGTCAGCACTGTACTCACACATACATAAAGCATCCACCCAAGTTTAATCTTTTGTCAGCACTGTACTCAAATATACATAAAGCATCCGCCCAAGTTTAATCTTTCGTCAGCACTGTAGCCAAATATATATAAAACATCACACAAGTTTAATCTTTCGTCAGCATTGTACTCAAATATACATAAAACATCCACCCAAGTTTAATCTTTCGTCAGCACTGTAGCCAAATATATATAAAACATCACACAAGTTTAATCTTTTGTCAGCACTGTAGCCAAATATATATAAAACATCACACAAGTTTAATCTTTTGTCAGCACTGTAGCCAAATATATATAAAACATCACACAAGTTTAATCTTTCGTCAGCACTGTAGCCAAATATACATAAAGCATCCACACAAGTTTAATCTTTTGTCAGCACTGTACTCAAATATATATAAAGCATCCGCCCAAGTTTAATCTTTTGTCAGCATTGTACTCAAATATATATAAAACATCACACAAGTTTAATCTTTTGTCAGCACTGTAGCCAAATATACATAAAACATCCACACAAGTTTAATCTTTTGTCAGCACTGTACTCAAATATATATAAAACATCACACAAGTTTAATCTTTTGTCAGCACTGTACTCAAATATATATAAAACATCACACAAGTTTAATCTTTTGTCAGCACTGTAGCCAAATATACATAAAACATCCACACAAGTTTAATCTTTTGTCAGCATTGTACTCAAATATACATAAAGCATCCACCCAAGTTTAATCTTTTGTCAGCACTGCACTCAAATATACATAAAGCATCCATCCAAGTTTAATCTTTTGTCAGCACTGTACTCAAATATACATAAAGCATCCACCCAAGTTTAATCATTTGTCAGCACTGTACTCACACATACATAAAGCATCCACCCAAGTTTAATCTTTTGTCAGCATTGTACTCAAATATACATAAAGCATCCACCCAAGTTTAATCTTTTGTCAGCACTGTAGCCAAATATATATAAAACATCACACAAGTTTAATCTTTTGTCAGCACTGTAGCCAAATATATATAAAACATCACACAAGTTTAATCTTTTGTCAGCACTGTAGCCAAATATATATAAAACATCACACAAGTTTAATCTTTCGTCAGCACTGTAGCCAAATATATATAAAACATCACACAAGTTTAATCTTTTGTCAGCACTGTACTCAAATATACATAAAACATCACACAAGTTTAATCTTTTGTCAGCATTGTACTCAAATATACATAAAGCATCCACCCAAGTTTAATCTTTTGTCAGCACTGCACTCAAATATACATAAAGCATCCACCCAAGTTTAATCATTTGTCAGCACTGTACTCACACATACATAAAGCATCCACCCAAGTTTAATCTTTTGTCAGCACTGTACTCAAATATACATAAAACATCCACTCAAGTTTAATTTTTTGTCAGCACTGTACTCAAATATACATAAAGCATCCACCCAAGTTTAATCTTTCGTCAGCACTGTAGCCAAATATATATAAAACATCACACAAGTTTAATCTTTTGTCAGCACCGTAGCCAAATATATATAAAACATCACACAAGTTTAATCTTTTGTCAGCACTGTAGCCAAATATATATAAAACATCACACAAGTTTAATCTTTCGTCAGCACTGTAGCCAAATATATATAAAACATCACACAAGTTTAATCTTTCGTCAGCACTGTAGCCAAATATATATAAAACATCACACAAGTTTAATCTTTTGTCAGCATTGTACTCAAATATACATAAAGCATCCGCCCAAGTTTAATCTTTCGTCAGCACTGTAGCCAAATATATATAAAACATCACACAAGTTTAATCTTTTGTCAGCACTGTAGCCAAATATATATAAAACATCACACAAGTTTAATCTTTTGTCAGCATTGTACTCAAATATACATAAAGCATCCGCCCAAGTTTAATCTTTTGTCAGCACTGTAGCCAAATATATATAAAACATCACACAAGTTTAATCTTTTGTCAGCATTGTACTCAAATATACATAAAGCATCCGCCCAAGTTTAATCTTTCGTCAGCACTGTAGCCAAATATATATAAAACATCACACAAGTTTAATCTTTTGTCAGCATTGTACTCAAATATACATAAAGCATCCGCCCAAGTTTAATCTTTTGTCGCCTATGAACTCCAATAAAGTAAAGTATCCTACCAAGTTTAATATTTGTCTAACTTCAATAAAGTAAAAAAACAACACACTCCTACCTAGTTTAATCTTCTTTTTTTTCTTTGAACTCCAATAAATTAAAGCACCCTGCCAAGTTTGATCTTTTGTCACCACTAAACTCCAATTAACTTTAAGTGACCTAGAATTTTTAGTTTTAATGTCATAAAACTTCAATATAAACGGCAAAATATAATATTTTGCCACTTCTGAACTCAGATATACTTAAACCAACCTGGTTAGTTCATTCTGTGGCCACTTCTGAACTCTAAGATTCTTATTTAAAGCTAGCGGGTTAGTTTAATTGCTGAATACGTAAAGCAACCTGGCTAAGCTCAACCTCAATTTTAGTGTTTGTAATAAATATCATGTTACAACAACAGCAGCATATGTTACGTTTCAACATGGTGAATTGGACTTGTTATGGTTCAAAAGCGGGAAAATATTGTAACGTTTTAGATTCTCCTTTTAATCTATTGAAACAAAATATTATCGCATTAAAATAAATAATTACAGCGACATTTTTTCTATAAAGCAATAGTTTTGTTTATAATAGTTTATATATATATGTTTTCCGTAGTGTAGCCAAGTTGTTTAAATGAGTCTTCATAAATATTTAGCTGTTTTATTTCTCTGAATATGGTCGTTATTTCACCTTAATTACGAAATTGTCGCCTTAAACGTCAAGTACACTTCCAATTATGTGTTCTATTCCGTTTTACACAAACGCCCATCACCATAAAAAGAAACATAATAACATAGTTGGGCACTTTGAAGTCTCGTACAACCGAGTCAGGAATACTCGTTTATAAATTAACATCAATTCTGCCAATTCAACAACTTCAATCGAACCTGATAATAACAAAAGTCTGACCTGATCTACATTATTTGAAATGTTTACCCACGTTATGAGAAGAGGGCACGAAATTATGACACCATTGATATCTTGTTGACATTTATTGAACTTGGGGTGTTGACCATTCCACGACCGCCAGGGAATTTTAATTCGCATTGATCTTGGAATAATATCCCCTGATAAGTAATGTTCAGTATTCGTAATGCGTCAAGTGATCCTCTTAATTCGATTACTGTCGCTCAAAATTGATCAGAAATGAGAAATTGAGTGTAGACCTGGTAATTTCTTGCCGTGAGTTCTGCTGGATGTTTGGGCGTCCAGCGATAAGATTTTGCCATCCAAGCTTGTGTTTAAAGTTAACCCTTCGTAAGCTTCATTCTATTGTTAACCAATATTATATTAAACATATTTATTTAAAGTATATAACTATATGTATAAACTCGAAGAAAACAAAACGAAATAATCTTATATTTTTATAATGCTCGCACAACCTTGTCTTACTCACATTTTTCACGGTGGGAGCAAGTCCCCCGGACAACCTAGGTTAGAAGTGCCTATACTTCTTTCAATCAAGCTATGTCCCCGGTGACGAGAAATATTGCAGAACCTGACCAGACAGCGTCCAGCGGGGTCTGAGCGAGCTCATCTGATTTTACCCTGTCTACATTATCAATTCATACTTTACAAGTTCACGAGTTAAAATGGACACAGAGGTGAAATTATCTATAAGTACTGTGTTGACTTTTCCGCTCGCAATCCGTTAGGACTCAAATGTCTACCCATTGGTTATTGATTGCTTTTTGACTGGTTTAAAACCGTAATCCACTCGATTGTAGACCACAGAGAGCAAATGGTCCAAGTCTTTGCGACGCTCGGGCCCTCTTGTATATGTGAATTGTGAATACATACGTTACATATCTCGCCAGTTCTGCTATAGTTATTAGAAGAATAGGTTGTGCATATATGCTTGTAGAGTGATTGTGAAGAAACAAAAATGGCATAGAAAACGCTTTTGTGGGCTATATTTGTGCGTGAAAAAGTGAAGTAAAACTTATATAACTGACACTTTCGTGTTTAAAGAAACAACATGTGCTAGGGGTCTCTTTCGGAATTAACTAAATTTGGCTTTTGTGTTAAAGCCAAATTAATTTAACATGCAAATTAATTTACCATGTTAATGATACACTGGATTAAAAGGGATTTGAACTTATTCAAGAGTTTAGAGTATTTAATGCCCGAGCTGTTTGTTTATATTAAATTACGTTTCGATTGAAATTTCACACAACTTTGTTCAGTTGTGTTTTTTACTATTCTCAAAAGGTTACACGACAAAAACACTTGATTGAAGTAGACAGATATTTAATTTATTTTAAAAAATAACGTCAAAATCTGGACAGTGTAAGTACCTGTTGTAACTATTGGATTTTAACATATCTGCGCGTGGATAGATTGTTCTCGAGTTGACAGTATGTGATCACACTTCAAGTTTGGCGCTTTTATTGGCATTTCACTTTGATCAAATTCAAGACTGACGATAGGGATTATTTAGGACAATCGTCAAAGAGTCGCTAATCAAATTGTTACTGCTAGTTAATGAGAGACGTCCATATTAACTGATAAAACCCATAAATACCATGGCAACGCGCGGATGTCCATCCAGGGATGTCAGCCAAGATTTGTCTGACATCAGTTTCCTGCAGACTAAATATGTAAGTGTAGCACAGAGTTTAGTATTCATTTTCTGTCAGATTCTTTACATCCAATGCAAACAAAACCTACCGCGTCACTGGTAGGCGACCTTATTAGACCACCCATCTAAAAACTCTTAATTAACTTATAATACCACTCACATTAAGAGCTCTTACCACGTTACGGCGCCTGTTAGATTCGTCGACGTGTAACTCCTTTTGACGATATATCCTATCATCGTGTGGGTTCGAATCCTGGTATGAGCGGTGTTTTTTTTTTTTTTTAAATTTCGTTTAGGTCGTCCAGATGATACAACGGTGGTTTAATCAAAACCATAATTAATATGGTGTTCCTTATAAAATCTAGTTGGACGTCGCTGTCATGACCTTATTTGCATCGCTATCACTCTTCATTTAATAACAACAACAACAAAAACAACAACACTTTAAATTGTTACCTTGAAAATTCACGCAAAGGTAACTTTGATCTTAACTTTCATTAGCTTAATCAATTAAGATTAAGCAGGCTTAGAGTTAAGAACATTTTTCATTTAGAATGTTTCTCCTTTAAGCAGGCTTGACTAAACAGGTGTGATATGTCGGTGCGATGTAACAAAAAACAAAACAAACAAAACTAAATATGTGTGATTTATAAACATTACCCTACACGCAAAATCTACCATTAAAAATATATCTTAATCAATGTGTGTTAAAATAATTTCAAAACACCTTTAGAAGAAGAACATAAAAAGAGACTGTTTTATGCTTCTCTATATTGAAACTCCGTCCATTTATCACACTGGTTAAAGGCAAAACAAACATATACGGACGGCGTTGTTCCTCACAAGGTCACAGAGCGATGTATAAAGATGAATGTCTGCAATTGACTGCGGTCATTTGTTGAAACTTAGTGGCCGTTGTGATGTGTGTGTAATTGTATTTCATGTTGTTATTGTTGTTGTTATTGTTGTTGTTGGTTGTGGTGATTAGATAATTATATTAATAAAAATATATCTTTGTAACACATTTATTTCATTTCAGATTAAAACAACAACCATGGATCTGAATAGCAGTGACATAGCGAAACAGGTAAGTTTATTGTTTGTCGTTACTGCCAATGAAAATATGTCTAGTATAACATATATTAAAATTCAGGGGGGGAAGCAACATCAGACAATGATATACAAATGCAAGATAAATGAAAAATGGCAATACATGGCGAAACGACAATACATTATAGAAAAAAAAAACAGTTACCGCCTTGGAACGTTCAGTCGGCAAAAGGACCGACTGCGGAGCTTGAACAGGTTTGCAGTGATCTAATCTCTCATTTCTTGCGTGTTTTCTCAAAGACTAACAGCAAATAGAACACATCGATTCAAAATAAAACAGCCATAGGGAATGACGTATACTAACAAAAAGATCCACTAGCTCAAACCAATGGCTGTGCGCTGTCTTTACTCTCGTATGTTTCATGATTTTGAGTATTAAGTACTCAAAAACTGAATGACAATGTAAATGTGTATACATATCATCTGTATACATATACAAAGTATGTACATTTAAGGTTTATGAATATTAAGTCATTGGCGCTGTTTTAAATAAACATATAATTGACATAGTGTAAATATAAAATAACTGAACATATATCGACATTGACACGGTTTCAGATATTGATTTAAACGTGTGGTTTAAGTATATTGACAGAGGTCAAATTACATGTTTATAAAAAGCTTATTATAAGAACGTGATATAAAGACCCTGGAAATGTATCTTATAGCTTGTGAGCACACAAAGGTCAATATCAGCAGTGCTGACAGGATTCAAACCACGCCCTCATTGTAGAATGTAGAAACAACGGTAGGTAAATGTGCAGGTTAAACTGCACAGACTTATACATTTTGAAACTATTTATTTATTTATTTAGGACTATATAAACACACGAATTACGTTTTCTTTTAGGCATGCATTTATATTATTATAAAGAAATATACATGTATCTGAATGAGTTTATTCATTTACTGTCTACGATATCTCCGGGAGATGAAATTAATAAGCCGCCTATATCTTTATTTTACCAGTTATAAGGCCAAAAATGATGCAAGTCTAGACAATGCATCATAAACGTTAGTGCCAACTATAACTGAATCTATCGAAACGTTTTACCCTCACACAGGTCTTTGTGATATAAGTAGCTTATGTGTCCAGTATTAGATATTCAAGTAAGAGCAGTATTTTCAGATTAACTCATAAGCTTAAAACAAGATAGGTATATATGTAATTATGTATCAATTGCGTTCTTGCCAGCGTGTTAAGGGCTGTATATGTAATTATTTCTACATTAAACTTAGCTGACTAATCCTGCAAATAACTGAAAACGTTTATTTGTATTACGCATGGTAATGTTATAAAACTCAAACTGCTGTGTCTGTTATCAACCCTGATGTAGCAAGATTAGGTTATATAAATTGATCCTGTTTAGAGACATGATAAGTTAAACCATCACCTCTCAGTGGTTTTTGAAAAAGGCGACGACAGATGCAGTGAGAGGAAAGTATGCAAACGACCTACATTATGCGGATTATTTAATTATTAAGAGCTGGCATTTAACACACCTGCTGGCAAGATAAATTAGAAACCAAAAATGAACTGTTCGTTCGCCTTTCAGTAAAATCCGTGAGCAGTTGAATAGAAATCAAATGGTCTATTCTGCGGATTTGGCCAGAGGCCCGGTAACAAACGTGTGCAGCTGTATGCTGATTGAATCATTGGAGCTCACACGATTTTTTTCAACCATATTTTAAAGGCCAGTTTCTGAGAAGAACGATTATTAACACGCTATTACACTTATTTAATATTTAACTAACGTCTATTGCTTCTTTATTTTGCTCTGACATATCCAGGATATGTATGTACTTGTATTTTTATGAGCCGTCAATCCGATTATAAATGCTTGTCTGGGCCTTCTGTATTCTTACAACCTTTTCTTTCAAAGACACAACCTACGAGAAAGATAACAATGAATCGTTGTTGTTGTTTTATTTTCAAGCGTTCATTAAAAATTATCGAAACAAAAGCCCAACGAAAACTAAAAGTTCGTTCAAATCTTAAACGTGTGCTCAAAGACAGAGAGAGAAAGACCCACACATGTAAGGCAAGGATCGTGCTCCTAATCTCCAATGTACGTGGACCAAGATTGATTTGTTTGCAAGTACATTGAGCAACACACTCATCTCTCTACATACATGTATAATACAGCATGACAGCTTAAATTGATTTGATATAAATGAATGGACATTAAGAATCGATAACGTCGCACACTGAATACAAAGCTACATAATTAAGCGAAGACTAGACAAAATATCTTATTCATATCAATTATAATAACTCCATTAAAACTCACTTAATGATTGCTATCTGTGCAAATCGATTGTATGAAAAGGATATTCAGCACTCTAAAGTTTCAAGTTTGCTCAAATGCTATATTTTCGATATTTCAACAAATGGTAACCATTCCTTAAATAAATAAACGACAACGCATGCTCTAGCTGGGTATTTAGTAATTTAGGAGCTGATGGAATATTAACATTTTCGTATTTGCCGATACTTTAACTTTGTATTATTAAAGAGTATAATGCGGTAACATTTTTAAAAAAGTAAATCAGACCATGGTACGTAACATTTCACAAAAACACGACCAAGTTTCAACTATCCACAACATCTTGTTCGAAGGTTTACCACGAACAAAGCATTCGTTTGCAAGTATTGTTGTACGAGTGCAGCATATCAAATATGCAGTTGATTTTATGCGTTCTAATAAAGCATACCTTCGAATAAGTGATATTTAGACAGAGTCTAGCAATTACTTTATATGAATGCACCTTTTAAATAAATGTACATACCTTCCTTGAAATGTATAATGGTTCCATTGGATATTGTGTTATGGTAACGGCACATGTCCGTTATAAACACATAAACATGTAATAGAAAACATACGCGAATAATATCATTTGTACATATAAAATACATTCTTTCTTACTACTAATTTGGTTCGAATTTCAATTGGAAAAGACCTTCAGTCTCTGCAATAATATTAACTTCACGAAGTCTTTGGGTTTTGCTCTTATATCGGCGACTATGACAATAACAATGACTAATTTGTTTGATCTTGCTGTGGAGAAAGTACAAAGTTATCACGGCCAGGTTTCCACTAACCTATTTCTTCAAAAGCACGTGGTACTCTAACTACCGGACCTGGTATCGCAATCAAATATAACGATAATATCATGACATGTGTCAGGATAGTGTGTCTTAGTGTGGTATCATGCCAAGTTTTCACGGCAGGCTATTTACTGTGAAGACAGCACTATATGTACTTTTATCAAACGTCGTCTCCAAATTACTGAAAAAAATGTTGTTAGGCTGATGGGATGATAAACCCAATAAACAGACATTTGTTAATCATCTATAATGGCACAAATATTGCATCAAAAACAGTATAAACAGAGACACGGACCTTTAAGACTAAGGTAAAATATCGCCTTGCTGGAGACTCGATCGTAAATAGAGCAGATTCTACTTTGGATTTGCACTATTCACTAAACCCGATCAATTCTTGCTAGCAGACTAAGAAAGTAATAAACCAGCTTCATGCTGTCAATAATAAGTCGTACAAAGATTCTAGTACAAAGATTCTAAAGCAGGTGTAGAAATAAAACAAACATAAGAAAATCAAGGATGACTCCAAAAGTGTCTGTTGTGGTCATGTTCTATGTACTCATTAAGAAGAGTTCACATTGAAAGAATAACCGTTGTCTGAGTTCAATACGTCAAATTGTTAACTATTTTTACAGTCTAAACTCTATAAAGTCTTCATATCCTGTCCGGTATTTAAAGGCCATGGAAACGTCAATTGCTTTGGATTCCGTCGATCTCACTGCTGAGTAGGTGAAATATTGTCCCTCCTGTCAACGATCACATCTTGTCAAAGCTAATGTTTGAAAGGCACACGGAACTATATTAAAGACAAAAACTACGATCTTTTGTCCAACATAAATTGCATCTTATCAACGTTCGTGCATGCAAGGTCTATGTCATTAATTTTCAGAATTGAAATCATGTACCCGGCGGTATGCAAGGGCAAATTAAACACGGAGACAAAACCTAATGATTGATTGATTTGACTATACTAACCCACCGTGGAGTTGATAAATCCTTACACCGCTTCATGTATTCATAGCCCATATAGGCAATAACTCTTTTAGTTAATAATTAGATTTACAGATAAAGAAACATGTTTCTAGCTACGCGACAGCAAATAGTGCGGATCCTGATCAAACTGTTCCTATTGCCCTATTTGCAAAGAATGCCAGATCAATTTGTACGAAGCAGTCTAAAATTAATTTAACTTCTTTATTCCCTTGTCGGACAATGATACAGTGTGCAGAATATGTCCACAGCAAAGCAGTTCGGGTTATAAAACGAACACAAAAGGAAATCAATGATGTTTCTATTGTAACCATAGCGTATGCATATTTTAAGAGTTCGCAATGGTTTGATTATATTGTCTCAATATAACTTGTCAAATTTATAGCTACTCGATTCTTATTTAAATCAATTAGTCACAAGAGCGTCAATAAATTTAATTGTTTGAAGAAACAATAAGCACATAAGCATTGTAAAAGTAACGACAAAATCATATCTTTTTGTGTATCGGTCTGTTAATAGTAAGTTGGATTTGAGATAAAGTTTGCCGATGTATCTTATGATTTGGATATATTTTCTGTATTTTGAAAGTTAACCTACTATCCTAGTGTGTTTATTCGGGTAATTATATTGAATAAAAATCATATTAATTTAGATAAATACCTTTGAATAGTTACATGTTATACATCTTAATATGATTTTGAGGATAATAATTATATTAAGCTGCTTTTGTTAAACTCATATAACTTTCTCGATGCTAGCAGCTTTTTAATTAAAAGAAATATTTGACCAGTCTATATTACGGTGTAAAGCACTTTGAGCATCACGAATTGAATCCTTAGGTAAAACAAATAAAAAAAAATCGAACAGAAAAATAAGGCTCGGTCCTTTAAAGTTATATATGGTTTGGAATGTAATTATCAAATTTAATGCAACCAATAACGTTTCAGATACATTATATGATATAAATATAATGGCTGTTTGTCAATAGTTGTTAACATTATTTTAAATGAGTTAATAAAAAAGCATACAATTTATAAAATCTTTTAGCAATGGATGTCATAAAAAGGTTATAAATTAATTCGGTCAACTCCCGAAATGTTCCGATCAGTTATGTAAGCGTTCGTATTTAACTATCCATCCCGTTATTTGGTTACAACATATATTTGCATTTACAACTAGCGCTAGACAAATGTACTTAAAAATGCAAGTTAAACAGTAAACAAAATACTGAGACAACACATTACATTAATGGAGAAAAGCAAACAGTTACTGTCTTTCTTTGGTGTTATCTGATATAATTGGCACTGTTTGCGACAAAGTGTCCACCTACGTGCAAGCACGCCTCACTTAATCGCCCATAGTTGATAACAGAAAGATTCATGGATTTTGCTAACTGAAGAACTTAGCAAAGTAAGACATGAACCTAATTAGCTACCATATTTTCCTATAAATATATGATATGCAATCATTATCATTCAAGGCCGATGTGTTCGTTATCACTGTTTGGAATTCTTTAACTAGTAGCCTGCAAAGCACGAATTGATTAGACTTTGGGAGGAAATAATGTAAATCAAGATCTATCCAGCCCTCTGAAGCTGGCAGCTATCTGATCATGATGATGGTCTAGATATCTTCGTCGAAGATAATAGCGTGTAATTATAAGCCAATATTTCGAATGAGGTATGAAGTCATTAAACGTAAGACTATCATCGTCGGATACCCACGCTCCATTATTCCGTCGACTCGGACCTGGCAGTTTTTCCTTCTCTGAGTAGATCTCGTGAACGACTTATTCCCAACTAAAGACACGAGAATGGCTGCAATTTAGTTCGTTGATAAATAACCCAAAAGCACTTATTACAGTTTGTTCTATCATCATTTAAAGAGAAATCAAAAGTTTAAAACCTGTTAATAAACTTAATATCTAATCAAAATATCTGTAAGTACATGCTTGATCAGCAGCCAATGTATTCGCATGCTTTTTGTTATAAACAAACTCACAATCTATCAATTTTGCGTCTTAATATGTTTCATATTTTGATTTTTATTGTCTGTACGTGTTCATATTTCTAAGTAAGGTACGTTACATTCCGAAACAAAAATGTGAAAACAATAGACGGTCGAATAAACTACTTGTCATGAGTCCTGATAAGGTCCTATCCGACATACTATTATCATTTCCGTTTTTAAAATTCCACAAAGTGGACAATATTTTTAAGAATCGTATGTATAAAAGGAATTCTAATTATTCAAAAAAGCTCTAAATCTTGTTATATGTTAAGGCAAATGATGCTTTGAAAAATGGTTCCACTGGAGTAGTCTGATCAGGATCTGTACTTTTTGCTGCAGAGACGCTAGTTAGTGTTGTGACACATCTGCGTGTTCGTTAGCAGACAACTAAAGGTGTTGAGTTGCTTAGTAAATACATGTAGCATGATAAAGGTGGTTGTATTATAATACTGCTTGTATTTCTCTCCATTAGTTGAAGTCCTTGATCAAGACAGGCCTGTATGAAGAGATTGTGTCCTTGCTGGGACCAATAACCAGCCATAAACAGATCAGGATCATAGAAGACAAGGTAAGGCTGCAGGGATAGTTTATACAATGAAAACCGACTTTATACGTTCTTGTTAATGTTCAAATTAGGTATGTGGACGACAAGGTACGGCTGCAGGGATAGTTTATACAATTAAACCGAAAGTTTACGTTCTTGTTAATGTTCAGGTTAGGCATGTGGAGGATAAGGTACAGCTGAAGTGATAGTTTATACAAATAACCCGACATTTTACGTTCTTGTTAAGGTTCAGGTTAGGCATGTGGAGGATAAGGTAAATCTCCCGGGATAGTTTATTCAATTAAAACCGACTTTATACGTTATTGTTAATGTTCAAGTTAGGCATTGAGACGACAAGGTACAGCTGCAGTGATAGTTTATACTATTAAGACCGACATTATACGTTCTTGTTAATGTTCAAGTTAGGCATGTGAAGGACAAGGTACATCTGCAGGGCTGGTTTATACAATTAAACCCGACTTTGTACGTTCTTATTAATGTTTACGCTAGGCATGTGGACGATAAGGTAAATCTGTAGGAGTAGCTTTTACAATTAAAACCGACTTTATAAATTCTTTTTTCAAGCTAGGCATGTGTCAATTTCCTTTGATTTAGAAGTCAGTATGTGATATGAACAATATTTACTTATAATGATATACATTGTTCATGTTTTCGTTCAGTAAACTTGTCTGTGCAGTTCATGTTAAGTTAATTACACGGGAGATACATCTTGTAGACTCTCGGCGATATGTGTCAACTTTCCAGCGCAAACGGATGTTAATATTGAAATTAACCTTTTTACCAGGTTTTATTTTCTGAAACACACTTTTAAGTTCTCATTGCAATATTTTGTTCATTGCGCATGACAAACACAATTACTATTCCCCTCTATGTCCTGCCAGTTCCTGTGTCTGTCAGAGCCCCAGGTAGACCCTGTCAACTATGCCATCGACTGCCGGAAAGAAAGGATCGCCATCTACTTGGTGGAAAAAGCGTTCTCGCTCACATTTACATACTGGGTATGTTGTTAGACTTTTAGACATTTAATCATATCCTATCATTGATGATGGAATTTTGTAAACACAGACTGATGGTAAATGGCGAAGAAATCTATGGATAATTGTAATAAAACGAGTAAACCTGCAGATATTGTGATTGTAAATGGCAAAGGACTACAGGGGTAACTGTAATAAAATTAGTAGAGCTGCAGACATGGATTTAATTTAATGTCAATAAATGTCTACGTCTATTCAGAGGACTTTTGCTTTTTCAATATTGACATTATTATTATTATTATTATTATTATTATTATTATTATTATTGTTGATGTTGTTGTTGTTTTTTGTTATTGTTCTTCTTACAGTTGTCATTATTATTGTTATTATTATTATTATTATTATTATTATTATTATCATCATCATTTTTATTTTTATTCTATAATACTATGGGGCAGTAAGAATACCTAATTATAAAAATGGCATGCACGTCACAAGAATGTCTTATTATAAAAATACCCTGGAGTAGTATGACTGTCTACTTACTATAACACCCTTAATGATACATACTTTACTTAATAAGTATGAAAATTAGCATTAAAACCATTTGGTTGTTCATACATTACTGATAAAAAATAGATTTACAATATTGTACAGAGTTTTTATCTGAATAGTTTAATAAATCTTCAGGCCCTGATAAGCACTTAGCAGTGATTTATTTTCTGATTTACTTAAAGTTGATTGAAAGCTTGATCCTATTGACACCGTTTTATCTTATCTTGCCTTAGGGTTACTTTATCATAAATCCACCCTTTAAATTACTTTGAGCAAGGATTTTGTTAAGATAAATTTAGTCTCCTTCCTTTTGTATAGTTTTAGTGTACAAATTTTAGTGATGTTTTAGCGTGGGAAAAGGGGACAAAATCTAATAACATAAAAAATTATTCGGACTCACAAAGCTAGATTTATATTGTCATTTTATTAAACAATATTGATAATTTATTGCTGTTAACATACTTATCCCGCATCCGTCATCTCAATAGTTTTACCAATGTTTTTGCAATCCATGTTTGCTGACATTTTGTTCTTACTTTTATGTTTGGCTTGCAGTGTGAATACCTCTGTTCTGTGCCTTTCCAAATGTTGGTATGTGTTGCAATGCTCATGAGATTTTGCCATATATTCTTATTTATGATAAAGCTTCGCAGCTGGTTAGTGGTTTTACCAGGGAACGTCCTAGCCTAATAATTAACTGCTAACAATAATCATACTAATTCTCGTGATGCTGAGAAAAAAAACTTAATAAGGAAGAAAATAATGATGACAAATATAAAAAATGACAGTGACTTCTGATAATGATAATTGTGATGATCAAAATGAAGATAATTATAATGATGAAAATGATGATGATATTGTCAACAATGATGACAATGAAAAGGATGATGAAAAGGATGATGACAACACCTATGTTGACAATGCCAAATATAATGATGATGATGATGATGATGATGATGATGATGATGATGATGATGATGATGATAATGATGATGATATTAAAAGGATGTATGATAAAAGCATGATCACAATGACAGTTATGACAAAAATAATCATGATAATTCTGATGCTGACGACACCAAATGAACAATGCAGATGGTGACAGTGTCAGCTAGAATGATAATAATGATGATAACAATAATGATAACAACATTATTGACACGTACAGGAGGACCAGGCAATCTGTGATGATTGGTGCTATAAGGACCACGGCCCTGACAACTGCCCCCGTCAGTACAACTGTTCCCGGAATGCCCAGAAGCATAAAATGGACGCCCTAAAGCTGCGTATAGACTCTATCTTACAGGGCAAGGGGCGCCCTGGGGATGGTTTGTCAGAACCATACATAGACAAACACATGCCACGCACACCCCCGCCACGACAGACACGGCTCAGAAACGATCAGGTAGATATATTATCACTTGCATTTGTATGTTGACTACTTATAGAAAAAAACACTAATGCCTGTATTTGTCAATAAAGCACTAATTTGTTGATTGTCGTTTTATCAGAATGCTTGAAAGTTTGATAATTAAATAACCATGATTTCCACCGCGAGTTGAAAAGTGTAAGTGACAGACCATTTTAGCAAATTATTCATTGACCTATGATAAATCACTACGCGTATTAAGGACCAGTATTCTCCAGGTATATATATACATCAAACAATTTAAGTAATTGTAAAATCGACTACATGTATTTTCCTATGATATTGCTCATATTCTCTAGTATGGATGGTACAGACAAAATTCAGGTTGTGGAAAACTTTTATTGTATAGATCATAATTATATGAGCACTTAGCCAACATTGTGTTGCCGTTTTGCATAGTTGGATGGTAACAGGCAGGTATCAGACCGAAAAGAGTCCAACGTTTCGGAGATGGCTCGTGAAGAAGTTCGAAATCATGGCATTAGATACTCCACCGAGGTAAGCTGTATTTAAACATCAACAACAAAGTAATTGTCCTAAATAATAATAATAAATATTAAATTTGAAAACGTGTCTTTGTGTTTGCATGTTTGCACATGTGTGTATGGTTTTAAACAACAACTAGCTAATGAAACCAGTTCCTGTGTATCAAGGAAAATCGTTGCGTCAACACACGGTCAAAACGACTTTAACGTAGTGACGTCACACGCTATGTATAGAATGAAGGAAAATGAATTGGCAACTTAAATTTGTGCTTCATTTTGAAAATGTTCATTTTTTCATCTTTGTTGCTAGGCTAAAATGTTGTAAATGTTAAACTCTCAGTTAATTATTTTTCAGTAATGGTAGCACATTATTACAATGTTCATCAAATTCTCATAACTTCATTTCCAGAATGGGGGTACCTTATTACACAAGCATGTAGATAAGCCCCCGGTTTTTGCCTACATCCTGGCAAATCATGGTGTACCAGTCAATGTACAGAATAATGTAAGTATAGTCTGCCTTCATCTTTAAATACATTACCACTAGTACAGCAATATCCCCATTGACAGGAAAATGCTACTTTACCGAAATCCATTTCCAACCAAATGGCCGCACTATGGACTGGCCTCGTTGTCCGTCCATCCGTCAGACAATTATCGGTTTATTGGCTGAACTCCTCCTTTATTATATATATTAATTTTTCAAACTTGCATGAAAGAAAGATTATTGCCTTATTCAATTAGCTCAAACATTAGAGGCCTAACTAAGACAATGTTCAAGTGCAAGAACCAGATTGCTAGGTCAAAGGTCAAGGTCATTAGTAGTTTGTCAAAGTTTTCATTGCCAAAAAGCAGATATGTCAGTGTATTCACTTTCAGTGATATCTCTAGTAGTATTTGTATGAAGAATTTGTGGCCAGAGAAAAATGTAGTATGAAGGAATCGTTGCAGTAACAAAGTAGCTTCTCTTATGTATAATAGTGTCAGCCTATGTGTTGTCTACTTCATTCTTACTTTTCAGATGAGCTCTCCCTTGTGAGACCAAAATCGCAATCATATTGACTTTAAAGAGTTAACAATAATATAATTACCCGGAATGTGTATCATTTTAAAAAAACACTATCTACAATATAATTTCTATTTGTCCTCTTTAAAGATATATTCAAGATAGATAATTTATATAGTTGATATTAATTTGTTTTAGAATGGTGACACTGCTCTACATCTGGCAGTACGTAAAGGTCGGCTGGACATGGTACAGGCCCTGGTCCAGTGTAGTGCTGATCTTACCGTCAGGAATAAGGTAATCAGGGGTTTGAGGGTTTATGTGTTTATGTATCTGATTTTTTGTTTAAAAAAATCTTACTTCTGTTATTACTTCTGTTATATTTTTTTTTCTTAAAATGAAAGAAGAATGTCTACATTGTGTCTAAAAATTCTAAAAATAAATTGTTTTTGTAGATTTTTGGTTTTAAGTGTATGTAATAATACTTGTTACAGCTAACAAATATGGAAAAAAATCCATGAAATGGATGAAAATGATTAAAATTCAAACCCTCTGTAAAATAAATCATGAAATTTTCTTGATATTTGGTTAGTGTTTGTCTTTATGTAGAGTCAGAAGTGAGATAAATGGCCATCATTTTAACATGCTAAATTAAACAGAAACCTGTTCAATCATTTCTTTCTATGTCAGAATAAGCATAAAATGAAAATTTTACAGTGAAACATGAAAGGGTCTCTTTTAAGTGTAAACAAGGACCTTTATTTTCTGTGTACTTTTAGCTGTTGTAATAATGGCCTACTTCCTGGTGTAAGTTGATGTGTTTTACAGCTTTCTTTCAGACAGCCATTTTACCTAGTAAAATTTTCTTGTAAATAGAATGTTGCTCTTTTCCATTTCCATTTTGAAATGATGTTTTACCTTAAACAATAAAAACAGATTCCTTCCCTAATGTCTAATATGGTTCTGGTATCTTTATTTTTTTTCTGTACAGTTTGGCAGAACCCCAGTAGAGGAGGCAGAGGGATTCTATAAAAAGTTTTCTACAAACATTTGAGGTGAGTCCTCCCAATATTGTTGAACAGCATCATTACCAAAACACTTCATTTTCTCATTTATTGTCAGATATTTTGGAAATATTTAACTTGCATATATCAAAGAAACATTATTTGATTGGAGTCTAAGATTTTCTATCATGCATATCTTAGAAAAGATGTGGGTTTGAATATAACTGTTTATTGAAAAAATAGTAAAATTTAACACTTTAGCATTCACATAACCACAAAAGATGTGGGTTTGAATATAATTGTTTATTGAAAAAATAGTAAAATTTAACACTTTAGCATTCACATAACCCCATTTCAATTTCAAGATTTATGTTTTTTTATTGCATCAATATGAGTGTACAATTGAATTAAAGGTAAAATAAAATTTTTTAAGAATCATCAACGTACAGTTAATTTAATCTGCATTTAGTTTAGCAAGACTGAATGTAAGGATATGGAAATTTAGATGGCCAGATGTGGCCGCTGTTATTGTTATTAAGTTAATCTAGATAATGGTGTTTAGTGTATGTATTTACAGATTTATTTTCTAAATCAAAATATATGTAGTTCGGATAACAGGAGTAGTAGTGTTGGTAGGTAATTATTGTAAGTAGTAGGAACCTATAGATGTAGAAGGGGCAAAGGTTAAAAAATTATAGAAGCTGTAGTAGTAATAGTAGGAGTAGTTGTTGTAGTAGTAGTAGTAGTAGTAGTAGAAGTAATATAGTAGTAGTTGTTGTTGTAGTAGTAGTAGAAGTAATATTAGTAGTAGTTGTTGTTGTAGTAGTAGTAGTAGTAGCAGTAGCAGTAGTAGTAGTTGTTGTTGTAATATTAATAGTAGTAGAAATTACACTTTTTCAATACTAACTGAAATTAATTAAAATGGACATTATACCTTCCATAAATAAACTGTTAGATCTAAGTATGCATGTTAATACTAATAACTAAATTCTTAATATTTTTTTCATTTTCCTTATAACACTCAGGTAAATAGTAGGACCTATTTTACTTTTGTATTTTATGATAACCCTTTTCATTCTCACTACAGTGATCATACTTTTATCAAGTTTTATTATCTTCAGCATTACTGCCAATAACACAAGCAATAGTTTCGCTGTTTTTCTTACAACATTATACTTATACAATCTTCTTTTTTATTCGCCCATTTTATGGTAGGGCATGCTACATCTGTCCATTATAAGTTTCTTGTAGGGATAATTCTTGCTTAAATACTAATCAGAAGTTCAATATATTTGCATGGATGATTAATATTGATGTCTAGTGGTGCATGTAACTCAGATTACATTGTTCTAGACTTATGGTCTTTTGTTATTTTTCTTAAATGATTGAATTATTCATCCTTCATTTCTTAGCTAAGTTTCTTCAACATTGCAAGATTGGTTAATATGATTTGTAGTTGTGCATGAAGGCAAAATGTACTTTTTCTGACGCTATTGCCATTTAATTTTTTTGCCATAGCAATTTGCAATAGCAATTTCTTTTTGAAGATAACATCTCTTTTATGTACCGACAAATCTTTTAGAGATGAATCATATTACTGCGCATTTGTGACTTGACCTACAGGCATATAATGCTCTGTCTTGCTGTAGTCTTTTTGTTATTAACAGTTATAACACAGCTATCATATAATCATTACTTTATAACCTTTTTATAACACAGCGAGGGATATTTGATGCTGTTGTTCACAGCAACACCCGATTGTTACTTACATATAAGCGGTATTGGTGTAATGTTCATTCCATCTGTAAGGTATGATTATAATAGCCCTTAGATTTGTTATTCTAGATCAAGCAAGCTTGAAGATGGTCAAATATTTTGCATTTGTTTTTCTTATCAGCAGCTCAAATGTTTTGATGGCTGAAACTTAACAAAATAACATGCAGTTTAAGAGTAAAAGATTTGTTCAACATTTAAAGCTGAAATAATCTAAATAATTGGAAACTAAAATGACAATAGTCCTAACACAGTAGACATTATATACATGGTATCTCTATTTTACATATAGCTAGAACATTATTAACAAATAATTAAAAAAAATATTTACCATTCTTCCAGCTTGCTAGATTCTGTTCGTGTTAGAGATGTGAGGATATATGCTTTCATGTGTAAACTTAACAGATACTGCTAGAACTGACTTAAAGGGACTTACCAAATTTATTTGTTTTTTAATGAGGCATAATTTTGTAATATTGGTTTCAAGGTATATGACATGTTTAAATTATCTTTATTTCTCTTGTTACAGGCCCTATAAAAATAAATGTTCATTGTTTATTAAAAAAAATTATTTCTGGTGATTAAAGAAAATAAGAGTGAAATAATTTGCGCAACTATAACTCAATGTTTGGCAATTTTTAAAGTTGTTCAAAACTACTGTCATACATGTTATCCTAAACTAGTTGATCATCCTTTGCTTTGGCCAGTTAATTGTTATGCCACATTACAAGGGAAATAACCATGTTAGGTCACGTCATGGTATGCTAGTTTTTTGTGATAAACTATGTGTTTTTAACAACAGGCATCATGCTTAATAACTTGCAAGCTATTTTGTCTAATTAGAACCAGAAAATGTCAAAAGGAAAATCTTACTAAAACTAACATTTTATATGACCTTTAATGGTAACTCTGACATGTTTGACCTATTTCTGTCTTTGGCTACAGTTAACAAAATATGTTTGGATATGTTCCTTTAAGTGTAAAATGAGTTTCGTTATAAGTTAATTGATTAAAGCTACTTAATCAATTATGTGGTAACAGGTTCTTATATAGTTTATACATCCCATGTATAAATATAACCTTTATCAACAAAATGGTGTTGATGTAGTTGTTGTTTTGGTATTACAATTTATACATATGCTTTAATGTAATGTCGTATTTAATAATCAAATATCTCAACTTTCTGTTCCATTTCCGGTGATATATTATGTTACTAGTTGATTCAGAAACAAAATCAGTTTCAGTTCATCTCTCACACCTGACCACTTCCTAGGTGGAACAAGTGCTCAGGTAACAATCACCTGGGCATTGTGTACTAATATTCTTGCTCAGGGACTTAAATCTTGTTACTGGTTTGAAGGTCCAACCCAGTGTTTAATTTTCTCATATGAAATGTTTACATCGTGAATTATCATGGACAGTATAGAAAATGAGATTATGACATCTTTTAAGAAAATTGTGTTTTAGTTTAAGTGATTCTAGACCTCATGTCACTTAGGTTCCTTATTATAGGAAGTACAGGTTTGCCTTAATATCAGTATTGTCCATTTATGTTGTGCATGTAACATTATAATGATATAGGATTATAAAATGGTAGAAACTGTTTAGACATATAAGCATAGAAGGTAGCTGTGGAAGTGTTTCCATGTCAAATATATTATAATAATATCTTCCTTTATTCTGATTTTGTATAAGATGCTATTTAAATGATAAGATCAAATGAAGTTAAGGAAGGCAATAAAACAATAGATTCATTTGTATGAACAGATTTATTTATTTGATAAATGTAGAAGTCTCAATAATGGAGTTGTTTTATAAACTGTTAGCTATTAAGTTTTGCTTCATATATTATTTATGTTCTGCCCAGAACTACCTGTATATCCTAGTACAAAAATATGCTTTATATGTTTAATCATGAACATAGTCTAGCAAAATCACAATGTATTGCCATAAACATATTTACATACCTGAACATGTCAAGATATGACATATATTTCTTGTACCAGGATACTGTACACGTTCAATTGTCTTAGGTCACAAGTTATGTTTTGCCATTTACATTTTAGTTGCTTTCATGCTGTGTGTGCTATGGTTGCAATGAAGAGTGGGTAGAAGATCTGTGTGCAAGTTTATTGAAATTGTATGTGACTATCATATATTTAGATTGCCAAAGATTTGTAAAGGTGAGAGCTCATACAGCCACATTAGAAAAACTGCGTAAAAACAAATTCAGTAGAGTTAATCTATTGTTTGGGAATAGCGGCAGAATGGAAGCTGGATGACATGCAGCAGCAGTGTGGATTTTTTTATTTTCAAAATGTAGCAAATTTTCCATTTTTGGAGAAATATCATGCAGAAAAAGGACAGAACATATGTCTCTTAATAAAAGAAGCCATAAAATATCATGAAAAGAGTTTTGGAAATTGTAACTAAAAACCAAAGGCTGGACATGTACAGCTGCTTGTATGTGTGACTTAAATCTTTGCTTGTGTATCTTTATCTATCTTATATCAGAATGTAATCAGCAAAAAACTTCATCCATTATGTATAAGATTTAATCGTTTAAAAGTTTGAGTTAAAACTGTGAAAAATTTGAATTCAGCATGTTTCTACATTTAAAGTACATAAACAAAAGGCTGTTGTTCCATGTTGCATACATGAATTTGTAATATAAATGCAGTACAGCATTAGCCTATGGCTGCATAACATTTTGCCACATCTGTGCCAGTGCCTATTCCCTTCCTCATGTATGGAGTCTCATCTTCACAGCTTTATATTATTCTAAGCAATCAGGATACTGCATACAGACAACATTTACAGTATCTATTAAAGAGAGAGAGTATGTGTTTTGTGAAGTGACTATGTGTTATCCAGCTAGCTCTAGGTGTGCTGTGTTCTTTGTCTTGTAGCCCAGTGTGGTAGCTGCAGTGCAACACTCCCACTACAACACCATGTGCCGGCTCTACAAACGTAGCTGGTGCAGCGTTCACACCAAGGTCAAAGTAAGTAGGTCAAAGGTCAACATGTACCAAGGTGGCTTTGTGACAAGGGACCAGAAGTAGCATTATGAAAGTTCACAAGTCAAAGTTTAACATGTGGAAAAGTCTGTAAAGGTGTTAATATGTCAAAATTGTGTAATGACAAATTAAGTGGGCCAAAGGAATTTTGCCATTGGACAAAAAGCGTAAGGTGCGATAAGATTCCAAATATAGCAACATTAGTATTTATCATAGTAACTCTATTTAAATCAAAGTGTGAGAAAGGCCTAAGTATGACAAGATTAACTTTTGACAAATCTGAAGTGTGATTGTTTCAAAAAGACTATGTCAGTACACTAGAACAAAGGCCAAGATTGTTGTGTGAAAGAGTTAAAAGGATAAAAGGCTTGCAAAGACGATGATTCAAGGCTAACATCATTACAAGACAAGGTTAATTAAAATAGGTGAAAGGTCAAAGTGTGTCATGGTCACAGAGGGATAGACATGGGTTTATAAAATGCCACAGAGGGTAAGCCTCATTAACAGTCGCATGTCTGTTGAGTCAATGTCTTCAAAATGATTTGATTCTTATAATCATATATTTTGTTACTTAATGAAAAATAGCAATAATACAAAAGGTTTTCTGAAGTTAGTATAGTACACATGTAGTCATACATCTTCTAATTCATACAGCTAGAGAATGTTGCTTTTATAGGAACTTGTATTAAAAAGTATGAGACCAAAGTGGAAATCATGCATGTGTACATTAATATCAATGTAAGAATGTCCCATACGATTTATTAGTTAGCAACATTTAACTGGCATTCATGCATATTCGCTGGTTTCCATAAGCATTTATAAGTTAACAAACTGTTTAACGAACCATGATTTCCATGCATATAAGACAAGTTAACAAACTGTTTAAAGAACCATGATTTCCATGCATATAAGACAAGTTAACAAACTGTTTAAAGAACCATCATTTCCATGCATATAAGACAAGTTAACAAACTGTTTAAAGAACCATCATTTCCATGCATATAAGACAAGATAACAAACTGTTTAAAGAACCATGATTTCCATGCATATAAGACAAGATAACAAACTGTTTAAAGAACCATCATTTCCATGCATATAAGACAAGATAACAAACTGGTTAAAAAACCATCATTTCCATGCATATAAGACAAGTTAACAAACTGTTTAACGAACCATCATTTCCATGCATATAAGACAAGTTAGCAAACTGTTTAAAGAACCATGATTTCCATGCATATAAGACAAGTTAACAAACTGTTTAAAGAACCTTGATTTCCATGCATATAAGACAAGTTAACAAACTGTTTAAAGAACCATGATTTCCATGCATATAAGACAAGTTAACAAACTGTTTAAAGAACCATCATTTCCATGCATATAAGACAAGTTAACAAACTGTTTAAAGAACCATCATTTCCATGCATATAAGACAAGTTAACAAACTGTTTAAAGAACCATGATTTCCATGCATATAAGACAAGTTAACAAACTGTTTAAAGAACCATCATTTCCATGCATATAAGACAAGTTAACAAACTGTTTAAAGAACTATGATTTCCATGCATATAAGACAAGTTAACAAACTGTTTAAAGAACCATCATTTCAATGCATATAAGACAAGTTAACAAACTGTTTAAAGAACCATCATTTCCATGCATATAAGACAAGTTAACAAACTGTTTAAAGAACCATCATTTCCATGCATATAAGACAAGTTAACAAACTGTTTAAAGCACCATCATTTCAATGCATATAAGACAAGTTAACAAACTGTTTAAAGAACCATCATTTCCATGCATATAAGACAAGTTAACAAACTGTTTAAAGAACCATCATTTCCATGCATATAAGACAAGTTAACAAACTGTTTAAAGAACCATCATTTCCATGCATATAAGACAAGTTAACAAACTGTTTAAAGAACCATCATTTCCATGCATATAAGACAAGTTAACAAACTGTTTAAAGAACCATGATTTCCATGCATATAAGACAAGTTAACAAACTGTTTAAAGAACCATGATTTCCATGCATATAAGACAAGTTAACAAACTGTTTAAAGAACAATCATTTCCATGCATATAAGACTGAACAATCACTGCAGTTTTGCAAATACATTATCAAAAACTAAGGAGTTTCAGTTTAGTGTTGCCATTTGATAAATGTTATATAATCAAAATATTGTTTTAAATGTAAACATTCCTCAGAATTTATTCTTAGAATGAAACTTTAATGGTGTAAAGTTTTGAAAAACAATATACAAATATTACAATCTTGTTTAAATCTTGCTTGTCAAATCCTATGTCCTTTTTTCTTTATGGTGACTGGAGTTAATATGATGTGAAAGGCATTTGACCTCTGACATAGAGATTGGTATGGAGCGTGCAACTGCCAAAACTTTATTATTTCTGATTGTAATGTTAAACTGTTCAGATACAGATTAACTTTTATTTAAGCATGTTACATAAATCTTCTTTCTTTTTTCAAGTTTTGGCTGAAAAAATAACAATAAAATCATATTGAAAGATGGATCAAAGTGACAGTTTCATGTAAACCTCTCTTCCTTAAAAATATCGATTTTTTAGGGTTGGAAAAATTCCAAAGTATTGCACAGTTTATCCACTACTTTTAGCCACTAAAAGCTCAGTTATTCAGTATACAAGCACAGTCCTTACACCAGTCATGTTTTGCTGCGCTAATGTGCCCACTGCCTTATTTTTAAAAAGCACATCGTTGTAGTAGAGTTGCTTGAGTCCAACAATATTTGTGTTAGTGTAAAAATGTTGCTTGTTGAAAATGTAATGAAAATCAAAACCATTTGTAAACTATAAGTAAAATTGTAATTTTTCTATAGACCTAATTAAAAGAATAAAAATGTAATGATATACTATTTAATAAAACCCAACTATATCATAATATTATATAGTCTCATTCAAACATCAAGCCCATTTATGAATTTCGTTTTTGGTGACAGAGGTCACTGTAAGGCATGTAATCTCTGTGGTTGAGTTTGGTTTTTTGTTACATCACACTGACACAATTATGGCCATACTAGGTAGAACCACCAATGCACACCACAGGTCAGAGGGAAGACTCTTCCAGATGAAAGTTTCCTTAATTAGCAATAGGCGGTAGAAGCAAAATAACTTAAGCTGTTGGGATTTCTTTTAACTTCAAAATACTATTAACGAGGAAAAAACTGTTCAATGAATTTACAAAACATATCTTGTACAACTCATTCCGAAACTGAACTTTATTTAGATAATGCCAGCTTAAAAAAGCTGTGCATTTGATAAAATTGAACATTTTTTGTTATATTAGCATGATTTCTGAAATCAAAACCCTTATAATAAAAAAACAAAACACATTCTCATTGTACATGATTATTGTTTATAGTATGAAATAGTGAATTAAAAAGTAAGCCATACTATATCATTTTGAAAATCTGGTACCAATATATTCGTTATTTACAGGAGGGTAAGACACTGCTAGAATGGACTCTTGAGAGGGCTGAGGGCATGGGTCCTGCACAGATGAAGGCAGGCAACAAGACACAACTAAAGAAACAGGCAGATGCTGCCAAGAACTCATTTCGCGTCCTTTCTGACTACAGACCCACCAGTGTATGTATACCTAGCTTTTTTACTTTTCCACTCATTCTCAACAAAAGATTAGTCGCAAATACATGTATATGTATGTAGTAGATTTTAAAAGAAATTTTATTGATTCTGGTGGTCATACTTCTCTACAAATTATGCTGTTATAATTATGTATTTCAGGAGCTGATCCATGCGGTGCTCTGTGAGGATGTGAAGCTGGTGAGAAATGTTCTTGAGGAGAATCCAGGCCTGTCTGTCAATGTGCGCTTCAGGGTAGGTCACACAATATCAAACATACACCAACAGTAAACATCAAATCATTTATTAATACAGCATTTATCTGTTTATAAATTATTTTGGTAATGAACGTAAATTTATGATTCAAAAGTAAAATCAAGGGCATGTTTGTATTATGTATTAACCTGTACTTTAACTAAGATTACTGGAGTATGAAATGAGTTAATGGCATCTCATATATATTATTGCATCCAAACTGGTGATGATTCTTTTAAGAGAATTAAAGAATTAAAACTTGTCCTTGTATAAAATACATTTTGTTGAGGGTTTTTTTTATAATTTTTAAAATAACTGTTGGTTTACATGTCCGGTCAAGCTATATGTGTTACACAGCTTTGCATATGTCTACATAATGTACTAAGTATTTTGTTATTATACCAGTAGTTTAAGACAATCTTGGTTTGGAAATACAATTAGAAGCAGTTTCATCAGTTTTGTCCCTTGTTTTCAGGATCGTCTGGGAAAGACTCTGCTGAGTCATGCTATTGAATCAAACAACTTTGAAATTGTGAAACTTCTTCTAGAGAATGGAGCTCACGTGGCCCAGATAAGGGTCAGGGAGCATGAGCAGGTTGGTTATTCTTGTTTGTTTAATTTATAGTCCCAGTTTGTTACATTTTTTTGCATCTCGTTAATGTGGTCTACATGATAGTTCTACATCAAAAAGTAATCATAATTACTTAAATCATCGCCATAAACTTAATCACTTAAATGTTTGTGTTTTTATAACTTAAGTTCTGAAAAGTTTTAAATTAGAAAAAGCTCAGGTCATTGTATTATTGTATGCGTTCAGTTGTGTTAAAGCCTAGGTATGTTTGTTGTTGATAACCTATGTTCCTTTTTTACTTCATGATGTGAACACAGAAGGTTTACATACCAAGGGTTCTGACAATAAGGTTTGGTACTTGTTACTGTGCAGACAATTGTGATTTTTTGAAAAGAACATGTATTGTTATATCAGTTATGTATCAATATGTATTGACAGACGGATGTTACAGTGCCACTGTATCAGAAGGCACTGAGACGTGACCTTGACCCTAACATTGTCAAGCAACTCCAGACTATACTCCCAGACAGCCGTGAACATGAGGAGAAGGATTGTGTGAGTTTAATGTTCACCCAACAATGTGGCATTGTGATTATTTTTGAAACATAATATTATCTAAATAGAAACAGCAATGAAAAATATGACTATTGTTTTTTTTTTTTTTAAACTTTAACAAAAATTTACCGTTTGATGCTCTTTTTAGCTAAAAAAGTAATTCTTAATAATAACTGTGATAATTTTGCTGTTCATCTAAGTCACAACTGATTTATAAGGCTTTATATGATCATAAAAGATTAATTTTGAAGACCTTCAGTCCTAGACTGTTAATGTTTTAATTCTTTGCTCTATAAGCAAAACACTAGCTTTATTTGTCAAGTAGCCAATGATACTGCAGTTTCAAAGAAAGACCAATATTTTTACAGAATGGAAATACACCCCTGCTGCGAGCCATAGAGGAGAATGTAGATTCGAAGATGATTCACTGGCTGATTAAAGTCAGGGGAGGCTACTCCCTGTTAGATCGCAACTGTGAAGGGTTTACTGCAAGAGAGGTGGCACACAATAGGGGTCGAGATAGCTGTTGTCAAGGTCATCGATCGGGTCAGTGGATTGCATAAGAGTCAAGTTTGCTTCTCTTCTCCTTTTTCACAAATATCAATATATATGTCCCTGATTAGACTTTAATTATTCCTGTAATATGTTTGCCTAATCATGTCGGAATTTATTTGAAGAGTATTTTTTCTAGTTTGCCATTGTCAGGTCTTTTTTTATGCAGTTAGTTAAACAATTATGTAAATAATTATGATGAACAAAACAACCAAAAACAAATTTGACTCTTGGTCCTGATGCAGTATGCATTTTTCACAGAGGTTTTATCAATATGTGAATAATGATTAAAGACCATGTAGAAAAATATAACAAGTTTAATTGCAAAATTTGGCTACTTACCATTGCCAAGCCTGACAACATTATTTATATTTCAGTATATCATGAAGGAATTACCTCCCATTGTTCTGAGGTTGTTCCCAGTCAGCTTCTACAGTGGGGAACTTCTCAACATAGTTGATGAGGTAAGGGTTCAGAAAAATAAACACTTTGATTCTGTATCATATGACGATGGCATGTGATAATATCATGTGCCAGGTTATGTGCTACATTATTGTGTTGGGAATATGTGCAACGGGTCAAGAGACAAGATTAAGTGACAAATCATGTAATCAAGTGTTTTGAGAAGGACTTGTGCCAAGGTTATATGAAAGGTCATGTAAAAGGTTATGTGCCAAGGTCAGACATGCAATGTCAGGTGCCAATGTTATATGCAAAGTGTTTGCAACATAGTGTGTGGCACATAGTAATAGTCATTAGACATGGCATGTGACCTTATGACCAAGGTCGTGATACTAAGCCATGTGCCAGTATGGTGTATATATTCTCTTTGACATCTTTTTTGGAAACTTGGGTGTGCTATGTATTCAACAGATAACAACACATGTGTTTAAATATCACTCTGAGTCTCAAGCTTTTCAATTTCTTAAAGCCACAACATAACAGGTTGTGTTCTTCATGTAGTTTATTATTGAAGAAGTTCTCTATTCTCATGTTGTATTGTGCTATAGTTTTATTATATACATGTCTTAAATGCTTTAGTTTCCTTTCGAGTATATAGTTTCTCTGCAACAGATAATTTTTTTAAATATTCTTTTTTTTTAATGTATGCTTTCTATGTAAACAATATTTTTCAATCTTTATGCAACTGTTTGCTTCATTAAAAAATTATCAATAGCAACTTAATCATTTTTTCTATATTTCATGTAGAATAGTTTGTATACACTGTACATATACACATTTAACCTACTTCAACAGGAATCAGAAAAGAAAGAGGTAATTAAGTGATAAGCCGGATGTTCGTAGTAACTGTGATGTTATCTAACATATCTACTACATGTAGTTGTGGTGCTTTTTATAACCTTTACATGAGCTTTGTTTTGCAATGATGTGCCAAAAATTCTCATCCCAAATTTTTTTCTTCTAGAAGTTAGGAAAATAATATTGCCATTGCTTTGTGTGTATGGGTGGGTGGGGGAGTGGTAAATTGGTCAGTTTAATTAAAAAGGGGAAAAAATGTATTGTTAATAGCATTTTAAACAAATTGGTCACAGTTGGTCAGATTTGACAACCAGATTCCATGTATACATTATGTCCTTCATGGTTGTGTTGTCTTTGGTTAGGAGATGTTGTGATTCTATGTAAATCTTCATGGGCCATTTTTTTGCAAAATAACCTAGTACTGGTATATCTTCAAACTAAACATAGTAATATATACACTAGTCAAAATTTCCAAGTGCACACTTTGTATTTTACGGAATACCTGATAAAAACTGACAATGAAATACTTGAAAATTATTGAAAATATTTTTGAAATATGTCCCAGGTAGTTCAGGTAGGTACTCGAGTAAAATAAGACAATACTTTTTTAAGAAAAGATCAAATTATTTCATAGGTGTTTAAAACAAAATTCACATTTCTAATAATGGGTGTGTCCTCCTCTGGCACGAATGACAAAAGTGTGCACTTAAAATGTTGACGAGTGTATTGTATGCAACGGTCAGCCATAAATGATATGCTCATCAGCTTGATAGTAATGTAATAATTTAGGGTTAAGTATAAAATGCAGATCATTTAGTTCTCTGTGTTATGAACATGAGCATAACTGTGTTGAAGGTACTTGAACTTGAAATTTCAACTGGCAAAGACTGGACAGTCATCCTAGTGCATCTATAGTAGAATAAAATTTGATGAAATACTTTTGACAACTGTTTTTTTTTTAAGTCTCAACTAACTTTTTTCTTCAAGCGCCATTTTTGCATGGCATAGCTCATTATTATATACTCAGAATTACTTTGATTGTAGAAGAATGCTTAACAATTAGGCTGATGACTTTAGAGTAGAAATAATGACTTAATTAGACAAGATGAATTTACAGCTCTTGTATGACACATGCTGTCTATGAAGGTATAAATATACAGAAAAGAAGAATTACTCCTTGCATTATGAATGTTTTGTTCACAAATTGGAAAATTACCTTTTTCTATTAGTTTAATATTTTAATATAATACCATGACACCAAAATATTATCGGTAAAAAATACTCCTTTTGTATTGTTCTATCAAAAATTATTTACACTAAGGAAATGGGTTTTCTTGATTCCATTAGAAATGATCCATTTATAATATATGAGGAGACATGCAAGTTACATAACAATGTGAGCTTCATAGCAGCAAGTATTCTTATAGAATGTTAAGTTGAATTTTTAGTTATTAAAGAACAATGCTTATATACAACATGTGAAGTGTAACAATTTAACATTTAGTGTAGTGTAGCCTATCTTTAGGATGTTTTGCTTTAACTAAAAACTAAGCATTAAGTGTCAGTTTGTGTATACCACATAGGTTGACAGCTGCACAGTGAAACAACAATCTGTATCTAACCTGTATCTTATAAAGCTGATAGACCCACATTTTATCTGAGCTGGAAGTGAATGAACCTATCTTCCTTTTTTCAGTACAATATTTAACCAACTAATAAACTACTTTTTATTTGTACTGCATCTAATTAACAAGTAACTTAGAGTTTGGCATCGTATGTAGATAGTTTCCACATCAGTGAAAATCCCTTATCTTGGCAGCCATCTTTGATGGTAACTTCAAGGAATTTTCATATGAATTGTATAGAAGGGTAAATTTTATTTTCTTGTAATGTCTTCATTTGTGGTCCGAAAATTAAAAGCTATACACCATTGGAAAGCTCTTGAAATTCATATTTTTAGAATACAATATTTTAACAATTAATAAATGCACACAGAATAAATACACAGAAATAAATAAAACAATTGGCTCATACTTGAATGAACAGTGTATCATTTGCGGTTGTATTTCTTTAACATATTAAACTATCAAAATATAGTTTTGATATTTAAAATACTTTATAAAAGCTGTTAAAGCTTCAGTCATAGTAGACTAACTTTTTCAACAAAAATATCACTTTTTCATTTGTATGACTGGTTTTAATCAAAGTTTCATAAAATATTTCATAATAAAAACAGAATTAGACCAATTTATGAGTTAAAGAATGTTTAAATGTTAACACTTAGTCTGGTCAGTATGTATTGATAAGAGTTTGGCAAATAGTGTAGATCCAGATCTGCCAGCTTCCTGACATCTCCCTGACAGGATCAGAATCTGCATCAATTGTTGCAGGGTCTTCATCAAAATGTCTTGCTACCTATGTCGGAAGCTGTAAGGAAATAACAAAAAAAAAGTTTTGTGCTTTCAACAAATTGTAGGATGATAAGGTTTAAGGGTTAAAGGTGGTCACCAACAGTTTGCCTATCTTATATACATGTAACAATATCTTGCAACAGTTTTGGGGAATTCAGCATAATTTCTGCATAAACTCCAGCTAAAGTCTAAGTAAAGATAATTGGAACATTATCTACACTGTTAGACAAAACAAATCACAAACAAAGAAGACTTTTAAAGTTTATTCCTTCTCAATCTATAATTAAGCATGCTAAGGATCACTGCTGAAACTAGATATTGATGTCAGATTAGATACCTGGATGATCTCTGCAGCTTGACTCAGATAGAAAATAACTGTTAGCAAATACAAGTGGGGATTTATGCTTCACAGTTCACACAGATCTAAAGCTTTAATGAACAACATTTTACAGAACCTTTTTGTTTATTTAAGAAAATATTTTTTGGTCCGAACTGTCGGATACCACCTGGGGCTCTGGTTAGAACATTAGAGAACATTAGAGCATTTTAGTTGATTTATACAAACTCATTGATGGTTTTCTAGGAAATTTTCATTGTCAACATTGCTAAAGCTAAATAAATTGCAATTTAAACATTGTTAATTAATTTTTCTTTATTTAGGATACAACACTTAATATAAAGATAATTTATTATCCGAAAATAAATAGTATTTACCTCCCAACTTGTTTTACTGTATTTTTCAGAAACTCTTGCACAGGTACATTATGTAAATTTCAAATATAAATGTTACTCAATACCTGTTGCATTGCTTTGTATTCATTTTTTCTTAGTAATTTTGCAGTAGAAAGTTAGCTTTTTATAATATTTGTAGCCAGCAAATTTAACGTTTTTTTAAAAAAAAAGACCTTTAGCTTAATTAATTGTTATTATATATTACCCTTTTTTCAGGCTGGTGACACACTTGAGAAGAAATTAGCTAAGACTGCAGAGGAGCACCACATGAAAACATGGATAGATGTCACTCAAACACAGGTGGGTAGGGCATTGGTGGTGAACATAATTTGATTGGTCAGTCACTCTCACAATCATTATCTTCAGCTGTGTAACATAATCATCATCAATATCATCTTACTTCTTATCATCATAATCATCATTATACCCTTCCTTTGACAAGGGAGCAGGATGGCCCTGCAAGTTTGTGTCATTATGCAACAAAACTAATTGATTAATAGATAGATTCATTAAATAATACAATTTGTTGCATAATGTAAATGCCCATTTTGTTGCATAATGTAAATGCCCATATTGCATGCTGGCTGGCTTATACATGTACATAAAAAATTGTTATCATGTATTCACAAAAATGATAATACAGGAAATAATAAACACTTACAGAATATGAAACATTGTTTGCTCTAACAATTTCAGAATCAGGCCATAAGCCTGTTCATGGCCGCAGCTCATGGGGATGTAGAGAAAATCAAACATCTAAATGATGCTAATTATCAAGACAAGGTATGATTAATTCAGCTCTCTCTATACATAGCTTTGTAGTGACAGTTTTCCATTGTTTAACACTTTGCAACCTCTATGCAGATTAATTAAGAAGGCTCCAGAATTTAACTTTATATATGATAAAGTGTTCATTTGAAAACATTTTGTTTTACAATACAGATACTACAATGTAAACATATAATTCTTCACTAAAGAACTGCCTTTGCATTGTTGATACCGATATTAAAAATTCTTAAGATTTTTTAATGTTTGATAGGAAATGTGTTTCCCCTTTAAAAAATACTTTTTGAAGATACAATAAAAATGTTTGTCATGTGGCCTATCGAGACGCTTTTTTCATAGAATAAAGGAAAAGCAAAAAGTCTGAAATATGATCATTAAAAATAATCAAAATGTGTCATTTAGTTCTAAAGGGTAGTCAGTGTTCTTAAAAGTATCTTCATTGTGATATTGTGTGTGATATTTGTTCCAGAATGGATACACTGCCCTCATTAGAGCCATTGTATTCAACCAGCTGGAGGCAGCCCAGGCACTCTGTTTGACCAGACCTCAGTACAAACGCATTGCTGACAATGTAAGCGAGTCTTGATATTTTTTATAGCATATGAAGTATCAGGCTTATATTTGTGCCACTCTCATGTAGATTAAATTACATTTTTTTCCATAGTTAACAGAAATATAACAAAAAGAGAACGGATATTAATGCATTAAAATTTTTGATAAAAATAAACTAGCAATTAGTTGCATTCCACCATTGACTTTGAAAAACAGATTAATAAAATTTAAAAAAAAATCGAGTCTGCTATTTAACATTTACAATTAACAATTGCCAGAGCCACCTTAATGGCTGTTAAGTAAGACAACAATCAGGATGGATATCATTTCTGCATTTCAGTGTAATCGGTATCCTCTTCATTATGCATATGCCCTGCCAAAAGAGCAGGGGCGTGCATTTATTCGACTGATTCTGGAAACAGATGCCAAGGAGATCGAGAATCGTGTAGACAAGGATGGTCGAGTTGCTGCCGTGTATGGAGATATCCGGAACAACACAGAGATACGACAGATGCTGTACAATGCTCGCACACTAGATGCATATGGCAAGGTAGTCTTATAGATTTCAGCTTTCCTCTTAAACCTCACCTGAAAAATCTCTCATAGATTTCAGCTTTCCTCTTAAACCTCGCTTGAAAAATCTCTCATCATTAAGTGTAAAGAATAACCAAATGTTAATGAAAGAAGTCAATGTAACAGGGCATTTGATAACCTATTGTCCGTAAGCTATAGCCTTCCTCTTTCATGTCAACCTATTGGTCCACAGCTCCTCAAGCCTGGGTTGGAGTTCCTGTGTAATTGACATGTCTTGAGGATGTCTAACATGACCTGCAATGTGTGTCTTTTTATAATCAATGCTGATAAATGTGAATACTATATAATCCTCACAATGGATTTGAATAATTGTTGGGGTTTGGCATGTTGTTTTTCTCTTACAAATTACTGAGATAATTTCGTAATAATATGTAGTCATATAGACTATTTAGGTTTGACTTCTATTCCTGAAAATGTGGTTATTTGCTTTTTTTTCTATCCATCTTTAGAGAGGACCGCCACTTGGACCTTGGCCTAAAGATGCCGAGAAAGTCCCTGCAGTCACTGAGGAATGAGACATACTGATCGGATCTATGTTTAATCTGTCAAACATACACTCTTGGCTGTCCATTAATATGACAATATAATCAAACTTTTAGATTCAGTTTTTATTCTTTTTTGTTGTTGAAAATTAATCTCTAACAAATATGATAGATACAGTAAGGCTCATCTGTTTTACCATGAAAAAATTGACCGTCATGGCTGATATGGTCTGGTAACGATTGATTCTGACAGAAGGGCGCACATTATGGTGTCTAAAGATAATTGTAAAGAATGTTTACAATAAGAAGACTGCCTCACAAAGTGATGTGTAATAAAAACATTATATATAATAACCTACTTTCAGTGTGGATCATTCTGGTAAGTCATTGTTAACCAAGAAATGGTTTATAAATTATGAAACTGTGTTTTGTTTCATGATCCCATGTGTATTGTAACTCGTTACTTGCTGGAAGCACAATTCATCCTATTATCATAAAACATGTCTAACCCTACAGATGCTTCCAACAAGTAAATGGGTAAATGTGGTATAAGTTATTATATCTTGTATATTATTGGTATAGTTTATTTCAGCATTAAAATTTAGTCTGAAATGATGTGAAAAAAATGAGAAATGAAAAGAGAGATTTAAGCATTAAAACATATATGTACATGCACAGTGCATATCTGTATACAAATATGTGATAATATCATTTACTAGTATTACATTTATGTTGTCTTAATTTATGTGTGGAATATTTTGGGGTATTTTTATGCATTAAAAATGCAAACTGTGATTATGAACATTGACTGTGATTTCAGAAAAGGTTCTGTACAACTTACATACATACTGATCCTAAATAATCGCTTGACTTATATTACTTATGTTGTAAAGTTGTATTGTTTGTATTTTTATATATTTTTATAATGACTGATATGTAATGTTGAACTAAGGGTGTAAATGCTTTTAAATATTGTGCATTTTAATAAAGGCTTTGTTCAACCATTTGTGTTGTGTGTTTTAATCACAATTCAATGGTGGAATCTAAAAAAGAACCTTTGATTTTTTTTCCTAACTAAAATGTAAGATATTTTGTAAATATTGAAAGCTTTTAATACATAAAAGCAAAATTCTGAAATGCCCTTAATAAAACCTTTTTACATAAAAAATTCCTTCCATGAAAAGGAGTTTTTAAAATTGCTTTTTGTGTGTTATTATCATTTTAAGGTTATAAAAAATAACAAAACATAGCAAAAGAAACAAGATTTTATTTCCCTACTTATTTCACATTTGTATAGACTTACTGGCACATTGTCATGCAAAGAAAATAACATTCACTCATGTTTTCAAGATGAAAACAAAGAAGATTAAAAAAAAGGATCAAATCAACTGATCACATCAACACCAGCACAATCACCAAAGCTTGATTAATAACCACCATTTGTCTAGTTAGTAACCAGCATGAAATTTTTTTTGCATCTTCTAAAAACTGTTTTCATTAGAAGCATATAAGACTGACTTCACCTTAAAAAAAGACCACTGAACAGTGCTGTTGGTAAAATGGTTTTAAAAATTATCTTTTATCTTCAATGTTACTGTTATCTTCCCTTTGTTGAGCTAATTCTTGACCAGAGCAAGAGGCAGCATTTGATCTATAACATCTCAGAGACAGTAACTTATCTCAGAAAATCAGATTTAAGAAACAAAATAATCATTATCCGACAGGTTTAAGCACTTAACTTTTTGAACTGAGACACATATACAACTGATTTTTCATAATAACCAAACTTATTAACGGTAAATATGGTACTAAAAAAATAATCTCCCAACAAATGTGAATAGTCGCTCCTTTTTATTGGGATTTTTTTAAGACAAAAACAGTAAGATGTAAAGATATATTGAACTGCTAGGTTCAGTCATCATGAAATAAAGGCATGAAACATTAACACAACTAATAATCCTTAAGTTGTCTAGATTCACTTATTAAAGTCCCATGGTATTCTGTAAATAGTTACTAATCAAAACTCACTATATTTCTTAATCAAGTGACCTCAATAATTAACAACTGCCGTATAACTTAGGACAGCTTTCAAATTAGGTATAGCAAATTATTAAAAATATTTTGAAAAATATATTCTTATACTTCTTTTTATGTTTTAAACAATCATATATTTAGAAGAAAATGCAGCCAATCATTTTAAACAATTCAAATCAATACTTAAATTCTGTAGATAGTTTTAACATAATTAAGTTAAAATAAGTAATATAAAGTCTGGATGAGAAAAAATTGTGAAAAATGCACTGAAAAGTAAAAGCTTTGTTATGACAGATACATAATATGTATAGTTAACTTTTTGATTGAAGTGTAATGAGATTAACTAAATATATATACAGATGCATGCATTTGCTTTGGAGATATATCGCAGCGACCAATTATGATCATTAAAGCGACATCCAGCTATTTTGGTGGAGGAAGACCCCAGACAAATGTCTGGGTAGAACCCCCGGTGCACTGCAGGTCAGCTGGAAGATCTTCCCATATTAAGTCCTTCATAGTGAACAGGACTTGACCCCATGCGGTGAGAGGCTAAGCAGTCAGAGGAGTTACAAATCGGAGACTCTACCACTACGCCACGGGCGCCCCATATTTACATACAAATGTCACAGAAAATAACAGGTCATGTATGATGTACATGAGAACATGCTTTTGATTCTTTTAACTATAAGCCTGATTCAGACAAATAAATCTGATTGCAGCAAATAACATAGATATAGCATTAACATACGATGGCACTAATTCTATATTGCTATATATTATTACATAGACATGAAGGCATTAATATTTCAGTTGGAAATAACAAAGAATTAAACATCAATTTTTTAAAAAAAATTGCAACAGGTTAAGTGTTTAAATGGTCCCATTATAAGACATGTTCCCAAGTGCCAAAAATTAAACTCATTCATTATAAAATATCAAATTAGACACAATGCTGAATAAGCATGGTCCAGCAGAAGACATGCATATGACCCCGACCCCTTCCCCGAGACCAGTGCCGACTGAGGCTGTGTTCAGCCAGGTGGATTACTCTCACAGCTACCATTCAACCAATCCAGTGTGCCAGCCAGAGGAGGCTGTGAAGTGGACACATTTCAATTTTCAATGTGATTATTAATATTTGCTATTGATGTATTGATACATATTATTTACCTTAAAACATCTTAATGTCGCATTTAGCATTTATTTTACAATGAAACGCAGCAGATCCATAAATTAACATTGCTTGTAATTGTGTGTCTTCTGATAATATTAACAAGATAATATTATGAAGCAAATTATTAACAAAGAAACTGATTTTAAGAAGTCATTCATATGTTTTTTATGAAAGCTATGGGTTAAGCTATATAGTATTATAGTGAATAAAAATAATAAGTTCACAATGCTTAACAACAAAAACAATAACATTAAAACTTATAATAAATAATATGATGCATAATAAAATGAACATGTTAACTTTTATCACAGATAGATGAGAAAAATATGAACATTATACAGATCTCAATTAGATTTGTGAAGAAAAAGTTGAATCAACTATAATATATTATTATGGCAGAAAACCCAAAAAGACAACTCAAACTGCATTTGTGATTTCTTACTCTTCGACATGGAGATAAACAACTGAAAAACAACCAACTAAACTGGTAGCCATAACTGCCTTTTTGTTTGAAGAACTTAAACAGGATCTTAATTAAAGCTTTAGAAATAAGTTAACATACAACAATCTAAATATAACATGTATTATACCAAACATACCAAACTTACACTATTATGACACAAATTCAAGAAATATTGCACTGAAGAAACAAAAATGAGACCCCTTCCTGAACAATTGAGAGTAACTTAGGCCAGCATACATTTATAATGGTCAGTTGTACAACATATACAGGTATACTTTACATTTTGGAGTCATAACTGAATTTAATTACCCAAGTCATAGAGAGACACATGAAACCATACTGTAACAGTGATCAATCAATACATTTCTGACTTCATACGTATAACATTGTCTTAATAATTATAAAGGTCAACAATAAAATGTTTTAACCATGTAATAAAATAACTAAAGTTTCTAAAATGAAGTGTCAAATAGCAATAAAACCAAATTGGGAATTTTAAATAATTATATTCAGCTTATGTATGCATCAAAAAACACTAATTTTAAACATAGGATAGGGTAGGGTTGATTTTTCTTATGAATACATGGAGTACAACAGAAAGATCATATTAAATCAAGAACAATGTTCACCATACACTTGAAAAAATATAGGAATATTTTTGAGAAAAAAGAAAATTTAGCACAAAATTACTCTTATCACAGATTTATCATTTGTACATAAATCAAAAGAGATTATCTTCTTTTCAGCTTTAACAACAAACATATCCCTAGTAACAATGACTTGCATTTATGGATCTGCATATATCACACGATTTGAACGAGTCTTATTCCTGTTCAACTGTAAGTGTGGCAAAACCGCTGAAGGATTTTCTAATGTTGCTAAAAGAAATTCATCTAAAGTTCTCTCAGCACACTCTGCAATAAATCGTATAAATGATCGCAGATCACCTTGATTACCATCTTCCAGAGTCTCGTAGTATCTTGCACGATCTTCCACTCTAATAGTGACAGGTGGAAAACCCACTTGCATCAGAATAAGATTCATCAATAGTCTAGAAGTTCTCCCATTTCCATCATAAAATGGATGAATGACAACAAGTTTATAATGTGCAATGGCAGCATACTCTAAAGGATGAAGAGCCAGAGCTTCCTCAGAATTTAACCACTCAACAAAATCCTCCATCAAAGCATGAACCTCATCTGGAGGTGGGGGTATAAAGTCTGCAACAAACACCTGAGTAGTCCTGAATCTCCCTCCTTCGATTGGATCTACAAATCCAAGCACGCGTTTATGAATGTCTAGAATATCCTGCATTTTCAATCGTCCCACTCGACCAAGCAGAGTGTTATTAACAAAACTTAAAGCTGAATCTAAACCTAGCACTTCCTGTTGCTCTATAAGAGACTTCCCTCCAATGGCAATCCCAGTTTCAACAATTGATCTTGTCTGTGCAAGAGAGAGCGTATTTCCTTCAATTGCGTTTGTGTGGTAAATGTGATTAAAATATGCTTCTTTTTTCTGTCTTCTTAAGCCTGGATGATTGCTGGGAATCTTGTAGAGGATGTCAAGCTTTTTATCAATGGCATTATACATTCGCTGATCGATCTCCTCAACCAGAGGAAGGATCCGATTCCTGTTAGCCAAGGCTTTTGTATGATCAGGACACACAAGAAGAGCTTTACTGTATAATTTTTCAGCTTTAACTACATCCTTCTCATGATGTTCAAGGAATTCCCCATATGAAGTCAATATGTCTACATGTAAAGGATCTAGATTCAGGGCATGCAGAAACAGTTTTATGGCTTTCTCATGCTTTCCTTGCGCTTCCATATCCAAGGCCAGATTCATGGCAGCTACTGCTTCTTTCTTCACATCTGAAATAAAAAGTGTTGTCATTTTTTTTATTTGGTACATTTAGACCGCTTTATAACAAAAATGTTTCAACTAAATGTGTCAGAGCATACAATATTTGAACACATATACTGAGATAGACAAAAACATATATCTCTATGCTTATTTCACAAAATAATCTAGTGGTAGAGTTGGACTTGTGGTTCTGGAGGTCGTGGGCTCAAACCCTGGCCAGGTCAAACCAAAGACTTTAAAGTTGGTAGTAGTGGCTTCACTCGAATCGAATTGAATCTACGTCACCAAGTGAAGTCTAGCATGACAGCTCACAATATATCCTGCAATGCAATGTCCTTGTGTACATGTCACCGATCAATAATTTTATGGAGAAATATAATCGGCAGCTGCTTTTAAAAAGACATCGTTCACTCCCTCACTGTCAAACTGTGCTGATTGATATCACCTTGACAACAGCTTATCTCAGACTTGGTCAACTTGACCAGTGTAATGAGGCAAGTCTACACAGAAACACCAAGTAAAGTAAAGCTGTCAGGTTATTGCATAACTGCTTAACATGTTTATGTGGTATGTTTCCACCCCAAAACAATGTGAAAACTGTTTGCCAGGTCACTAGATCCTGTCTATAAGACAAGCTCCGCACTTTGAACACGAAATTTTGAGGAACAATCCCACATCTTATAAGTGATAAACTATGGTACACCAAACTGGTTTACACATTAAACAGACTATTGACTTAACACATTCACTGTTTAAATGGGTAGTGAAATACCTAGGTGCAAAACATCTGCGGTGCATAACATAAGGGGTTGGTAAACAGAAGCCTTGAGAAGGTAGCGAAACATATGTAAATCACAAACAACACTGACAAGATATTATTCAAACAGCCCATATTGTATAACATATACTTAACATTGTAGTTAAAACCACTTACCTGGGTGAACTGGTAACGTTTGCTGCCTCTGTCGTTTAATTAAAGATGTACCAAAATGTGAAGGATCTTTTGATGATGAAACCAAAAGTGTCCTCCCGTTGTACAATGGATACAGCAGTACTGTTATATATGTGAACAGGTAAGCCGCTGTCAGTCCAGAAAACAGCAGGATTATTAAAATGTGAAAATACGACATTCTGTAACCCATTATCTTACGAAGATGTGGGTCAGTGCGGTCAAAAAGTGTGATGACGGATGGCATAATTCCTTTACACCTCAACATGGTTGTCATTTCTAACCGGAAGATGGTTTGTCAACGTCTGATTGGTCTATTTGCGAAATATTCGGAAGGTTCTGAGTTTATCAACTAATAAAGATGGCTGCGCCCATGATGTAAACAACGTGCGTAGATTTTACAGAAATCATCCAACAAAATGGCTTTATTTGAAGTCCGAAGGTAATTTAGAAACGTACTTAGGGATAAATTGTTTTGATTAGATTTTTTATTTATGATGGTATTTGAAATTTTTGTCTCCCTAAGTAACTGTTTGTAAAAAATATGATTTATAAAGTCTAAAAGTCGATTTAATGGGTGCTGGTCTTAATGTACCATTACCGTAATGTACCAGGACTTAATGTACCATTTTTGGATCGAATGTACCATCTATAGTTTATATAGGGATTATGGTAGGCCTATTGTTCAGTGTGGAGGACCCCATTGAGGGGTGATAATTAGGTGTGAAAATCTCCCTGGGGCATTCTGTTGTGTATTTGTCAATTGATAAACCTGTTCTTTAATATGACAGGCTAGTTTTTAACCATTTATAAATCTGTTTGAAGAATAAACAACAAGTCTTGTATGGGTTTTTAACAATTGTTCCATGTGATTAAGAAATTATAAGATTGTTTTGCTTAAATAAAGAATTTGACAATAAACTTTAATAATAAAAATAATTAAAAACAATACAACACATCATCATTTAAATATATATATCCTGATATCAGTAAATGTCACACAGTCAATGTCACTGGTCACTCATCATCCGGGCGGTCATCGGCGAGGGGCAGAGGACCGGTTCCAGTGAGGTAGCTGGCCTCACGGAGAAGCCTTGAAGTGGAGAAGCCTTTGATCCATTTCATATGACCATATTAATTACCACTATAAATCGTCTTCAAAAGCATATTTTCACATCTTTAATACTTAAATCATGACCATTTGAAACTTTAGATACCCTTAGATACACAATTGTGCTAAAACATTCACAGTTTAAATTAATGTGTGAATAACTAAAAAAACAAACAATCACAATGATTGTTTAAACACATCACTTGGCACATCACTTGGAGATGTATGGGACAATAATCTAATACATTCTAATCTTAATTTAATTAAATACAAAACACATTTGTGACTGGATTAAATTACGAAAATATAGGTTTATAACCACTTACTTTACAGAACAAACACAGGTATTTATGCATTTTATTTAAATTAAAATTTCAATACATAGACATTTAAATATCATATACACAAATTTACAACATGTTTTAACTTTATTTGAACTAAAAACAATATATATAAACGTTAACAATAATTCCCTATATATTCTATATATGGTACATTTGATCCCAAAATGGTACATTAAGTCTTGGTACATTACGGTAATGGTACATTACGTCCGACAACCCGATTTAATAGGTTCTTTTCAAAACACTCTTAAATTGGATAAATACATTTATACATTTATAAAAGCAAATCAACCTCCGACTGTTCTTGGAAGAAATATTGTAAAAATAACTTTTAATCCTTAAGACAATGCATAGAGGGCCATGGTGAGGCCTAAATTGGAGTTTGCTTCACGTGTATGGGGATGCCAGAGGCAGAGGCCAAATACTGAAATATAGTTGATAGACCAGATGAAGTCCAAAGAGGGTGACACTGTCTGTCATCAAAATACTAGCTGTCACATATTAACTACTTTGATTGTCGAATTACCCTCATTCCGGACCATCTGCATTCAGGACCATCATTTCGGACCATCATTCCGGACCATGCAATAATCATCCGGGACCTCTTTGGTCATATTTCCGGACCATATAATAATACTAGTATAATCATTCCGGACCATATTTATTTTATTAATGAAATATGTATCATGAACTTAGGAAAGACGTATTGACAGATCTAAGATTAAACACGTATTTTACCTTGGTCGCTGCAAAACCCTCGTTTAATTTTTTTTTGGCGTAAAATTCTTAAAAACTTGAGGTTTAAAACACCTGTCCTTAATAAAATCTATTGTTTGTTTTAGCGATTAGGTCAGTTTATAATTGTGTATATTATTTTGGACAAAATGTTTTGTTTATTTTGATATGGAAATGGCATCCAAAAATCGTGTCCATAAATCTAATAACACCTCAATATTAAAAAAAAAAACAGGCGTATTGGCGGCACACTTTTATCAGTAACATTCGACTGTTGTTCACACCTCTTTTTATTTCTGTTGGTTACTGATCAATGAAGAGTCAGCTGGATGCGTGAGCCGTGCTGTATGGACCAGTGTAAGAGTGATTTACTGACTTGTGTGAGTTTTTCCACGTGTCTTTGCTTGTTCAATGGGCTTGTTAAATGTCCTTGATTAGTTGTACGTGTGTCTTGTATATATACAAGCTACCCATTTACTTTTTTTTGTTATGTGTATTTATTTTGTGTTGTATTTGACTGGGATCACCATAATGTTTCTGAAATGTAGTACATTTTGTAACGTTGCTATGTAATTGATATACATGTAAGAACGTACTATTGTTTGAATGAAATATGTTAATAAAATATATAACATATTGTCAATGTTTTTTTTCTCACTTGTGGACCCAAATCTTTTTTTAAATTTTAAAACTATTCTCTTAAAAAGTATAACCCTTTGAATATTCAGGCATCTCAACATTACACATGAGGTGAGAATTGACACATAAAATACTGACACAATAGTAATAAAAAGAGGAGTTAACAACCGCAGAGTGTAACTGAAAAAAGTGTGCCGCCAATACGCCTGTGTTTATTTTGCATAATGTGTTCTTAGATTTATGGACATGATTATTGGATGTCATTTCCCATGTCAAAATAAACAAAACATTTTGTAAGCCTAGACATTATGTCCAAATCAATATACATATATAATTATAAACTGACCTGATTGCTAAAACAAACGTGTTTTAAACCTCAAGTTTGAAGAATTTTTATGCCAATAAAAGAGGGTTTTACATGGATCTAGGAAATCTAAGTTGGATCTTACATCATCTAGACTTCTTTTCTAAGTTCTGATTGTTATTTCATAAATCAAATAAATATGGTTTGGAATGATTATTATATGGTCTGGTATGATGATCAAAGTGGTCCGGGATGATTTTAACATGGTCCTGAATGATGGTCCGGAATGCAGATGGTCCGGAATGAGGATACACCTGATTGGTCAAGCCCAGAAGTTTGGAGAACCAGAGCCCATCATATATTGTTAAATTGTCCATCATCCTGTTGCAATCTATCCTAACTACTTACTACCTCGTATTGTCCATCAAACTATACACAGCTTGACAAGACATCTTCTAAAGACATAAAGCTTCCTTTTATCCTAAAACAATCGCATAGTGGGACTTACTGCCTGCTGCAGACTGTCAAGCCCATTAAAGTTGAAGCCTTGTAATTAAAGGCTGTAGTCACTGTGTCAGTCATAATGTCCTTCGTTGCTGTACTCTGTATTTGATCACTTGGTATTCAGGTGTCATTAAATACTATATTTATATACACATATAGTGTTTGACTCAGCACCTACATATTATCCTAAACATAGAGATAGAGCATAGAATATGCAAAGAAGAAGAAATAAAATATATTTCCATGACTGGTCCACTCTGTCAATGACACTGTCAGCCAGTGGCAGGATAATGTGACTAAGTATGGTAACATAGTGTTGGTTGCAGAATTCTGTCACAAGGAAAGCAGCATCCTGCTTGCTTCTTGAGAACATTGCTAGAATTTGAAATTGTACCTATAAAGCTTTATCGGTGAATGTCAGATAGCTATAGATCTGCTGGCCTTCTGCTGCCAATTTGATGGATGCTAAAAACTGAGTACTCATCATACACATTGTAACCCTCAAAGCCCTTTTTGTGTTACCTTATGCTCCTGTGAACAGTTTTTAGCTCACCTGAGCACAACGTGCTCAACAGGAGCTTTTGTGATACCGTTTCGTTCATCGTCAACATTTTAGCTTGTGAACACACTACAGGCCACAGTTTTTATCCAGTCTTCATCAAACTTGGTCAGAATGTTGTCTGTGTAAAATCTTGGATGAATTTATTAATGGGTCATGTGGGATCAAAAAGTAGGTCACTAGGTCAAATTTTAGAAAAAGCTTGTGAACACTACTAGAGGCCCCATTTATAGCCTAATCTTCACCTAAACTTGATCAGAATGTTTGCCTGCATGAAATCTTAAATGAGTTTAACACTGGGTCATCACTATGCTGCAAATAAGCTTATCTCTCGACATGGTTATTTAGGTAACAGCAAAATTACTATCCTGAGAAAAGGTTTCCCATGTCAGTAACTAAGTGGCACATTGATCTATAGACAATTCAAGCACAACTAAGAAGTAACAATGTACCGGTACATGTAATTCACATAAGATGTTTTAAATGGTATTTTATTTCAACGAGAACTCAGATTTTATAACCAACTTTTTTTTCTTTGTGTTAAAACATGTTAACAAGGTATCTTTGTTCAGACCTCTTTAACTTATAGAAAATAAGAATGAAGTTATTTTTATTTGAAGGTTGAGAATAAAAGTATTTGAAAACATTAAGCAGAAATATCACTCTTTTGTGCAACATGCCATGAAGCCTTTAAAACTTGTTTAAATTTTGTTCTTCAGTATTGATTCTTTGACCTTAAATCTGGGCTGTTCATTTAAGGCTTATATAAAATAGACTTTATATAATCTTTTTTAACTATACTTTAACTTTCTATATTCTATATGACAGATACCTTGGAGAGGATGAAGAAGAACAGGAGCAACCAGGGTTGAAACCTTCTGACATTTTAAAGAAACTTCAAGATGAAGCAAAAGCTCGGAGAAAGTCTTCATCAAAGGATGAAACAGCGATTAAAAACATCGAAAAAACAATTAGTGATGACACAAAAAATGACAATGACAAAGCAACCCCTGATACTAAAATCAGCAAAAAGAATAAGAGAAAGCATGAAACAGCAGACATTGGTGCAACTTTTTCTGATCATTTCAACTGATAGAGCAACCCCCAAAAAGAAGCAAAAGCAAAGCAAAGATCTTGGAAATGAAAGTGTGCTTAGTTCACCACAAAAAGGAAAAGAAAAAAAGTTAGACAAAGTGAAGACAAGGTGAAGATAAAGTTGTAACTGATACAGAGGTTGCAAGTAAAAGAAAAAAGAAAAGAAGTAAGTCACATAATTATGAACTTGTTGACAATAAGGAGGGGACAATAACAGGGTTCAGTTAGTATCTGAATCTGAGAAGAGAAGAGACAGACAAAGATCCTGATACATCTGATCAAGACCAAGCAGATAACATGGAGGAGGAAGAGGAAGAAGGAGAAGGTGGGGATGGTCACAAATCATCACAAAAGATAAGAGAAGTTGGTGGCTTTACTGTGATAGGAGATGTACGACCAGCAAAAGCTGAAAAGGTAAAATATATCTTACAATTGTTACAAATATTTGTATTGTTGCAATTAATAGAGTAATTTAAAATGTTCAAAGGCAGTATCAGTGCGGTTTTTCCCATTAAATTGTTGATGGTACAAACACAGATATTACATGTACATGTAAAAACACAGTACTGACTACATAGGATGGTCTTTATTTAATGTATAGAATCATCAAAACGTTGCTGGACATGGTTAGTTGTAAAATTGTATAAGATTTGACTTTCATGTTACTCCTAAACAACAGATTGAAGATGTCAATTCTAGTTTGTCTGATTTGCAACTTTTTATTGAATATATCTTGCCCTATGCATTAATGTTAATGAGATATAAAACATACTCATACATTGATAAAACATTTTCAGGTAAAACGAGTGTTGCCAGAATGGTTGTCCAAGCCAAGTGTAGTGTCCGGGGACCTGAAATCTAGTCTAATGCCAGTAGAGGAAATGGTTGGTCTTGATAAAGACTTGAAGAAAAAGTTGATAGATAACAATATCTGCTCTTTCTTTCCAGGTACATGTTTACAATTTATAAGTTTCATTCTTATGTATTTTATTCTAACTTAAAGCTCATAAGTTTAACTCATATATAATGAGTGTTTTCTCATCATTAACAGTGTTTTCAGTCACAGTGAAAGCAGCACTTTACCTATATCCAGTCTCCTGAAAGCCAGGGGGTTTATCAGCATATATATAATGAATACTGATTATCTCTTCAGGCTTAACAGTCAAATCTATTTAAGAGATAATGAGGATTTACTCATTTGTGTGCAACTTTGCTGATGGGGAAACACCCTTATAATTAATAAGAAAACAAGTACAACATTCTTAACATACTGATTAACTCATTCATAATTGCAATAACAAACTTCCATTTTGAACATTTTAACATCTAACAATAACAGACTTTGAAAGAAACATAAGCCACATGTTCTGTAGGACTGGTGTTTTAAATGTTTTACCTGTTTGATCCAGTTTGAGTAACTGTTACACGGGGTGCCTTGGCCCTTTAAGGGTCAACCAGTACAGTTGAAAGTTTTTATTGTGAAGTAGTCAAGTTAAAGCACAATAACATTCATAATGTGATCACTTTGTATCTGTCACATAATATAAACTCCAAAGGAAAGGCGTCTTAATATTTTAATATGATATTTAACTAAACCTTGGTGTGCATTTTCTAGTCCAGATGCAGGTGATCCCAGCCCTGTTAGAGTCGAGCGCCTCTGGTTTTCACACAGGAAGGGCAGGGTACCGACCAAGTGATCTCTGTGTTTCTGCACCAACTGGAAGTGGGAAAACTCTAGCCTTTGTCCTGCCCATAGTACAGGTATAGTTAATGAACTAGTGACCATAAACATGGTGTCTCTATGAGAAAAATGGAGGAGAGATTGAGAAGTGTGAAACAAAGTGGAAGAAGTGTAAAGGATGAACATTTTACAAACTCCTTGTCTTACATAAACTACATTTGCAAACAAAGTGAGAGGAGGCTATGTTGAGAGTTGTATTGAGCAAGAGAGAGAATTTTGAAGAGACTGTGATGTGTTTAAGACAGATATTTAAATAGAGGCAATATACACTGAAAAAGTTAGAGTAGCATTAGAGGCTGCAAGTTTAAATGAACAAGAGTATCTGTTATGCTTTTAAATAAAGTTAATTCTCCTATTTCAATATTTCTCGAATCAAATTAGATTCACCCTGTCATTCTGTTGTTGTTTTTTGCTAGAACCTTGAACCAGTTTTAAAATTAATAGATATATTGTCGCTTCAAATTATGGAGGCTTTTCCACCTCATTTACCAATACTACTTCTCTTGCAGGCCCTACGGTCACGAGTGCGGTGTGAGGTTCGAGCCTTGGTTGTCTTGCCAGTTAGAGAATTGGCCTCTCAAGTATTCAAAGTGTTCCAGACCTACTGCCAGGGCACCTGTCTAAAGGTATGTTCCAATAGATGTCTCCTTTTTTTTGTACCAAGCCAATGTAAAATCAAAAATCATCTTGTGTAAATTATAAACAGCTGTTAAGTTTACGTCCTTTTGTTCTTTTGACTTTGATACAGCCTCTAACAAGTCAACTATGATAGTCTTTTGTTCACAGTAAAGCATGATTCAGCTGTCCTTTCACTTATTTTGTTTATGTTTATTAAATGGGATAATTAAGAAGTCACCGTTTAGCCATATCCTTCATGTAATCAGGGTAACAGACAATCCTACAGACACCATATAGCAATACCCTTCTGTATGTATTCTAGGGTAACAGACAATGCTACAACTTATCTGGATATTGGCTAGAGTTGTAACAATACACTCCTTCCATGCTTTGTTTCATGAGTATTTGTATAGATTCAATTTATTATGCTACAATACATTATGGAAAAAAGGAAACTTAAAATTGACTATTTACTATTTGGGGATTAATATTGCAGACTGGTAAAAAAAAAAGAACATGTTTATAAGTTAACGAACATTACTTATATACTTATATTGATTGTAGCAGAAAAGAACTGTATAAACATAAATCAAATCTAACAAACCACAGTATCAACAGTGTAAAGTAATTTTATAATTTATAAATGGTAGAAATAAAAAAAAAACTGTCTTAAAATTAGGAGATGCTGTTATTATGTGACTAGACAATAGCGTTTAATTTTGATGTGATTAATCTCATCAAAAAGGCCATAATTGGTGTTAATATTGAACTGAATTGAATTTAAAAAATATCATGTGAAATGTTACAGCCTTTTTACCTAGCTAGCTTTGATCAAGTTTACCTGGTGTCCATGCTGTGGAACTATGTATGTCACCTATGTCTCAAGGTGTGTACCACAGTGAAGGCTATGTATGTCACCATGTCACAAGGTGTGTCAGCACAGTGAAGACTATGTATGTCACCATGTCTGAAGTTGTGTTAGCACAGCGGAGACTATGTATGTCACCATGTCTGAAGGTGTGTTAGCACAGTGAAGACTATGTATGTCACCATGTCTGAAGGTGTGTTAGCACAGTGAAGACTATGTATGTCACCATGTCTGAAGGTGTGTTAGCACAGTGAAGACTATGTATGTCACCATGCCTCATTGTATGTTAGCATAGTGAAGACTATGTATGTCACCATGCCTCATTGTATGTTAGCATAGTGAAGACTATGTATGTCACCATGCCTCATGGTATGTTAGCACAGTCAGGACTATGTATGTCACCATGTCCCATGGTGTGATAGCACAGTGAAGACTTTGTATGTCACCATACCTCATGGTGTGTTAGCACAGTCAGGACTATGTATGTCACCATGTCCCATGGTGTGATAGCACAGTGAAGACTATGTATTTCACCATACCTCATGGTGTGTTAGCACAGTTAAGACTATGTATGTCACCTTGTCTCATGATGTGTTAGCACATTGAAGACTGTGTTTGTCACCATGTCTCATGGTGTGTTAGCACAGTGAAGACTATGTTTGTCACCATGTCTCATGGTGTGTTAGCACAGTTAAGACTATGTTTGTCACCATGTCTCATGGTGTGTTAGCACAGTGAAGAAAGGTTATAATCTCAGACTTATTTTAAAAGAGAAAAGATGCTGAAACCCCTATTATAAGTAGGGGGCGCTCATGTGGTAAAGGTTGCCGATTTGTAACTTCTCTGACTGCTTAGCCTCCCATTGTGTGGGTTTGAGTCCAATATGGGGTTGAAGACTTTATATGGAAAGGTTTTCCAGCTGACCTGCGGTATGACTGTGGTTCAACCCAGTCCTTTGTCTAAGGGCTTCCTCCGCCACAACAGCTGGACATTGCTGTAATGATCATAATTGGTTGCTGCAGTGTACCTAAAAACAACCAACCCCCAAAAAACTTAAAAAAATAACTTTTAAATATATCTTAATCATACATTGTATTATGACATTTTTGTTGTTTTTTGTGCCGACAGGTTGGACTTCTTGTTGGGCAGAAAACGTTTGCTGCTGAACAACAAACCCTGGTTGTTAAAAGGTAAATCAGATAATGATGAACATGTACAAATTGATTTATTAAACTTTTATCATTATTTGTTGAACTGCACTGACAATTTATGCATTTGCAACTTTCTTTCACAATTTTGCAACATAATTGACCACCAGATTATCATTACTTTGAGAGCCAAAAATTCTTATTTTGATGAATGTCATACCAATTTTCATTGGATAATATGTTGCTCATTGTATTTCAAATTGTTCTCCAGGTTACGTGGTTACCATAGTCAATATGACATCATAGTTGCTACACCTGGTCGTCTTGTAGATCATATCAACAAAACAGATGGATTCAGTCTGACATATCTTAGATACTTGGTAATGTATTTAATGTTAATACTTTTAATACTTTTTTTGTTTGTTTTGTTTTTTATTTTAGTCACATATATATATATATATATATATATATAGAGAGAGAGAGAGAGAGAGAGAGAGAGAGAGAGAGAGAGAGAGAGAGAGAGAGAGAGAGAGGGGGGGGGGGAGGGGAGGGGAGATCTTCAAAGAATGTTTTTCACAGTGATGGCAGTGCTATATGTGCTTTATTTGAACACTGTCTTTAAATGAGTAAAAGATCAGTTGTAGCACATTTACCACAGCAAATTTGTTAGATGATGATTGTAGTGGCTTTAGAGAAAAAAGTTCTGTAAAGTGCCATTTGATCTATATATCCCATGTATGTTATATATCCTAGGTGATGGACGAGGCTGACCGTATGATGGAAGAGGTAAAGCAGGATTGGTTGCTACAAGTGGAGTCAGCTGTACATAAGTCCCGCCCGCAACAACACCCACTCACTGCAAGACACACCTTATTAATGGACATGCCTGTAAGTTACTTTCAGTTCATGGGGTTAAAAAAAGTATATGGAACATAGGGGACATCACCCTTTAAATACATATCATTCTGTAAATACATATCATAAATGTCAATCTTTGAATTTATTCAAAAACTTCATAGGTGGATAGATGTTTTTTAAATGGAGTGCAGTGCACAACAGTGCACAGCAGTTTTGCAGATTATTTTTTTTATGTTACTCTTTTAATTTCAGTTTTTCTTGCAATAACCCAGAGTGTGGTCCAACACTTTGCCATACTGCATTGCACAAGAGTGCACAGCAGTTTGTTTCAAAATTGCTCAATTGACGGGCATATTTTGCTTCACCTTGTGGTGCTCTTGTTTACAGAGTAATTGCCTTTTTTAATTTCTGTGCAATGTGATATAGGACCATTTTGTGTCTGGGCAATTTCTCAGCAAGCACCTGTTGGACTTTATTTAAAGGATCTGTTGGTTCCACCCTTTGTTGCCATCAATTTTATTTCATTTATGAGTTGAAGTACTCTTGATAAATTAAGAAAAATATTTGTATTTATTCACAAAGTTATTTTACCAATACAGGCAGTGAATATTTTCCACAATTTTATACTAACCTGGAATGCTATATTTGAATATGTTGTATATTTCTTTCTATACAGCTACAGAAACTATTGTACTCAGCCACACTGTCCCAGAACCCAGAGACTTTACAGCAGCTGAATTTGTTCCAACCTAAGTTGTTTACATCTGTAGTCAAGGTAACTGACAAACAGGAAATTGCTATGGAAACAGATTCAATTAATATAGCTAATGTGGATGGCAAGGAAGAACATAATGCTGATGGAACAACCAGTAAGTTGAACTTTTATTTATAGGCTTTGTCTTTTCAGAAATATAGCCTTTTAAAAAATCAGCTTTTCCCCTACATTGTGCTTTAGTGTAAAGAAAAGTTTGGAAAAGTAAATACTGCATTAGTGGAGAAAATCAGAATTTGTACATCAAGCAATTGGAAGGGGGGCATATGGTGTTTTGACACATGATCAACAAGACAAGCAATGATTGGGTAAGGAAAATCTGGGACAACTAATTCTTAATGAAGAAAATTTTTTCGGTACTAAATGATAATCAAATTATTCTGTTGAGGATCATCAATATATGGCTTTTATGGAGAAATGAAGTATTTGGCATAAGACATACACCACTTAATTGGGGCTTCTTTATGATTTAGATGAAAAATGAATCTTGAGTCACAATTGACAGATACAATTAATGGATGATATTGTTATAAATAGGTATAAAATCATTGTGTTATATTTGGCCTTGACATCTATTGACCCTTGTCCTACCAAATATCTGGACAAATTTGGAATCCCCTTTTTCATTACATATTTCATCAATATTTTAGAAACACCTACTTCACCAAAGAAAGGAGACTTTGTTGGCAAGTACAGTACACCAGCAGGCTTGACAGTAAGTAACCTTCCATTTTTTTATGCACCAACTTTTCTAGTGGTTTCATTTTATGTTGCATTGACTTACAGATTCATTATTTCTAGGCACTATATATATAACTCTGTACAGTGCAGCCCGTTAAAGCGCTAACTCCATTATAATGCTAAAGTTGATGGTTTCCAAACTTTTCATTGATAAATTTCCTTTACCACATCTGTCAATACAATTCAACTAAGATTATGTACTGCCTAACTAATAATAAATGTACGTTACACCTAAGCAAGCAATCAAAGCTAAGATGTGCTAGTGAATAAGGCAATCTGCAACATCTTGGGGAAGATTATTCATGTCAATAACAGTAATTACATGAAATAATTATGTTAAGTGGAAGTAACAAAAATCATGGAACACGCTCCAGTTTAAGTTAGATTGATAGGGAAGCGTTTTTTTCAAGTTATTAATGACTTTTTATATTGAATTGACTTTCTTTTTTTACTGCTTCAAACTTGAGGAACTATTTATAAGGGATTAACTGTTTGTACTTCTTATTAAATTTAACATCTTTACTCCTAGCTTAAATTGGGAATTGAAAATTCATGTCATTTTCTCAGTCACTCCTTTAACAACACAAACATAATCTGAATGAAGTCATGTATACACAATGCAAGCCCAGGTATTGTGGAGGTGGGTGGATGGGGGTGGTGTGCGTGGATGTGGGGTTGACTTAAGGAGAAAGTCATTCATGATCACAACAGCAAAAACAAATTATGTAAACTCACTTGCAAACTTACTTCATAATTATGAACATAGTTATGTATATGCAAGAAAAATTCAGTTCCATATGTAGACAATTTTTTTACTACAAGATTATTAAATATTTGTTTAGAATATATCTGTATTGACAATCCATTTCTTTTATAAACCCAGTACATGTCTATGAAGAGTACATATAACTCATCAAATTTTTACTACAGTCTATTATACCATGGAATGACTGCCTGAAACCATCACCATGTTATAATGAAGTTCCAATTAAATATGCTCCTAAGATAACAATGGTAAAAACTATAAAGCTTAGCAAAACCAGTCTGTACAATTTTGCTGACACACTGCATTCACAGTTTTATACCAGGTTAAACATGATGCACATTGAAGCCAAGGGGAAACTTTATGGCAAGCCACATTTGCCATGAATAGGTAAATAAGAAAAGGTCCAATCAAAATTTTCACAGATATTTCAATTTTATCTACCAGTAGACAAAGGCAAACAAGGTAAATGCAAATGTGACAAAAACACTGAGGCGAGACATAACACACATAAAGAAAAACCATCAGTTACTGCCTTGGAACGGTCAATCGGCAAAAGGGCCAACTGGGGTGCTTAAACCTGGTTTGTGGAGCGCTCCAACCTCGCACTAACTACCTGAGTCATGTTAATGTATTGTTTAGAGTTTTGTTTCCACTACATTGCATAAATTTTCTGAAAGCTTAAGAAATAGAAAGCTTTGAAATACAAATGGCAATATTATCTATCCGCTATTATAGTGACAGGACAGAAGTGGTGTTTCTTTACTCGGTCAGCGGTAATTTGCAAGAGAATAAGGTCAATGAAGAATGTTAGTAAATTGTAACCAGTGTCATTGTTCCTGAACAATTAGTATTAATTTGAACATTTAAACTCTTATGACAAAACTATACAGTAACCAATCTAGGTTAAGATGACCTGCAAAGCCCCGTATAATTTACGTATCATTAATTATTGGTCAACTTCAACTTGAGTGTCTTTTTATTACGTGTTGTACTTCGTACAATAACATTTACAATATATACATTTTGGGTAAATAAATAATGACTTCTTCGTGCTACATATTACTTGTTAAATAAAAGAAGCTACATAAGCTCCATTAAATGATAACATATTGATTTAGTAAGACCGTATAATGATTTTATTATAATACAAACAAATACAAAACAGCTCACTAATTTAATATTATATTAAACTAAATGCTAACAATGAATAACTGCACACAGTCAGTTAAGTTCTATGAACTAATCTTATAAATTACATTAATATGTAAATGAGGCATTTTCAAAAGGACTTGATGCAGGTGATACTGGATCGAATGTAAGACAATTAGGTAAAAACAGGCAGGTTTTTCTTTAAGGAAATCGGTCAAGTGTGCAGCCAATTAACGGTCTTGGTTGGCTGGTGGGCAGATTGATGTTAAATTGTGATTGGCTAATTTTGCTAAGAATATCGCTTGGACGTTAATCCGAAGCAATAACATGTGACATTTAGTAACCAATGCACAAGTGGCCATTACAAACTGTAAGTGCCTAGTGTAAGGATTTCCTGACTGTTGATAAACTGAAGAAATACTAACCAATATAAATAAATACTGTTTGCAAATTGTGAGCGTGTGACATTAAAGCATGTTTAGTATATGTGTGGCAAACAATTAAAAAGTCTGCAGATTTAAATTTTTGTTATTTGGAAAGGGTAGGAATAATACAGAGTAGAAAATCACAGTGATAGAACCTAGCAGATATTACGGTTTTGTATAGGAATAAAATAAAATTGTTATAAAAAAGTATAGCCTTATGTAATATATAGCATTTATTACACGCGATCCTGACCGAAGCTGTGTAGAGTCAGTCTTACGTAATTAGTGTAGCTTATTGCCCCATTATTGAACTGACATGCACGTCTATTGTATGTTGGTAACTGTTTCCACAGCTGTATACGTGATGTGACTGGGTCTAGGTGGTAGAGGGGTGAGAGAAGGGGCTGTGCCCAGAGAAGGGATTTCCTGCTGTTTACCAGGTGACGTTGCCCCACCCCCTCTATAATAGAGTGAGCACTATCACATATCGCCAGCATCTTAAGTCGTTCAGAGAAAATACAATCAATAAAGACATACCCTTTCAATATTACTTAAAATTAACAAAAGTGAATAAGAATGATAAAATATTTACTTATCAAGATCTCTATTTGAACACTGACTTGATATTCGAATATTCAGTAACATCCCTACTAATAAGCAATATATTCATTTGGGTAAGGGATATAGTGTAGATCCATTTCAGCCAACTATCTTTGGGAGCCATCTGATCTACATTTACACCATTGTTGCAACAATGTCTACCACTTTTTCTAGTTATCTTTGCAAGAAGTTGTTATAAATTAATGGAGAATATAGTATATATGTTGGACAGAAGACAGCAGGCTAAGGATTAAAGGATTAATCCGGCATTTAAGAATTAATTTCATTGCATCTTAACAGGAGTACAGCATAACTACTGAGGCCAACAACAAACCCTTGATCGTGCTTCATCTGATCCACAATCTTCAGTACAGGAACATTCTCTGCTTCACTAACTCCGTGGAAGCAACACACAGGTACATTAGTTTTATGTATATAATGTTTTCACTGTACCATTGTTTTGTGTTCTACAGTATTTGTGAACTAGTAAGCATCATATGCGTATAAACCATTTCACATGATTGGGCACCTTACATCAATAAATAAACATTTAAAAAAAAAACAGCATTGACAACTAACAGCAGATTCTATAAATAAATTATTGGTATTGTTTACATTGTGATATTTTATGTGAGCAGGTAAAAATTATCCTTTATCATGGCAGTGCAGTAACTGGCTTTGGATTTGCTTGTAATCAAGGTGCAACTTTCCTCAAAAAACCCACTTTTGTGTTGCTTTCAAATGCTAAAAAAGTAAACTTAGATCCTCAGTCAAAACATGTCAACATGATAAATGAAAACACTGCATGCACTGTGGTTATTTGTTTTGGAAAAAAATAATCAAATTTTGTGGAAATGATAACTGATGGCAATAAACATATTTTTTGTGTAAGATGACCCTTCCCATCTCAAACTATACAACTCCAGTTTTATTGAGTAGTCTTCATAAGCATGAATCACTCTAAACTTAGTGACCTTTGCTGGTAAAACCACTGAAGAGGCAGAATACTGTACTCCAGCATACTCTAGAGGGTTATTTATTTAAATATTTATTACATGTACATCTTGTTTAAATGGGCTGGGCATATATATGAAAACACTTTACGATTTTGTTCTGCTATGAGATTTATTAATGGAAACATTAATGACTTTGTTCTGCTACAAGTTTTTGACTGTTTCTCTCACTTCACTTTAAATTATGCAAATATAAAGAACTACTTTTTGTCAAGCTGCAGATGGAATAGTATCAAAGTGTTAGGTTAGCAGCTTCCTCTGGACAGTAGTAAGATTGTATTCACTGATAACTCTTGATTATGTCCCGCATGAAAAAGTCAATATGGTTGATAATATGACAACTGGTTTATACATGTGTATATATACGATTACTTTCAGGTTGTACCTGTTGTTGAAGTTGGTGGGTGGGGTAGAGGTACGAGAGTTCTCATCAGGTCTCCATGCCGCTCAGCGAGATCAGATCCTGCAGAAGTTTGCTGCTGGCAAAATAGATATGTAAGATGTTTTGTTTGATTTTAGCTCACCTGAGTTTATGCTCAGGGTGTGCTATTGTGATAGTCCACCGATCTTCAACATTTTCAAATGATATCTCTTCTGAAACCTCTGCGCTAAATTCATCCAAACTTTCTCAGAAGCTTAAGCAGTCATGGGAAACAAAAAGTTGTTCAAATAATTTTAAACTATCAAAAAAGAAGGCCGCCAGGGGTGTGACCACTTTCTATACATAGCTTTATAAGATAACTTAGAAAATCTTCTTGTCAGCAACTACAAGAGCTAGAGCCTTCATATTTAGTACACATGTTCTTTTGGTGGCCCTGTATCAAGAATTCTGATCCGTCAAAAAACATGGCCACTAAGGGTGTGGGCATTTTCCATATAAGGCTTTTTTTTTTATAGCTAAACTTTGAAAATCTTCTTGTCAGAAACTACAAGAGCTAGTGCCTTGGTATCTGGTATACATGTTTCTTGGGTGGTCCTGTATCAAGATTATTCAAAGCATTTTAATCCGTCCAATAACATGGCCTCCTAGGGTGTGGCCGTTTTCCCTATATGGCTGTATAAGAAAACTTTAAAAATCTTCTAGTCAGGAACCACAAGACCTACAGTTTTGATATTTGGTTTATGTATTTGTTTATTGGTCAGTTTTGATCTGTCAAAAAGCATAGCCACAAAGACTAAATGTCTATGGTACTCAGGTGAGCGATATCACTCCATCTTGGCCTTCTTGTTTAATATGAACATTTTATTATACACTTTTTGTTTGTTTTTTATAGGCACCATCTCTTTTTGATACTATTCACTTATAACTGTTGTTCTTACAATGTTTTCTATAGTATCATTTATTGTTGTTTCGACAGCATCATATGCACTGACGCAATGGCACGAGGTATGGACATCTCCAACGTGAAGTATGTTGTGTCCTATGACACCCCTGGGTACATACAGACATATATCCACAGGATTGGTCGAACTGCTAGGGCTGGGAAGGATGGAACAGCTTTCACACTGCTTCAGGAAAAAGAGGTTTGTGTCATAGGAATTGTCGAGATGTAAAACTTTTTTATTTTTACTGATATTCCACATCCTAACTGGCTAGTTAGTACCTGGAGTAAACGCATAGTAAATAGGGCGAAACTTTGTTAGCTCTATTTTGTTGGGTCATAATAAAATTGACCTAATGTGGTATAGGTTATTAAATGTTCAGACTTTGTGCCAAAATTTAACCAGTGTTTTAAAACAATGATGGTATTAATTGGTGAACAAATAACAACAAAATAAATTTATTTAAACATTAAACACCTGTATCTGTCAGTACATATTAAAATATTACTCCTAAAGTATGGATAAAATAGCTATGAAACAAGGAAAAATGCACACACAAGCACATGGAGAATAAAAATGATGCAGTGATGCAATAAAACAGCACAGTTGTGAAACACAAGTAGAATGTGACATTTATATTGATACGTGAGTTTACCTCTGTAGTGATGTATTGTAGATAGACATCGTGAGTGAATGACTGTATAATTGTGGTCTTGGATTTGAGAAAGAATGTTATTATATTAAGAAAAAGGTATACTCTGTTTGTAAATTTCACAATTTTATCTACACACAACATGAATCAAAGTCAGCACATTCTTGCAAACCATGTGTTGATGACCAAACTTAACTGGATGATGAACAACTGGTTTTAAAATATATATTTTACCTTTACATGTATTACAAACATGATACTAGTAAGTACATATAAGAGAAAAATTTGGAATAACTTCCAAAAAGCAAGTCCAAGAAAAACTGTCAATAGTAGAGGCAATAAAAGCAGAATGTGAAATAACTAAAATGCACATTTTTGGGCTAATAGCGCTTCAGTTATGTTAGAAAATAAGCAAAAATTCTTTACACATAATGTAATGGTACTTTCGGGCCGCAATAGCTCAAGTGGTAGAGCGTCGGCTTGCAGATCGGGAGGTCGCGGGTTCAAACCCCGGCCAGGTCAAACCAATGACTTTAAAGTGGGAAGTAGTGGCTTCCCTTCTAACGCTCGGGGTAAGGGGACAGTATTATGTCTGACTCATCGGTGTCAGTATAATGGACCAGCCGCGTTTAGTCCCTGGGCACCTGATAAGTGCGCCTGTGCTATAATAATAGAAATGTCGCTGCACAGTATCGACAAATATGCTGCAAATCCCAATCCTATTCCAGATCTTTTTGTTATACGTCTGAAGAGTCATTTTATGTTATTGCATTCATTGTCTGTCCATCTATATATAAGCAATTTCTATGTAACTCCTTCTTTATTACTCATGGGAAATTTTTCTGTTTTTGCATGGATGGATAATTGATACTGATTTGTAGTTGTGCGTAAATGTGAGATAACTCAGATTGCATTGTTTACATCTGTAGTTATTGACCTTTGTTATTTTTCTTCCTGTGCAAATAACCATTTTATTGTCCTTCAAAAGTTTTACATACTGGTCAGATCATAAACCACCAGTTTAGTCTGTTAACATTACCAGCTTATCCAATCAGTGTAAGTTTAAAGCATGTAGATAGTGGCTGACCTCCTTTATACAAATGTGCATTGGTGTTTTCCTTGTGATAATGTATGTATGTCAGGTAGGCATGAACTGAAACTGTCCATATAACAATAGGGAGAGAAGTTTTGTACAAATTGCAGAACAGTCCCTGCATGGATGATTGATATTGATGTGTAGTTGTGTATAAAGATGAGATCACTTATATTTCTTTGTTCAGGAGTAATTGCCACTATTTTAGCAGTTTCATGTACAGACTTAACTTTATGGAGAAGCAAGAAACAGTACATACCCTGCCAAGTGACTCAGTCTAGAAACCAAAGTTCCTTATTGGACAGGCACAAAAGTAAAATATTAATCATCATATTTAAAGATTTGCTTAATGTTTTTTTTCCAGTTTTTCCACTTCAAGAAGATGGTGAGAGAGGCAGGTAAACAGAAAGTGCCAGACATGAAGGTGTTTAAAAAGGATCTAAAACTTCTCCAAGACAGATATGAAGCAGCCCTGAAACAGCTACCTGATGTGCTAAAGGCAAGGACACATTATATTATGCTTTTCAATTAATCTTATCCCAGCCCAATCATTTTTATTTACATTTTTTCTGGTAATCATTACCCATTAGAATCAAAGTGCTAATAATTAGTAATAAATCTATGAACAGGAGAAAAAAGTATTCCTTGCATGAAGATCATGATCAAGTTTTATTTTAAGAAATACATTACAGTGACACAATTATAATCATCGTAGCAATATCCTGTTGTTTGGTGATGAAAGACCGCAGACAGATATCATGGTAGAAGGCTAAGACATCTACAATCTATGAAAATGGATCATGTCAGTATGGTTATTGTTGCCAAAGCAGTATGCTGACTGCTTGTATTCCCTGGCATATAGGAAGCACATATATATCGCTGTGAAGGTGTTTTATCAGAATAAATCTCTACTAATTATTAATTCAACAACATATTGACAAATGTATGTTTTTGCATGTGAACCTTCCTCAGTGAGTAACAAAACTTAACTTAGTCAACTTCCATAATATACTGCAGCTACAATACAAGGGAGATAATTCAATTACAGTTTCATTAATGACCCCTGAACAGTGAAGAGGGAACCAGAAACTTACATGTAACATCAGAAATTAACTCATTACACTTTAATTTATATGCACACAAATGTCATGTGGAATAAATACTTAAAAATCAATACAAACTTTTACTTATTTGCCAACAAATTAACAATTATGATCATTTAGATATATTGATATAGACCTTGCAAAATCTAGTGCAGGCAATCAGACACATCTTTTACTTGTTTCCAACGAGAAAAAGAACATATAATTTTATCTTCATTATGGTTTATTTGTTAATAACAGATAGTAAATTCTTAATTATTCACTAACTCCATGCCAAGTTAACAAGAAGCATGTATATTGATAAAGAGTTAACAGGAAGTAGTGTTGCTCCTGCTCAGACATCTCACAGTGGGATATTTGTCCAAGCTTGGATAAATTATGCGTTACAGGCCTAGAGTTGAGTAGGCCCAGCTGCTTGTACTGGTGTCACGGTATTGGTTTCCAGATGTCCCCAGATAACACCTGGTTCTACCCAGGGGGTGGGGTCTGTAGAGTCTGGACACATGGAAATGATAATTTGGGCATGTTTGTATTAATTCTCCTGGATATGAATTAACACAAATTTGGTTGGTTTTCAACTGTCTACTGTTCCTGTTAGTAATACTATTGATACACTATAACAGTTTAAGTTTGTTGAAATGTTAATTTTTAATGCATATATAATAGTATTTAAATATTTAAGCAAGAATTATATTTTAACAGACATTTCTTTTCTTTTTAACACAAAACAACAAATTTGATGATGCAACATATGGTTTCATAAAAATGAAATCTTGCAAGAAAGTCTGTATTCATACATTAATCACCAATTATTTGTGAAATTTTATTTTTAAATTAAAATATAATCAAGCAGCCATAAATTATCCTGCAAAATAGTATTTATTAGTGTATTTAAGATTTATTTTTTATGTTTGATATAATTTGCTAATTGTAGACAGAAAAGGAGAAGAAAAAGAACAGAAGATTGACAAGAGGTCACACCAATAAATCTGAAGAAACAATGACACAGCCACAAGAGCAGTGATTTAGAGAACTTAATTGTTGATTTAATCATATTTGAAATAAATCATCACTTTTATACACAGGACTGTTGTCGTTTGTTAAATATCCATAGATTGTTTTAACTTTGTGTATGACACTCTAGCCACCTACAGCCTACCTCAGGAACTTAGACAACTGCAGCAGAATGCTAAAATCAAGATCAGACAGACATACATTGTTTTAATACATTAAACAATTTAGGTGCTTTAACAGAAGTGAACATGGACCGATAAAGCATACTTACATATATTGTAAACTCAAAAGATTTTTTTTGGTATGTATTTTCCCGAATTCTGTCTTCAGACCGGAAGATATTGATTCAGACAAAATGCAGAAGGGCACTCATGTTCATAAATGAACAACTATTCATGGATGTTAATATCCATAAAAATCAAAGAAAAATCATTTACACATAAAAGTTGAAATGGAAATGTGATTGTATGAATGCTTGACCTTTCTTTTACTTGGTTTGTGTATGCTGTTGCCACATGAGGCATGGTAAACTCATAAGTATAAAGAGTTAGATTTGACAGATTTCAATTGAATATATATGTACCGGTATGTCTGACGGGAAGAAAAAAAGCAACAACAACAAAAATGCTGTAAAAAACATTCCAACATGTGATGGATGATTGGAGTGGAATTTTAATTAAAGCTCAATTAACAATATTTGCCATATTGTTTGATGTACATCATCAATGTTCCAATAAATACAATTTTAAGAGCTGTTCATGAACATGCAATAATAAATACATAAATATATGATGCAGATCTTTTACAACTAAACAGAAATTGGAAGACAAACTGTAACTTATCAATAGAACACATTTAAGGAGTCACAAAAGAGATTCACAAAAAGAGATTAGAAATGTAAAGCAATAACCACAACAAATAAAAACATGACAAAACTTTATAGTACTTTTATCTATCAGCATTTCACAATATTCCATTTTAAGCTTACATTGATTCATGAAACCCAAGTAAGATTTCACTTACATTGCACAATAAAGTTTGAAATCAGATCAGAACGGTAAAAGGAAATCTCAAGGGATTAATAAGTTTGTAAATGGACTTAACAAGTTTAATATATGACAACAGACAGTTGGAGATGATACTTATCTTCAATAAAACACATTTTTTTCCCCAATTAAGCATAATGCCCAGTAATCAAACACTACATACAGTTGTAGATGATACCTCAAATGTGGGTCCAACATAAGACATTTCAAGTGTAACAAAATCCACAATATATTACACAATAAATTATAATATGTTATGCACAACACACTTATTAAGTCCAGACATAGTAGTTAGTGCTGAGTAAACAAAAAAAGTGCATGTAACAGAGTTTTGACCATTAAACCACAAATCCATTCTATATTATCATACTTTCTCTCTTATACGACTATTCACTAATAAGATGGGCCCCTTACTTCACCTGGAAAATTGCTGGTTTCTGCTTCAACCCTCTTATAAGACAAGGCACTGTCCTTGTGTACATGCCGCCAATCAATAATTTCTTGGAGAAATGTTACTGGCAGTTGCTTATAAAAACACATCACTCACACCCTCTCTGCCAAACTGCTCTGATCGATATCACCTTGACAACAGCTTTTCTCAGAGTCAGTCAACTTGACCTTTGTAATGAGGCAAGTCTACACGAAACACCAAGTAAATTACAACTTGGTGTATCTAGCAGACTGAAGTTGAAAGTTTGTTTCAGTGTTTACTAATGAATATTTTGAAATTCCCGTCTTATAAATGAGAACCTTGACAACAGCTTTTCCTTGACAACAGCTTTCCTCAGAGTCAGTCAACTTGACCTTTGTAATGAGGCAAGTCTACTCGAAACACCAAGTAAATTACAACTTGGTGTATCTAGCAGACTGAAGTTGAAAGTTTGTTTCAGTGTTTACTAATTGATATTTTGAAATTCCCGTCTTATAAATGAGAACCTTGACAACAGCTTTTCCTTGACAACAGCTTTCCTCAGAGTCAGTCAACTTGACCTTTGTAATGAGGCAAGTCTACTCGAAACACCAAGTAAATTACAACTTGGTGTATCTAGCAGACTGAAGTTGAAAGTTTGTTTCAGTGTTTACTAACGGATATTTTGAAATCCCCGTCTTATAAAGGAGAAAGTATGGTAATGGTGAAAAACTAAACTCACTTAGAGTTTTTGTTTTCAAGTTGACACAGACATATACATCTGTTTGAGATTTGTGAACAACTGCAGTAGTCAACAAAGGACACCACATTGTAAAAAAGACTACCAAGCCATGAGGCCCTGCTCTGAGATGTATATATCTTACTATCTAGTGTTCCAACACGTTGCAGTACAAGTCCTTAATTAACACATGCTTAGCATGTTAAGAGTTAATTGAATCCACATGTATTCAAATATCTCCAGTACCCTAGTACCACTGGGTATCTTCAAGGATCCTATTCAGTAATTGTAACAATCTGATGACCCCCCTTGGTGGGTACAAGTCAGATTTATCACTCAAATTATATCGCCTGATGTGCATATCTTTCAGCATTTGAAGAATAAAGTTATCCGGTTTCAAAAAATAGTGTAGATCCAGATAAGCCAGCTTGGCTGATAGAGGTCTGATCAGGGTCTACAACATTTGATTCTACAGAGTGTATTACTTTAACCTCGTCAATAAATGTAGAAGATGGGGACAAATAAAATCATTCATATCCTTGGCTTTTGAGGAACTGGCCTTTCAGGGTTCTGCACATGTTCATCTATGATTTTAAGTCTTTCTTTTTTGTGTCAAATGCTTCAAACATATCATTTATTAAGTCTGAATGAAAAACAAAATTATCAAATAGTAATGAGAAATAAACATTAACAATATTTTTTGTACAATGGAATAAAGCAAACACATCACACTGTTAAATATTATTAAACAAAAACAGGTAGTTAATTTACTGTTGCATATGAATTAAAGAAAAAACATACTGCACAGTTAAGATTTTGAACAACAGCATATATTGCTATTAATCATTGTAAAGGTTAAACAAAAACACACTCAAAAAACACTCCACAGTTATATATATAATTCATATGGTTTATCTGATGTCTAAGATGTGATTTTTTTTCTTTCAAAATAAAAATAAAACATCCCCAAAGATGTGCATTTATTTCATATCTATTTGGGGGCCAGTCATAAAATAGAACATCAAGACATTGAAGGATGGAAAACAAATAGGATAACTGAAATCATCCTAAACAATAAACATTAACATATATAAGACTTTTACCCCTTTCGACATGAATGCAATGTTAGCCAGCAAAATGATGTAATTGTATGAATTTCTGCAGCAAAAGGTGACCCCATCTGACCACCATTCTATGGAATCACCATGACCACACTTAAGTTTTTTACACTTGGTCCTGTTCTAATCTATAAGTAAAAAGCTATAAATTATGAATATGAAGTGCATATTGTTTAATTAACTAAATTCTCATTTAATCATGGGTTGAAAACAAGTTAATACAGTGTTTAATAATGAAAGACACAGCTAAAAATACCAATGTTGTTCTTTCATTTTCCAAAAGAAATTACAAAAGAAGTTTTTTTCTCATTTGGCAAAAAACACAATGAACTACAATTGAAAAAATTATGTTTTTAACAAAACTTTTCCTTTATATAACAGAAAGTTAATTTAATGAAGTATACCCCTAATGACAAGAAACTGCAAAAAATAATGTTTGTATGTCACACCAAGCAGAATTTACTCCACTTTATACTTACTTAGCAGTGAAGTAGTTGTACTTACTCAACAACAAAATGGCTTCCTTTAAGAGCATAACACTGTTTCAGGGCTTCTTGGCAGTCGCTGTAGTCACGCCATGGTCTGCATAGCAGGCGATCCATAAGCTGAAGATGACTCTCCAAAATGGTGATCTGGGAGTCAAAATTATCAAACTTCTCAGTCAGAACTGTCATCATGGCAGCCCGGTACTTGTCGTCAGAGTTTGATAAAATGCCAACACGTGGGGTAACATTGATATTTGACTTGCACATTGAACATTGTACAGCATCATATTCTCGGTTAAGCGGGAGAAAGACGGGTCCATCACATTTGTCGCATTTGAACACAGGGATGTCAGTGGGAGTGTGTTTATACAGTGGGTAGTCATCAGCACAAGCTTGGCAGTTACACATGAAGAAATACTGTGGTTCAAGCTTCAGACGCCTTTCTTCGCAAGTCGATAGTGCACACAATGCTCCATAATTGTCCAGCACCTCCTCTCCTTTGGGAATATTTCGTATGGCACGCAGAACACAAATATCTCCATAACTGTGACGAACCACATTGGGATCACAAGAATGGTTGATTAGACTCAGAACTGGGTAGATAGCTGCTCCAATTTCCAGCGTAATTGATTCTGGCATCCGTGTCTCCTTAAAGGCTAGCTCGGAACACTCATGGGCATTGCATGGCAACATCTGTAACTGTCTCAGCAGATGCCCTCCAATACAGTAGCGGAACTCAGCAGCAGCCGCCCTTTCTTCAATCGAAGTCCCAAAAAAATCTGTTGCCTCCAGAGATTTTAGAAGATAGATGGCATCCAGAGTGTATTTCAGTAGATCGGTGGGCTCCCTAGACTCTGTGTGGCCAACAAGACTGTAAACAGTGTTGTAGTTCTGGGAGTCATAAATCTCCTTCTCATTGAAGCCAGCAAGAAGTTTCTCTGTATCTGTCTCCTGGGACCTTCTGTGTAAACCCACAAAGATACCTGAACCCTGCCTTTAAGATCATCTTCAAAGCCAAGGGGCCAAGACCAATATCTGCATCATGGACAGTTTCAAGAATATTGCACTCATGGTTGTGATACTGACTCCATGCCTCAGCAGAACACTTCTCACTACAATACGCCACCTCTGCTACACTGTTCACAAGCAACAGGAGCTATCAGTCTGTTACAGCAATGATGGCAGTGGCTTCCTTCATAGCGTGATAACAAACTGGACGAGTATGGCTTCTCTACCACCAGTACATCTCCAACAGCAATGTCTTCCTCCGCCACTATACCACGTCCTCTCCGGTCCATGAATGTGATGGATAGAGCACTAGACATGACTGGCACAGACAGGTTTGTCTTGGAGATGGCTGGTAGGTCCCCATGGAAGGGGCTGTGCTGAGGTGCCGTCTCCTCAGCACCAGGTGGAAGCTTCTCACATTGCCAGATCTGTTTGTCATACTCATTTATCAGATTGTTCACTTTTGTTTGTTCCAGTCCAGACTTTTTCACAGCTTTCTTAGCCTCCTCAAATGCAGCCTTGCCCTCTCCTTTGCGTCTAAGCTGGTAACAACACTTGCCTCGGCGCTCATACAGTTTGTACCTGAAAAATAAGAGAAAACACATCTTTATTACTTAGGAGTTTATTTGATTAACCTTCTTCTTAACATTTTTACATTAAAATATACCTAAAGTGTATGCATCACCATTTATGCTGTCACAACATTGCCAATATATTAAATCAATATCTAGGAAGCCAGCTTTTAATTGCTTAGTAAACACAAAAAGACTTTTTAACTGGCCTGAACTAGCTCCAATTCATATTAATATTAAATCAAGCCAAGAGATACCATGGTAAGTAACTGAAGGTACAGAAATTCATATTTTTCTACTATGGAGTCTGACAAGCGTTGCAATCATTGTAGTAGAATGTCTTTAACGATGGAAATAACCACCTAATCATGTAATGCTGACACCTGAGGCTGAGATATACAAGCATTTACTTGGTATTAAACCTAAAAAATTAACTAAAAATTTGAAATATATGTCTAAAGGTTTTTGGAGTCAATATTCAGGCCCATTCCCTAAGCAAAAAAAGTATACCATTTCCCACAATTTTTTTATTGGTATCCCAAAGTTCCCAGTGTAAAGGCCCTGTCAATCTTCCCTAAATCCAAGAAAAAATGGCTGCCATCTTTTTGTGTATAGGACTGTAACCACTTTGTGTAAATGTGGCTCACATTAAAGCTAAAAACTATGTCTCACCTCATATTATCTGGATATCCATGTCTGATGGCTGTCTCTATATCAGTGAAGACACAGATGGAACTGCTTCATGTGCAACAGGGCTGCGGATCTGTTGGCAAGTGCCAAGGCCAATACAGATGTGTCCCCAGTTGTTGGTGCACACAACACACTCTTATTGTACAAGTCAAAGGCCTTCATATTAGATCTGTGAAGGTAAATGGGTTATAATCATGATAATTTAAAAGCTTGTTATACTGATCATCACACACAAGGATTAAAAAATTAAAAACGATAAAAAAACATGCAGTAAAAAAAATGGTCATTTGTAACAGAATCTGCCAGAAGTTTACATATGAGTTACTGGTAATTTTATGACAAATCTGGAACTCTGGCACAGATCAGTATATTATATCACTTGTGACGTGTTTCCTCTAGTCCTTTTTCTGTTGTGCCACCTTTCCCATTGACTAGTAGCTGTGTGCCATACTGCCCTTATTTCACACATGTCTCTAGTCAATGCCCTAACAGCTGGAAAAATCTATGTTAGAACACTTCAACAGATGGTTCATAAAAAATGTTTGAAGAGGCATGTAAATACATGCATACATTCAAACATTTATATATGCCCTTTAAGTAGAACCTGTCACGCCTTAAGTGCCCTTTTCTGGAAAATATACCTCACCTTTTTAGATTTTTTTGGGGAAAAACTAATCACTACACATTAATAAATTGCTCAAAGCTGTCTTAGTGTTTTACTGGCTTTGAGACCATAACCTAGGAATGTTTTATGGAGGTAACAAAATTTAGACAGATTTAAAAAGACTTCGGATATATGTACCCAAAAACAGATTTCATTTCTTATTCTACAATTCCAGAAAAACAAGGCTGGTGAATACAGACATTAAGGTTGTTACAAAAGTAGCACAACATACTTTTTCTGAAACATTTTGTTTCCTTGGTTTCGAAAAGAGATTGACTCCTCTGCATCCTTGGATTTTTTGCTTGGCACAACTTTCATGATTTTGTGAACTTCTGGCAGCTTGTAGACTTTCCGAACCCTTTCATCGTTGCTTTTACTGGTGGTGAAATCTTCAAGGAACTGGTCAAACTTCTGGGCAGCTTCTAGGGATTCCTTTAGCTGCCCATACCAGTCTACAAAAAGACCAAAAAAATGATTCAACTTCAAAAAAATATGTTAACTGGTTATATTATTACAAACATGTGAACTCTCCCACTTTTGGAAGGGAGACTCCCTCTTTAGGGTTCAAATTATTTTAATATGATGGGTGTTTTACACATTTTCAAAAATCTCCCTACTTGGAAACAGTTAACTTCCATTTTGTTTATATGAAAATAATAAGTCTCCCAACTTGCATGTGAAAATCTCCAACTTTGGCCCCAGGAAAAAGTTCACATGTATGTTATTATACAATTAAGATTTACAAAGTGCATTTCAGGCTAAGCATCAAATCATATTACATTTATAAGGAATAGAAAGCAATTAAAGGTTGCTGTTGTTTTTCAGAGACTTTATATGGGGACTTAGTGTTTTATTAAACTTAAGAGTAAAATCAATTGCAATTTTTAGGAAATGTATACCAGTCATATGCATAATTAAGAGAAAACTTATAGTTGCTAAGAAGGGTTTGCACACATCACAGTACCTTAATAAAAACAACAAAAATGTAAATATATTAGGGTTTGTTTAACACAATAAGTGATTGCTATCAATCACTGAAAATTAGTTTTAGTTTAATGTGTAAACAAAGAAAAAGAAACAGTAGAAAAAGATGTAATTACAGTCTATGTGTACAGATAAGGTAGTTAAGCTGAAAATGTGTATCAGCATCAGCTTTTTGATTTTCATTTCAATTACTGCCTATTATATAGATAGTTTCCATGTGATGTCATCGACACTGATAAGACAGTTTAAGGCAGCCATCTTTGTGGGCAGAAGCTAATGCAGGCCGAAATCAGGGGAAATATGTGCTGTATTAAACTTACCACTTGTGTTTTTATTTTTCAGTCTATTTTACTGAATTTTATATCAAATTTAGCAGCTTTTATAAAGTATTTAGAATATCAAAACTGTATTTTGAAAGTTTAAAAGGTTAAAGAAATACAACCGAAAATCATACACTGTTCATTTTGTTTTAAGTATGAGCCAATAGTTGTATATATTTCTGTGTATTAATTCTGTGTGCATTTATCAATTGTAAAAATATTGTATTCTAAAAATATGAATTTCACGAGCTTTCCAATGGTGTATAGCTTTTAATTTTCGGACCACAAATGAAGAAATTACAAGAAAATAAAATTTACCCTTCTATACAATTCATATGAAAATCCATTGAAGTTACCATCAAAGATGGCTGCCAAGAAAAGGGATTTTCACTGATGCTGGAAACTATCTATTGGGAGAGATAATAGCTAAAATGTTCATATAATTTTCAAGGCTTTACAAAGTTTTGATTTGAGAACATCGGAATTAAGAGCCTAAAAAGAGATCTGAATAAGATTAAGACCTTATTATTAAGTGAGTTCAAGTACTTAATATTAGACTGAAGAGATATAAGAATATAACCTGTTTTGGTTTGTTTTGCTTCTGTTATTTTAGACATCTCTTGGTCGCCTCACCAGCGTACTTCTGGATGTATCTGTCGCAATAATGGAAGCACAGATAATTAAACTCATGTAAAATCAGCTGCACAGGTAAAATGCATGATTTCCAATTGTGGAAATATGCTTAAAAATGATGTGATCTAAAATTAATACTTGCTTTGAGACACTTGCACTTGAAAGTGTAGTATAATTAAACCAATCTGGGAATTTAGAGGTTGATAAAAACAATCTTGCATTATGCACATGATTTGTAGGGAAAATACAAGCTAAACGCATCAGACTCCTAAATTGAATACGTTCTTGAGCACGAGTCCAGCATTAGTTAGTCCTATGCTAATAGTTGTTCATTAGTTTACAGTCTTTAGTTTAATTAATCAACAATTCCTTACAATGCACACTTAGGAGTAATGTACCATCGATCATAAAATGCCTTTACCAATTACAAAACATGAGATATTATCTTAAGCTTACCTCAGAATCCTATTATTTCTATGATGCAATGTCGACTGACGTAGCCGAAGGTAATGGTAATGCAACCCACCTTTCTCCTAATTAGGAACTAAATGATGCTGAGGAGCCGAGGGGATCCAAATACCACTCCAAACCGGAAGTGTGAAAGGAAAGGGGCGGCAACTGTAGTGAGTATAACAAAGGTGGCCGTCATTTATTCCTAAGACAGTCAGCACTAATTTGCGTCCCTTGATAGAAATAGAAATACTGTGATTTTCATGGAACATGCAATATAGGCACTGCAGTGGAACTTAAAACTTGCAAATATTTTACCACAATATCATACCCATTTTCATTTTTATAAATAAGATAAAAAGTTGGTAGAAAAAAGTGATATGCGGTCAGTGCTCTAAGTATAGATTTTCGTAGTTTTGTAGGCATTAATTTTCATCCATCCCTGTGGGGTATTGTACATAAATACCTTCAATGATTGAGTTCTCATTAACTTTCTGGAATGTTAACAAGTGTTGTTGTTGTTGCACATATGTTCGTAATTTTAAAGATACTTGCGAGAGTCTCTTGAATCCCCCCCCCCCCCCCCCCCACACACACACCCACCCCCAATATCTTTTGCCGCGCTTACATAGTACAACTTATACATATTCTTTAGTGGTTTGTAATTATCAGTGTGATCCAGTCTATTTCTTGGACAATTTTGTTATATCTGTTTGCCACATGTGTGGACCTACGTACACCCACACAGCGATTAAGAACATAGTTTTACATTTATAGTGTTGTAAACATTTATTTGACGTATTATTATGATTTTCCATGCATAATTGTTACTCCAATCCATGTACTATAAATTAAATTATTATTGTATATATTGATGATGTTGCTATACTGTTATTTAGTTTTTAATGTTATTAACTTAATGGGAAGGCAGTTACTTGTTGGTTAAGGTCTTATTTAGAGTTTGGCTCATTATGGTAATGATATATTTTTTCTAATGCATTTTAGTAGAATATGTGTGTCTCTCTCTGTGTCTCTTTCTGTTTTTATCTCATTTTTTTTTATAAATAGCCGTATATATTTGGTTTTCTGCAGTTCAGAATGTTCTTAAAAATACCAGATTTAAAATTCTTTCTTTCAGATCTGCTTTATAACATCCCTCTGGAATTGTGACTTCTATACAGAAAGTTCTGGTTTTGACAAAAACTTGTAGAAATTACTACAGAAATATGACAAAAAACAACACGAACAATGTGTTATCAATCAAACGAAATAAAAAGCAAACACCCAGTCTGTGTAGGAAAAAATGTTATTGAGATGAAGTTGACGTGACTGTTGTGTTTGTTTATTTGTTGTTGTTGTTGTGTGTTTTTTTTTGGTTGTTGTGTGTGTTGTTTTGTTTGTTGTCTTTTCGTTTTTTTGTTGTTGTTGTTTTTTGTTGGTTGTTTTTTTTTGTTGTTTTGTGGGGGAGGGTTGGGGGGGGGGGGGGTTGAAGGTGTTGTGCGCGCGTGCGTGCGTGCTTTTTTTAAGTATTCACCATTAAAAAATACAAGTTATATGACATTCTCTCACCAGAGGGCGTGCTACACAAGTTGGTGAGAGAATGGTTATATGAATGTAATGTGTTGGCGCAAATTATACTTAAATATATATAGAGAATGCATAAAATTATGATAAAATACATACATATTTACTACTCAAGCATAACATGTTATCACACTGTTTAATAAATAAAACCGTTATATAACAAGTTCAAATAGTAACATGTTTATTCTCTCTTTTTTTGTTTATATAAATTTGAAACATGCACATTAGCAAAAAGACAGTTCTTAGTGCAGGATATCTTGAGAGCTTCACACGTTTTTGGTCCTCTTTGCGACGCATATACTTATAATTCTATTCGTAGTCGTTAGTTCAGTGTATCTTTTAAGCAAATTATTTAAAGTGAAATCAAAATGCATTTCTTAATTAAAAAATCACATGTGACTTTCATGGCCTGTGTTGTAATCGCCATAACATCGAGAGCGCGACTTTGAGCTGGTTTACAGCTCTACTTTCGATTTATGTTTTGAGCTATTTTTAGTCACGGTGCATCTGATTCTTGGACGAAAGGTTTTGTGTACATCTGACAAAAATGCAAGTGCATTACAAACAAAACCACCCGTTAGTATTTCCATACCAATTTACAGCGACTAAAACTACCAGCAGAAGCGATGACGTTGCACGTGAATGATACCGGCGTGACAACTTCCGACCTTGACCTGGAGTCGTATGTTTTTTATGTGAAGGTTAGCGAAATTGTATAGCATTGAAGGAAACCTTGGTTTGCCATAATAAGCCGTGCACGTAAAAATGCCGGTGCCAAACGATGTTCCGTGGATTGACAGCTTGTTGAAGGCAGACGGCTACCTTAAATTGCACGAAAATGAAATAAGGAGACGGTAAGTACTGCTTATATACTGTTTATATTTGGAAATAAGATGATCAATCATGAGTGCTGCTGTCAATGTGTACTACCACAGTTAACGGACATTTTATGTTTTCCAATTATCTGCAGTATGCATGCATGTTACATAGAAACTCATCATTTCATCATTCAATCAGAAATAATAATTAATTAAACAATTACAGGTCTTAATTTAAGTTACTTAATAATTTATTTATTTCAGGTAAATAAATAATATACCTAAGAGTTATACTAATAGTATAGATCTACATGCATTATTCTGCATGCTAAATGTCCGCAGCATGCAATTGTCCCTATTTAAATTAATGGTATACATGCATTATTCTGCATGCTAAATGTCCGCAGCATGCTAATTGTCTCTCGTTAAACTAATAGTATACATGCATTATTCTGCATGCTAAATGTCCGCAGCATGCAATTGTCCCTATTTAAACTAATAGTATACATGCATTATTCTACATGCCAAATGTCCCCAGCATGCTAATGTCCATTTAAGTAAATTTAGGTCATTTAGAGTCTTCTTTTTTTTATTTAATGAAAGGATGAACATTCTGTTTTAAGTGTCAATAAGATCTTATTAAATATACAGGTGTGTGACATAGTCTTAATGATTACATTTGTTTAAGACATTTTACTTGCCGTATTTTCTCCTTTATAAGACGAATAATTTACCTTAATTGGCCTTTGAAGTCTGTCAGTCAATGCTTAATTGTTTCACACACATTTCCCCATGTTCTGCATGAAAGACAACTTATTGTCCTTTAGTAAACACTGAAACAAACTTTCAATTTCAGTCTGCCAGATACACCAATCTGTAATTTACTTGGTGTTTCTGTGCAGACTCGCCGCATTACACAGGTCAAGTCGACTGACTCTGAGATAAGCTGTGAAGGTGATATCGATCGGAGCAGTTTGACAGTGAGGGTGTGAATGATGTGTTTTTATTAGCAGCTGCCGATTATATTTCTCCACGAAATTATTGATTGGCGGCATTTACACAAGAACAGTGCACTGTTCTCCAATATATTGTGTACTATCATGCCAGACTTGGTGACATAGATCAAAGAAATTATTGTCATGCCGCCACACTCTACAGGATGTTTGTGCAGCTGAGACTAGAGATACAACCTGCAACTTGTGAAAATTGCAGTCACTGTTTACCAATTAACCCTTTTGTTGAGACAGCATGACTGGTTGATGCTCCTGTTTATTTTTTCACCTCATCTTATAAGAGGGTTGAAGCAGAAACCGGCAATTTCCCAGGTGAAGCAGGGGGCTCGTCTTATAAGCGAATAGTCTTATAAGTGAGAAAGTATAGTAATTTTTTCAGTGTTTTTTTTTTCAGCATCAACATATACTGTGACAAACAAGCCATGTGTTTGTTTATAATTTTATATTAAGGAAAGAAACAATAAGATTATATCTTCCCTTCCACTTTTATTGTTTTATTATTTACTTGTACTGATATTGAAAGAGAATGTTTTAATTAAAGTCTTAACTATAAATACATTGACCTTATAAATACATTGACAGGTATGCCTGCTTTAAAGAGCTACATGATAACATTGAGGCCAATGAAGGGGGTTTAGACAAGTTCACCAAGAGTTATGAGAGGTTTGGCATTCATCGCCAGGCCGACAACAGTATCTACATGAAGGAGTGGGCCCCAGGTGCCACCGGGATATCTCTGCGTGGGGACTTTAGTAAGTCTGTCTCCAGAATGGAAATATTTTAAAATAGCAGACTTTCTTTATATTTTACAGTAAACTTGTGTAATTATTTAATTCAATAGCTCATTAGAATGATGCAGACCCTAACCTTAGCCAGAGGCATTAAGATGTCTGGATTTTCGTGAAGTATTGTTTTTGGTTTTATTTACTTTCTTACTCACCTGAGCTTATGCTCAGAATAAGCAGTTGTTATTGCCCACCATCTTGTGTCACATGTCTGTCAACATTCTTTAAGCATCTTCTCTGAAAACTCTTGGCCTCTTTCAATCAAATTTTCTTTCAAGCTACAAGAGTTAGAACCTTGATATTTTGTATACACATTCCTTGGTTGGAACTTTATCAAGATTTGTTATTATTTTGAACTGTCAAAAAACACGGCCACCAGGGCTTGGCCATTTTCCATATATTGTATATTGGAAAACTTGGAACATATTTTTGTCAGAAATTTAAAGAGTTATAGCTTTAATATTTGGTATACATGTTTGGTATTGGGCTCTGTATCAAGAATGTTCAAAGAATTTTGATGCATCAAAAAGCTGGGCCACTGGGGTCGTGGCCATTTTACATATATGGCCATTTTGTAAAGAAAATGAAACTGATTGTCCAAATATTATTGGTGCACATGTATTACAGTTATTCTCATCTATTTTAACATTGCTGATATTCCATGCTTATTTTATCTAAATGTCTACGGCACTCTGCTGAGAGGTTTAGAGGGCTATGATGGCACTCTTATTTTAATATTATTAGATTACAGAATTTATCTGGGTTTACAAATTATATATCTTAAGACATAAGACAGTACATTCACAGCTTCTTGCTCTATGCTACTTAGACTTTGGCCATGACAGCCATGGCTGAAAGAAGCCTGGTACACACAGACTGACAGAGGCTGAGAATCATTGTTCATAATCATGCAGATGAAAGTGGTGGACAATTTGGTGTCTATCCATTAAAAGGCATTATCTGTGAGCAAATACTGTGGTGTGAGGGCTCACAGATGCTAAGAGTGTAGCCAGGTGTCATTAGGTCGAAGACACGTAAGGCCATGGAAGGTCGAGAAGCCTTGAAATGAGGCTATTACTGCAGGAGGCAAGGTCTCTTAAAGATGCTCTGGATTAATAAATATTGGATGACAATTATAACTTCACTACTGAGGGAACATGTAAGTGAAAGAAGAAGATAAAAAAGCACAGTGCTGCTTTGTTTCTGCTTACAAAACAAAGTGACAAAAATGCTAATGTTAATGTTTTTTTTGCAGACAACTGGGACCAATTGAAGCACCAGTTCACTAAACTACCATTTGGTAAATGGGAGCTGAAGATTCCAGCCAATCCTGATGGATCCTGTCCCATCCAACATGGCTCTAAGCTGAAGGCAAGTACAGTGATATTTCTTCATCTTAAAACATGTTTTCCTTGACTATGTTACATACAGTTCTTTAATTTCCCACCACTTAGAATAATCTAGGCCCACATTGACCTAAGCATTCTCAAAAAGAAAGAATCCTCAAAAACTGAATGATCTCACTCCAACTTTGTAATTAGTTATGATACAACTTAACCCCATTGACCCAGTATACTCCACGAAAAAAAAAACAACAATAGGTCAATATTATGTATCTGGCAGTTTAAGACCTTACTAGATAAATCTTGCCCCAATTTCAATAAGAAAATAATATAAAATGATTTTTTTGTATTAACAGTTGGTGATGCATACCAAAGATGGCAAGCTAGAAGACCGCCTGTCACCCTGGGCAACCTATGTGACCCACCCAGAGAAAGTGCCCATATATGAGCAGGTGTTCTGGGACCCTCCACAGGTACTCTGCCTGCACAGTTTACAATTTAAAAAAAAATATATTTTCTAATGCATGACAGATTAATTTGTTAACCTGAACAATAGTAAACTCTAAAGGGGATAGTTAACAGCTTATGTAGTCTTGTCTGTTAACTTTTGAAAAGCTTTAGATACTATCAGAAATCTTTTCATGATTTAAATTATTCTTAATCAGTGCCTGAGAACAGGTTTAAAGATGAACCAGTAAACTATTGGCATCCATATTTCTCTCTTTGCATGCCTGGAGGAATATAGAAATAAGATACCCAAACTAGATCAGACAGATCTCAGTAATCTGCACTGATGGCCTCCAGGTCTTGGGCAACATATGACATGTCATATAGTTTAATGCCATGTTATAACATGTCAATGTTAGGTTTGTTAGGGCAAAACCATCTGGCTTCCCGGAGGCTGCAAAACAAAAGTCAAAATGGTGAGCAGCCACTGTTGGAAGGAGGGTTCCCTTTAATCATCTAAAACAACAGTCTTAAACATGATGATGAATGATTATTTCTTTAATAAGAAATATAGGACATCTTTTTTTGTTATTGATAGAAAAATTCCATCTGGATTCAATAAGCATGAGAGAATTACACCTGAAGTGCTTTCATTACAGAGATACCAGTTCAGGCATGACCATCCCAAGGTGCCCCAGAGCTTGAGGATCTATGAGGCCCATGTGGGCATTGCATCTTGGGAAGGAAAGGTAGCCACATACCCAGAGTTCACACGTAATGTCATCCCACGGATTGTCAATCTAGGTAGGGTATTCAGTCTTTGCTTTAATTTTTTCAAACCACTTGCCCGTTTGGGCAAGCCATTGGGAAAAATCACTTGCCCGAAATTAATTTCACTAGCCCGAAAACATCATTGCAAAACATAAAGCCTGGGCCTTCGTCGTATCTCAACCAACGACAGTCTTTCTGCCATTGGGTTTCAAACAAATGCTGGCGTTTTCCTTCTTACACTTTTTTATTTTCTGATTGATTTTTTTGTTTGTTGGGATAAGGTTTTCTTTGGGGGTGGGGGCGTGGGTGACCTCCATAGAAATACTTCAAATTCAACATTTACAATGTTTTGCAGATGAATCCTATCACAGTAAAGTTTTCAACCTCCTGTATGGCATAAGTACGCAATAGAATTTCATTAGCGAAATGTGCAAAATGGAAATCTATTTAAGTCTTATCATATTTTCGTATGTTATATCTGAGAGTTGATTACTATATTAATATATAAACAATAATGGCAAGATGAACATTTAATTATGATTTCTTTTTGTGAATGTTATATTGTTGCAATAGAAAATCACCATTTCGTCAGTTTCGCAAATGACTCATTGCATACTTTAGTCATTCGGGCAAAAAGCGTTTCAGTGATACAGAACACTCTTAAAGATGGCTTAACCGATTGGCTTTTATTGTCGATTTGAGAAATTTTCCTCATTTTTCACCAATGTTCACAATAAATCAGGCTTTTGTTTATGGATAAATCACTTGTCCAATTGCACAAGCATTCAGGAATTTTAACTTGCCCGAAATCAAAAGTACTTGTCCCTGGCTTCGAGCAAGCCTGTTACGACGAAAAATGGGTATTTTATTTACACATTGCTGTTGTCTTGGTGAATATATATATTCATGTGGTGCAATTATGAACAGTGTTGGACACAAGTTGCTGAAAGTCATGGGTTCAATCATTTACTATGACTCACTGAAGTCTGTGAAATTGTAGTGATATACATTGCTTACCCTCGGTCTATAATGTTGTTGCCAGGACTCATTGATCTGAATCCTGTCTGGTATTGTTGTTTAGGCAGCTATATATCTGATTATATAGTATTCCTAGTATAGGTTGTCAGTTGGCTGTTACTGAAAGACTGTTTGTGTATTGTTAAATCCTAAAACAGTTTTGTTAAAATGAACTGCATATTGGAACATAAATCTAGATGGCCAAGCCGTTGTTGAGTCTTCAGTCTTTAAACTCTCTCACCACGGGTGCTTAATTAGTTTTATTTAATAATTTTGTAAACAGACATTATAGTGAATTTTGAAAGTTTAGCTTACATGTGGAGTAATTTTTTTTTACCATTATTCATATTTAAAAGAATTTTAATAAAAACCTTTTTGAATTAAATTTGCATTAAAAGATGCAAATAAGTTGCTGTGGTAAATTGTAGCAATTGGATTGTTTTGCCAGGATACAATGCTATCCAGTTAATGGCGATCATGGAGCATGCCTACTATGCCAGCTTTGGCTACCAAGTGACCAGCTTCTTTGCTGCCTCGAGGTAAATATTTTCAACAGGTTTTTAAAGATTTGCGTTAGCTGTTAATGTAATTTATCTTTATATATTGATGAGTAAACATGCCTCAGATCTAAATGATCTAATAAAAGGTTAAAGGTAATAATAAATTTCATTTTTAACCATGATTAACATTTTGCTATCGTTCTCTTATGAGAAACAGCAAGTGAAAATTACTAAGCACTAAAACATACATGGCCTTTGTCAATAATATTATTAAAAAGTAATTAAAGAGTGTTTTAAAAGGCATTAAATTGCCTGTATGATGTTGACAGCATTGATAAGACCAGAGCTTAGTATTTAGGATTTCTAGGTCTCCTATACAAGGTAGTATATTTGTAAAAAAGTAATTGCTGGGTTTTTTAAAGGAAATTAGTTCCTGTTAGGGATGTTCAATCAGAAAAGTGTTCCCAGTACAAGCAGCTTAAAGATGCCAAAAAAGCTTAGCTGTAATCACAACATGAACCCCCAGAAACAAATATCTAACCCTCTTACTTTCCTTCACTACAGTCGCTATGGTACCCCAGAACAGCTGAAGGAACTCATCGATGTTGCCCACAGTCATGGCGTGGTTGTCTTACTGGACATTGTGCACAGTCATGCCTCCAAGAACGTGATCGATGGTCTCAATCAATTTGATGGAACAGACTCTGCTTTTTTCCACGGGGGACCCAAAGGTGTTCATGATTTGTGGGACTCCAGGCTCTTCAACTATAAGGAGTAAGTTTGTAATTTATAGTGACAACTAGGTTTAAGTATGTTTCAATGAAAAAATAAGTTTCTTACCCTTGCCTGTGTGGGTAAGAGAGATAAAGTACCAGGTTAGCTCTGTCTGTAAAGCTTACATGTGAACTCTCCCTATTTTGGAGGGAGACTCCCTCTTCTAAGGTTTAAAATTACTTGAAAATGAGGGGTGTTTTACACATATTTCATAAATCTCCTTACTTGGAAACAGATAACTTTCTTCTCTGTATATATTAAAATAACAAATCTCCCACTATGCAAGTGAAAATCTCCATTTTTGGCTTCAGAGAAAGATCACATGTATGGTAAAGCAATTACCATATTAGCACAATATAAAAGCCCCGACTGGCTGTAAATTTCTCTTACAGTGGCAATCTTGTTAAAGACAGATTGTAATTTCATGCAAAATATTTTTTTCTAACAGCTGTCTGTGGTAACAGTTTTTCGATATAACAGCACTGCCTAAGTTTTTTCTGTGGCTACCAAGGAGATGTCAGATAAGATGTATTTGTGTTTGTAGGTGGGAGACTCTAAGGTTTCTGTTGTCCAACCTGCGATGGTGGATCGAGGAATATCATTTTGACGGATTCAGATTTGATGGTGTAACATCCATGCTGTACCATAGCCATGGAATGGGTGAGTTTTAGGAAGATATTTTACTTGAAATTAAAAAAAAATGTGTCTTTTTGAACGACATAAACAAAAAACAAATGTGCTGTTTCTTTTATATGGCTTCTGCACCAAATAAATTGAAGAATTTCACAGAGATTAAGGCACTACTGCTGAAAAAATGTGTTCCATTTTTGTGCACATTCTTTGAGTATTTTCCTGAAGATGTCATTGTAGTGTAGTTTGTTAAAAACTTTCAATATTTCACTGTATTGAGGAATGCAGTAGATTGGCAATTTCTCTATTGGAAGTCTAGTTTGTTTACATAAATCAGAGTATCATGTCAGTTTAATGATGCACAAGGTGAGTTGTTGACCTACTTGCTTCAGAATAACACATGCACTTTGTTTGTGATACCACTTGTGAACTATTAATCTAGTTATGGATAGAAATTGTCAAATTGCTTATCGTATTTCAGAACTCAAGTGGGTTTTGCTAAATAGTGTTTACAAAGCATCTTGAATGTGTCTGCTACCATTCTTAACTAACTAGTTACATCATTTACACGCTAGCCTGTTTGGCACATAACACAACTTGGTAGTGATAGATGCCGACTGTCTGTCCCGACAATAACCCGACACATGTGTTTAATACTATCTGGTTCCCCTGTCCGCAGCTGCATGTGTTATGTAACCATGAAAAGTGGTGGGGAAGACGTGGTTGTGCATGGTGATATAATTAACCAAAGGATGATGGAGTCAGAATCCAAATTTAGGGAAGCTGGACATTTGATATCTTTATTTTAAACTATGGGCATTTTACAAGGTTGTGTTTTTGTTTGTTTATTTGGTTTATCGTCTCACCAACAGTATTTCAATTATCTGGAGATGGTGTCCACTTGAAGCAGATATAGTGCTGCTTTCACTATGTATTGCATGCCGTGAACACCTGGCATGATACCACACCCAGTTACATTATCCTGACACCAGACCAACCAGTCATGGAACTACCCATATATTTACTTGAGTGTTTGCAAGGGAGCTATGCCACTACCATTTTAACTACTTTGGTATTTCGCAGCCTAAGATCGAACCCAGGCCTCCTGTACCTGGAGCTTTCGCTTTACCGATTGTGCTACGTCCGGTTTTATAAGGTTAACTGGATAGTCAGTTGCTATCAGTATACATGTGCCATATCCGGTTATCAAGTTAACTAGTTAACCATTGATATCCCTATTAATAATCTATCTTGTTATGTAATGACAATTGTATATATCCTTACTTTTAACTTTGTGTTCCATTTCAGGTCATGGTTTTAGTGGGGACTACAATGAATATTTTGGTTTGAACACTGACACAGAGTCCTTCAACTATCTCCAGCTGGCCAACTACATGCTACACAACTTTTACCCAGAGTTTATGATCACAATAGCTGAGGTATTGACATAAGGTTGTGAGGTGGCACTTCTGGTGGAGCGGTTAGAGTCCCGACTTATAACTCCTCAGCACCTCACTGTGTGGGTTCTAGTCCCGGTCCGGCCTAGAGCTTTCTTGTGGGGAGGCCTTCCGGCTATTCTGTGGAGAGCTGGTAGTCCTACCCAGACTTAAGTCCCAGGCTTGTGTCTGGGGTCTTCCTCTACCAATAATTAGTTGTACGTCGCCAATATGACCATAATTGTATCGATGTGATGTAAAAAAACAAAAACAAACCAGCATAAGGTAGTTGCCTTTAAGGGTTCATGCTTTACTGCACATGTTAAGAGTATCTAGCTGGAGAATTTGGTAGTTTAGTTTTGAAAGGTTTTCCATCTTGTGCAGAAGATCTTATTCCAACTGGTTAACAAACACGAAATTTGGTTGCTAAGTGGCTAAAACATTCCAGAGATAATAGAGAACAGGTTCTGTTGCCTGTTAAGTTTGTTCACGATCCCCTGGATAGCAACATTAACACAAATTGTTATTGATTTTAAGTTGCTAGCCGTGTTGATTGAATGATTAATTGAAAGTCATTATTACCATCCAGTACTTGGCTGTATAGGCAATCAAGCAAGTTTGCTAGTGTAAGTTAATTTCTTCTTTTATAGTGTTGCCCATGTAGTGTAGATCCACCTCAGCCAGCTGAGAGATCCCACTTGGGGTTGTCTGATTAGGCTCGATAGTTTCTATAAGTTTCTATAAGAAAATAAGACAAGGTCCTATGAATATTGAAACAAACATTGTTACCTAGGCTTTAAGTTGTAAGCTAATGACAAATAATTTTAATATCTAGGTTATTGTCTTATATTGATTATTATATTGGTGGTTATTGTATTGAATAACAAATTGTTCATTATATTTTTATATTTCAGGATGTGTCTGGGATGCCTGGACTGTGTCGACCTGTCTTTGAGGGAGGGGGTGGGTTTGATTACCGTCTGGCCATGTCCCTTCCAGACATGTGGATCAAGGTACAGGAAGTGCCACAGTTAATTGAAGTTTAATTGATTTTTTGTAATATATCAAATAATTCTCAAAACTGTATTTGTGGATACTCGTGAACAATATTTTATAGAGACCAGTCATGGAGGGAGGGGGGAGGTTTTATTGCTGTCTGGCCTTGTCCATTCCAGACTCACAGAATCACGTAAGGTGTACAGTATTTGCTGCAGATTTAGAGCTATAAGTAAGAGGAGTGAATCTGAGCGTTGAACTTATACTTCTACCATGCTAAAATTGATCAGGCTTAGCCAAAAAGTGTAAATACAGATCCGATTGCTCCTACTGGAAGCTGTCTGATCAGGATCTTTATTGTTTGCTGCTGAATCTAAGGCAGTATGTCTGGGCACCTTTTCATCTGGATGTAGGAAGATGACTAAATGACCATAAGTTATTGACAAAATGTAGCAGACTAAAGTTTAAAGAAATGATAACATTCCATGGTCAGTGGTCATGCTTGTGTACATCAATATCAGTGTCAATCTAAAATAAAATGAAAATGTTATAAACATTTAAAAAAAAATCAAATGTTCAAATCTCACCTATCAGAGCCATTGTCCCTTTTCATCAGGAGGTGTTAGGTGTAGATATACCTTTATTAGTTTATACTATTACTTGAACATTCTTAAAAAATGTTGTGAATCATTACTGATACTTCACAGTCTTTTTCTCATCACATAATGACTGACAAAGCTTGGAAGGCAACCTCCTAAAAATCATTATAAACATTTTTTGTAAGCTGATTGGGGAATTGTATTTATTTATAGTTATTTACTGCATACTATTGTAAAATACCTACCTATTAGGCTCCAAATTATTAAAATCCTTCACATGTCTGTTCCATTATCTAAAGAACCTGAAAGAGAAAAAGGATGAAGACTGGATCTTTGGTGACATCTGCCACACTCTGACCAACCGCCGCTACACTGAGAAATGTATCGCGTATGCTGAGAGTCATGACCAGGCATTGGTGGGTGACAAAACATTGGCATTCTGGCTAATGGACAAGGAGATGTACACCAACATGTCGGAGCTATCACCCCTCTCGCTGATCATAGACCGCGGGCTGGCCCTACACAAGATGATACGCCTCATTACCATGGGCCTCGGTGGAGAAGGATACCTTAACTTTATAGGTGATTATACTGGGGTTTGTAAGCATATTGAACAGGCATTAGCCATACAATATATTCAGTATAGGCCCACGGTTATTATGCTCCCCGAAAACTTTCGGGGGAGCATATAGTCGCCGCCTTGTCCGTCAGTCCGTCCGTACGTCCTATTCGTGTCCGGCCCATAACTTCGTTATTTGAAGTCGAATTTCGAAACTATTTCACAGAAATGACCACCATGTTGAGACGACGTGTCACGCGCAACATTTGGGTCCCTACCTTGAAGGTCAAGGTCACAGCGTGACTTTGCAGCAAAATCGTGTTCGGCCCATAACTTCGTTATTTGAAGTCTGATTTCGAAACTATTTCACAGAAATGACCACCATGTTGAGACGACGTGTCGCGCGCAACATTTGGGTCCCTACCTTGAAGGTCAAGGTCACAGCGTGACCTTGCAGCAAAATCGTGTCCGGCCCATAACTTCGTTATTTGAAGTCGGATTTCGAAACTATTTCACAGAAATGACCACCATGTTGAGACGACGTGTCGCGCGCAACATTTGGGTCCCTACCTTGAAGGTCAAGGTCACAGCGTGACCTTGCAGCAAAATCGTGTCCTGTCGTTATCTTCGTTATTTGAAGTCGGATTTCGAAACTATTTCACAGAAATGACCACCATGTTGAGACGACGTGTCGCGCGCAACATTTGGGTCCCTACCTTGAAGGTCAAGGTCACAGCGTGACCTTACAGCAAAATCGTGTCCGGCCCATAACTTCGTTATTTGAAGTCGGATTTCGAAACTATTTCACAGAAATGACCACCATGTTGAGACGACGTGTCGCGCGCAACATTTGGGTCCCTACCTTGAAGGTCAAGGTCACAACATGACCTTGCAGCAAAATCGTGTCCGGCCCATAACTTCGTTATTTGAAGTCGGATTTCGAAACTATTTCACAGAAATGACCACCATGTTGAGACGACGTGTCGCGCGCAACATTTGGGTCCCTACCTTGAAGGTCAAGGACACAGCGTGACCTTGCAGCAAAATCGTGTCCGGCCCATAACTTCGTTATTTGAAGTCGGATTTCGAAACTATTTCACAGAAATGACCACCATGTTGAGACGACGTGTCGCGCGCAACATTTGGGTCCCTACCTTGAAGGTCAAGGTCACAGCGTGACCTTGCAGCAAAATCGTGTCCAGCCCATAACTTCGTTATTTGAAGTCGGATTTCGAATCTATTTCACAGAAATGACCACCATGTTGAGACGACGTGTCGCGCGCAACATTTGGGTCCCGACCTTGAAGGTCAAGATCACAGCGTGACCTTGCAGCAAAATCGTGTCCGGCCCATAACTTCGTTATTTGAAGTCGGATTTCGAAACTATTTCACAGAAATGACCACCATGTTGAGACAACGTGTCACGCGCAAGATTTGGGTCCCTACCTTGAAGGTCAAGGTCACAGCGTGACGTTGCAGTGAACTTGTGTCCTGCCGTTATCTTCGTTATTTGAAGTCGGATTTCGAAACTTTTTCACAGAAATGATCACCATGTTGAGACGACATGTCGCGCGCAACATGTGGGTCGCTACCTTGAAGGTCAAGGTCACAACATGACCTTGCAGCAAAACCTTGTCCGGCCCATAACTTCGTTATTTGAAGTCGGATTTTACAACTGTTTTTGACAAACTGCCCGGTTTGACCGGCTCTTGTTAAGTCATTGCCCTTTGTTTTTGTTTATGTCTGATTTCATAGTACTACAACATTTTCAAAATAAACCTCAATATTCATACAACTAACCTTTTTTTTGTGACAAAGTACCCATTCGGGGAGCATCACCCGTCTCTGACGGCCTCTTGTTAATCTAATGGCTTAATACTTAAAACTTTTCTCAAGGCTAGTGGTATGTTGAATTTAAACGTTTAAAAACCCACTGAAGTTCTTCCACCTGAAGTAGATATACTGCTGTATTCATTGTGATATAATGTTAGGACTATGAGATATGGGACCACACCTTAGTTGCATTATCCCAACACTGCTAAAACATTGCTTATGCTTCTTCACCAAGTCTTGGTTTGGGATAGAAAATGGGAGTATTCCATAAAATATATATTGTGTTGAAAACAGTTAATTTTTAGAACCTATCTTAATTTGATTGCTTTTAATGAGCACTGTCAATGATTGAAGAATATCAGACCTATTGTTCTTGACTCTCTTTACAGGTAATGAATTTGGACATCCTGAATGGTTGGATTTTCCGCGGGCTGGTAACAATGACAGTTATCATTATGCCAGACGACAGTTCAACCTGCCTGATGACAACCTGCTCAGATATAAATATCTGAACAACTTTGATCGAGACATGCAACACTTGGAGAAGTTCTATGGCTGGCTGGCACCAAATACTCAGGTACGGATAGAATTCTATTCCATTTCAGCAAAATGAAGACATGTTTACAGTCTACCTAAATGAATTAGGTGTAGTATTATAATCTCAATCAGAGGTCTTCAATTCCTTCCATATGACAATAAAGGAAAAATTAAGACTTTTTGCTAAAGCAAAGAAATCAGGCGTTCGATCCTAAGTTTAAAAGTACATTAAGTCTGACAAAGGTTCTTAAATTTGATTGGTCAGCCTTAATTGATCACTATTCTTACCAATGATAATCATAAGAATAGTCTCAGAAGAGCATGCCCTCAATCATGTTGATAAAAAATAACTTAATGCATCATGTTACATACTAGAAAACATGCTACAAAGGCATAAACAAAATCTTACTTCTCTTAATGAGTATTTAGGTACAGAAAAATACTTGATGAGTGTTATTGATAAAGAAAAAAGAAAAAAAACTGTATAAAGTGATTTTCCTATCGGATATTTATTCTAGAACATAAGGTATTGCTGCTGCTTCTGTCTTTGCAATAAATGTCAGATTTGTTGTTTGTACAAAATTATTATAGGAGCACATTTATTTACTTGTAACCTTTACACATTGACAATTTAAGATTTCATGTAAAATTAAATTTGGCAAACCAAAGTTTCAATTACATTCTAATATGTTTTCAATTAAGACTGTAGAATCTGTTTCCAGTTAATTATCATAGTTATTAAGTCAGTATAATTGAAGTTTCCAATTATGTGTGTAAGAACCATATTCCAATTATACAGTAGATTACAGTTAATTGAATAATGGTATATATTGCATATTCCTGTTTTATTGAATAAAATATTCAAACACTAAATCTTTTTGGCCTAACCTTTGTTAAAAATTAATGGTTACATGCATAATGTGTCAGCCTTATGTCAGTTATAAACATAATCCATTGCTGCTCACCTGACTACCGAAGCTCACTGATTAGTTAATCTCTGGGGACAATTTCACACCTTTTCAAGTCGCCAATCTGTGTCAACTGCATGATCAGCAGCTTGTTCAGCTCGCACAGTTATGGTCTGCTGCCAATGGCTTGCTTTCTATTGCATCACCTGGATGAATGTCATAGGTTTTCACAAAGGTTAACAGGTGTCAACTGTGAATCTACGATAACTCTTCTATTTTTAAAAGTGTATTACTCTCCCTTGGCAAAATAGTGCAGTGCTAAGGCATATTTTTTAACATAATGGCACTTATTACTGAAATCAGAAAGACCAAACAAACATTTACATCATAGTAAATGAAGATATATATATTTCACTTTCAATTCATTAAAAAGTAAAGTAAGAAGAGAAAATAACACATATAAAAAAGGTGGCTTTTTTTTGAGGGGGGAGGGGGGTGCGGGGCAGCCCTTAAGAAAAAGAATTAGGGTTTTTAACTGGATTTGGAGTTAATTGATTAAGAGCTCAGTAATTATCTTATAATGAAAATTGTAAGGTGTATGAAATAGTGGCTAAGAGTTAGTAATAATATATCAAATTTGTGGCAACTGAAAACAAAATACAGTCATTGAAATGGTACTCCTATATTGTTTTTTGGTTTATCGCATATTTAGGGTTAATTGCATGTTTTTCTATGGGAAGTTATGTATGCAAATAAGGGGAATTAGCTATATTTGTATAATCACTTTCAAATAAAATATGGAACACTTTCAAATAAAATATAGAATTTCTTTCAAATGAAATCAGTGTAATCAGATTCCTGTTAATTTATAGAATCATTTTCAAATAAAGCTTGTGGAATCAGAGTTTCAAATAAAGTCGGTAGAAGCAGTCTACTAATTAGGTCTAGAAGCAATGAAAACAATTAATAAGGACCATTTAATGACAAATGCTGGCTTATGGATTTTCTCACCTATACCAAATCTTACCTTATGGTCATTTTACAAGCTTTTATAGTATATATGCCCATTAGTGCATCATGAGTGTATTAATTACTTCCTGTGCATTTTGTCACAAAATCTTTAGTCTACATTTTTTTTTTTTACAGCTACACATCATGGTACCTATACTACCCACCTTTCCAAACAAACATTTGCAGACCATGCTTTATAGCTTTACATTTCAAATGTGTTGTTTTTCAGAATAAAAGAAAGTGCTAACTCTAAAAAATGTTTTTAATATTGTTATTTTCCATGCATGTAGACCATTTGGAAGCTTCTTTGATATTGCTTTATTAAGAAAATGTGTAAAATCCTGGTTACAATTATCATGTATTACCAGTAAATAACGTCACACTAAATTGTGTCAAGGTGGCTACAGTTTGATTTATTTGTTTCTCAACACTTTTATGTTAAAGGATGTATCAAGTTTGTTTAATATTTATTAAATAAAGAAGCTATATGTTTCTAGCTACCTAACTGTTATTGTACTACTGAATTCAAACACTTATGGACATTGCTCATCCAGCCCACTAATGGCTGTCAATTGACCTTACCTGATGGCTTAACTTTATCCTAACATTACCACTTTAAAAGATCTTCAGCATAAAAGTACGGAAGCTGATGAAGTACTAGGATGCAGACTAATCTGTTTGTTTTTAATGTACTGCCAAATATACTTTTTAAATTTAAAGTATTTCTTCTTTTTTTGCATAATGCCACTTTGTTACAAGCTGCAAGTGTGCATTAACTTTGGAAAGATTGCATGTCAAAGGTTTTGTTTTTAATTTATACATAGGTACTTCAGAACTATCATCTTGTAATCATTTATAAGTAAAGAAAAAAAATCATTGTAAGAATTGTTTTTTAACATATCAATAATTTGTCTGTATGTGTTTGAAGTAAATGAAAGATGCCATGTAAATATAAAAATCTCTTCCTAAGCATGGCATCTGATTATAAGTATTAATGTAAACTTTACTCAGTAATTAAAAAACTTTGTCCTATCCTTTTACTCATCATGTCTGCAACATACCTGTCAGAATGTTGTTGTTGTTTTTTTCATTTCATTTTCATGATTTTATTTCTCTAAAAACTTATAACTGTTCTCAGCTTTTACTAGAAAAAAATCACACAATCTTTCACTTGCCATGCAAACCTACTAATTTGTTGTTTTTTCTCAATGTTTACAGCAATACATCAGTCGTAAGCATGAGGGTGACCGTGTGGTGGTGTTTGAGAGAGTTGAGAAGCTGTTGTTTGTGTTCAATTTCCATCCCAACAATAGCTACACTGACTACAAGATAGGAGTCGGTGAGCCTGGGAAGTATCCTTTACTGAGTACACAAGTGTCTCAGGGCGAATCCAGACCTTGTACAGTCATCAAAAATAAGACCTTGAATTAATTAACATAAATGTTGGTGTTTACCTAATTATTCAGTCTTCTACTATGACATGAACTCAAGTCACTGTTTTATCATAATTCTTGTATGTCAATTAGGGCATAAATGCAAGGGGTATAGGCTGATTTCAACTCTTGTTCATATGCATTTAAATAGTCTGTTAGATCTTCAGTGTGGGAGGGTCGTCCAGATGACCTTTGGTCTGACGATGGTGTTACCCAAATGCTTTTCTGTGGTTTTCCTCAATGAAAATAGATGGACATCGCTACAATGAACATCTTTGTGATGTATTTCTTAAAAAAATAAAAATAAATGCAGTTTCTGTTAAAATTCTCAGACCAATGCTTCAGACATGCTAGCCTTGATTTCTCATAGAAATGATACTCATTCAGATTAAAAAAGTTCTCTTTTTTTTTTGTTAAACTTAAATAAAGTTTATCAACTTCAATGTTTTTGCGACTTTCCTTAACCAATGCCTAAGATATAAGATAGTGTTGGACACTGATGCAGAACAGTACGGTGGCCACAAGAGGTTGGATCATAGCGTGGAATTCTTCACCAAGAATGAAGGCTGGGATAACAGATACCATAGTCTCATGGTAGGTCGATGTTGACTTATATATGCAAGGTGTTCTGATATCTGGACTGTCCTCAGAGGCCCTCAGTAGGAGCTCTTAGCAATTATGTACTGTGAGAAATTGGCAGGGAGAGTTACTCTTCTGATAATAGTGTTTCTTATCTTTATGTGTATTGGTCTTTGGATGAGTTTTTCGTTCACCATGGTGTACCATGCTCAGGGTGAACTAGCTCATTGTGAGTGCCCTACTGTCTGACATCACATGTTTGTCAACATTCCTCATAGGATATATCCTCTTAAAACTCTGACCCTAATTCCACTACAGTTTGTCATAAGCTTCAGCAAGCAGAGGAAATGAAAAAGTGTTCAAAGAATTTTGATACATCAAGAAACATGGTGGCCATTTTCCATATATGTGTCCCTCGTCTTGCAATTAAATGACTTCTCCTTTGTAACAGCTAGCACAAACAAAGTCAGCCAAACTCCCTCAGAAGCATCAGCAGGCAGGGTGAATGAGAAGCTGTTTACAAAATTTTAATCCATCAAAAAAACGACTGCCAGGAGTGTGGCCTTTTTCCTTATGTGGAAATATAGGAAAATTTCATAAATCTTATCAGAAACTACAAGAGCTAGACCTGATAATGGTATTTGGTATGTTCTTTAGGTGGCCCAGTATCAAGATTGTTCAATGAATTTTGATCCATAAAAGAAAATATGGCTGCCAGGGGCATGGCCATTTGCCCTAAATGGCTATTTAGAAAACCTTTGAAACTCTTTTTGTCAAAAATGAACTAGAGACTTGATATTTGGTATACATGTTCCATGGGTGACCCACTATGAAGAATGTTCAAAGAATTTGGATCAGTCAAAAACATGGCCACCAGGGGAGGGGGGCAGGGGCTCTTTTCCATATATGGCCAACAAGTTGTAGCTGCTCTTTGTTCTTTCTTTTTTTTACTTCTTGGCATATTTACAGATTACAGAATCTTTATAATATGTTTATAGTAAACATTTAAATATTTTCCCTCCCCAAATGTCTTGAAACAGATTGTCCAAATGTTGCTTGTGTACATATGATACAATTATTCTGATCTTTATAAACATTGCTTGTATTCCTTGCTCACTATTACTAAATGTCAGCTACACTGAGGATGAGCAACATAGAGCCATGATCCTGTCATGGCTCTCTTGTTTAGCATGTACTAGGTAAAAAAAACAACAATGTCTTGTTACAAATCAGTAAAGAGTCTATTGCAGTGTGGAGTATAATCACAAGACCTGAACAGTTATATGTATCATATTTCTCAAGTTACCTTTCCATTAATTTAGTCTTGCAACCGAAGGTTTTGTTTTTGTGTAACATCATTGCAGCCACAGGCTCTTAAGGCTGTTCTTTATCCCAGAGTACAAGACATTGAGCTTCCTTAAACGTACCTAATAGAGGAGTGGATACCCCATTGAATGTGGGATTTATATCACATTATGTGACTCCACACACTGCTGTGTTATTTGATAAAATAATTGTCTATGTATTTGAAGAACTATTACTATTTCCCTCTTTTTATCTCACTGACTATTTTCATGTTCTCTGTTGCAGGTATATATACCAAGCCGCACAGCCATTGTTTTTGCTCTTCAAGGTTAAAAAGTAGGCAAGTGATAGATAACTGGTCATCGTCTTTCTATTTGATCAAGCTAGTTTTGAATATGTAATTCTTTAAAGGTGAATCTGTCCTCCACCCAATTGTTTTCTATTATTGAATATTCTGAAGAATATGGTTGTATCATTAGAACAGACAGTATTTTTTTTTTAAATATTATGAACAAATTGTATAAGGTGGAAGACTGTGCACAGTTTACAGCCAATCATAGCATAGTTTCAAATTTTACTGGATATTGACCTCATAGTGCTTTAATTCTCTGCACCTTGATGCTTGAATGTGATTGGATTGGACAGCTTTAAATGATTGACATGTGTAATTGACTAAAAAGAGAGAGGGATGGATAGAGTGTGGACACAACAAAAACTCCATTCCAGATGGTTGTGACAATGTTTGTGCAGGATCTGCACCGTTACCTGTCTGCTAGATATGTCAGAACACTTCTAGTTCTTATGTTTGTACACACACAGAACAAATCACTTCATGTGTGAACAGCTTGCACAATATGCTGTATGTACCTGTATATTGTCTTAGTTATATATGTCAAGCATTTTCTTGTACTTTGGTAAGTGTATCCTGTGGTGATTTCTCTGCACATTCAAACATTCAAAGAAGCTTTACAACATTCATTCTTTTATTGTGCACAAGGAAGTAAAAAAAGAAAATACCTGAATTTTGCTGAATGTTTGTTTAACCAGTAAATGTTATCTTGGTCACATGTTGTGCCTTAACTGTGATGAACCTTGAAACATGGTTAAAACATTTTAAAATGAGAAATAGATTTTTTGTTGTAATATTTTTACATCAAAGATTTTTGCAGGCTTTGCCTTTTTAATATAAAACATATTTGTAATAAAAGAAAGGGTGTACAGGAACTGAGTATTATTGAATAATGTATAATTTTGTTCTATTTAAACCAGAATGTATTGACAATCAAGACTTCAATACTTTTAAGGAAAATCAACATCACTAGAACATCATCAGGCTGTTATCATTGTTGTTTCTATTTTAGAATTGATAACTGCTCTTAATTTTTTGAGTGAAAGGTTTTCTGACAGATTACTGGTACATTTTCTTGTTGATATAGGGCGATGTTAATGTATCCCCTTTACAACAGTTTTCTGCTTGTTTTGCTAAGAAAAACTTATGACAAGCTTAATTGAGCTTTAATTGACCTTATAAACATGATGATTGCAGATCTTTTTGTGACAACATAAAACCATGTTAGTCATTTGTCTTCCAGTTAGGTCATTTTATAACAAGGACTAGGTTTTAAGGCCTTTGTGGCATGTAACTGAATGTACTAAGAAGCACTCATATTTTTAAAGTTTCCCTCACTTAATGGTGCTATTTAGTATTTACTTTGCACTCCTAAAATCAATCTGTCATTATTTTGAGCACAAGATGGATTGTTTTATGAGATATGCTTGTGAAAATAGTAGACTAAGATTCTAAATACAACCAAAGGTTGAGGTTAGAATGTTTTAATCACTTTGTATATGCCAGTATTTCAATGAAAGTGTTAATTTAATATCTTCCATATGTTACATAGAAGTTTTTTGAGGTCATGAAAAGTAAGATTAATTGACAACAAGGTAAAGTTTGTTTTTTGACAAGTTTAATGAAAAGTCCCACCTGTTGGGTGTGTGTGAGTGTGTGTGTGTAGAGTTACAAGATTTTAGATGGACTCACACATACAAATTAACAGGGGACCTGCCTGATGCAGATCAACCTTCACATGCAGGTGTGTACAAACTTAAGATAAAATACATACAAAAACAGAACATTGGTTGTTATGTGCTTGTTAGTCTCAGCATTTGACATGTGAAATATGTGTGCACTCATTTGCTTTTGACAAAATAGTTGCTTCACTCATATGTGCAAATATTCTACTTGCCCGGCTTCTATAATATTTTATACATAACATTTATGTATGTGTCTGGTAATGGATATAACATGATATCTTTGAAGTTTTATTACAGTTTTGTGCTTGTACATTCTTTTTGTTTTAAGTATTAACACACTCTACCAATGTGTTATTGTTGTTGCGGCATGTTAAAAATGATACACATACAATTACCAGTACCAGTGTAATAAAGACCTCTACATTGGAAAACAGAATATTGACCTCATTGCTTACAATTACCAATGTATTGAAGACTTCCACATTGGAAAACAGGATATTGACCTCATTAGTTGCAATTACCAGTGTAATATAGACTTCCACATTGGAAAACAGGATATTGACCTCATTGGTTTAATTAACCACATTTTGATGCTTGAACATGAATGGACAGTGTTATAATTGACAACACTTTGAATTGGACAGCTTTAAATGATTGAAATAAGTAATTGAATGAAAGGGTGGAGGCTGGATAGAGTGTGGACACAACAGAATCTCAATGGGTACATAGTGTAGTATAATTATCTGTATGATCTACACACCTTTTTAAACACATTCAGGCTTCCACCTGTGCTGTCCTTTGTGTTTGTTTACTTTATGTAAGGAATCGGAATAAAAATGCTAAATCCAAATCAATCGGAAACTAAATTTAAATTAACATTACTTATGAACATAGGAGTCCAAGCATAAAAATATCACTGAATTCTTCAAAATGCTTGATTATTTTATTTGTTATTATTTTGTGCACAAGCATTAAGATTTCTGATTTGTTAATTATTTTCACATGAATGTTCATTATTAAGTGAGTCATTAAAGATTGTTACAAATATCTCATAAGAGCATTGAACTGTGTTCTTCATTGAAAAAAGATTTTCTATGCATTTGGAACAACTGGTGACTCCTTACTGATCTGTCCGCTACAAATCCACGATCTGATCAAATCAGCACATGTCTTCGTGTTCCTATATATTGGTCTGGGGGTCTTCCTCTACCAACAATATATAGATGTTGCTACACTGACTTATGTCTTTACTTGTGTATAAACAACAATTATTGATACGAAGTATTTCAAACAATGCGATATCCCTAATCAGATGGGTGTTATTTTATTTAGCAATTGCCACTTTATGTATGCATGACCACTTGTTATGCTAATTGTGTGCGTAATTCATTTTATTCACATCTTGGGTATGTCTAGTCTTTAAACAACACATGCTGGGCATTCTTGTTGGATTCATTATGATAAACTTCACAACGTTGTTTTTTTGTTTTTTTTTACTTTACAATTTTTAATACTGTTTTTAACTGAAAATATAAACAAAATTCCTTTTTAGAATTGTCAATTATGTACATTTGTCAGAATATTTGTAAAATGTAAGAATAGAATAAATAAATCTTTGAAAACTTTAGGAAGTGTTGAATATAAATTATATTTACCCATATAAGAATAAATGACAAAGTCCTATGAGCATTTCAACATAAACCAAACTCCGAAAAGGCACAGAACAAAGGTATTTCATATGCAAGCCAAGCAAAAAGTAAGATCAAATTTGTAATGAGTCATTTAACGAAAAGAGAAAACCCGACAGTTACCACCTTGGAATGGTCGGTCGGCAATGTGGACCAACTGGGGTGCTTGTTTTATCAGCTGGAGGTAGATGGATGTTGACTGGCAAAGTCTGATTGTCAGCAGGTCAGACTTTTCCTGTGAGGAGTCATAAGTACTGGTACTTTATTGGATTTTTAATCATAAGTACTGATTTGGATATAAATGAAACTTGGTAGAAAGATTTATAATAATGAGAAAATGATGCACTTCAAATAGTTTGATGTTTTAAGGCCCTTTAATGGAGTAAATGCCCTTGGATAAAAAAAAAACCACTAACAATATCAATCTTTTCTGTCTGGAGCCATAAGTCAGATGTATTTGGTTGGGTTAAGACGAAATTTGTTAAACATGCTTATAATGAAAAAATGATCCATGCTAGACATGGTAAAATTAAATTTTCTATTACTGCAGTTATTGCTCTTTGATTAAAGAAACAATATTATAGTCAAGAACCTTAACCTAGTTAAGGTTTGTTTAATTTAGATAAAACTTGAAAATATTAATGAAAATAGGAAAATGATGGCATCAGATGCAGTCACATTTCACAAATGTACATGTATTTTGAAACCGCATCAAATATCATTTATGCCCACACTGCTATGAAAAAGAAAATGTGCAGTTTTTTGTCGATAATCGCATCTTTTTAGACTGATATCCAGAAATTAATGAGCCCCAAATCATCAAAACCCGACAGTGACATTGGTCACGATGAGTAGATAATCTATTTTGGTTTTGGGGGTCAGTGGCTAAAAGGTCAAGGTCACAGCGACAATAAACAACAATGGAATGTTTCTGTCAATATCTTGAGAAGCATCAGCCTACCATCCTCTTATTTGGGACATTGGTCATGATAAGTAGATATATAGCTCCTATTGGTTTTGGGGTCACTGGGGCCGAGGTGAAGGTCACCGTGACTGAGCGTGATTTTAGTTTCTGACCGATATCTAGAGAATGCATGAGACCACAATACTAAAGCTTAGTAGAGACATTTAATCAGCGCGTAGAAGCATAATAACCATGGATCCATGTGATAAAGAAACACAACAAAATCGATTTAGCAAATTTATTAATTTTCATGCTGCAAATAAGGGTAGTAGATATAGTTGTTCGCAATAAATATGCAACCTACATCTACTAGGTTTTTTTATCACATATTTGATCTTTTTTCCCCCAGGAAAAATGTGTATGCAACTGCATATTCCGTGTATAGGTAGCTACGAACCTGGTGGCGCTAAAGATTAATGGTGGCATCCGGCAGTTTGCCTATTTCAAACACATATAACAATATAGAACACGGCTGTGGGGAATTTGGGCATATTTTTTGTTTAAATTCATACTTTAGTCTTAAAAATACGACTTAAAGCGCTTACTAAATTGTTAGACAGAACTAATGGAAAAGAAATCACTCTGCATGTATATTCTTTCCAACTGTATAAAAAATCGATAGTGGTCACTGCTAAAAATAGATATCGACGTCAGAGCGGATGATTCGTGACTCAAAAGTAAGTGGTCACGTGGTTTTCTAATTTTAAAATTAGCTATTTCTGCAACGTGGCTCAGACAGGAAATACCTGTTTGCAAGGACGAGTGGTGATTAATGCAAAACTGTTCAGACAGAACTAGGACATCAATGAACAGCATTTTGCAGGAACTTTTCAGTTAACAATGAATGACACATTTGTTTATTTGAGAAAATAATTTTGGTCGGATACCATCTTTAAAGACACAGCGACGACCTTGAACGTGATTTGTTCAGATCATACCTAAAAATTCTAAAACTAAACACCCGCTTTGTAACTATTCCTCGGTTCCCCGTCGACAAGGTCAATGCCTTCCTTAGCAATGACTGATCCATGCGATGTAGGTTCTAAACTAGCTGCAGTGGGTAGGTGGTTCTACCTGGATAAATAACCCAAGTGATCGTCAGCAACTATTAATCATAATTCTACAAATAGCTTGGGTTGTCTTTTGAATTAAAACCTGATTTACCGGTAAATGCAATATGAAAGTACAGCGTCATAATTAACTGTAATTGCTCAAATAAAGTAAGAGCAAGATGAGAAATTCATACTTGGATACATTCACAAGAATTTGAACGTATCGTTTAGGTTATTGGCAGATATAATTCATAACGCAGTACAGAAACGTCTGTTGCTAGTGCAAAGTGACCAAAAACAACTATCGAAATTAATCCATACAATATTATCTATTAATATATGTAGTGTAGTTTAAATAAATCAATCAGACAACTTTCTTTCGGAACATTTTACCTCATTGCCCTGGAAATGCAAAACACTAACGACCATGGTACATAATAGTTTAAGAAGTGTGTTTTATGCCTACTGAACTATTTCAAACAGTGTAAAATAGTAATAATATACATGTCTCGGTTTATGTACAATCATGTTGCGCGTGTAGTTCGGATCCATTTTAATTGTGTTTTTAACACATTTGAATGTTGCAAGGTTAAGCTAAATAAAAACAGCCAATGATATCAACATCAAAGCCACACAGTAAAAGGAGGGAAACAATTTCAATCTAAAGACACGCCACGCAAGTCATGTTACAAGTTATGGCCTGAAGCTGGCAAACGAGCAGCACGTTGCCCTAGGGCATGTGTTGGTGATGGGAGAAAGAAGAGTTTTCGCGTGTTTCCTGGATCTACTTCCGGCTGAACTCACAGGCTGGCTGGCTGGCCCTGCCATACGTCCCGATCATAGATCGCGTAACAGTCCACTTGGAAACATGGGAGAATCGAAGGGTGCCGGGTAAACATTTTTTTTTCTTTTTTTTTTTTTTGAGTTTTTCTTTTATTTGAAGGTGTAAAATCGTCTCTTTTGTCTGCTTTGTTTGCCTTTTTGTAATATTTGGTCGGAAAAGATGAGTTGATTTAATTATTTCGTGTTAAATATCTTACCGAGGAGACAATTTTTTTAAGAATGTCATTTTGGTTTTATTTTGCGCTGAAGATGACTGTTATTAACCTTATTAATTATACGTATTCCGTCGATGCGTTTTTTTTTTTTATTATTGGCTTAGGTAATATCACTAGAATGATACACCTGTGCTGATCTTTACACGATTTACTAACGAACTAGACGATTTCACGCAAATATATAACTTTACGCAGTATTTATATTTAATTTCTGCTCAATCTGAAATATGTCTGTATAAGTATTAAGCGCATATGCTGGCAAAAATAAATTCCAAACTGAATTAAGCTATAATCTTACATAATCGTGATTATGTTGTGTGCGTAAGTATAATGATAAATATTTTATGTTAGATTTACACGTGTATTACAGAGTGGATTCTTTTTTCATTTTTTCTACAATTAAAATAGTGATAGCGCTTACCATTGACATAATTTCCAGGGAAAGTTAACCTATAGTTGATCTATTCAACATGAAGTTGAATAGAAGATCTATTTTATGCTTATTGCCGATCTTTGTATAACTCGAAGGTCCATTACGTGTATTCTCGTCCATATACGCATATATATCTACCGTGAAATCTAAGTATAAACAAGCATGATTATTATTCATTTTCTTATGTGTTGTTTCCACTATGATTTGCTTTCTTGCTACAAATGTTATTCTAATGTATACTAACCTAATAACGAGTTACCTAATTATTACCCGTGACCTGGAGATGTTCACGTGCACACCATTTATGTTGTTGTTTTTTTATGTGTGTGTGTGTGTTGTTTATGTTGTTTTTAAACGGTTTTCAGATGCAATAATATTGCTTATGTTGTAGGAAATCCAAGCAGTCAATTCAAGTCTCATACCACGTTCAATTTTCCGACTTATGGGAGAATCCGGAACTTGTATTAACCAAGATGGCGTCCTCCAGTTGGGTGAAAACTGCCAGTACTTGGATTCCCGAGTTTTTCTTAAAGAAATTTCCCTATGTACAGGCTCTTACTCTAGTTATGTTGCTGGCAGAAAGAGCCATGAAAGCTGAAAAGTGAGTATTGTTCATTCGTTTTGAATGTTAAGCCCAACAAAACCTACACGTTGTCAGTCGAGGAACTTTGTTTACATCACCCCACCCACTATTTAACGTTCAAAATGGGCGTGTCCGCATACTTCTTAAGATCACTGCAGACGCCGACAATAAAGTAGTAATATTTTTTTCATACACAATAAACTTTTTGTCATAGTTTTCTTTTTAAATGATCAATACTTAAACAAAAACATTCCTATCCAGTATTCTGTCATATCTGTATTAAGATGGACCATGTTAATGTTTTGTATTTCAAATTCTTTCATCTAGTTTACTTATATGATATCTTTCTATCAATCTTCTGTAAATTGAGACCCCTCGTGGGAACTTAAACTTATCATGTGTCAACTGCCAGAAAATAAGTAAAAGCAGAAATAAAACATTTTAAAAGGAAAGATTTGTTAAAATAGGTTCAAAACAGAGCGGGTGTATATCAGAAAGTTTAAACCGCTATAAATCTTAAACATAAAATTTCCAGTGTTGAGATATGTTGTGCATAGAGTCATTTAGACCATATTTTTTAAAAAATATGGTTTGGAGCGACAACTACTGTACAGATTGGTTCTTCTGATTGTCAACATTGTGTGTATCTGTTCATTAAGTATATCCTTAAGCAATCATTTGACCCATTAAATTGACTTAAGTCTAAGCTTTGTTGTTTCCTTCTTTATATATAAATTACTGATTTTTTATATGGTCACAAAACCAGCTTTACTTGGTTTTCACCGAGATAACAGTTCATTTTCAAAATATTGTTTTGAAACTCAGGAAGAGATAATGCAATGCGTAAAAGGAAAGATTTCTGGATAAAAATCTTACGTTGCACTAAAATTAAACTGCTGACAGTGGTTAAAAGTTCTTATGTGAGTATTGGCAATTTTTGATCACTACTAATGCTCACCACTCTGAACTTGTAAATGGGTAAATGGGTGATGTCGATTGACCACCAGCTGGTGACAGTACTGAAATGTAGTGAGCCTGTATTAAACAGTGTTGTATGTAATTCATTTTTATTTAAATTACTACTTTGTTTCCTAGATATCCGCCGATGCCCCCAAATGTGATCTACGCCGTGGCAGGGTTCAGTATACTGGCTGGGGTCCTGTTGACAGCCAAAATGAAGCCAAAATTTGCAGCTTACTTATACTCCTTGGTGCTTGGATATCTGGCAGTGAATGCTTATTTGAATACAAAGTTCAACTATTCGAGGCATGATAGAGTAAGTATATGAGTTTAAATATGTCATTGTTTATCATAGAGAAATAATTTTAGCTGACAACTAAGGCAAATGTGTATTCAAGATAATGTGAAAATTTTAAAGTTAGACTTAAATTGAAAGATGATAACCTCAAAACATAAAAAGAGAAATGTTTATTTAAATTTTACAAATCAATAATTTACAAATTTTAAATTACAGACTTAATGCATTCATGTATATCATTATGTGAAATTTTGCTGTTTATTCTATCTAATAAAATTGTGATTAATTTACTACCTAGTATTCATTTAAAAATGATCAAATTACTCAAAATCTAATGAAAAGGCTGTGTACAAAAAACACTTGAAATACCGTAAAAACCCTAAGTCTTCGGCCAGCTTTAAATAATTATTTTTTTTATTGGCCGAAAACTTAGGGTTACAAAAAAATAATTATGAAAAACGTGGCCGAAAACTTAGGGTTTGTCCGCATTGCCGACTATCCGAAAATTGGTATAGTATACATGTGGTTTATGAATTCAAATGCGTAACGAAACTTACTGTATTTCCTAAGATTAGAATAAATCTAAATTATAAGCCTTATTTTGTATTTCATGTTGATAGAATGCCGGTTGATTTAGCCTTATAGTTGTTTGTTTCTTACAGCGATTGATTATGTTAAAGTCAAAGTCGATTGATTTTGAATTAATTTGAATTTAATTATAAGATTGGGGCTAATTATCATAATTAATGTGTACGCCCGTCACCCAATCAAACGTTTGTATAACGTTTTTAAAGCAAATAATCTTATTTTCGATGAATTGAGTGGCTAGAATTTAGTAATGCTGTTTCTATTGGATGTATAAACACTGAAATAAACATTCACTTAACGGTTTTTTTTCTTATATTAATAAATAAGCTTTGAATTTTTTTACTGTCACTGACTAAAACATATCAAAGGCTGGGCGCAAGTCTGGTGTAGCTCCCTTTTTATTGTGTATGAGATACAATTTTATTTTAGCTGAAGCATTATTTTGCTCAACACTTTTTTTTTCAGAATCGTATTAGTAGTCGCCACCTTGGCTGTATGGGAGTTTACCTGATCTACGCCTTTATTAAAGGTAACCACCGATCCAAGCTCACACAGCGTTTAGGAGAGCTGTGTATGTCCACATATCTCATTGGCACTGCATATATTCTTAATGAAAGTTACTGAAGATCGACGTGCTTTCTCAGAACTCGTTCCAGGAGGAGATTACTCACGCTACTTCATTACCCTAATGTTCGTTGCATGTGGATTGTGCTTCTTGGCTGGATACTTTCTCAAGGATATGTCCATGGCCATGGTTTTTGTGTTGGTTATTTTTACTCTTCTAGTGGACGTAAGGTATTCCTACTGGAGGTACCGTGGTGTTGGATACTGGGCACAGATGAGACTAATCATGGATCATTTCACCATACTGGCAGGGTTTGTGCTGTTCTCAAAACATTATGAGAATCTTGCAGCTGAGGCTGAATCTGAAAGAATGACTGAAGAAGAAGTTGAGGAGGAGGAAGAAGTGAAGAAAGCAGAGGGCGAAGAGGAATACACAGGCCACTGGGATCCTCATGAGAAGAATGAATAAAGTTGAGTGGAGGTCTCTGTTATCACACAGCTCAATTATAAATATTTTTCAAGGACCAGATCTAAGGATGAATACTTAATTTGTCCTTAATGTCAATTAAATGCCAATTTTAGATTAAATTGTTTTAAATTGTCAATGTTAATGTGGTCTCAGCATCCACAGACTGAGATCTGTGGAGTTTATTAGTACTTTAAATCAAGATTTGCCTCCCTTTATTTGTTCATCACTTAACACTTTGAACAATTTTCATTTGTTTATTTGTAGGCTTTCAAAAGTCTTTTGTTAAAATGCTTTATTGTGCAATCAATTCGAACAAAACTGAGTGTTTGTATCATTACTGACAAGTATTTATATGTGGTGCTTTGTACAAAATTAAAAAAAATGTTAAAATTAAGAGTAGTCAAAAATTATAAGATAGGGGGAGCAGAAGACAACTAAATACAAATAAACACAATTTTAAAAATAAAGATACATTTGACAATATATAATCATTTATATGATAAACACTATGTCAACAAGTAAAAGTTATAAAAAAAGTTAACAATGTAAAGTTCTTCAAGATAAATGTTGCAGCCCCACTAAACTGAGGACAACATGCCCATATGTCTTGTATAATAACATGAAAACTGTTGGTGAAAGATGAGGTCGTAAGTTTCTCAGTCATTCTACAAAGTATTTATCTTCTTGTTAAAACATTTGTGCCCATTGTAAGCATTGTTGTTTTCATACTAGAGTAATTTAAGAAGCATTAATTCATTTAGTTGACATTATTCACCATTTCCCTATTTATTTTTAATGTATCATTTTGCAAACATTAGGCTTTATAAGTCACACTTTGCCCAGTCTTTATATTATCATTTACTGTTGTGTTCATTTTGTTTAAAAGATTTTGAGGTAGTTAAGATATTCTGTTAAATGTATGCTTTTGTGCATGAACCAAACTACCAATGGCCCAGTCTGGAGGCAGTGATTGACATGTTTATCTATGAGTGGGCATGGCAACTATGATCTTAAACAATGACAGTGTTTCATCTGACTAGTCTCTTAGTTGATAAACAGAGTAAGTCGACTCTCTTGAACCTTCATCGGAATTAAACCATTCCCATATCCAGAATATTCCCAGTTAAAATATGCTCCTTATACCTGTGAAATGTCTCAGTTTAAAAGTGTTTTTTCTTTGCCAAACTCGTTTTACATAGTTGGTATATTGGCTGCTAAAATAACACATTTCTCTCATCTTAAAATTTTAACTTTTTTCTGTTGTTACAGTCTTTACTGATTTTTCTTGAGCTGAACTCCAGCATAACTTGGACCTTTAAACAGCTGTTGACAAATAAAAACAAAAGTTATATATTTGTATCATTACTAACTTTTTTCCTTATTTCACTTTATAAACACAATCCATTAATCCTCTTAATTTTCTTCAAAATCTCCTGATTATCTTGTTTGGTAAAAGTCTGTTTTCCCAAAATATCGCACTGTGGTGCAAAAGACAAGTTCAACTTCAGTTTTTTTCATAATGTTTATAACAACAGCTCAACTCAACAAATACATGCACTTGTAGGAGTGTGAGCTTATCATAAGCTGCTATAAATGCACACTGCAGAAGTCCTGATCTATCTTATATTGTTGCTCTCTCAAGTTGATCTCAAGATTGCATGACAAATGTCCACTCATGAACACACCACCCTAGTAATTGGAGATAATCTACCTAGCAAGAGCATATTTAATTGTGACTGCAATAAATCCATGTCTGTCAATGCTTTGTGTATAAAGTCAGTCAATTATGCAGTTAATAAGTCTATTTTATTATTGTATGATTGTGCAAAGTAGTAAGCTGAATTATTTCTTGTATGGTCCATTCCTGAGATTTTGAAATGTGTTGTTCTGATTGTCTGAGTTCATCTTGTAACCAAATAATTGAACGCTGGAAACAGAAATTATGATCGTTCACTTCTATTTTAAAGTGCTGTAATCTTTTAGAAGCTGTAAATTCCATAACACACAGTCTATATAGACTTAACTTAAATTCTCAGTTCTGTCGTTTGTGAAAGACTCAAGTAGTATCATGGAGTGCTTGTTTATTTTCATTATCCTAAGCAGATTGAACTACAGATAATCAGTCATCTTTTAGTGAAAAACTATTACCTATTTTGTTAATGAAGTTATCATAAGACATCAAATCTCTAATAAATATTGTCCAGTTATGTTGTGTTATTAAATGACTTAGTGGTTGTAACCTTGTAAAGCCTTAAACAAACTATTTTGTGAACTATTACACGAATGCTATAAATAGGCCTGTTGCTAGGAAAAGTCTGAAACACAAGGGATCTCATCCTACAAAACACAAAAAAATATTAATTAGAAACTATAAATTTATATGCAAACCTTTGTACATAGTCATAACTAGGTATTTATATTTAGAAACAGCGACATTATCCGCAAGAAATGATGACAGTGATTTCGATTTCAGCATTTAAATATTATGAAAATTTTAAAGTTTGTGGCAGCAGTATATAGACTTTAATTGAAATAGATGAATAATGAAGTGTGAAGTTGGATTAACACTGTGGTGCCTTTGTGTGTGTTTTTTTGACACTTAGAAGTTGTCAGAGAAAGATGTGAATTTTCTTTCACAACTCTTTTCACAAATGTTTTGTCATACAATATATATTGTTTTGTCTCGTTTTTGTTTAGTAAAATGTTCATGTATTTGTACCTTGAAATCTTGCAAAGATTAGTGGTAACCAAGTTATTATAGCTTCCTTTTCAAGTTAGGCTTGACACATATCAACATACATGTATATCATCTCTCCTAATGTTGTCTTTTTATCTTCCTGCACATGTCTTCTTGTTCTGTTCTTTCTAATATTTACTGGTGCTTGTTTATGCAAAATAGTATTCCTCTTTGATGGTGTAGATATCTTTTACTTTTTTGACAGTCTTTAAAAATCTTTTAAAAATTATCCAGCCAGAATGATGTGGATTAATATTGCTGACTCTTTGTTAAGTCATGGACCAAACTAGTAGCAGTATGTAGGCTGGACACAAGCTACCTGTGAACTGAGAATCGTTCTGCTTTCTGCCAGGTAAAATTCAACATTTTATTCCATTTAGAGCTTATGTTTATACCTGTGAATTGAAGTAGAATATTAATTTTTCCTTAGCTGCAATTTTAGGACAAAAATGTTAACAAGGTCATAGGAAGTGCAAGCAAACTTTAATAATGGCAGATTTTATGGTGTTGTCAATTTTATTTGAAAATCTGTCACTTAAATGATTGAACCTTCTCTTCCCTGCGCTTCTTTTTAAAAAGATGATTAAAGGTTTTATTTACTCATTTTAAAGTACGTCTAGTCAAATACTTACAACTGTATGCAGAGAAGTTCCATCATCATAATACCTCCCCATGTTAGGACACATACATGTATATATAAATCCACTTCCCCAAGTTTTGTAACCGAGTGCCCCCCTTTGAGGGGAAGATGTCGCAGTGAGTCAAGGTAGCCTGGTCTCCCTGTTAGATACAGGTGTCAACATTGCCTCCAGACATGCCCACTGATAGTAAGACAGATATATATAAGGTGTATTATTAAATAGTTGTAACTTTAACCTTAAGTTTTTACCATTCTTATAGGTCTACGGTTTTGTAAACTTTAACCTCAAGTTTTTTACCATTCTTATACATCTGATTGGTTGGACTAACAAGCAGATTAATTTCAACCAATCTGATGTACTAGACCTTTGTAGTAGTTTCCTCAGAAAAAGGCTTTCTTAAAGCAATGCTATATTAATGAACACAATGTCTGTAAATTTGTAAAAAGAGAATAAATGAATTAACTTTATTTAAGCAAATTTAATCTCATTTTCTAAAATGTGATGAATCAATATATGACAGGATTTTACAGCACACCTATTACTGTTTTGTCTAAGACATTACTGATGTTATGACAAGTGAAACTACTTTGTATTTATTTATACTATTTATTAAAATAAAGATAAAAATTTACCCTTTTGTTATATTATTTCAAACTAAATCTTAAGATAAGAATATATGACAAAAGTCCTATGACCATTGCGACATATACTAAACTCCGAAAAGGCAAAGAACAAAAGGTATTTCACATGCAGGCCAAGCGAAAAGTAAGAACAAATCTGTGATGAGTCATTTAACGAACAGAGCAAACCCGACAGTCACCGCCTTGGAACGGTCAGTCAGCAATATGGACTGACTGGGGTGCTAAAACCAGGTTTTACAGAGCTCTAACCTCGTACTTCCTGACGAGTTTCTCAAATGTGGGTAATGAAAAGAAAAACGATCTATTTGAATACAAAATGTCCAAGTGCTGATATTTTCTATAAGTTATGACGAAAGTAGTGATGTCATTGAAAAATAACGTCCACATAGTGTTTAGAAAATAATATGGAATTATTTCGATTTGAAAAACCACACAAAAATGGTTGATTATAAATAAAAATAACTTTCTGAATCATGAACAAACATGACCAAAGACGAATAAATGGTTGTTAAGTCACATGTGAAGCATGTGTTTATTAGTGATGCACATTTCTTTTATTTACATTATATTTAGATTACATTATATTTACAAAATTTACATTTCTAACTTTAGGTAGGCTGATCATGAACAAAACTTTAGTTGCGCATACATTTTTAGATAAAAACAACAACAGTTACTTATTTTCCAAACCATCTTCATCACTGATTTATATTTATAGTAAATTAATATCCTAAGCATATTCGATTAATATACCTCACATGAGACACTTGCACTACGGGCGGTAATTTTTTTCATTGCTCTCTGACAAAAAAAAAGTGCATTGTAACATTATCGATTTGTCTTCACAACACAAGTTGTAAGTATTTTTTATTTTTTTTCTTCTAAGTCATTAAGCACTTGTAAAATGGAATAGTGTTACAAGCCTCAACCAAAACAAACTTTATAAGATGAAAGAATTGGCAACACACTTATGACATTTCACCAGAGGCAGATTTATTACTGACAATACCAAGAACTTGGCAAATACAAAGTGAGTGGTATCAGGATAACATACATTATAAATATTACCCAGATTGTTGGATTTTTTACTTTGTTTTCTTTTTTTTAGTTTTTTTTTCTATATATTTTTTTTTATATTCTGATATAATAAATATCACCTCCCAAAGAGGGTGACAATGCATACTACCAACCCTTGATACGACAATGCTGACTGAGATGCCTCAGTCAACATTAACAATTTTGGTGTTTGATGAAATATTTATATATTATTGATAATTTTTTTTGGCTTATCACCAATAAGCTGATTTAGTAAGGTTTAGATCCAAACTATATATATTTTCTTCATCAAAAACACAAAACAAACACAAAATATAAATATCTCAGAATTTATTTGCATTAAGGAAAATTAAACCTTTTAATGGGAAAAATGGAGGAAAAATGTAAATTATATACAAGAAACATAATCCAACCACCCAAAACATCTGCTGATCCCTTCCATACAGGAACAACACTCTAATTAGCTTGTTAAGCATGTATTAGTAAAGCCTAGACATATAGACTAGATCCACATGAGCCAGTGTCCTGATGGGAGTTGTCTTATCAGGATCTGCTCTACATGCTGCTCAGTCTCCACCAATAAGGCTTTTTACCTTTTGTGAGAGTTGTTCACTTACAATTAGTATATGTAATTCACAAATGCTGCAAGCTCAGAGAGATGTTACATGCAGGGAATCAATGAGACAAAAACCCAATATAAAGGTATCCCAGAACAGATAATCAAAGATGTAAACAATAAATAAATTAATAAAATGTTCTCATCATCATTTCTTTTATATTCATCTACAAGATTATATTAAATTTGTAAGGCATTTCTGGTAGCCTCATATCAGAATGATAATGGAAATGCATTCTGCCTTAAACATATATAAAATATATGTGGTTTGGATCGATAAGGCTAAAACATACTTATTACAAATAAAATTATATTTTATTTTAATTAGAAATGTGTAGGAATTAAACATTTTATGTAGCTTTTGAGAGAAAAGTAGAAAATTAATTGGTTAGTAATAGTCAAATAAACTAGTGATGTATTTTTATATATCTGTAGTTGAATAACAATAACTTTCACAGATATAAATATATATTATACGTTCATAACTACAAAAAAATAGCAAAGAGCAAAATGAAATAAATTAAAAGGCAATTAAATTATACCCAGCATGAATGTTGTTCAACATAAGTTTCCTAGTTAAGTACTTCTTTCTCTAACTACAATACCAGCCACACTACAATATTGAACTGTTACACCATATGTCAAGCAAATAATAATAAAAATAATAGGTTTTACAAGGATGAAAGTAACACAATTATCATATATTGCACCTTTTATGTTAAATTCAAATCAAATTTCACAGACTCCAAAACATTTAACAGTTTATTTCTTCGTTAAAGAAATTTATGTTGATTTAGACATAAACAACTGAGCTACTTTGTGATGGCCATTGCCATGCTGTTATATGTGGAGACTGGCTAGACCACTGACACAATCAAGTGTTATCCACTGTCATCACTAATAGTTCTAAAAATGGCCATGGCATAAAGAAATAAAATACAATTTAAAGATGAGGATAAACCAAAGTTGAGCCAATAAATAATTTATGTCACTTTATGATAAGAACAGTTGGTAAAATAAACCCACAAATCGTTAAACTTTAAAGTAAAGCCCAGAATTGATTTGTATAGTTATGCATGTATTTACATCAAATCACTATAAATTATGTCGAAATGACAAAGGTTTATGAAGCCAGATTTAACATACCGTAGATTCCCCGATTTTATCATGTACACATAAACAAATAATGAATAAAATTAGGCCTTTGTTTAGGATACATGTAAACCAACCCTGAGACTACCATTGTTTGCAAAGAGTTAATTGGTCTGGTTAAAATTAATTAAGTACAGATTTAACCAATAGGAAACTTTAACATGGTAATCAAAACTCTTAAGTGAACATCTAGTATGTATTGCCAGAATAAAAGAACATGGTCAACTTAATTCCATACTGCTGCTTAAAAAGGGTTAGTGCAAGTATGTGAAGATCTAAATAAATAATCTTAAACTAAAAAGAAGAATCACTTTAAAATCAATAAATTTACCCACTACACATACATTTGGAGCTTGAATGCATTGTTTTTTTCTTACTTTCATAGTAGAAGCATGGAACAGTGTGAAAAACAAAATTCGCAAACAAAAGTCAAGGAAAATGCGTACTAAGAACAAGTTTTTTAATTAGTATTTATTTTAATGAGTACCATATTTTAAAAAACGGTTATAAATGTGATAAATTTTCAAGGTTTCTTTGCACTGTCACTAAATCCGTTTTTATGATTTTAAAATACACATTTACAATCAGGCTATTTATAATAAAATTAAAAGACAAAAGTTTAAAACTAGTATGAAATCATGATCAAGTGGTATCTGTTGTACCACACATGTAAAGTACAACTATAAACAAAAACAATGGAATAAACACGGAATGCCTTAATGCATTGAAAAACAAAATCAGACTAGAGAAGGTCTAGATGAAATTTCTAACCCGGATCTATCTGTCCACACACTAAAGTGGCGCAAGAAGCAATAAATACCAATATTATATTAAATGATCTCAGCCTAGAAAAAAATGTTACTTTTATGGAACCTGGTGCCTACCTTACCTAGATTTGTTTAGACCATTTCCCGAAATAGACTAGGTTTCGTGGGGCAGGTGTTGAGGTGCCTTGGGTATGCATTGAAGGTTTAGTATTGAATGATCAGCCTCCTGTACCTAGGGCCAAGGCTTTTTCTTCTGTCACCAAGCTTCATAAGATGTACAACTAGTTAGCATGACACCGTATTTTCTTACTTATAAAATGGGGATTTTTCCTTTAAATTTCATGTTCAAAGTGTGGGGCTCATCTTATAGGCGGGGTCTTGCGACCTGGCAAAAAGTTTTCACGTTGTTTTAGGGTGAAAACATACCACATAAACTTGTTAGCGGTTATGCAATCGGATGTGCCGTCATTATCGTCCGCTGATAATTTACCTTAATTGAACTTTGAAGTCTGTCAGTCAACTGTCTCGCATTCATTTCCCTTTGTTCTGCATGAAACACGGCTTATTATCCATCAATAAACACTGAAACAAACTTTCAACTTCAGTCTGCCAAATACACCAAGCTGTAATATACTCAGCGTTCAGTGTAGACTTGCCTCATTACACAGGTCAAGTGACTGACTCTGAGATAAGCTGTTGTCAAGGTGATATTGATCGGAGCAGTTTGACACTGAGGGAGTGAACGATGTATTTTTATAAGCAGCTGCCGATTATATTTCTCCATGAAATTATTGATTGGCAGCATGTACACAAGGACAGTGCACTGTTCCCCGATATATCGTGTACTGTCATACCAGACTTGGTGACGTAGATCAAAGAAATTAATGTCATGCCGCCACGTGCTACAGGATAGCAGTGCAGCTGATACATCCCGCAACATGTGAAAATTACAGTCACTGTTTACCAATTAACCCTTTTCTTGAGACAGCATGACTGGTTGACGCTCCTGTTCCTTTTTTTGCCTCGTCTTATAAGCGGGTCGAAGCAGAAACTGGCAATTTCAAAGGTGAAGTAGGGGGGTCTTCTTATAAGCAAATAGTCTTATAAGTGAGAAAGTACAGGTAACATAGAATTAACATTGTTAAAGCTATCTGTTTTCTAGATTATATATTGCCACCCCCATATAATATATGAACAAAAGCAGAATCCAGACAATCCCTATGTACAAACCTAACCATGAAATATAAAAATAAATAAAGAGAACACACAAAAATGAAATAACAGTTACATTTACAGGAACCCTTGTGATATGGCAAGATCTTATGGTTATATCTCAACAATTTAAACTGAAGTAAGAATTACAGACATTAGAAAAACTTAAATACCTTGTCTGATAATCTTTGAACTGGTAGTCATTCCTTCAAAATACATGTACATGTAGTATGCTTCCTTATTGACACAGATTTGCTGTGTATAAAACAAATCTAAAAATAAGACAAGCTAATGCTTCAGTCACAAACAAGAAACTGCCATAGACACATCTGCTTAACCTCAATGTAAGCAAAATGAAACGGTGTAAACTAGGCAGCAGGTGCAGTCATACGACAGCACCTGAAAACTGTGCTTGTCAGACAACTAAAGAGTTAGTGCACTTGTTCTACATGTCAGCATAAACCATCCCTTGACTCATGATTATAGCAGGGAACATCAAAGGAATATCATCATTGTTTAACTGTTCAATAAAATGAAATACAGCAAAAATACATGAACCCTGTAAGACTCACTTAAAGTAAAGCAAAATAGTTCACAAAAACCCAAATCCCTGTTACTTAAAATAATGACAAGACTAAAACTAAAGAGATAACAAAAAATAAAAAAAAGCTAAACAAATGAAACTAGACTTAGTGTAATGAGATCAGAAATGAAGGGACAACACAAACCATGAAAATAAGTGTACGAATCTAACAACTGTAATTAAGCCTGTTTTAAACTGTCCATATAAAAAAAATAATTCAAGAATTTTTTTTCTTTACTTACTGATAATGTACTACATAGCATGAACTTATAAATTACATTTATATTAAAACTTGTAAGAAATAAAATAAATGAACATCTACAAAACATTTAAATGAACCTGGTAAAACTTCATATGTCAATCATATGACAACAGGATGTTTCTTAACTTTATTTTTTCCATTTATTAACCCTTTCGCTGCTTAGCCATCTTCCATGCACCATGCTGAGGAATTTTTTTACAAATTTCCTAAGAAAATGCCAAACGTCACTACATCGCATATAATTTTGGATATGTAAATCTATATTTCATAAAAAAAGGTAATATGGATTCTGAATAATATAAAATTATTAATAACTATCATGTAATTTAAAAATGTTATGGACTTTCGAAAATAGAAAAAAAGTTGAAAAAATTCAGAACCTTTTCTTTTGTCTTTGATATTTCACTTCTACACCACCAAAAATATGAATATTTCTAAGAAAAAAAACACTGCAAGTTACTGTCAAGGGAAGTAACTTTGGTCATACTTTTATAGGAAATTAGCAATGCTGTAAACACTAAAAAGAAGTAGCAAACAGGATGTACATTGTACGTATAAGAGCATTAATAGTGGTTAGCAATTGACATACGCTGTATGTCGGGCAACAGTGAAAGGGAAAATTCTTGACAAATTTATTCATATTCAAGTATTAAGGGCTTAAAAAATACAGATTAAAGATTAGGGTAATATAAATACATAACTGTTTACAAGTTTAGTATAGATATCAATGACGTGCAATATATTTACAGAAATATTTAAATCCAAAGGCAGTGACAAAAATAAAGAGTCAAATGATTTAGATGGTGATGTTAATAAAAGTGATTCTGAAAAACATCAGACCTAAGGTGTGTTTTTCTTTTGCTTAACATTACCAAGACAAAAGGGAATATAAAGAAAGTCATATGCATGTGTATCATTAGAAAAAAAACACGCACAATCATTGTCCGAAAATGCTGAGCTAGGGTAATATTCATAAATACTGTTAAAACAAACAAATAGTCCATGCTATATATATTGATGAAAAGGCGGTTAAAAGCTAATAAAAACACTGATTATAATCTACCAAGCTGAAATATGAAATACTGGCTGTAATAAGATATTTGCCAAAGAATATTCTCAAGCATCTAATCGGTCAAATTTAGGCAGCTAATCAGATGCCTTAAAACAGTCTCCAGGCAAATATGAAAATGTGCTACAGCTGTTTAAATTTTGATTTCTACAGCACCAATCATAGTAGAATGTAGGGATTGATAACCGAGTGAAACAGTTCATTGTAATAATCTTGTAGGTCAATATATCAGAGATTATTCATTTGTCTTGTTATTGTTGTGACGAAAAATACTTTGAAAAAAAAAGTGTCTTATAAGACATTCACTAAGCAATTGGTAGCATGAATTAATAATAGCAAAAACAATAATATTTCATGATTATAAAGAGTAACTGGTCTGCTTTTATTTTAAAAGATACCATGCTCTACACAGCAGTATAGGATAGTAGTTTCAGAGGAAAAATTTAAACTTTGTGAGTTGTTTTTTTTTAAAAGCTTTACAGCTATCACAAATAAAATTCATTCAAAGAAACTAGTTTCAGAAGGAAATTTTAAACTTTGTGGGTTTTTTTCCCCTTAAAATCTTTATAGACAATGCATGTTTAGGACAATAGTAGAAATTCTTTACACATCTTTATAGAATAATATTTGAACAATAAATATAAGAAATGTGACATGTGAATGACATAAAAAACAGTTGACTTCTAAAAAATTAAAAAAGGAATAAAATAAAAAATGTGCCAAATTCAAGAAGGAAGAATTGTTAAAGGAAAATTTCCTTTTTCAGAATAAGACAATTAGTTGGTTACATAAACTTTATATTTAAGAGAATTTTCCATACACATGATTATGCATTGTACAAGTCCATGCATTACAATAACAACTTTAGTCAGCAAGGCAACAAGTGTGGAGACATAACATACATTTAAATATAAGTACAACTGGGAAAATTGGAGAAAATATCCCATAATTATTAACTAAGTCCGATGTGGTGGCTTTATAATACCATTGACAACTAAAGGTGATCATACTTAGTGCCAGCAATATAGAGCTATAAGGACTAATAAAGGATATAGCAAGTCAAATAAACTCCTCACCTCATAGTCTAGGCCCAGGCAACTAGTACAGATCCTGGTAAGACAGCTCACTTCTTGTAGATGTCTGATCAAGATCTGTAACACTGGCCTTTGTACCAAGAAATACATTTTTTACCAATGCTTGTATATGTTACGCAGTACTTAAGGCTATGATTGCTTGAAGACAAATAATAAAGATCCATCAGAATCATTACGCTTGTGATTATAAAAATCTGACTTTGAATCAGAGACCATTTTCAAGCATTTGGTTTTAGATACATCCCCTTGACATTGTCATAGTATCAATGGCACACTTCAAGTCAGCAGGAAAACGTTCTCACGTGAAAGCTCTTGCCCCGACTGAGATTCGAACATAGATGGTTAGGGACTAAGCAGTGTCTGGTCAGTGACTATAACTGCTCAGCCAATAATGCCCATTAATGATTAAGAATTTCCCAAGACTAAACATCAAATGTCTTCAACCATCTGCCTTGTGAAATGTCATGAGAAATGTGATTATTCGTGTTACAGTGTTTCAAGTAAATCATGAAAGACTGAGGGCTATACAAGTGAACTAGTATACAAGTAAAGACAGAGACTGGCAGTGGAGAAAAGACTTGTCCACAGACACGGGAAGTCTCTCTTGTAGGTCACCATAGCAAACTGGTCTACCTAGCCACAGTTAGGGATGAGAGGGACGTCTCCAAGGGAATGGAAGGACATCATAAGATACAACACTGGAAAACAGGATAGTATTGTGTAATTTTTGTTTAGAAAGAATGACACATGCAAAATCCTTACCATTAAAGTTTTGCTTCGGTTAACTATTATCAGTTTTATATACTAAGCATCAGAAAAAAAAAATCATCATCATCATCCTCACCATCATCATCATCCGCCTTAACATGAAGATTTTCCTATGCCGCGCCTGCTGCTTGAAGGGATTTAGAATCTGATTGGAATCCAAATATTCATGGATCCATTTCAATTAAAGTTCATAAATCTAGGGAGAAAAGCCCCAAGACAAGAATGATAGGAAACGACAATCAAGGTTCAAGTTGAAATAAGATCAAGTTCAGGTGATTGAATCTAAAAATTCGAAGTATAAATGAAAATATTTTTACTCACATCAGATTTTTTCTCCTCCCTTTCCCTGTTTTCTGGTCGCTGGTTCCTGTTCCTTGGCAGGGAGTGGGATGGTGAGGACCGGGAACCATACTGTTGCATCCTACGATCATCCTGACTGGCTTGTTCTATAGCAGCTCTTCTCTCCTCCTCTTGAAGACTGCGGGCCAGTTCCAGGCTGCAGAAAAGACAAGTGGGAACCAGTTAAGTAATATGGTCAAGTCAAGAAAATATATGTAGATTTGTCTAAGGAATTTCGTGAGGATTCCGCACTTGAAATATAAGGTCACTTTGTTTCATTAATTAATGTTCTTCAATATAAGTTTTTCCAGTTTATGATAATCTAAGCATTATATATTAAAGACAGTACATGAATATTAAAGAAAAATGTTTCCTTAGCATACAGATGCCCCTGCCCATTAAAATGCAAATTAAAAATCAATTAAGCCATACCATCTGAAATAATATGCAAAATTTCTGTCTTTACCAACAACTACCAGTACATAAAAGCAAGTATAATAGGAAATGTCATACAATTCAAACAGGAAGTGTTGAAAGAGCACATTTCACAAGACTGCACATGAATGCTCATTTTAATCTCATAGCAATACTTACTAGTTGATAAAATTGACTGAAAAAACAACAACTGAAATCTACAATGTACATGTACTGACTCTGACAATTGTTGAGTGTCACCAGGCGGGCTCCAGGCAGGGGCACTTTGTTGTTCCTGCTGTAAGGACAGCGCCACCAGGTAACTACACAGAAGAAAAAAAAGGCAGTAAGAATACAAAGGCAAAGGAGCAGCTCTTCAAAAAATTATTAAAAAAATGATTTGGGTTGGAAATAAAAAGATATTTATGGAAGACAACACAAAATATGCTCCAGTTTTTAACACAAGATGTAAGTCAAAATTGGAATGTATTATTTGATTCCACTCTTTTCTTATTGGTAAACAAAATTTCAACAAAAACTGTTATTACTTCAGCTTACTTTATGTTAAGCTATGCAACTGATTTTTTTAACTAACTCCCTTAATTGAATTCAAGCCCACCCTCCTTATTTCTAACAAGCTTATTACCAGTACAAATGCTACAAAACCTACTTACAATTTCAGTCTAGGTCATTCTAAGCCCTACATTTAAAAATAATAGTGTAAATTTTTGTCCAGAATTCAAGTCCCCTCATTCCTTATTGACCATTACAATGTCTGCATGGTTACATAACAATGTCCTGTTTAGAATGCTAGTTGACTCACTCCTGGTCAATCTGTTCCTCTGTATTGACAGGCACAGTGGGAGTCTCTACAGGGGGTAGTTCCGGTTTGGTGTAGGTGCGGAACTCAGAGTCCACGAAATGACAGTCCCCTTCCACGTTACTGAGTGTCTCCCAAACTACATTGTTTTCTGTCAGGAAGCCCTGGTCTGTCACGAGTTGGAACAACTCATTCTGGAATGCAGGAGAAAACTCAGATATGATTTATAAATGTATCAAATGGTCTAGCAGGCAAGTGCCAAAGAAAAACATAAAAATAAGTTACAGAAAAAGGTCATTTAGATCATGTTGTAAAACTTTTTATGGGAAAATGAAAGCAACTGAAACACTGATATGTTACTAAATTTAATAAAAAGTTTTGAAATAGCATAGAAAATGAAGCTGTCACTGTATTATGCATATTAATATTATTATATTTTACATGGGGCTGGCATTTTATACAGAAGAAAGAATGCTGAACTGCGAATCATAGAAACAAGGGCCTAAGGCATGTAGATGGCAGAACTTGCTCATTAATACAAAATAAAATAACAACTGAATAAAAGGACAGTTATTTTGTGAGAAACAAAAGAATTTTAAACACTTTTGGATTGATATATTTCTACTTTTTAACATTGAAAGCACAAGAACCTAAAATAGCTCTTAACTAGGAATGTGAAATATTTCTCATGAATTTATGTCTGACATAAACAGTACTTTGAATGACTTGATACAAGCAGTAGCACATTTATTGAAAGAAGTATCAAGTGCAGATCACGAGGTTGTGTCAAATACGTACGTAAAACTGTGACCAGTACAGCTTACAGTCAATTACTGAGGAAGCACTCTTGTACACCAGTTACCAGCTCTGCTGTAACTTTCCCACCACCATGAAGGAAGTTGAAGCCATGACAGGATATAAACCCTTAGAACACTCACCAGCAGCTTGATACAATATCATGATTGAGGAATGAATCACATATTGTTTTGACTGGTGAAAGATTATAAAAGATTTTCTTTCTAGAGTTGAAGTTGTTTTTATGACCAGATAAAATAATCACCTGATCAGGCAATACCAGCTTTACAATTGCTCTGTCATTTCTTTCGCATGATATCATTATTGGTACACTTAAATAACAACTTATGTATAAATACTCAGAGCTGAAAGCCCTTGCATAGACAATATTAAATCAACATCTGCCACTCCCAAAACTAATTCTCCTGGATGGTTAAACATCCGCAGTACTCTTCAACAAAGATTTCATCCTTGACACAATCATCATCATGTCAGCTATGTCTTACAATCTTTGGTGGTCAAAAACCTATAAAGAATGTCTGGGTAGAACCACTGGCATTAAGCAGATCAGCTAGCAGACCTGCCAATATGAAAGTTCTCGTCCATTTGGCCACATTAAACCCAGGGACTTACAAGTAGGTGACTTAAGCTGTCCTGCCATGGACCACCTAGTCCTATGTACAACATGTACTGAGCTAGTGACTCCCTGGGCCAATACGAAGAGAATTTCTTTCCAAGGATTTATGTTCTTGTGGTTGATCCTGTGACTTACTGATTTTAAGTCTATCTTACGACAACCTCTGTCACAAATTAACCACCTCTCCATAGATGTTTTGAATTTTGATAAAAGATATTATGGATAAATGATACAGAAATGCACTCTTATAAGGACCTTTAAATGAGACGGAAATAAAAGTTGCCAGACTTTGTCACAATTGCATTATGGTAGGACCAGATGAAGCAACCTCAGTATCAAAGACCTCGAGGTACTTGAGAGCACAGACACTGCCTGGGCGTGACACTCCATAAAACCATTCTGTACCATTGTTTGTGGTAGGAACAAAGATAGAGGTCTAAGGTTAAATGAATCTGGTGTATTGTTCTTTGGTCTTGGATTTGGCCTATTGTAAAACTGTGGAGATATACAAGTCATTACCATAACATGCTACTGCATTTGGTGGATGAAGACTTCAAAAAATACACAAGTTATATATATTTTGTATGCTGGTAAGTTCATGTGGAGGGTCCTTTTCCATAAAAATTCCTTTTGTTGTTATAAAAATCCATCACATAAACACAAATATGGTCATTAAGGCAATGTCTAGTAGATCAGTCCAGATTAATACATGTGTATAAGCACCAACACACAGTAGATCAGCTGGCAGACTTTTCTCACAAGTGCTATTGGACCCACAGTACACAGTGAAGTGTTTTCAGATGACATGTATAATTACATGCATCCTGTTTTATAACCTGATTTCTTTGCATCAAGGAACTGGTAGCTGATCTTTATTAAATTGGTTGCAAACAAAATCAATTGTATTTAATATAAAATATTGTTTATATTTGCACAAAAACATACTGTAGAAGAAGTAAATACTAAAAATGGTTATGAACATATACATACAATCAACATCTAATTAACTGACTGCCACAAAACTTATAATTATATTGAGTATACAATCTGATAGGATCTTAAGCTCTCAATTAATTAGGTACATAAATGTATGTTTGTGTCTAATTGTTTGATATAATTGGTATACAGTGACCTTTAATTGGTCTCTTCTACTAAACACCAGAGGTCACTTGCCTATTATTTCTTCATATCATTATTATTGACCGGTCACAATAGCTCAATTGGGGGAGCGTTGGCTTGCGGATCGGGAGGTCATGGGTTCAAACCCCAGCCGGGTCAAACCAAAGACGTTAAAGTTGGTAGTAGTGGCTTCCCTCCTAACGCTCTGGACTAAGGGGACAGCATTATGCCTGACTCATTGGTGTCAGTATAATGGACCGGCTGGGTTCAGTCCCTAGGCACCTCATAAGTGCCCCCGTGCTATAATGATACAAAATGTCGCTGCACAATATTGGCAAAAATGCTGGCAAATCCCATCCCATTACTATTGTATTTCTTTGGCTTCCTTGTTCTACAGGTGACAATCTTGCTTAAAATAACTAAATAGATGTGAGCAGCTATTGTCCGGTGGTTAAGATTCAGGATTCCAGGGTCCTGGTTTGACTCCCTGAATGACCATAAGATACAAATCTTTGGATATTTACTGCACACTGTAGCTTAAAGAGAAACAGTGTGACATGTGATGCTGAATGATATCTCCAGAAAGTGGATCGAAAATATAGAAAGCAAAAAATTTAATGCTAGCATCTACGAAAGTAGCTCCTAGGTCCGATGTTGAGAATTCAACATCTCTATGCCATTTTTTATGACTACAGCAAGCTTATCACTTAACTGTCAAATGAAAGCATGCCAACAAACACAGAGTGTATATATTAAGGAAACTTTTATCTTGTGCTGCAGAAATTGGATCAGTTTCCTTTGAATGATGCCAGTTTACACACAGTAAGGGATATATATCAAGAGTCATTCAGGTCTATTTGCCATAAATTGCAACTGTCAGAATTTCTTATCTTACCCTATGTAAGTAGAAATAAACTCTTCCCTAAAAAAAAAGATGTCTGAATATTTGTAACTTCTTAAGCTCAAATTGTAAGTCACAAATTTTATTAAGAGACAAATTAAAGCTCATCATTCTATGCACAAGCTTCCTATAACTATAACAAGCTAACACTTTCGAGTGACATTCAACAAATTTTTATAATGAATGCATAATGTAATTCTTTGCATAGACACAAACTATCATAAAGAAGAACTATTACAGCTATATGACTATATTTTATTTATCAATGTTAAAGCTGAATCCTTAAAGTATAATCATTCACCCTATCTATAGAATACACAGGTGAGTTGTTATCACTAGTTTAGTCCTTTTTCCTGTCTAATAAAAGCAGTCAGTGAAAACAAGAACAAAGTTATATTTTCAAAATGCACTATAAGTATAAACAAAATTGTCATCAGTAAGCACTTTCTTACCAAAAAAAACAAACAAATTCAGCATGTTAAACAAACAAAAATTCTGTTGTTGCATCAACGAATCTCAATGTATTTTTCTTTCCTTGTTTCTTATATTTTTATTGTTTATGAATCCATTTTATTGATACATTCACCACAAAACTGAAAAGTTATGATGTTCAACGGCAAAAAAAAACACACCAGGATGTTTTATTAAACAATTTAATGAATAAATTATTCTCATTGCTTGTACAACATACTGCAAACATAACCTCTGAGTCTATAAAATACTTCCAACCTGTTAGTGTAATCATTAACTATATGGGAGTCCAACCTCAAGGCTTTTTTTAGATAAGCACTCTCTTACAGTGTTCCTTTTTATTTGCTATAATATGATGCTGCCTTGCACGTAGGAGTTTTCACATATAAGAAATATTTGTTAACAAGTAAGCTGCCTGACTCATTTGACCACCAAACACCCAGGCAGCAACTTTATACAAGGATCATGTGCTTGAAGGATAATGTGTTCATATCTACGCCACTGGTCAACTTGGCATGCTGTTTGTGAGATATACTGGAGAATTAGCATCTGGATATATTACAACTATACAGACACTGGTGGTAGTGGAAAGTGTTTGGCTTACCTACTGTTGGTAAAGTGATCAGTGATGTATACTTGAATTATAATACTATTGGCACAATATCTATTAGTAAACAAAATATTAGAATACATTTTTATGTTGAAATATAAAGCATCAAGTGCTATCTAAAAGTATTTTTTAAACTGTGGAAAAGGATACATATTTTACATATTGTTAAAGTGTTGGACCATTTGAATGTAAAGATGCAAGTAAAGGTCACATGGATAAATACTACAATATAAAATAATACCTATAAAACACTACAGTTAAAGAAACTACACAATTTATAACTTGAAAGTGTCAATTGCTACTATGTGTTTAAAATCTACAAAATAGTTAAGACGTAATTACTTCAACATTGTGAAGCCAGAAGAGAAGCAGCAAAGTGACCAGCATGTCTTCTTAGTAGTTAAAGGCACACCAAATACAATTTATTTCATTTTTTGTCCTTCTTTTTTGCTGCATCAGATGCCTGTATTTTAAGTTTGATGTTTGCCATAAAGAGATCAATTCTGGACTTTTGGGAAACAGACAGCCAGTTATTTTTAAAATACAGGCATGTGATTGGATGAAAAACAGCAAATACTCCATTGAAAGTCAAAACAAATTTTGTTAAATGATCTTTAGTGTTTTGGAAAAGGTTAAGAAAATTGCAATACTTGGAGATCAATCAATGATATTGGAATATGTTATTACAATAATACAGTTACAAAATATTCTGATGTACATCCTGTTTACAAACTGTCACTGAACATTTTCCTGACTATAAGTGTGTGTAGGATAAACACTTCTGTTCAAGAGGACTTCCTAACTGATTTACTGTTATTATCACTGGGCCTGCTAAGTGAGAAATGATCAGGCTTTGACAAATAGTGAAGATGCAGATAATTCAGGGAGATGTCTGATCTGGATCTGCACTATTTGCTGTTGAGTCAGCAGCAACATGTCTGACACAATTTCAAGTTAAAGTAAAGAGATGACTAATAATAGGCATGGGTAATTAACAAAAAAATGGAACAAGGGCTTACAATGTCAAGTCATCTCTTGTTAGAGACATCATCACATAGTCACAACACTTAAAACAACTAATCATGAGTGAACTGTTTGTCGGGTATTCATGGTAAAATGTATGGCTCTGTATGGTTCTTATATCCATTGTTTGGTTGGTATTCGGTCACACAGTTACATGTTAACTAATTATAGAGAAGTTTATGTTGGTGTAAGTGTTTTAGTGCCGTGTTTGTAATGTTGATGGTTTTGACTGCATTGCATAATCATAAACAGATAAAGCCATTGTTTAATTACTAATTTTGATAAATTGACCTGGCACATGTCTGTTGAAAAAGAAATCAAATATCTAACAAAGTGATAGTGTAATTTGTTTTTTTTTTTGTTGTTTTTTTAAGGGAAGTTTAATTGATGTGAAAAGTGGCTATCAAATAATTGATTGACATTTAAATGTGAGTACCAATAAACAGTGATTCTCAAAATGTGGAATTCCAGCAACTTGTTAAAGACAAAATGTTGTTGACTAAGTTATTTGTTAGATGTGGTTACATAATGGGAGGCTATGTTCACACCTGGATTATTGCTGCAATTATTGTCCTCACGTTTCTTGCTAACTACACAGGTATGTTTCTTTTTGTCTGTGTTCATTATACTTTTTGGATTATTGTGATATTAAGTTATCCCATTTAAGTGATATGATATCTCACCAACAAAGTTAAGGTAATTTTAGTGACTTCCAAGTATAATTTACAGAATAAAGACCCCAAGTAAATAGCTAAGAAGTACTATCCATGGTGTGCAAGTCAGTTTTAAGACTTCCACTTGTGATAGGTTGGGACTCCAGCTTACAACTAGAGTTTTAAGAGAACCCAATGGACAGCACAACTAGCACTTTACTCTTTTTATAAAACATTGAAGTTACATATATTTTCCTATAAACTAATAGTGATATATGTGTATTATGACTTATCCTACAAACAATTAAAAAAGAAAAATGTATAAAATTGAAAATACCAAGATGAACAAAGCTGTTTGCTCATGTGTTTCTGTACGACAATAAGGTTCATACAAGATTAAAAAAAAATTATCAGCAAATATGACATCAAAATATCATGTATACCAACCTTTTATATGAATGGTTCCAATGCAGATGCTTAAAGTTAAACAGTTGCACAGGAGCTCTTATTAAACAAGATGTAAATAATTACAACATATTTTTGAATGCTAATGACAGTACTGTTTACAATCATGTTAAAGTTCTATGTACAAATCAAACATAAAAATTCAGTCCTGCTCAATTTATTACATCTACCGGTATTTCAGATTCTTTGAACTTTATATTCGTAACATCCTTTATGCATGACAGTGCATAGTTGGCTACATTAAAAAGGGACACTGTCTGCACTTTTCGACAGCTCAACGGAAAACCATTCTAACTTAAATCAGAAACAAAACTATTCCATCTACAAACCACTGCAATAAAAATATGACAATTTTTCATGTTCAACATTTTATAACAATTGAAGAAAGATGAAATATTCCTACATAACAAATGCAATAAAATATGGTTTTATTAAAATGAAAGGTCAAACTAATAGTTTTATTCAGTTCAATATGTAAAACCTAGTTAGAATAGTCTTGCATTGACCCATCTATTTATACTCTTACTAATCCTCAGCAAACCTTATATTATAACATATACAGATTTACCTCTTTACAACATTTTGTAAATAGTCTTATCTTAGTGTATGATAGCACACTATAGGCAATTCATTGAACCTAAACCCATCATCTATGCAATTTTACACCAGAATGTTAAACTATTATGCCTTCTACAAAACAAAATAACACAATTCATTTTCTGTTTCCTGAAAGATAAACTCTGGGCAGCACTTTATAACAAAACATTGCTTTACTTCCTCCATAGCGTGTAACCAGTTGGTAGGAGGTCCATGTTACAGCCTATCCCAGGACGTGTGTAATGAACATTGGACCAACCTCTGGATCGCATCTTATGAGCGACGGAATAATGACATGTGCAGGTTGGTTTCTTTGGGCTTGTATTTTGTAACTTACTGGTAAAAATTGTATAAACAGCAAACACTGTTTAGTTACTTGTTGAACATGAGCTATCACTAAAACTAACTGATACTCTCAGTACCCTGTTGTTGTTTTTTATCATACAACCTTTGACTTCTAAGTATGACCTTGACCTTAGAGATAACAATCTGACTCACCATTGTTTTAATAAGGCAAACATTAGTTGTTTTTTAAATTCCATCCATCACGTGAAAAGTTAGTGGTATCAGTCATTTTGACATTTCACCTGAGAGTTTAACCTTGCCCTTTGAGACAGAAAATTAGGCTTTTTATCACAACATGCCTTTTATAAGGCCAACATTAGTTCTAGGGGACTGATCAATCATTGACCTTTGTATAATTGTAGCCCAAGAAAGCAAACTGTCAGTCAGTGTCTTGCATTTAAACCAAAGTATGACCATGACATTTGAGATTGCAGCACTGTATGCTTTTTGCAGGAAAGCATTTTTTCATTTGTTTTTGAACCCAGCATGACCTTTACCTCTGAGGTATTGCATTTCTTGTTCTTGAGTCAGACACTCTGTTTTCATAAGGTTATCGATAAGATTTTGAGCTAACATAATAGAAAATCTATCAATCATTTTTGATGTTTGAGCCCAGAAAAGCAAATTTACAGCAATGTTTTACATCTGTAATGAAGACATCTCGTTATTTTATGCTTATGATTCTGTCTTCATACAGCAAACACCTATGTGAAGTTGTTAACGTCCTGAAACTTTTATGTAAATACAAAAACGGAAAAGCACATTTATGTTCCTTTTTTACCTTTGGACTGACCCTGACCTTTGAGCTAGCTTTCAGGTATTTATGTGTCACATTCTGCTCTCCACTAGGCAAATATTTGTTCCATGTGATTTGAAATACATCAATCTTTTGTAAAGTTATAGCCAAGATACACTTCAAGACAAAAAAAACAGTTCCTGTCAATTCTTACCTTTAAACTGCATGCATGAAGTTGACTTTTGATGTAATAATGTGATTTTTGCACACAACACTGTCTTGGTATGACAAACATTTGCAAATGATTGTTAAATTCATCTATCCTTTGTAAAGATACAGCCTAGAAACACTTCAGGATGGACCGACAGACACACAAAATGATTACTATCTAGCCCCCTACCCTGTAGAAGAGGTTTATAAAAATGTCAACTTCTTGCTTCAAATTGCCTAGGTATGTCTGTGAATGTACCACATGCTGCATGTAAATTCTTGTCACTTGATTAATTTTCAGCCAGAGGGAGTCCTGAACACACGTAAGGGGGAGTAAATCAGACATATATATTGCTTGTCCAGGGATTGGAAGTTCCATCTACTAATATTTCTGTCATGTGAAGATGAGGACAATGCAGTCCTTAATGTAATAGCATGCCATGAAGGCATTACATGTTCATACCTATGATGGTAATGCCAAAAATGCTGCTGCTATAATGCCAATGATGATGATGCTGTTGAGAATGACAATAATTATAAAATTTATTATTTTTAATTTTTGCTGCAGACTTTTTGCAGAGCTACATGTATGCACAACAAAGTTCAGTGTCGAGTATGCGTCTAGATGTCCATTCCAGGAACGTGAGCAGAAGCTGTATCAACAGGATATTGTGGACATCTACACCTCCCCTCCATACAAATGTCCACTAATAGGGGGAAGTAAGTCATCATGTAGGACACTATCTTATAGTCATACAATGGATGAAAAAAACTTTCAAGAGAAAAGCCTGGGCATAAGGTTTTTTAAACCATAAGCTCGAGCCAGAAAATTTGCTCAAGTATCTGACTGTTCACATTTAAATTAGACATAAATCTGTCCAATTAGATCTTTGAAGAAGAATCGTCTCACACACCTAGGCTTAAATGGTTTGTAAAATGCTCAATTAAAATCTGCAACCATTTTGTAAATGACTAATCTGTAAAAAAATAATCTGTTACTCATAAACATTTATAATGGTTTTATCCAAAATGCTGCACTGAGTTAACTCATCCCGCAATGCATGCATTGTGCAGAAACAGTTCATAGCTTTCTGGATTCATTGTATAAGTTACTGACAATATTCTCCTTTTCATTATATTACCAGACATTGAGCTGGCTGCACAATATGGACGGGAACACAACATGGCTCAAGCCACGTCACTGACAAGCTCAACTCTCACACTTGGAGTCCTGATTCACGTCATCACTTATTGGTCTTGAAGAGCAGTGAACATTAAGAGAACTTAACCCTCGATGTGCCATCAACTCTTGTTCTAGTAGAACCAAAGTATTATCTGTACAGACTGTCATATCACAAAATAATACTGTACAAGTATATATACCCTTCTTCTTTTTCTTCTGCTTTTCAAGTTGTCTTTAAAACATGTTACTAATGTGGCCATTTTCTTGCTGCTCTAGTTGATAATTAGTAATAATGTTAGTTCAATTCTTCTATGCACTATTGCAAGATATAAAGGTTTTATCTGACTGCTTATCTTCATATTTTGTTTGTCAATGACAAACTTACAAGATAACATGTTTGTAAAACAGGTGGAACAAGAACACATAAACGACATGAAAACCATGTTTTCAACAGTCTGACCCAAACAAAACTTATTTTAAATAACAAACCTTGACCGTCTTCCCATAAGGTATCTACCTACTAAATTTGTTCATCAAATCTCAATCCAAAAACAAGTGACAGAAACACAAAGTCTATTTTAGTAATAGTGACCTTAATTTCATCACAAAACCCAGACAAAATATGCTGGGGTAACTGATGACAAACATTTGGTGAATGTTGCGACAAATTCTAAATCACAATGTAGGAAATTTAGGACTTGAATGAAAAAGACTGATAGGGTCACCTTAATGTTTAAATATAATTGAACTAGGAACTGGTCTGCATCAACCTTTTTTTGTTGATGTGCCAGATACTAAAAATACTACATACAAGAAAGTTTTAGATCATATTTACTGGCAGCAGACTGAAGATGGCATCTAGAATATTCAAGATCCAACTTGTAGCATTGGTTCAATAATCTTCTCAGTATATTCAGACTACAGAATGTCACGGTGAAATTGTTGGTACTCAACAATATTCATGAATATCCCAGTGTCTGCTGCTCTTTTAGTTACTCATTAACTAGGTGTTAAGTCATGAAACGTTAGTAAAAACTATTAAGAGCGGCAATTAAAAATGTTAAAAAGTACAAAACCTGTTAATTTAACATAAGTATTGGTATCATCTTATGTAAATTACAGTGAAATTTGTGCCAACCCCACAAACACCCACCCCTAGCCAGAAACATGCCCGTTTGCCTATTTTCTATGTGTTTTTTGTGTGTTTATTCTTTAATTAGACCAACTGTGAAACAGGACCTATTACAATGTTTATAATTGCAACATATTCAAGTTTGCATGCTACTTGCAATACTCCTCCTTCATGTTAAGAAAGTATTTTGTTCAGACTTTCTGTTGAAAGAAGCAGTGAAAGACATTTAGTTGCTGTTTTAAGCCAATACAACACTGAAATACTTAATGGTGTTGAATTTGTTATATTGAATGTAACATGAATGTTGTGTTGTTGTTGCTGTATTTGTTATCTTATGACATTTTGTATTTAATAAAATAAAAACTACAATGTGTAACTCTGTGATGTTACTGCTGTATGTAAGGTAATAAAAATGTCAGATCTTGGTGTTCTATATAAATTTCATACTGTGTTTTTAATTCATAAGAAATCATACATCAATATTTCAAGAATAAAGGGAAAAAATTTGGGGTAAAATTTAAAATCCATAGGAAAAAAACTCAGTCATAGTAGCATCTAAAATGGATGAAAAGGAAATTGTCTCCTTTGTTAGATAATAGACAAGATAGTCCAAATAGTAGCCATGTCCTTTTAGGTGGAAATCTTTGACTTTATTGATAGTTCTTTGTCAGATGATGCAATTACAAACAGTGAAAATACTAACTTCTACATAAATTTAAGCTTTAAGTCCATTTAAATACTTATATTACAGAAAAAATGTTATTTATACAAGAAAATGGAGTGTCTGTTGATGATGGTTTACCTAGGTATCATAGAAATAGCATAAAAGTCAACATTAACTCCAAAACATACAACCATAAATACTGAGTAATCCAAATAAAAGGACCTTCTTGCATTTTGGGATTATTCAAGGGAAATTATCCACTGATGTCTCCAATTACAATCATAACAAAAAGGTAAATTCTTATTATTGCTTCTTCATGCAAGGCTTGATGCTGATGTAACTTGCCTGTTACTTATCTCAGCTATGAAACAATATTTTCTATGACACACTTGTTCACCAAGTCATATTTGTTAACAGCCAATATTTATTATAATTAACCTTTTATTTATAAGCCAATGTAACTATTTCTACAGATTCTGCAATAAATAGTGCAAACACTAATCAGACATTTCACAGCATATCAGTATATACAAAAATGAGCTAATAGTGACAGTGATAATATTTACAGAATTCCTTAGAAAAGAAAGAGAACAAGGGAAAATAAAATAACATGCACATTAGTTATTTGCCAGTTATTGCCCTTAGATGCCAAATTAATCATAACAATCTTTCAGTTCTCTTAAGATTCAGTGCTCTTTTCACAGTTTAAACATGTTATTAACCCCTGACATGAAATTATTTCCAAAGTATTCTGACACCAGAAATACCAGGCATGACACTACTATAATAAGCTTAGCAATAGCAAAGGTAGACATGTCTTTACTTAAGTTTGTAGAAAACTGGAAATGAGCCTTGTGTGTTACGGTGATTATCCAATTACAATACTGCTATAATTCCCCAGCACAAACATCAAGGTATGAGGGGTACCCACCTTGTTCCTGTAGAGAGTGGTGAAGTGGTTGTTTCTGAATAATACTGCCAGTTCATCCTCCTTGAGTTGGGACACCAGCTCACTGAGGCCATGGTAGGTCAGCTGGGAGGCTGAACTTTCCAGAAACTGTTCCGCAATTAGGGCTGGTAAAAGAACAGTCAAGAACCAACCATATAAAGCTGATTTAAATGTGATAGCATGACCTTAATACCACAAGCAGAGACTACTTAGCAAATAGGGTTGATTTAAGCATCTTTGCCTAGAGCTATATCAATGTCAATGAGACATTCTAAAAGATATGGCTAAATTTGTAATAAGTCTTTTCAAGGAAGGCTAGTGGACTTTGGACCGAGTCTACCAAAGATTTTCTTGGTCCTGTTAAATTTTGTCTGTTCCACAAGTTTTTGCCAGCCTGGTGGATCATAGCCCAGTGTCTTTAAAGGTCATTTGTGATGACTGTAATAAATCATTTGTTTTTAAGTGTGTTTAATTTCTTGTTATGTATGATTTACTGCCATAAGCAAAGTACTTGGCCTTAATACTTATTAAATCCCTGGTATTCTCAAACTGGACATAGCAAAAATACAAGCATGCACATTAACTAACATATGGTTGGGTCAAAGCATAGCAATGCTACAAAATCTATTTATTTCTTTATTGGGTTTATCATCCCACCAACAGTATTTAAGTTATCTGGAGACAGTGTCCACTTGAACCAGATATAGTGCTGCCTTCACTGTGTATAGCATGCTGTGAACACATGACATTATACCACACCCAGTCACATTATCCTGACACCGGGCCAACCTGCCATGGAACTACCCTTATATTTGCTTGAGCATTGAGCTATACAACTACCATTTTTAACAACTTTGGTATGTTGTGGCCCAGGGTTGAACCCGGGGCCTCTTGTTCCTGAAGTCGACGCTCTACTGACTGTTATACCAGGTCCAGTATGCTACAAAATTTACAGACAAATTGGAAATGTTGAAGGCTAAACATAACTAAAAGGAAAAAATGTAATGAAAGAAATGCAAGTGTATATTGATGGATTTACTGGCTAGATGCTGATATAAACACAATGTCATACTTGATAAATACTTACTCTGGTTTCTTTGATTTATTTTTTTCAATTATTTAACACTTCTACTTATTCAAATATATAATATCAAAATATATTTGAAGAGGCTAGTAGATGAACTAAATGACCAATGCTGTCACTGTAAAATATTATGCCAATCACAAACTGAACTAATTATAGGCCATGCTGTTTCTTAAGGATGAGAAATACAAGTTAATGTATAAAGGTCAAGTGTTTGAAACAAGTAGCATAAGTGACTTTTCACTGAGAAACACTGTCACCTTACTGTAACCTGAATGCTGTATAGGGACTCTGACCTGAGCAGTGAGGGTCTAAGAGCTTTGAGCAGCAACTCTAACTGGCCACATATATCTCATTTGTGTATGTTTATGTTTTAAGAAATACATTGCAGCAACACAATTATGTCATAATAGGAATATCCAGCAAATCACTGGAGTAAGACCTTAGACAAATATCTGAGTAGAATGTCCAGCGCCCCACAAGACAGCTGGAAAAAAACCTTCTGACATTAAGTCCTTTGGCTTGACCAGTCTATGAACCCACATAGAGATTGGCAAGCAGACAAAAACTTATGAGTCGGCTGTCCCATTTGTTTTTGTTTTCTAAGAGACTAAGACACAAATGTTGGGACAGATAATGAATTGATACAGAATCAGGTTAACACTCAGGTGGACATCTTATGCAATAAACTAAAAACAGCATTAGAATTAACAGACTTAAGACTTTTAAATGCATTTAAGTGAAACAACAATTATCTATAATGCAATTAAATGAAATTGATGGTGATATTAAATTTTTCAATATGAGTACTAACTGAAACATCAAGTAGAAAGCTATATCCTGTCTGAAAGGTGTAATTTATACTACAAAGGGTTTACAAAAAGTGTAGTTTGGTAGTTTCCTTCATATTTTTACAATGTTACTTTGTAGGAAAACTCTAAACAGGTACCCAGCAAAAAATAAATAAATAAATATCATTTTGTATCATGTTTTGTGTATTTTCTTTAGAATGAATTAAACTGGCAGATAATAGCAAAATGTGTGATCAAAGGTCAATGTACACTTTACATGGAAAAACTCCAACTTTTGTATCTAAACTTTACCCTGACTGACGACCTCTGACTTATTGGAGCTTTTATCACCAATAATCTTCTCTACCAGTTGATTGTAGGTGCATTGACCAATCGCCTGCACCTCCTGAACATTCTGAGGGTCAACCAACCAACCATGGTAGAGTGCGATCTGGAGCAGGTCAAAGATGATACACTCAGATGTGTACTCAAATTCCCTCACCCTGAAACATGACACACTTGTTTATTTTTTGTCTACAAATAATGCATTGGATGCATGCTTTGAAATAAGAACTATGCCTATATCAAGAAGTGTAGATCCAGAACATCCTGCTGGGAGCTGTCTAGTCAGAACCTGCACGATTTGCTGCTTAATCATTGCACATACCTCTAATAACAACTGCAACTAACAATAATAGCATAGGTTATTGAGAAAGGTAGCCAACTATGTGTTAGGTATAAACCAATACTTAATTTATGAACATGTTACTTCATTATAGCCACTTTAGGCTATATGTGAAGCATAACAGCCACAAGACCCCAATGAATGTCTGAATAGAACCACTGATGCACTGCAGGTAAGCTGGAGGATTTCCTCTTTTGAAAATGTATGTCCAAAATGAGTTTTGATGCAATGAGGTGATGTTGTATTTTGTGAACATACCCAGCTACAGGTATTGCAGAATGACACCAAGAGCAATTCTTCTTTTTAACTGCTTGTGGTAATTTGAACTTGAAAAGTATTTTGTTGTTAATTCTGCTTGAGATTCAGTCTTATTTTAGGGATATCTGGTATCTTTATCATTAGCCAGTGCCATTTACCATGAATAGCATTTTAATTAATTATTAATATATGTAACCTTCATGACCAATTGTCTTATTTCAATTATCCTTTATTTTGATGCAATTTTCTCCATTGTTACAGTGCAAACCAGAAATATAAAGTGTACATACTTGACTTGAAAGCACTTATACAGTATCATGTAACATCATGATTTTGAAGCCTTGATCCAAGCTGAAAATTTATCTTCCTGAAATTTTACTCTCTTATTCTCCGCAGAACCCAGTTTCCATTATTACTCAACTGAATTTCTTTTATCTTTCTACATAATGACTGTAAATACATACCCAGTGAATCTTACATTGACATCAAGACCTGTCTGAAGTTTATGCATTACAGCCATAGCATCTCCCATATTCTGTTCAAAGTTCAGGCGAGTTGGGGTTGCAAGGCCCTGTAAGAACAAAAAATGCGACTGTATCATGGTAACTAAGAATTTCAGACTATATTTAAAAAATGGCTCAAAGTAAAACTAATGCCTATCTCAAAAACTTAAATGATCATTCATAACAATCAGCAACTGTAACCCCTTTTGAAAATATAATAAAGCATTGCGAAATTTTTTCTATAATTTCTTGCTTTGGCTGAGGATTTTTTTTCCTGGTATTTAAGCAATGTGCATGTACTACTGTAGATCACACTGACTGAAGCTTTTACTCATGAGTTTCAACAAGTTCAAAATAAAATTTCCTGAGGACCAGGGTCAACATTATTCGATGATATCAGTAATCATGATTTTGTGTTTTAATATTATACTTTCAGTCATAAAATCTTGATGCAGGTGGAATCTGACAGTGAGTCTTGGAAAATCATTCAGGTATCATATATACTCCTCAAAAAAAGTTAAGGACCACGAAATGAAAGGGCTATAATTTCAATTATTTTATTGCTAACAACAAATCAAATGTTAATATAAAGTGATCAATACCAATTGTAAACAAAGATAAATGTACGCAACAGTGTTTAACAAAAGTAAACAAGTATAAGATCAAAAGGCAATGTCACTACCAAAAAATCAAGGTTTTCATAGTGGTGGGTGGGGTATAAAATTTGACAAATATCTTCAAATCAAGTTAAATGTCACACAATACGTGAAATCAATAGCATGTATGACCACCGAGGGTGCTTTAGCTCTACACCAGGAGTTGAAGCTGCGAATCAACTTTCTGATTGCAGGATGAGGAATTTGTGCCCATTCTTCAATGAGCGCACGTGTCAGCTCTTCCTTGGTTAGTGGTTGTACAGGTCTGTCACAAATCCATCGCTGGAGTATGTCCATACATGCTCTAACAGATTAATGTCTGGGGATTAAGCAGGCCAGTCCTTTCGCTCTATACCCTCGTTCTAGGTTCTCTCTAGCAACTAAAGCTCAGTGAGGCCAGGCATAATCATCCATGAGGATAAAACCCCGACACACAGCACCAGCGTACAGTTGTACATAGTTGTGTAAAATCTCATTTACGTAACGTACATCCATCAAAGCACCGTTTTTGGATGATGCATAAGTCTGTACGGCCATCATAGGAGACACCACCCCAAACCAACACTAATGGGCCACCGAACCTATCGTGTTCCTTGACACAGCAGTCACAGAGTCTATCATTTTTTTGTCTCCACACATGAGCCATCATTGAAATCAACACAGAACTTGAAACATCTGTGAAAAGGACAGAGTGAGCCTGGGTAACTGAATGTTTTGGTGTTCTAGTGCAATTTGCAGCCTTGACTTCCTGTGCTCTGGGGTCAATGGTGGGCGGACTGCTGGCCTAAGAGCCGAATATTGGCCGCATGAAGCCTGTTCCTCAGAGTTTGCTCACAGATACGAACTCCAGACGCGTCCCAGAAGTTAGCATCAACGATTTTGCTGATTCAAACCGCTGACGTTTAGCAATGCTAACAATGTAACGGTCATCAATGTCCATTGTTTTCCTTGGGCGACCATTTCTTGGACGTTCAGCAACAGAGCCTGTGTCAAGGTATCTCTGCCACATGCGACCGACCATGGTATGGCTAACGTTGAAGTTACATCCAATGTGACGCTGTGTCTGTCCAGCCAACAACATTCCAACCATCTGTTCCATATCACCAATGGGTAAATCTCTCCTAAGGGGCATATTGGTCGTATACATACTTTAAAAGTCCAAAACTTCCAAAATTTGTGCACACAATACCCTGGACGAAAAGCATAACACAACTACCAGTTAAAATGAATAGCTAGTAACACAGCAAATTGCTGGATGCAGTTACACACTAACGATTTTGCTCAACATTTACACAATACATCAAACTACATTAGTTCTTAAATGAGTTAAATGCATATACAAGAGAACTAAACAACATGGGTTTTAAATCATGGTCCTTAACTTTTTTTGAGGAGTATGATAAGTGATTACACAATTTAGAGAGATTCCAAAATCCAAACACTAATAAATTCATGCATCAAAATCACCTACCTCTTCTGGATTAGGCACATTCTCAAAGACACATTCCCCTAAATGAGCCATTAACTGGCTGGCAGAGATGAATTCACTCTGTGGAGGTAGTTTAATACGATTCTGTAAAAACAACACATTCATGATAGCTAACAATGGGCATGGTCCATTTTCATTTTGTGTAACAATTGGCACTTGTTTGTTTTTAAAGTTGATCCATTTTATGTGGTACACGCTTTCTGTACTTTCTTGACTGGCGTTACTAGTGCCATTAGAACTTCTGCTAGGTTCGCTACTTGCACAGGCTCCGGCCTCAAAACAGGTTTTGGGTGGAGGAATAACTACATCAAGCAACTCAGCTGAACTACCTTCTCCAGAAGAAGCTTCAAGACAATCGGGCAGTTTAACAGTAAGGGGTTCAGATTCATCTGCATTGGTTAAAGTAGATACTTGTTCTGCATGATCTTCTTTGCTATTAGAATTGGCTGAAGTATCATTGGCTGTATTAGATTCTTCGGACTGTTTGGTTTTGGTTTCTTCAACTTTTGCATCATTAGAGGCTGAAGCTGTAGCAGTGAATTCATTCTCTCGGCTTGGAACACTTTGATCTGAAATGATATTATGTGGTGAATTAAATTCAACAATGCAATTATGCTTAAGACAACTACATAACAGTACATAAAGAATGCTTCATTGTGAAATAGAAGGCATGTGCTAAGGATCTATTCTGTTGGATGTAAATATTTTCAATTAATGTTTTTTTTCACAAGAGACAAGTTTGAAATACACTGTAGTATAAGAATATTGTAAACACCCAGTAAATAATATGTAAATTTCACAAATTACATCAGTTACTGGTATACACTAGTTACTGGATCTACTAGGTTACTGGTATAAACTGGTTTATGGATTGTTATGGTTGTGTAACTTTCAAAGATGCCAAAAACAATTATATGAACAGATAAACTATTTCTTCATTGTTTGTTTTCCTGCACAAGACTTTGTTTAACCTTCATAAGTTATTTTTATTATGGGGCTTCAAAAATGGTTAAATTTTCCAACTGGATAGATGCATCAACATAATTAAAGATGTAAAAATTTCACTTCTATGATAATAATTGATCACAAAATATTTTACTAAAAAATTGGAAATAATATTAACATGAATTAAAATATGACAACTGATAGATCTACTCCTTCCAGACAAAGCTTTTTATACAAATATATACATCTAACATATTTTCTCACTAAGACTGAGATTTTTTCCTGAAAATTTCATGTTCAAAGTGTGGGTCTCGTCTTATCGGCTGGGTCTAGTGACCTGGCAAAAACTTTTTTCATTGTTTTGGGGCAAAAACATGCTACATAAACTTGTAAGAGGTTATAAATGACCCCAGGTGCCGTCATTATCGACCGCCAATAATTTACCTTAATTGGCCTTTGAAGTCTGTAGGTCAATGATTAACTGTCTCACAAATATTTCCCTGTGTTCTTCATGAAACACAGCCTATTATCCATTAGTAATCACTGAAACAAACTTTCAACTGAAGTCTGCCAGATAAACCAAGCTTTAATTTACTTGGTGTTTCTGTGTAGACTTGTCTCATTACACAGGTCCAGTTGACTGACTCTGAGATAAGTTGTTGTCAAGGTGATTTCGGTCGGAGACATACACATCATGGGCCATTTTAACAATATTAAATAAACAATATTAATTTTGTTGCAGTGCAGAGCTGGAACTTTAAGTTATATTGCATGAAACCCAGTTCCAATCATGATAAAGGAACATATTATTTGTTGTTTCTTAATTGATATTTGAGTTACCTAGCAGATAGTTCTGTGGAGATCATATTCACAACAATTCTTCTCTTTTTGACCCTTTGGTGCTACACATGCAACAACTTGACAGAAGCATAGGTTTCAAGCCTGTTACCTATCCCACCTGGTGGCCAAAATATATGTACTCAGTAAGGGATTCGAACTCAAGCCTACTTCTCTGGTCAGATGCTCAACCAACTGAGCTTTAGAATAATATGACAGGAAGGGTTTTCATGTCTGTATTGCCGGTGTGGTGGAGAGGCCCACAGTCAGCCCGGTTAGCTCAGTAGGTAGAGCTCCATAACGGTGATCGTCGTGGGTTCGATCCTCAAATTTGGCACCCACTTTTCCCTTGATTTACTTTACTGGTGTCAGAAGTAAATGGAGGCCTGGTGTGGCTGTCCTGAGTTGGGCCTGGGCCCAGAAAGATAAGAGCAGGAGGAGTGTAGTGCCATTATGGTGGTGAGGCCCACAGATGGCATGGTTAGCTCAGTAGGCAGAGCTCCGGAACAGTGATCCAGGGGTCGTGGGTTCAATCCCCACATTGGGCGCTCACTTTTCCCTCGATTTACTTTACTGGTGTCTGAAGTAAATGGAGGTGTGGTTTGGCTGTCCTGTGTTGGGCTTGGGCCCGGAAAGATAAGAGGGGGAGGAGTGTAGTGCCCGTGTAGTGGTGAGGCCCACAGGTGGCCAGGTTAGCTCAGTAGGTAGAGCTCCAGAACAGTGAACCAGGGGGGTCGTGGTTCGATCCCCACATCGGGCGCTCGCTTTTCCCTTGATTTATGTTATGTCTGCTAGTCATAGACATAGGATCCGTGCATGCTGCCACAGTAAAGACTGTCTTATGTATACATTAATGCAACAACCTGAAAACAACAACTGCAAACATATGTACCTTGGCTCAGTCCAGTAGCAAAACTCTGTTCAGACGGTGGTTTGTCAGTTTTATTCCTCAATGATGTTTCACGTTGGAAATCGTCAGTCCCCGATGGTGTGGGTGGGGTGAGTTGGGATGCTGGGCTATTCTCAGTAGTAAGAGGAGTTTGATTCGATTGTTGAACTTGTGTGACTGAAATGTCACTGTGGTGTTCTGACTCTGACATAACGGAGAGTTTTGTGATTGCTTATGACAAAAAATAATGACTTATTTGCGCATTTTGTTCAGTTTGACAGATACCAGTTTACTCTCGTACACAACGAGAAATCGCGAGATGTAAACAAAAACTGAGGTACAAAACGGGGGTTAATTTCGGTGCTGACAAATAACAAAACAATAACTTGCGGTTATGTCCCGCCTTGTCACGAATTTTTATCTTAATAAAATAAAACAGCAGGCCGTCATCTTATGCAATAGCGAAAAAAGCAACAAAATACTTATTTTTCTACTCGTAAACTATCAACTGACAATCCTGGGAAAATAGTCTGTAGGAGCCCTTAGTGAGCATGCCCACAAGATTTTTTCACAGCCATCTTGCAAGTAGAAATAAACTTTCGGACCTAACTGTCAAGTGAAGAAAGTTACACTTTCGATTAATCCTAAGTCTTCTCCAACTTGCCTACCGGCGTCGCCAAGCCTGCTCTCATTTCTGTCCAGGTATGGCTTAATGCGACTCAAAATATTGCATTAGTAGGGCCGATTTGGGATAATTTGGGTTTCCCCACCTCCCAGAACAGACTGCCCTGTCAAGTTTTGCTAGTTCAACATTTTGATAGTTTAATACATAGTTAATCCCCAGAACTAATATATGTCTACTGAACATTGTCTATATATGACCATATTCTAAAAAAAACACACACATCAAAACTTACAAGTACCAAGTATTTAGGGCAGGTCATTTAATATAGTGTGTGGTTAACAAGTTGAAATTTAAATACCCCATGTGCATGTCAAATTAGAGGGCTTCAGAACAGATTGTAATTAATTATGGTGCTTGTTATGATGCAATTAAATTTATAAACATATAAAAAATGTTAGTTTACGCAGTTATGTAATTCTTAAAATTTACTGTATTTCAAGTAGTTTTGCATTGACCTATTATTATTTATTATATAATTATGTTTAAAAGAATATAAGATTGGTTAATTTTTGCCCTGCAAAAAAGGGAGCCTCAACTCCAGATTTGAAAGCCATTGAACAAACCCAGGTTAGAGCATGCCAGTCATACGAAATGGCCGGTTACTGGTATAGCTCCCTATGCAATATAGCTCCACAGGCTGATAAATGAAATTTATTTTGTGTTGACAAGATTGCAATAAGTCAACAAAAGATCGAAAAAAGCTTTTACAGCCAACACCATGGCCAGTGTCAGGGTAGCATGGCATAGTCATTTGTTTACAGCATGCTATCACATTGAAGGAAGCACAATATCTAAGTCATTTGCACACCATCTTGGGAGCAAAAAGATTGTTGGTAGGACAATAAATGGCCAAGTTCTGTTAAGCTCTTAGAGCTCAGCACTCATGTAAGTCAGCACACATAAGGCAGCATGGATACCAATTGTTGCACTGCTGTCAAGCCATTGTTGTTCCACTAACAGCGTAAAGTCACTAAATGACACCTGCTTTAATCCATCAGTATTAACAAAAAAGATTATCATTCTGTACCCACCTTTGGTCAACATGAGAATTTAAAATATTCAATTCCATATCATTCTAGATTAATAATTTTCTAATATTTCAGCTCAGACCATTTTAAGATACTGTTGCTAAAGGATATCTCATGTACTTTCCTAGGTAAAACAAATGGCATGTGTGCTCAGCAGTAATAAATCAGCTGTGTAGTAGTACTTATCCAAGAGGATTGGCATCACACTTAGTGTTCATGGCATGCTATACACAGTGAAGGTAGCACTATATCTGCTTCAAGTGGACATCATCTCCAGATAACTGAAAAACTGTTGGTGGGATGATGAACCCAGTAAACAAAGAAACAAACAACTCCGATTAATAGTTTTATATACTATATGGTTGTTTTGTATTGGAGAATTTATAAGCAAATGTGGTGCAGTGGGTGGTCTCTTGCACCAGGTGCACATCACAGGTTTTTCCTTTGCCAGATGAGTTTAAAATATATAAGGTAAACATTTTGTTTAATATAAGATTAATGTGTTGTTCTCTGACTGATTGGCTGAATGTGTTTATAATGTTAGGTGTCATGTCAAGTAATATATTGGCCAAGTGTATTGATGATGTTAGGTGCCATGTCTAGTAATATATTGGCCAAGTGTATTGATAATGTTAGGTGTCATGTGAAGTAATATTTTTGCCAAGTGAATTGATAATGTTAGGTATCATGTCAAGTAATATATTGGCCAAGTGAATTGATAATGTTAAGCATCTTGTCAAGTAATATATTGGCCAAGTGAATTGATATTGTTAGGTGCCATGTCAAGTAATATATTGGCCAAGTGTATTGATAATGTAAGGTAGTTAAGTAATATATTGACCAAGTGTATTGATAATGTTAGGTGGCATGTCAAGTAATATATTGGCCAAGTGAATTAATAATGTTAGGTATCATGTCAAGTAATATATTGGCCAAGTGAATTGATAATGTTAGGTGTCATGTCAAGTAATATATTGGCCAAGTGTATTGATAATGTTAGGTGCCATGTCTAGTAATATATTGGCCAAGTGTATTGATAATGTTAGGTGTCATGTGAAGTAATATTTTTGCCAAGTGAATTGATAATGTTAGGTATCATGTCAAGTAATATATTGGCCAAGTGAATTGATAATGTTAAGCATCTTGTCAAGTAATATATTGACCAAGTGTATTGATAATGTAAGGTATCATGTCAAGTAATATATTGACCAAGTGTATTGATAATGTAAGGTATCATGTCAAGTAATATATTGGCCAAGTGTATTGATAATGTTAGGTGGCATGTCAAGTAATATATTGGCCAAGTGAATTGATAATGTTAGGTGTCATGTCAAGTAACGTATTGACCAAGTGTATTGATAATGTTAGGTGGCATGTCAAGTAATATATTGGCCAAGTGAATTGATAATGTTAGGTGTCATGTCAAGTAACGTATTGACCAAGTGAATTGATATGTTAAGCATCATGTCAAGCTTGTTATTACAGCGAAGGCAGCTAATTTCTGCCTCAATCAAACTCTCAATTCCAACAAAAGATTCTGGGATTATTGGGGGGAGTGAGGCAGGGAACCAAATATCAGACACTTTGATAGAAATCCTAGAACACATTGGTTCTTGTGCTGTGGTCTGGACAACACTTTTGATAAATTAGTACATAGCCCCCATCCCGACCCAAACATGTCAGTCTGGTTTCTTGTACATGTATGCACTTTAGTGCTTACCCACTGTGCTTTTTGATAAACTGGTTTCACTTGAGTATCTTAATATCAAATGATGCAGCTGCTTTGGTTATTGTGCTGCATGTAGAAGCATGAACTTTACCACACACTTTTGTTTAAATAACAGATCTAGGTGAGGCATAGATATGCACAGCATTATGCTTACTGCATGTAAACAGGCCAAAGGTGTCACTTTTGGCTGTAACTTTATCTCATGCCCATTGATAAACACAGAAGAGTAAAATTACATGTATTTTATTGCTGATATTGATTGTTCAAATTTGCCAACTTCTATCATAGAAGACTACTGGTGTGTATACTGTGCACCCAAGAACCATACCCATGAAATGTGCAATGTGTTCAATACGCACCCAATGCCACACGAATAGACAATGTGTGATATGTACAATATGCAACCAAGGCAACACCCATGTAAATGTCCAATGTGTTCAATATGCACACAATGTCACACCCATAGACAATGTGTGATATGTACTATGTGCACCCAAGGCAACAACCATGTAAATGTACAATGTGTTAGTGTGAACCCAATGCCAAACCCATATACAATGTCTAGTTTGTACAATGTGCACCCAAGGCAACACCCATGTAAATGAGCGATGTGTGCTATGTGTACGCAAAGGATGGCACCTTTGTTAACAAGCAATATGTACAATATGCATCCGAGCAGCAAACCCATATAAAGGCACAATATGTGCATTGTTCATCCAGAGACAGCACCCATGTACTATGTGTAACATGTAAAAAGTTCACCAAGGGACTGTACCCATGTATAATGTGCACCCATGAACTGCAACCTTGTACAATGTGCATCAAAGGACTGAACCTATGTGCAACATGCACCCAAGGACTATACCCATGCTGTATGTGCAATGTGCACCCCAGGCCTGCACCAATGTACAGTGTGCACCCAAGGACCCACATTCAATATGCATTCAATGACCACATCAATATACACTGTGTCATGTACAATATGCACCCAAGGACTGCACCCATGTACAGTGTGCACCCAAGCACTTTACCTAGGTACAAGGTGCATCCAAGTACCACACCCATGTACGATGTTCATCCAAGGACTGCACCCATGTACAATGTGCATCCAAGGACTGCACTCCTGCGCAGTGTGCCTTTCAGGATCACACCAATGTGAAGTATGTACATTGTGTACCAGAGGACTGCACCCATGTAAAATGTGCATCCAAGGACCACTTGTATTTACAATGTGCATCCAGAGACCACACCCATGTACACTTTGTATCCAAGGACCACACTAATGTATGATGTGAAGTATGTACATTGTGCATTGGAGGACTGCACCCATGTACTACTATGTGCATCCAAGGACCACACCCATTTACAACATGCATCAATGGATCAAACCCATGTACAATGGGCATCCAAGGACCTCACTAATGTATGATGTGAAGTATGTACACTGTGCAACGGAGGACTGCACCCATGTACTATGTGCATCTAGGGACCACACCCATGTACAATGTGTATCCAAGGACCACACCCATGTACAATGTACATCCAAGGACTGCACTCATACGCAGTGTACCTCCACAGACCACACCAATGTGAAGTATGTACATTGTGCACCAGAGGACTGCACCCGTGTATAATGTGCATTCAAGGACCACACTTATGTATGATGTGAAGTATGTACATTGTGCACCGGAGGACTGCATTCATGTACAGTGTGCATCCAGAGACCACACCCATTTACAGTGTGCATCTACCGGACCTGGTAGGGCAATGGATTGAGCGTCAGCTCCTGGTAAGGGAGGCCCTGGATTTGATCCCGGGCCGAGAAAGACCAAAGTTGTAAAAAGTGGTAGTGGTATAGCTCCCTTACTTATGCTCAAGCAAATATAAGGGTAGTTCCACGACTGGTTGGCCCAGTGTCAGGATAATGTGACTGGGTGTGGTCTCATACTAGGTGTTCACCAAAGACATCACCCATGTTCAATGTGCAGTGTGTACTATGCACCCGAAGATAATACCCATGTACAATGCACTAAATGTACAATGTGCATGTAAGGACTGCACCCATGTACAAAGTGCACCTAAGGACTGCACCCATGTATACAGTGAAATATGTACAAAGTTCATCCAAAATGTTGATTTCATTGCAGCAGCCATCATTTCAAACAAATGTTGTAGCAGATCCTAATTAAATAGGCACAAATGAATTAACCCTATTGGCACATTTTTGTGTTGATTGAACTTAAGTGTTAGAAAGAATTTCGGTGAGGATCATAATGATCTTAAGTCTGTTTATATGTTGTGCCGAAACAAAAGATATCATTTGCTATAGAAGCCAGGTTAGCTCATGAAATAGGGTAAACAACAAATGTCTGCCAATATAAGACGAATATAAAAAAATGAATATTGCTACACATCGAAATTGTACACACTTCTAGTGCTTTAGGTTGGTGTTTGATAATATTTTTTTTCAAAATACTCCATGGCTAAATGGGCATAAGAAGTCCTTCCGCCAGTTGGCTCAGATACCAGAAAAAATCTTTTTCACAATGAAATCTACTATGTTAGTAACTTAAGCAAGTTGTAAAGTAACTTTTTTGACAGATCTTTTGCCAAAAATATGGTCAATGTATCCCGATTAAGTCTAATTAAATGAAATAATAATGTAAAGATGAAGAAAAGTTATGTATGTCTAGACAATTAAGTGGTTACATGCTCCCAGATTAAGGCCCATGTGTTAAAACTTGTTGTCTTTTTCATTTTTGTAAAAATAATGATTTAATTAATTAGATTTGATTTAATTTATTGTACAAAAGATAAACTATCTGTTTATTTTGTAAATATGTTTTTTAGATTATGATAAACTGATGAACAATACTTAAAGTATATTTTTGTATTTTGGGTTGAAGTATTTTCAGTACTGGTTGTATTATGTGGCTTTATGAGCCAATAGATAAACTTGTATTGTCATTATTGTTTCTTTTGTCAATAATAATTATGTTTGATCTTGAAAAATGACCGTAAAGCAGACACTAAGTTTCTGTTACATACAGAGATATTTTGATATTTATTAAAGGAGAATACACTGGCTGTAAGCATTAGATCAAGACCTTATATAAAGTATCAGCTATGTGGAAAATAATAATAAATCTTACCCATCCAGACTGTGTCTTTAAAGCAACCTGGTCACAGTACATGAAATTTACATTGTATTAAACCTTTTTTTAATAAAGTAGATCTTTATGAAGCCATAATGGATGTAGTTATTTCCTCAGATCACTATGAACACGTCCTTCTAAATGTAACGCTGTCGTCAAGTAGCAGAATCGGAAGCACTGCAATGGTTTCCAAACATAATATTTACCTGTAGCTACTTGAACCTCAACAAGCTAGTAAAGCTGGAGGCTGAAAAATATGTCATGTGTATTCATCTGTCATAAACAGGACACAAGTTGGCTTAATAGGGACATAATATTTAAATAAATATAAAGTTCTGACCATATAGTTCTAATCTGTAGTTCAGTATTGGAGTGCCTGCTTGCAGATCAGGAGATCCCAAGTTCAATCCCTGGCCAGGTCAAACCATAAACTTTAAAATTGGTAGCAATGGCTTTTCACCTTGATGTTCAGGACTTATGTGGCAGCGTTATGACTGGTTTGTTGGTGTTTGGATAATGTAATTGGCTGGGATCAGTCGCAGGTGAACCTCATAAGTGAAATAGTGACAACAGGCTGCTTAAAGTTAAAAATGGACTTAAGAAAACCATCACTGTTATTGATCAATGTTGCACATTAACCCACATGATCCCCCTCCCCCCACAAAATGCACCCCCCCCACCACACACACACACACACTCAAAAGAAAGATACAAACCATACTTTCTAGGTTGATGTAATATTTTAAAAAAAGGGGACTTTTGAGACATTAATACTTAATACAAATGCTTTCATAAGTAAGTGGAACATTTTGGGATATTTAAAATCTTTTATGACTGTGAGGTGCTAAAAGAATGAATAAATTTTGTGAATATTTTTTGTTTGTTTACTCATTTGAACTAATATGACATTATATTGTCAAAGAGCCATTATATATGTCATAACTGAAATGTTTATTTGCACTTCTTTAGATAATGAAAATCTCTGTATAACTTTAAAGCTAGATATACCAAGTCTAAATATACAATCATCTGATCAAATTCAAATTTAGTACAATCCTGGGAGTTCATTTGAAACTATCTTTGTGCACTAATCTGAAACAGGATAGCAGTTCATATTTTTATTTTTAGTAAATCTTTAGACACATTACAAATTGTTAACCTAAAGCCAAAGCTCAGTTTGTAACTTCAGGCCTAGGCTGGTAAAATCTATCTTCTGTAGCTGGTTAAATCACTGACCTTACACATACACAGTGAACACTGAGCAGTATACATAATACATGTAGTTCAGAGCGGGGAATGTGTAGTCTGGTGGTTGTGAAGTGATAATGTGAATCTATATATATGTCTTCAATGCATGCAGTTGATGCAATCAAACCAGGTTGAACGTTTAACATTTATTTACAAGTATTTAAATTAAAAATAATTTGTCACTGTATATGTGTCAACCCTCATTGAAGAGCCTTGAAAAGTGAATAATGAAACAATGGGTCGTAATGTTTGTGGTAAACAAAATGAGAAGTGTACCATATTGGAAAAAAGAATTTAATCGCAACAGACTCTAGAAACTGTTTTGCACAAGAGCCAGCGTTTGAGCCCCGTGCCGTCGTCTGCACGAGCCGGGTACAACAGCCCTATGCCCTCCCCTGACCTTCCCCGAGACGTCTGCTGCATGACCCAAATTTCGCAGTCAATTTCGCTAGCGTGGGAACACCTGGCCTCCAAATATGGAAATCACCAATCGCGGGTGTATATTATATGGTGCGCGTGCTGCTACTGCTATCAATCTCACCCATGCGGCTAAATCGTGAAAATCGTATTATTTTTATAAGTGATTAAAGGTACTGAGATTTTTAATTTAAGCTATGTTTGGTAATAGTTTTTGATTTGTTATCTTTCATTGGTTCAACGTTTTTGAGTAGATTCTCGTTGTACGAGTGAAAATGTCAGTCGGATTTTCGAGGGGGTGTAACGGAACAGCCATTGACCATTGTTCTCACGATGAGAGAGGCAAGTGTGTTTTTCCCACGGAGTTTTCTTTACCAACACCATGATTCGAAGTTGAACTTGTGTGACATTTATCAAGGATAAGTCAAGACCATCTAATTAATATGTGCTTGGTAATAAGGAGCTAGATAATTCCGAGTTGTGTCAGTTTGGATGCCATCCTCGGAATTGAGGTCACAGGGGATAAGTTAGTAAAACTTGCACACAAAATGAATGAACAAGTTTTCGTCTCGCAGGTAACGACCAACGCTTTTTGCTACATTCTTCTCCCAGCCAGTGTAATCTGTATCTTATTTAATTCCTTGATCATAACTAATGACAATGATTAGATAATTGAGGGACACGCTCCGGCTATAGTTTTCACATGGTTGGTAGGTCCCATAACACACATCTCAGCCGTTTTGTCCCTGGGAAAATATTGCCGCTGTTTCGCCGGCCCTCGATTAACGGAGCGTGAGATAGTTTCCCACGAAAATATGTCTGAAAGGCAGTCTTATGACTAGGGTTGGAGAACCGAGGGGTTAAACATGCCACATTTCTCTTACGAAAATCAGATCATAAGATAAACTTTCTCATGAAACTTGGGTCAGATTAGACTTGAGTGGAATTTAATTTGTAATCCAAGTTTAAATTGTTGTTCATACCAGCTGAGTAGGAAGTGATAATCATTTGGAATAAAATGTTGGAAAAGCTGGCATTTAAACATAGTGGTTGATATGCACACAGTGGAGTGAAATCTTACAATTGGATTTTAAATGGATATTATAGTATTTATTTGAAAATGAAATTTTCTTGTAAAATATAATTAATATTACAAGATGCCTACACTGGGCACCTGTTATATATCTTGTGTAAGGATATTTTTTATTATAATAATGCAATAAAATAAGTCAATATAATTTGACTACATTTGATATGTAATAAGAATTAATTGGAAATTTAATTGTTTTATTCAGTCAATATCTAG